>JAKGUB010000346.1:4265000-4865000 GCA_026261675.1 Hippocampus mohnikei | reverse complement strand
CACATGCTTCCCAGTGGACTCACCACGTTAAAGCCTCCGTTAACCTGGCTGATGAACATGCGCCAAAGCCACCCCGCTCGGGACGGACCTCCGGATCTGCGTCCGGAGACATCACGGAAGAGTCTTGTCACTGCCAGGGAGAGGTCTCCTTCAATGACTTTTTGTGTCTTCACTCTTAACACTGAATGATTTACTAAGAGAGGGCAATAGTCACACATTACCTTATCAACACGTGTGTGTGTGAGTGCGCATGATGACATGACGTAGCTCGTGTTAACATCAATGAGCCACAGACAACTAGCATAGGTTAACTCTGGTTACGTTGTTTTGCAGGAGCGTGTGTGTGTGTGTGTGTGTGTGTGTGTGTGTGTGTAGATGTGTATATCTATCTATTGATCGATCGATAGATATACACATCTACACTCACACACACACACACACACACACACACACACACACACACACACACACACACACGACGACTACTACTACGACTACTTTATGTCTTAGGATAAAAGTGAATGTTTTAAGTGACAAAGTCACATAAAAAGTTACATCTATAACTAAGTTAAAATGATTTGTTGTTAAGTGACAAAGGGCTGACAAATACCGTATTGGCCCGAATATAAGACGCCATTTTTTGCATTGAAATAAGACGTGGGGGGTCGTCTTATATTCGGGTTCTTTATACCCATTCGCGACGCTAGATGGCGCCAGATATCATTGAGGCGAATGCTGAACTTGACTCCACAGGCCAAAGTGAATCCCTGCCACGACGAATAAAAATAAAAACAGCTGTAGTATGAAGAAGAACAATAAAAAATAGCAGTAAGAAGGCAAAGAGAAGAAAATAATAGAAGAGATAACAGAAAATGGAGAAACGTAGTGACAATCTGAAAAGTGGGTCGAAGATCGGCCAGGTTAACCGGCAGCTGAGGAAGAAGTTATGATGTCATTTACATTTCAAAAACCAAAAGCCATTGTTACGAACGTGATTGCACTTTAGATTTGAATGAGGCAAAATAACATGGCTTTCTCTCGCAAATATATTGTTAGACTCATTTGTTTCAGATGTACTGTAATAATTTTCTGTATAAAAATTAAGTTGGTGTTCAAGAAGTCTTTTTTCAAACTTGAGTCTTGAAAAAGAGGGGGTCGTCTTGTAATCAGGGCCGTCTTATATTCGGGCCAATACGGTAAATGTGTTAGGATGAGAAAATAAATAATGTCTGGATGTGGAACTTACCAACGTGTAACGTCTTCCAAGATGCTTTGTGTAATAGATGAGTTAAAAATGCATTATAAACAAATAAACCTGTAACAAATGAGTGTTAATATGTAAAAATGTTATTAACACATGATGAATTCACAAATAATTCATAAAGGATGTATTAATAAAGTTATGAAGGAGTAAAAATGGAATAAAGGTTGAGCACGAAATTAGTTTAATAAATGAATATCAAACGCAGATTCAGAAATTTTGAAATCCACACCTACTACGTGAACAACGGCATCATCACAGTGCAAAGCATTCTGGCCTACTTCACGGTTACAAACGTACAATTTAACATTTGAAAACGAGAATATGTTGACATGTTTTGACACTACAGTTCATGTTTTAGCTTCAATAACTGGTTACAAAGACACGAAAGTGGGCGGGGACTCACAGAAAGCAACAACCAATCATAGTGAAGGTACCTGATGACTGACAGATGTGTTGCCCCCTCAAAGAAAAGTTGGTCGAGGAATGTACTGGATGTAAACAGGCCACTTCAAACTGGAAGAATGATTGTTGGTACACACATGAAATGATATTAGTGTAAAGTTGTTGTGTAAGATGTAAAGTTGAATGACATTTCTTCATATGAGCTCCAGTAACGTGTTCCGAAATCAATATACAATTATTAAAAAAAACGTTTAAAAAATGAAATCAAACAAAGATCATATGCATCAAGTATAAATGAAATGGAAAGCGACCGGATTGAATCAAATTGAATGAATATGAATATTAAATGTGACGTCATGAAAATTTGAAAAATGGCACAAAGTGGAATAAAAGTTTTTAAAATAAAATTGATATAAAAATAGAATATTGGAATAAAACACAATTTAAAAGGTGAAACAAAATTGAGAAAAAAGTGAAAACATTGAGAAAATGACAAATTAAAGATAAAATAAGAGGGAGTAAAATAAAGATGTTTGAAATAAAAACAAGGTGAGAAAAAAAAAAGAAAATGTAAAAAAAGGAGATGAAATAAAAAGAGAAAAACAGAGTATTTTTATTTGTAGAAATGACGTACAGATGAAAAGAAAATGAAGCGACAAAACACAAAGATAAAACAAAAAAATGGGATCAAATAAAAATAGAAAAACAATAAAAATAGATCAAAATGAATGAAATAAAAGTCAAATAAAACTGTTCCCCCCATAAAATCTTCATTTAAAAAGGTTAAGAGAAATGAACTTATAGTAATCAAATGAAATCAATCAGATAAAAACCAAAACAAATGAAATTACTAAAGAAAAACTTCAACGCAATGAAATGACAAAAACAAAACAAAACAAAACAAACTGTAAAATGTTTTTGTTTTTACTGACTGTTCACTGCTATTAACTAAACAAATAATAAAAATGGAAAGAAATGTCATGAAAGCACAATTTAAAAAGAAATCCACTGGAATAAGGAGGAGCAGAGTCGTAGCGGCGAGTGCGACGTCTCAGAAGCTGGTGAGTACAGGGCTGGTCACCACGACGACGCTGAGAGTGCCCGGGAGCTCGGTTCGCTGGCCGCTTTTGGCCCGCAGGTGCATCGTCTTCTTGATGTCTCCCGCCTCGGTGGACAGCGTCAGCTCGCCCAGGAATGAGTCAATCAGCCTGTTGGAGTTGTACACCTGACCCAGCACCACAACGACCCCGACGTCAAGACTTTCAAATGGCACGCATCCACATGCACACGCGCACCTGGATGAAGATTGGCTCGCTGCTTTCCTTCCGGTAGAAGATACCCTTGGTGTCAAAGTTGGGATTGCGACTCCCGCCATGGGTGGCAGAGCGAACTGTCTCCCCTTCGCAGCGGATTGTCAAGTACGTGTTGTTTCCTGCGCGCAACACAAACACACAGACTGACTGTCAAGCTTGTACAAAGGGAAAAAAAAGGAAGAAATGAAATAAGATGCCCCGTAGACAACTGAAACTTGGAGGAAATGATGGGCAATTGCAAAAAAAAAAACGGCTAGTGAAATGATATAAACCAATATGGAAATAAAATGACAAACACTGCGAAATGCATTGAACCTAACTGAAGTAGAATGAAATAAAAACGGATGGAAAATATGATAAGACTGAAATGAAAAGGAGTATACAATTTGAATAGAACGTAATATGGAAAATGTAAATTTAAAAAAATCTAAAATTAAAAAAATGAAACGAGTGAACAAAATATTTTTTAAATAGATATCAAGTGGATAAAAAAGAATCAAATGGATTCATGAAATACAATTCTGCAAATCTAAATTTTAAAAATCTAATTTGACCAACACAATATTAAATGAAATAAAATGGAATACAATTTTTTTATGATACAAAATAAGAATGAAAACAATTTAATAAAACAAAGTGAACAAAATTAATGATTAAATCACTACTCCTGAAAACTACCCCAGGTCCTGAAAATCTGGACTCACCCCCACTCACCCATTCTGAATATGCTTATATTTATTTATATTTTATAATTTATATTTACTTCTATAGTCTATTTCTCCTTTTCATAATTTTTGCTGCTATAAATAGGGAATTTCTCCATTGTGAGACAAATAAAGGTTTTCTTATTTTATACACACACACACACACACACACACACACACACACACACACACACAGCATGCGGGGTCCACTGTAATCCATTCCAGCCCACCCCAAGCAGGTAGAGCTTACCCCTCAACGCGTTGCCTTGGGTTACATGCACTTGCGTGACCAGGGATGGGAAACCACACAAACCCGTCCAGCAGGTGCGAGGGGGCTGATCCAAACACAGCTCCCTGCAGCACACGACAACACACGAAAATCATGGCAGTGACCCCCGCCCAATATATCACAGGTCATCCTCGACGACCGCCCTGCTAGAGCAGACATTTTTAAGTAACCGTTCTTCATGGGCTTGGATGGATGATAGATTAATCATCTCTCCACTGTGGGAATTACGCTTCAGACCACCCCCATCATAAGTGAAATCTGTAATTTAGAAATACTTATTTACATATACCCTCGGCATGTTTTTTATGGCATTTGCGTCACTTAGAATTTTTCTTTCAACACACTTTTCAAATAATACAAACACATTGAAACACATCACGGGATGCATGCACTGGGAGTGGACCTCATTTTTTTTGTGGGGGGGGGAGGGTTATACTTATATTGTAGCTGAGCAGTTTTCAGTTTCAACTAAGTGTTCACCACTAGATGGCAAACGTCTGTGACTAGGGACTCCAACCCCAAATCTTGTACTTGTACATCAGCAAAAAAGAAGAGTGCGTCCTGGGACAAAATTATGTCTTTCAGACAAAATGGGAAGCAGAATATAGCTGCCTAATTTCGTGGGGACGCCATCACCGACGACAGCGTTCAAAAGACACCACGACAACAAGTACACAAACAACAGCAATTGAACTGATGAGAGTTCGTTGGAAGTGCATGAGGGGTTACTGTGCTATGCTTTACTGTATTGGTTATACAAGTGAGTGAGTTGCTCTATTCATTTGGGGATTTGGAATGAAATGTAGGACAAACGTACAGGAGCATGATCAAATCCTTGAGTGAGTTGGTGGTTGGGAGAATGGGCTGAAAAAATGGGATAAAATTTGATGGTAGGACTCGGCTATGTGATTATCATTCATTCATTCACTTTCCGATCCGCTTTAGCCTCACAAGGGTAGCGGCGGGTGCTGGCCCCTATCCCAGCTGTCTTCAGTCAGTAGGCGGGGGACACCCTGAACCGGTTGCAAGCCAATCGCAGGGCAACCATCCACGCTCACATTCTCACCTAGGGACAATTTTGAGTGTTCAGACTGCCATGCCTGTTTTTGGAATGTGGGAGGAAACCGGAGTACCCGGAGAAAACCCACACATGCAAACTCCACACAGGGAGGCCGGAGCCGGGATCGAACCCACGACCTCTGCACTGTGAGGTCGACGCGCTAACCACTGGAACACTTGGCCGCCTATGTGATTATAATTAGACGAAATTATACGGTTGGGTCGAATACTCTTGAATTTAATTATACAATATTTATTTATCTTTTATTTGTGTGTGGAATTTTTTTCCAATCATCTATTGCAGATTCATATATATATATATATATATATATATATATATACATATATATATACACGTGTGTGTGTGTGTGTGTGTGTGTGTGTGTGTGTTCTTGCCTGCAGTATGACGGCACGTCGGTGAAGACACGCAACAGGAATTGTCCGTCCCGGTCGGGGTCATAGGTGGTTGGCAAGATGACATAGCGGCCCTCCTTAAGGTCCACGCGCAGGAACACAGACCTTTGGAAAGCAGTTATTCCATAACCTTCATATCCATGTACTAGTTTGCTTGTTGATAATGTTTTTTTTTTCCACTACTGTACACTGTCAGAGAAGGTACGAAAAGTTGTACCTTGAATGGTCCATTTGGGACACATATTGGGACACTTTGAATTTGTAGTGTTTGCAGGCAAATATGTATCCGAGGATACAAGTACAAATAATATTGTCGCACAGTTCACCTATCACACCTTATCAGTTAAGTTGTAATAACATTGCTCAGCACTAGTTGACAAACATCTCAGTATTCATTTCACATGCTCCTTTCCCGTTCGGGATGTTAGTTTTTCACATGCAAGACACAGTCACGGTTTGATGTTAACAACGGACAATTTAAATTGAACGTGACAGTTAAATGAAGACGCGCGTTCAACAAATGACAGGTCATCAACTTCATCGAAATGATCAGGATTAACGACCTTATGATTGGAAAGAGTTCAGTACCGCATGCCGCAACCTTCATTGTGAAAAGAATTCCATGTCAACAAAAAGATACAGACTAGTAACATGTTCTTGTCCCACTAGTGTGCTGAATTATACGACTAGTGAAGACAAAGAGCATACTAGTACTGCACTTGGACCTTAAGTTGCTTCTCAAGGATATAGAAAGGGCTTTCCATTCCAACCTGGTGTTACTGTAGGGGGTGCCGGCCACCTTCTGTTGGGGGGCGTGCATACGGTAAATCCGGTTCAGCTCCACCTGTGCGCACACGATGAGAAACATGCTGTCAAATCTCATTACCTGGACACAGTACAGTCAATGTGATTGTTTTATTGATTTTTTTTTTGGGGGGGGGGGGGGGGTAACAAGACATGACTTAAAAATTTGACAATCATTTTAAAGCGTGCTTTCAAGCATTTGTGGCGATCGAGTCAAATCCTCATGCTGTCATTGGCAGCACCCAATGGGAAGTTCTTTGAGCATTTATTCCATATCTTTGGTACAGACGCTCCCCAGGTTACGAACGAGTTACGTTCCGGACGATTGTTCATAAGGTGAATTCGTTCGTAAGTTGTTTCAGTGCTATATTTTGTCTGGAATGTATGTTTAAGGCTTATATGTTTGACATCCATATAACAGGGAGAGAGCTTTTCGTCACGTTCTTCAGGGCTCAAGGGTTAGCTGCCCGGTAAACTAGCAGCGGCTTCAGCGGGGGAGAGTAGACGACCGGTCTTCGACCGGTGCGCCGGACGCCTCCCCGCCCGTTCCACGTCACATGCCCGCCCCACGCCTCTCCCGCGCCGCCGAACGTCGCCTCCGCCGCCCTCCTCCGTCCCGTTCGGCACTCGGAAAAAGGCGCGCAATACAAAATCTAACTTTTTTTTTTTTCGACAGACCCGTGAAAATGTTCGTATGTACCGTTTGTTCATAACTCGGATGTTCGTAACTCGGGGAGTGTCTGTATCCAGTTCAAGGTCCATGTGCCAGTACACTCTTTGTCCACACCAGCAAGACAATTCAACACACAACTAGTATACACTTAAACCTTAGTGTGCTACACTGGTATATCGCCCCGACTAGTAGGCATGTATCGTGCACTAGTGGCCTCCTGGGACCTACCAGTACTACCAAAAGTCCCATTAATAATTTTGCCTTACTAGTAACATGCAGTTGTCCCACTGGCGAGCCAAATTTGTCTTACTAGTGTGCATAAATGCAATACAGTATTCAAAAAATAAACATTACTAGTATGACAAAGTGGTTCTACTAGTGCATGTTGAGGTATTAGGTGCGCGAATGTATTAGTCGATACTGGTAACTTTCCCATGCTAGTAGGACAACTAGTTCTTACGAATGAAGCAAAACTGCACATGAGCTGACATTTGTGCGCTAGGACTAGTTTGTGTGGATGTGCATTGCATTGGCTGGCGACCGTTCCATTATCTGTTGATATATGTGGCCTGCGATCGGCTGGCGACCAGTCGAGGGTGACCCCGCCTCTCTGACCTTGTGTATTTCCAAGCCGATGGCCAGGTTCTCTCCTCGTCCTTCCCTGAGCGAGGCCCTGCGGTCCTTCTGCTGCAGACATACGAGAACCTCGTCCTCGGGTTTTGTCACGTCAAAGACGTACTACAACACACGCAACGGTGACAAAGGGAACAATTTGAAGATTAATTTGGACAACTGTTCAAGTCGGTGAGTCCTCTATTCTTTTCCTTAATGTCATATTATACCGCGAGAGAGTGAGAAGCAGGACGAAACCCACTTCCAAGCTTGCCTATATTTGGGGGGAAGTACTTGACATTTATATTCCTCGGTGGCAGTAAACGTTTGGATTGCAGTTGATCAATAGAAACATCGGTGAACTGATAATGACTCTAATGAATCTTTTTTAACTTTTTGTGGCTTGCCAAGTTTCACTTTTTACATCAGGCCTCGGTCCCGAAACCTCCATATAAAAAAAGAGGGTTTAGTAATTATTAATGGCTCTACTGATTATAATTGGACGATATTAGGCTGTTTTACAAGTTACCGTATTGGCCCGAATATAAGACGGCCCTGATTATAAGACGGCCCCCTCTTTTTCAAGACTCAAGTTTGAAAAGAGACTTTGTGAACACCAAATTAATTTTTATACAGAAAATAATTACAGTACATCTGAAACAAAGCATGTTATTTTGCCTCATTCAAATCTAAAGTGCAATCACATTCGTAAATGAATGGCTTCAGGTTTTTGAAATGGAAATTACATCATAACTTCTCCTCAGCTGCCGGTTAACCTGGCCGATCTTGGACCCACTTTTTTCCAGATTGTCACTATGTTTCTCCATTTTCTGTTATCGCTTCTATTATTTTCTTTTCTTTTCCTTTTTACCGCTATTTTTTATTGTTCTTCTTCGTGCTACCGCTATTTTTATTTGTATTCTTCGTGGCAGGGGTTCACTTTGGCCTGGGGAGTCAAGTTCAGCATTCGCTTCATTGCTATCTGGCGCCATCTAGCGTCGTGAATGGGTATAATGTCTAGACACCGAATATAAAACGACCACCACTTTTTATTTCAACGTAAAAACACCGTCTTATATACGGGCCAATACGGTAATAATCGTCCGGGGTTTTGCTCATTAAACACCGACATAATCTGACTTTCTCATGAAAAGGCAAGCACTGTTCAGCAGGTATGGGCACAAGGAGAAGTAAATGCATTGCTGAAAGAACATTCTTCTTTGTGATTGACATCCTTCTCCTACCTCGAATATGCCCATGAAAAAGCATTGTGTAGGAGTAAATATTTTTGTACTCTATGCTGGAGAGTTAAACAAATACTATGGGACAGAGTATTGTAAAACAATCAAATGTTCTGCCTGGAATTCATATCTATGTTGTTGTAAGCATCAAGGGACCCAAAAATAAGTTATTTTCATTATTATATACACTTTTTAAAAAAATCAGCCGATTAATGGTTATCAGATTTTTTTCTGGCCAATATTAGAATTGACTTTGGCATTAAAAAAAAAAAAATTTAAAAACCCTTATCAGTCATCCTGTAGTAATTATGATGCATTAGAGTAGGAGAGCGCACGTGAAGGAAGCATTGCATGATGGGATGTGAAAGTAGAGAGCACCTGAGGGTTTTGGAGGAATGTCTGCTTGTTGTTGACGCAGCCGCCGGCCCGGTTCTTCAGCTCGTCTTCATGGTGAGCCCAGGAGCCGCGCAACACCTGCTCCACCCAGGTCTTGTGCACGCTTATATGAGACGTATTGATCATGCGGCACAGGACGAGGTGCGTGAAGTTGGAGATGAAGTCACTGAATGTCATCCTGCGGGGCAGGAGAAGAGAGGACATCTGGGACCTAAGCATGTCGGCCATCCAGGGTCCAACATCGCATGGAAACTCACCAGAACTCTCCATCATTCTGCACGACGACACCAATCTTCTCACGCTCGCCGCTACTGACCTTTTTCCACTCTTCTGAACTGCCAACACAGCACAAGCGGTTATAGTCATTTATCAACCTTCAATGGACTTCAAAGTGTGAGTTTGGGTTACGTTGTGGTTTGTTTGTCACCTGTCACACCAGGGTCCGGACCATTCGCTGCGCCCCCAGGGGTTCCTCATGCGGATCATTTCGAGTTTGTTCGATCTGAAAAAAGCCATCAAGCCAACGCCGATACGTATGCGACGCACGTCAGTTATGGCATAGGCGTGACCTTTGACCAGGCCGTTGGCCATGCGGGCCTCCATGTCAGATGTGCTGGTGGCCTAAAAGACATCGCAGTAAGTGACATTAGTGACACCCACTGGTGGTCAACGAGTCATGAAAGGAGAGTTCCAGGTGCATACCTTCACTTACAAGTTTAACTGCTTCTGCGACTGAGATCGTAACTATGAAATTACTCCCCACTGAAATGAATCAAATGTCATCCATCCGTCCCGAAGAAAGCACCATTTTTTGAAGCATTCCGAAGGGTGTGGTGCCCACGTCAGAGCGCTTCTTGGCTTAGCTGCTTGACATCCAAAGGTCCGTTTTGTAGCCATTTTAGCAATGCAACGTTCGTGCTGCGTCTGACACTAACAATAACAAGTACATCCTAGACGACTACGCATGCGTAAACCAGTGTAGTGGTTGCTGTTGTCGTTTCCGAACGAAGCAGTAGAGGTCGCTGTTGGATTAGACTTCGTTGTAGTGAATCTCTTCGCGAGGCAAGAGCAGAAAAGATTTCGTATAATGCAACAGGGTTTTTTTTTTCATTGTATGGGGGGCAGGAGAGTGGGAATGGTGTTAATGCATGAAGATTTTTTCACATTAGGGGGTATTTTTGCCCATGTAGGTTTCGTTGTAGAGGAGTTTCGCTGTATTACAAAAAATGCTGATTTTAATGTGAACGCAATGCGCCCGTAATGTGACATGGATGTGTACAAATGACATGCACCACCACACACAGTGTTTACAGAAGTAGATATGGTCCCATTTGTAGGGGCTCATTATATCATTTCATCTTGCCAGAATAGTGAGGTGTGAGGAGGTAGAAATATTTTGGGGATATGAGGCAACGCGCGGCCCAGTAACCAGTGGTTATTAGCGCGTCGATCTGACAGTGCAGAGGTACCGGATTTGATTCCAGCTCCGGCCTTCCTATGTGGAGTTTGCATGTTCTCCACGTGCCTGTATGGGTTTTCTCCGTGTACTCCGGTTTCATCCAACATTCAAAAAAAATGCATGGCAGGCTGATTGAACACTCTAATATTGTCTCTAGATGTGAGTGTGGATGATTGTTCGTCTTTGTGTGCCCTGCGATTGGCTGGCAACTGGTTCAGGGTGTCCCCCGCCTACTGCCCGAAGACTGCTGGGATAGGCTCCAGCATCCCCCGCGACCTTTGTGAGGATAAAGCGGATCGGAAAATGAATGAATGAATGAGGCAACACACCTTGATCTTCTCATTTCACTGAGATATCTACCAAGGTCACACCATTGCCTCAAATCTCCACTTTTTACATGTTTCAAGTGGGATCACTTTCAAGTCAAATATAAAGACAACACTGTTACTCCAAACAACTTTGCAGACTCAGAGATGAGTGCCAGTAATCTGCTCTCCCAAGCTAGTCACCCCTGACTGCGCAAAGCGCATGTTGGGCTGTTGATAACATATAGGTCGGATGTGTACGGATGAGTCTTCATACTGCAGACGCATTGCATACATATCCGATTTATATCCACAGACAAAAGAGGTGCAGGCTGGATTTTTAAAAATTCAAAATTCTATTGTTTGGACTTGAATATGGGCAAAAAAAACAAAAAATTAATCGGCTAGTCATCACTCTCTGTCAAGAAATGGAACACCATTGTAAAATATCAGGAAATTAAAAAGGCTCTGGCTTGCAAAACAAAAAAAGAGGTAAATGTGTTTGTTTGTCACTCCCAATTGGCACATTAGAGAAAAGAGATCATTGTGTATCTAAAGATCAAAATGTTCATGCAAACCTTTTAATGTTGCTAGCTTAATGCTAACATGATGCAAAACACCTTAGATGGGGTAACGGAACGAGGCATAGATGTTACAATCATTATAGACCTTCAAACCACTGCTCCTTAAACTCCCACCTCACAACAAACAGTGTAGCCAAATGTAACTGCAAAGGACTGTCGCCAAACAATTACTTGCTGACCCTGCCACACACCGAGCAATTGAGCACCACACCATCTACCGACGCGCAGTGGCAGAAATGCCCTGTATTGAATTTTGAGGCTCCACGTACAAAATACTGTAGTGTATTATTTCTTATTGAACCACAAAAACATGGCGCGATTGTCAAGCACTAAGCGAATCGCGATTATAAAAACAAAAGAATCCACGATATAGCATGGGTTGACACTTACCTCTATGGAGGCGCTGATGAGCCCCCCTCTCTCATGGACTTTGAGGACTCGACCAAAGAGCTCCGCTTGCTGCTCCGTGTTAAGCTTGACGCCCTTTTCACTTAGGGTTATGGTCTGCGATACGCCGCCCGTGAATTCCACCAGCGCGTCTGCCGTGTTGCCGCCGTTCAGAGCCTCGTAACAGCCGCATGTCCTGGAAAGACAACCGGACTTCACTTCACGGCGTGTCGTAAGGCTGGCCAATGCCTTTTGTCCACAATGTGCATTTGAGTCAAGATACACATTGCTAATCTGCTACTCTAACTTTTCCATACAAGCCGTGATGAAAAGTTAAACGTTTTTTTTTTCCATCAAGCATTTGGTGGCGTGACAGCTAATGCTAACAGGAAGTGGGCGTCGGCTTGCGTACTTGGCATAGGCCTTCTCCACCAGGGCGCTCCAGAACTCATTGGCGTCATTAGAGTGACAGAAGATCAGCTTGCCGTCGAAGGTGGGCAACCGGTCGTCAATCACCACGTCCGCCCAATCGCCGAATCTCCAGAAGCGGAAGTGGAAGATGCCGGCGTACAATTTGGGGCGGCTCTTGTCCCACTCCTGGTCTTTCCAGTCGGGAATTACCTGTCACAG
Organism: Hippocampus mohnikei; assembly: GCA_026261675.1. NCBI lineage: Eukaryota > Metazoa > Chordata > Actinopteri > Syngnathiformes > Syngnathidae > Hippocampus > Hippocampus mohnikei. The sequence goes on along the minus strand of JAKGUB010000346.1, from coordinate 4,852,464 downwards.
TGTCAAAGTCAGATCACAAATGCCTGTCGTGGACTTACGGCATGTTGGGTAGACGTTTTGGGGAGTAACTAATTACATGGAAAGAGATTTTGGAATCTAACTGCATTTTAATGTATGTCACTGTAATCCATTACATTAGAGGGAGAACATGTGTAATTACATTAAATTCCACGATGACAATTTTAGTCACATTTCAAAAATGGCCTCAAAAGCTCAGATTTTCTTTTTGCCAAAGCCGACGCTTGTGATTGGCTCTCTCTGATCATGTGCAACAACAATGGAATTAGCCCACCCTTGTCATTTTTAATTCGTTGGCACCAAGATGGCAGCAAAGCACTACTTTTGTCTCAATTCAGTTTCCCAACTCACTTCAACATAAATTACTTGGCACCAACATGCCACAGATGGTTGCATGACAATATTTTTATCTCTATGAAGCTCCTCAATTCAATTCAACATTGTTCTTCGGCACCAGGATGCCTCAAGATGAAGGCAGAGCACTAATCTTGTCTTAATGAAGCCCCTCCAATGACTTCAACACCAACACACACGATGAAGACAAAGTACTATTTTTGTTGAAACAAAGCTCCTTAACACAGTTCAAAATAATTCCTTGGCATCAAAGATGCCAGATATTGGGGACAAAACACTACATCTGTCCCAATGAAGCTTCTCAACTCCTTTCAACATGCCACAAAACAGCGGAAAAACACTACTTTGGTCTCAATGACGCTCCAGGACTCACTTCAATATAACTCCTTGGTATCAACATGGCAATGAAAGAGGATTAGAACACTAATTTTGTCTAATCGAAGCCCCCTACAGAGATTTTGGGCATCAAGATGCCACAAGATGTTGGCAAAGCATTACTTTTCTCAAAATAAACAAGATCTCAGGACATGTCGCCAAAGCGCTATACAGAACCTTGAACATGCGAGAGGGTTTGGTTTCACTTCTCAGTTAGGTGACATCAACCCAACACACCGTGCCTCTTGGTGACATACCAACATGTTCACTGGAGCGTGTGGACACACGCGCGTGCGCACACACAAACACACACACACACACACTTTGATATAAATAACGAAATGAGCAGAGGCGACCTCAGGAGGCTCCCAGAGTTCCCTGCTGTACGTCATCAACATCACTTGTTGCTTGGCAATAACACACACGACTGTCTCCACCTTCCTTTGCCCCTCCCCATCTAAAAAAAAAAAAATCTTCTTTGGGAGGGACTATTGTGCCATTACAAAGTTACATAACTTGACAAAAACATTGATGTCATGTCCTCTGTTAATATGAGGGTCAATCAATGCAATGTCGCCTGCAGGCTTTTGCGCACGCGCGCGTGTGTGTGTGTGTGTGATGGAAACAGCGGTGGAAATGGAAGGCGGGAGATGTCAATTCGAAGAGGGGGGAGGAGAGAGAGAGAGAAAGACAAAAATCGGAAAGTCCAAAAAGAGATGCCTCATAACATCCATGTGTGCATCCGTCATAAGAGCCACTCGTTCATCAGTCCATTCCGCCGTTGATAACTATTCAGCCATACATGGAGGAAAAAGGAGCGGTATCCGCTATCATGATTTTAGAATTTGAAGAGGACGTGGCGCTGACGGAGGTGAGAGACTCGCACTTTCGGCAAACTTAAATAACAGGCAAACATTTTAAATAACGCTGAATCTGCATCACTTTTACAAGCTTAGTGAATTGTGCAATGTTTTAGTTGATAATGCAAGAATTATTGAAGAGGATCTTATTTAGTCACACTACAAAATATTAAATCATTCTCTTATTATAATAATCGTGTCTTGGTATAATCATATCGTATTTATTTGATTTACTGACACTGCCGCAAATAGCGAAAATTCACAAGTAATTGACACTCCCCCCAAAAAGTTTTAGAATTGCCTATAACTGCCGCCTCAAGATGGTGAAAAAGCAGAACTTTTGTTTTCATTTTAGCTTCTCAACTTACTTCAATATTGCCGTTATACAATAATGGTAAAACACTATTGATGTCTCAAAGAAGCTCCTCAATTCACTTTAACAGTCTTCCTTGTCGACAAAATGCCATAAGATACTGGAGGAGTAAAACACGACTTATGTCTACATGAAGCTTCTCAACTCACTTCAGAGTTGCTTTGCACCAACATGCCACAAGATGGCAGCGAACCACGACTATAGTCGAAATTACGCTTCTCAACTCATTTCAACAAGAGATGCCACAAGATAGTAACAAAATACTACTTTTCTCAACTCAACTGTATTTATAGAGCACTTTAAAACGGCCATTGTGGTATACAAAGTGCTACACATGGAGAAAATAGCATATATACAACAATAAAACAATACATTAATAACAAAGATAGTCGATTTTTATCTAAATGAAGCTCCTCAACGGCCTTCAAAATAATTGGTTGGCACCAAATTGCCGCAAGATGGCACCACAGCTCGACTTTGTAAAAATGAAACCACTCAACTGGCTTCAACAAAGAGATGCTCCAAGACAGTGGCAACTTCTGTCTCAATGAAGCTTTTCAACTTACGTCAACAGAGTTCCTTGGCACCACAATGCCGAACGATGGGAGCAAATCACTAATTTTGTCCAAATGAACATGCTTAACCAACGCAACACAAGATTTTTGTCGAAATGGAGCTCCTAAGCACACTCCAACATACTCCCTTGACTCAAAGATGCAACAAGATGGCACCCGTACTACACAAACGAACCCCCTCCATTCACTTCGTAGTTCCATGACACCAGCATGACAAAAGATGGTGCAATGTCCAACCCAGCACAGAGCACAGCATGTGGCTCACGACCAAACGTGACAGAGCGAACGGGAAAATGAATCGGGTGGCTAAACACGTTGCTGTGATCCCACAGAAGATGCGTATGCGCGTGTCGTCTCTTCAGTGCTCGGGCCAAAAACGCCAGGACGGCGAGCGCCTGCTCCTGCCCCACGAGGCCGTCTACCGGCTGGACTTCCAGCGGCAGGACCTAAGCTTTCGCCACTGGAACGTGTCTCTGGGCGGGTGCGGGCGTGTCACCATCACGGGGATCTCGCAACACTGGACGCCCGACCTCACCCACCTGATGGCGCGCCAGCTTCTGGAGCCCGTCGGCACCTTCTGGCGCGGCGCCGACGACCCCGACGGCTGCGAGCTCAAGTGGCTAGAGGCCGACATGCAGGAGTTCGGCGAGAGAATCGCCGAGCTCGCCAAGGTCCGCAAGGTCATGTACTTCCTGTTCGCCTTCAAGGACGGCGCCGAGGCGGCCAAGTTGCGGTGCTCGCTGGCCTTTTCATCCCTCCAATGAAGCTTGCGTTCCGGGCAGTCGAATAGAAACAAGCACTTGTGTCGTAAAACTGACGATTTGTGTGTGGAAACCAAGAAATAAATCTTACATAGGCACACTTGTATTTTCTTTTTATGAATCATGTCTGATTTTATCATGCTATAATATGTCATTTGTTATTTATTCACGATATAATTTCTCAATTATCTCAAATTTAATCTCTTTTTAAAATGTGTTAGGATTATTCACACACATTTCAGATTTAATAAGGTCTTAATTAATCATGCGATAATTAATTAATAAAGGCTCAATGAGTCATGTTGTAATCATTTTTAATATTTTAATTAAATACGGGCGGCACGGTGGACGACCGATTAGCACGGACACCTCACAGTGCCGAGGTTGTGGGTTAGATTCCGGTCCCGCACTTCCTGTGTCAAGTTTGCTTGTTCTCCCCATGCCTGCGTGGGTTTTCTCCGGGTACTCCGGTTTCCTCCCACATTCCAAAAAACATGCATGGTAGGCTGATTGAACAGTCGAAATTGTCCCTAGGTGTGAGTGTGAGCGCGAATGGTTGTTTGTCTATGTGTGCCCTGTGATTGGGTTCAGGGTGTCACCCGCCAACTGCCCGAAGACGGCTGGGATAGGCTCCAGCACCCCCCGCGATCCTTGTGAGGATAAAGCAGTTCAAAAAATTGATGGATGGATGGATGGATGGATGGATGGATGGATGGATGGATGGATGGATGGATGGATGGATGGATGGATGGATGGATGGATGGATGGATGGATGGATGGATGGATGATTAAATTTCACTCAGGTCAACACAAACACACACACACACTTTTCTTCATATATTTCATTTGTGTAGTGTGCTCGCATTCATTCGTTCAGCGCAAAAAATGAGCAAGATGGCTGACCTTCTGCCAAAGGGTATCTTTTGACGCCAGGGTGGAGCAGGCTGCCACGAACCAACAGTTTCCCAGCTTGCCTTGGTGGAGGTCATGCGCACTCAGGCCATCCACAAAGAGGTGGGGATCTTGACATAAGTCCTTGTCAAAGTTGACAAGTGGGAAGGAAAAGTCAATATGAAGGTACCTTTAACGCCTGCTTCCATTTTTTTAATTCGCTTGTACGAGGATGTCATCTTTGTGGGCGACAGCATGGCGATGCCGTGCCACGGCAACCACGCTAAGTCAACACGCACACATTCAGTCACGCGCTTTCTCAAACACTCACTCATTCGTACACTTAACACTCTTTCCCTCTCACTCACTCTTACGCACTCACGCACTCACATGCTCACTCTCACCGACTTTCTCAATCACCTACATGTGCACTCACTCATTCATACACTCCCTTATGCTGTCTTACTCCCTCTCTCTCTCCCCCCCCCACACAATCACTCACTCACTCACTGCATGTAGTTTGTAATTTTGTCTCATTGGAATGAAGTTGGTGAATGGCGACGGCGGAGCGGCAGCGGTACCTTCGGCCTCTTCCAGATGACTTTGCCGATGTGGTTGCGCTTGTAGAAGAGCGACTGGTCTGTGGCAGGGAACAGGGGGTCCTCAAACAGGAGGCCGTTTTGGCGACACTGCTTCCGCAGGGCGGTGAACGACTGGCCCTCGTAAGCCACCACCATCCTGACGCTTCTGTGAGACACACACATACGTCAGCAATTATGACAAAATACAGATTTTTTTAAAGAACTTTTTTTAACATTTGTACAGACAAAAAGATAAGACATGGATAGAGGGTGTGGCTTAAAGTAGCCACCGCCCACCGCACGGATGTTCAAATATCATGTGTAAGCATTTTTTCGGGATCACATGGCACCAAAATAGAACTTTGTTTAGCTTGTCTTGTGACCACTGAAAAAGGAACTTTTTCCGCTTCAAGTGGTTTGGAGCCATGTGAAGTCACACGCATGAGGCTGACAGCTAAAAGAAAGCTGTGATAACAAATCCACCTACAAAATAAACAGGACTTAAAAGCAGTGCACAATTGTATCATCGACCATCTGCGCAAACTGTCTTTAAGTGAAGGTAGGTTAGTGTTGTGTTCAAGGACCACCTCATGAAATCTGACTGCCTTTAAGTTAATGTAAATGTAAGAAGCTGATGGCGTATTGAAGAAGTAATTGAGGTTTGTTTACTGTTACTCGTTTGTGGTGCATCTGAGGTCCTTCTGATAAAATGTGACGAAGGTGACTGAAGGGCCACACTTACGTAAACATGGTGAAGCTTCATTCTGAAGTGAAGTCACGCTTTTAATGTATTGCGCTTTTAAATCTAGGATAACCCCCTCCCACATACCTTTGACTAAGGTCTTCTAAACATTTTTTTTTTTATTGTGGTAGGAACCAACTCGAATTCCTTTACTTTCGTTTTAAATGTTCGTTTGTTCATTTGTTTAAATGCTGTCAATTCAAATTATTTAGGTAATTTTTGAAAGCTACTTTTGATTTCTCTGCTTTGCTTCTGAAAGTCGTTGTAAATGCGTGTAAGTGTTGAATCTTTTGCTTTTGTGAAGCACACTGCCTTGGCTTTGTTTGGATTTAGTGATTGTCAGTAGACGTGCTGGAGAGTTGAAGGAACATCTCATCACGTGATCAAATCAATGTTTACATACAGAAAACGTAACTTTCTCTCTTTTCTCTACACTGAACAAAAAAGTCGTTTTCGGTTGCACATGATTAGAAAGGGGTTAAAGGATGTAAAATCTCTACGAAAATAATCGGGTACGTTAGTTTTAGTTTAATACATTTGAATCACATGCAACCGATGCGCGCATTCGAAGTTACGTATTTTTTTTCCTCAATTGTGTCACACGCAGTAAGCTGGCGGCCAACAGGAAGTTGTAAAAACACATTTTAAAATTAATCAAAGAGATGTCCAAATGTGCCATATCCTACTGGCAGAAAACAATCGGAACCAAACCACCGTTACTACACTAAAACACAAATTAGCGCCGAGTCGTTGCTTTTATTTTGAAAGCTTGTCTTGGAAGTTGTCTTGTTTACACGAAGTGACAATAAAAACTCATTTTCAAAAAAGTGTTTTTTTCCGATGTCAAAATGTCTTATTGAACGACTGCGGTCCATGTAATTCACTTTAGAGTGACATGAATTTGAAGTGTTTTTTTCGATGTCAAAATGTCTTGTTTAACGACTGCTGTCCACGCAATTCACTTTAGAGTGACATGAACTTTGTCAACGCGACACAAGTGAAAGTGAACTCACACGGCAGAGAAAGAATTTTTAAACTAACCGTCCAGATCTAGATTAGCTTAAAAAGTTTGCAAAAGCCAGGCGCCCACCTCAAAATGTGGCTGTGACGTCAGCTGTGCTCCTTCTCGTCTTCGCTACCAGGACAACACTTCGTCTTCTTCTTCTTCGTGTGGTGAGGAAGACGATGGGATCAGAGCGTTGCTCTCATCCAAGAGAACGTCAGTGAGTTCGCAGGCACACGACACTGTTACAAGCCCACCGACGACCACACCAGCGACGAGCACGCCTCCTCGCGCATCTGGAGGCAAGACAAGAGCTGGCGCCGCGTTCAAGGGCTATATGACAAACTGGGACCTGACAACTGTTTCAATGGATGTGATGACGTCGGGCCTGCGTTCAAGGGCCATATATTGTATTAAACTGGGGCCGAACAATCATTTCATTATACAGTATTGTAATGAAGTCGGCAGTGCATTCGAGGGTCGTCCGACAAAATTGGACTCTGTGCAGTGAAATCTAGTGGTTCGATCAATGGCTTTTTAATTGGTCAGGGGTTCGATTCCATGCTCGGGCCTTCCTGTGTGGAGATTTCATGGTCTCCCCTTGCCTGCGTGGGTTTCCTCCGACCTTCCAAAAACATGCATGGCAGGTTGATTGGGCACTCCAAATTGTCCCGAGGTATGATTGTGAGTTTGAATGGTTGTTCGTCTATATGTGGCCTGCGATTGGCTAGCAACCAGTTCAGGGTGTACCCCGCTAACTGCCCGAATACGGATGGGATAGGCTCCAGCACGGGCGCGACCCTCGTGAAGATAAGCAACTTGGATATATTAATGCTGAAAAGTTGGTGGTGCCTTCAAGGGCCATCTGAGAAAGGTGGACCAAATGACTACGGAAGTGTACGATGAAGTTGAGGTGCGTTCAATGAACATATGACAAAATGTATTCAAGGGGCAATTCACAAAACGAGACTGAGGACCCCAGGGACTCCCGTGGTGGGACATACCCGGAACGCCTCACCAAGGAGGTGTCGAGGAAGGCATCCTAACCAGATAACCGAGCACACCCCAGTCGAGAAAACTCGTTTCGGCCACTTGTATTCAGGATCTTGTTCATTTGGTCACGATCCACAGCTCGTGACCGTTGGTGAGGGTAGCAACGTAGATGAACCGATAAATCAAAAGCGTCACCTTTCGGCTCAGCTCCTTCACTACGACAGAACGATACAGAGTCCGCATCACAGCAGACGCTCCACTGATCCGCTTGCCGATTTCACGCTTCATCCTACCCTCACTCGTAAACAAGACTCCAAGATACTTGAACTGATCCACTTGGGATAGGATCTCATCCCCTTTCTAGAGAAGGCACTCCACTCTTTTCCGACTGAGGACCATGGTCTCAGATTTGGAGTTGCTTGTTTTCATCCCAACTGCTTCTCACTCAACTGCGAACTGCTCCAAGTGAGAGTTGGAGATTACGGCTTGACGAAGCCAACAGTACCGCATCTGCAAAAAGCAGACATACAATACTGAGGTCACCAAATCAGTACCCCTCACCACCTCGGCTGTGCCAAAAATTCTGTCCATAAAAGTTGTGAACAGAATCGGTGACAAAGGGCGGTCTTGGCAGAGTCCAACCCTCACTACAAACAACGCACACCACAATAAAACAACTACTGGTACAGATATGTTTGTTTTGAGGTTAGTGATGCATTCAAGGGTTATCTGACAAAATATTATCAAACAACTGAATACAGGCTCCAGCACCCCCCGCGACCCTAGTGAGGATCAAGCGGTTCGGAAAATGGATGGATGGATGAATACAGTATAAATTGGTGGGACGTTCAAGGGCCCTCCGAAATAATTCGACCACACGAATGACAAGATGTAACGAAGAAGTTGGCACGACCAAGAACCACAACACCAAATGGGACAGAAATACTCTGGATGTACAACAATCACCAACTTTGTGGTGCGTTCAAGGACCATTTGACAAACTACTGATTGTCAAGGTACAGATGACAAAATGGGGCTGAATAACGGAATGAATGTAATTAAATTGGTGGTGAGTTCATGGACCATTAGGTAAACTGATAGAATGACTGCGTTTCACGTCGTGGTTCTACTGTGGTGGGTGGTTCATGGATAAAATATGACCGACTATGATTCAGTCAATGTAAGGTGGGTTGACGTTGCCTTCAATGATATTTGAGAAATTGGGTCCAAATATAGAGAAACTCGTCACGTTCATGAAATGTGTTTCACCATATTGACCACTAGATGTCAGCAAAGGCTGGGGAAAATAAGATCTTGAGGCGGAGGACCTGGATGTCCCTGCGTACATATTAATCTTTAACATCTTCATCAGTTTGTGTCATGTGAGGAAGTTGCACTTTACACTCGTATGCCGTCCAGCAAAAGACGGAATCATACACGTCAATGACAGGTAAATAAAGAACAACCCTTTGATTGAGCTCACATTTTCAATGACTACTATGTATTTTTTTGTGTGTGTGAAGTCTTACTAGCATTGCTACGACTCGTTACGCTAATTTCATTCACACGACTGAATCGATATAATTTTTTTGTTGTGAAATGCCTTCTCTTAATTACCCCAAAATTTAGTAGATTTTTAAAAGCATATTTTTAATTGTGTGTGTTTCTTTATTGACATGATTTATTTTAGTGGTATTGTTCCTCCTGGATTCTATCATTTTCTTCACATCCTTTGATCAGTTCTGTACATTTAAACACAAGATATTAAATTTGTTTTAATTGCAAAATTGTAAATACTTATTTTCTTGTTCTGTGTATTTTTACACATATTTCTCTATTTGTGTTTAATTTTTTAAAAATTCTAATTTATTTTACAACCATTCCCACCGGGAGTGCTAGAATCTGTTCTGAAAGTTAAAATGGATACTTTTGATCAATGAGTGACCGTTTAAAAAAGAAAAATGATCTCACATGTGTTTTTTTTTGTTGTTGTTGCTCATTGTTATAAACTGCTGACTTCCAGCTTTGTAATGTTGGCCTGCTGCTTCATGATTTTAACATTCCTGGATCTGTCGACCTATCCCGGGGTAGCAGAACAGCCGAGGGTCCTGATGGTGGCACGCACCATCGTGGTGTTCGGTCACCCACAGGCAGAGATGACTGTCAAGTGCGGCGATGATGGCAATGCAAGTTAGTGATGTAATAAGTCAACACCTACTGTCAGTTTATACAATCTAAACAGTTGGGTCAGAAAATAACCCGATTATGGATCTAAAATGGACCAACCAGCACTAGGGTCAATTTGACCCAACTTTTTGGGTTATTCATTTGACCCCAAAAAGTTGGGTCAAATGAATAACCACAAAATAAACCAAAAACATTGACTTGCTTTCAACAAAACTAGTTGAAAAATTGTGTTTTCTGCAAAACAATCCCGGAATTAGGTTGTGGGTTATTCATTTGATCCAACTTTTTGGGTCAAAATAATCAGGTTGTTTTTTTGGCTTTTGTTAACATTCTTCTGTTTTAATTATTCGTGTCCCATCACTGGTAAGTTGTTTTTCGAACTGACCCCGTCAAACTGCTAATCGTTCCATGCCTTGTTATCATTTGTGCCTTCTTTCGCCAGCCGGTGTGGTGGTGTACTGGCACACCCCCTTCGGACCTCTTTTCACACCTGGCCTCCACACCAAACAAGACCCGGTCCACATGAGCCAGGATGGCAGCCTGGTGGTCCACGATCTGAGTGACCTCCACCAGGGTTTGTACTACTGCCTGCTGCAACATGATGACGGGGGGTCTGCGCTGTTCCCCTACCAGCTACACTTGCACACACAAGTTGGCGGACGTGGTTCAAGGTTTAGGAGGGGGCTGGAGAAACAGGATGCGGTTTCTGACGAGATCTTTACGGGAGCCGTGACGACGGCCGTGCTGCTCACCTTCATATTCGGGTTCAGCGCAGGAGCTCTGAGCAGGACTAAAATTCTCAGGTGGGACAAACATTCTGTGTTTCCTTCTATAACATACCACATGGAAACATGTGGACCTTTTTTTGCATGTTCAGACCACAAATTTCAAAATCGTGAAAAATCAAGTAGCTGTCATTGCTCTCAAACACTATGGGCGTGTCTGCCGAATGTGCTGAAACTACGCCACGCTCAACTGTATGACCTGCAAAAATGGATGCTAATTCATCTAACACCGGTTTTATGTCGACAAATGTTTGAGCAGAATTGATCCCACTGGGTAATCGCGGGACTTACACACCACACACCGCAACAACGAGGCGCTCTAAAAATGTCAGGCCAGCACAAAGCCCAGGTCTACACTGTCAAGTCGGACTTGAAATAAAAAAAAATCCAAATTTCCCCCCTCTTCACTCTTCCATATTTCTTTGCATGACATGCATGGACTCATGGCCAACAATGTGGTGCTCTGAAGCCACCACACTATGTTGAAGTGGTTGTCCACATGCTGGCTGTCATGTCGGACCTCAAAATAACAGTTTTTACCTCGCACTTCTGTGTTTCTGTGATCTGGTTTGACTCATACCCAACAACTCGACGCTCTAAAACTGCCACAACAGGCCATAACCCTGGTCCACAAGTTGTGAAGTCAAACCTCTCTGCATGCAGTTTACATGTAGTCCATTTGTGGTCCGTTTGCAGTCCAATTATTGTCCACGTGTAGTTACCACGTGTCGACCACACGGAGTCCATTCGTAAATTTGTCCACAAATCCACTTCCACCACATATCATGCAAAGTAGATTGAATAGTCTTTTCTACATTAGCCAACCATGCAATTTCACAAACCAGACAGTAGGTGGCAGTGCATTACTAGTCCTATCATACAAGGTATGGATAAAAGTATTAGGACACCTTGCAAGGGAAAACATCTTGCAGTCTGAGCAGAACCATTCAAACTCGGACATGTTTGCTTCTGCAGATGTATGAAGGCCGTCACGAAGCGTCTACCATCACCGCGGCAACATACACCTGACATCACCCTGACACCGCTCACCAGCTGGCCTTCATCGCCCTCCTCACCCTCGTCACTGTCATCGTTGTCATCTCCACCTGCCAAACCTCAGAGAAGTTTCCGGGACAAACAGAGCCAGGAGGAGAAGGAGGTGGACAATCTCCGCGCCACCTACCTGGAAGCCTGCGACCACGTGGACGACGGGAAAGGAAGAAGAGCATCTGGAGGAGGAAGTGTGGAAGAGAGGAGGAGATGCAAAAAGGAAGAGGAGGAGAATGTGCAGGAAGATGGGATGATGGAAAAAGATGATAGAGGAGAAGGGGACGATGGAAATAAAGGAGGGAAGAAAAATGAAGATGACAGAAAAAACAGAAGTGATAAAGATGAAAATAAGGATGTAACCAGTCAGTCTTCACAGTCAGAGAATGCTGATCAAAATCAGGAAGTAGAATCATCTTCTCCACACCGTCCAAGTCGGGTCATCCGTCTCTACCAGTACGACCAAGATGGCCTCCGTTACGGCCACCTCCCCGACCCCGACCCAAGCCCTTTACCCAAACTTAAGCAGCGCTCAGTCTCCCTAACCCACCTCAACGCCATCATGGCCACCGCTTCATCGGGACCCATGGACGCCACCCCCCAAAAGATGCTCTTTGATGGACAGTTTTGAATCAGGTCATAGTGGCCAGGTGACAGCAGGAGATTCCACTGATCCAATTTAGAGCCACTTATTTTTACTTGTTCTTCCATTTATGATCCTTTTGTTGTCCACTTTTGATTCACCCTTTCATCCATTTGTAGTCCTAATGTGATTCGTTTGTGATCCACTTGTATTCCACTTTAAGTCCACTTATCATCAAATAGCAGTCCGCTTCAATTACGATCTATGTGTAATCCACTTTTGGATCACTTATGATCCATTTGTAGTCCACTTGTGATTCACTTATAAGTATGTGTACAGTATTCTACTTTCGGTCCACTTACAATCTTTTTGTAGTCCACTTGTAAGTCAATTATTATCTTTGTATATTGCATTTATGATCCATTTATGATACATATGTTTTCTTATGATTCACTGTATTTGTAATCCACTTTTGGTCCACTTATGATTCCATTTTGAGTCCACTTGTGATTCATTCATGATCTAAGTGAAGTCCACTTTTGGTCTACTTGTGACCCTTTTGTAGTCCACTCGTAATTCACTTATTGTCTTTGTATATTGCATTTATGACCCTCTTACGATTCACTAAAATCTATTTGTCATCCACTTTTAGTCCACTTGTCATCTACTTGTGATTCACTGATAATCAATGCATTTATAGTCCAATTGTGATTCACTTAGGATCTATGTGTAATCCAATCTTGGCCCACTTTTGATCCATTTGCGTTGAACTTGTATTCCACTTGCAGTCCATTTCTGACCAAGTTCACTTGCAGTCCACTACTGAATTGCTTTGATTACATTTGTGATCCCCTGATAGTCAATTTGTATTTTACTTGTCAACTCATGATCCACTTCTCTTTTGCCTCTTATGATCTACTTGAATTACATTTGTGGTTCACTTGTGGCCATTTGTGAGCCACTTAAAGTCTATTCGTTTCAGTGAAATCGACATGTATTCATCTTGTGGCCAACATGTATTTTTTTTACTTTCATTTGTACTCCACTTGTGATCCAGCTTTAATCCATTTGTATTATACTTGCAGTCAAGTTGTTTTTACTTGAGGTCCACGTGTATTGCACTTTTGGTCCTCTTTTAGTGCACTTGTTTTCTACTTATGTCAAATTGTATTACACTTTTGGTCCAGTTCAGATCCACTTTAGTCACTATGTTGTTAATTCAAACTCAAAGACAAACAAGAATGACTATTCTGCAATCTTAAACAAAAAATGCAATATTATGTAAGTTATGTAATATTTTATTCAATATTCAAGTTCTTGTACAACCAGATTACATTGAGTTAGAATACATTTAAAACTGGATCTTGCTGTCAATATAATAATAAAAAAAAAAATCCCCATCACCCCATGTGTGTTTGTGTACAATGTGTGTGTGAGTGAGACTGTGTGTATGTGTCTGATTACACCCCCCGCTAGTGCTTTAGTGTGCCAGTGACATGGGTCAGTGACAGTGAATGAGTTGCTCACATGACTGCTTAATGGCGGTGAGGAAGAAGAGGAAGAAGTCATACACTCTTGAAACACACACACATACACACATTTTCACACACGATTGACAAGACATCTTTGGAGATAGCAGGAGGACAAGAACTGTCTGGAGATTAAGCATCAACCAGGAAGAAGTGAAGGGCATGAACGGAATGAACAGAAGACATCTGGGAGCAAACATCTGAAGACGAAAGATTAAAAAAGTTTTTTCCCCCCTCTCACAGTGGACTAAAATGTATTTTTCATTAGCTTTGTCTTCATCATCCTCTGATTGGCACATCATGAACGGTGAGAAGAACTCAAGTTTCTCAGATACATATGGTCAACTGCACCGCATCATGCTAAGAGCTGTGCCGAATATTTGGGTATCTTTATACCATCCATCCATTTTCCAAACCGCTTATCTTTACTAGAGTGATTCCCAAAAATATTGTTTAGTGAGAGATCATCAATTATCCGATATTACTTAATTGGTCCGAAAATCATTAATTTACTAAATACATTTAGCGCTTTGTGTGACGGATATGGATGTATAGTGACAGGTAGAACAAAAAAATGCTCTTCCTCTTAGAATGTTTGTTGTTTTCACATCGCCGCACCCCCCACGCTACGGTAGCCACTTTGTGGCGTGATGGAATTTCAGACGGCATCCAATCAGACACTTCGTTGCCCACACACAAAGACAACGTGAACGAATACATCCAAACTCCTTTCACAATGCCTGGAAAACACTTTTTTTCTGACTTTCCTGAAATGTGACGTTCATTGTGATCCTAACGTAAAGCTAACACGCTAGAATGTGACTTTCACTGTCATGCTAATATAATGCTAACATGCTAAAATATGACTTTCACTGTCATGCTAACTTGATGCTCACATGCTAAAATGTGACTCACTGTTCTGCTAACATGATGCAAACATGCTAAGATGCGACTTTAAGTGGGATGGTAACATGATGCTAAAATGCTAAAATATGACTTTCAACTTAAGTGGGATGGTAACATGATGCTAAAATGCTAAAATATGACTTTCAACTTAAGTGGGATGGTAACATGATGCTAAAATGCTAAAATATGACTTTCAACGCAATGCTAAAATGATGCCAAAATTTGACTTTTGAACATGATGCTAAAATGTAAAACTTTACCTTAAATGACATTCTAACATGCTAAAATGTGATTTTTACTGATCCTAACATCCCAAAATCTGACAAATAAGGCAACACAAAGAATGTTGCCTTACAATAAAGAGGACTTTGACCTTCACCTTGACCTTAACCATTCCCACGCACTGTGCTGTTGCCCAGGCAGCGTTTTAGTATAAAGACAGGCTCAAACAAAAAGTTGTATTTGGGTTGCCAAAAAAATTCAAAGGATCAAAGTGACAGCTCATAACCACAACATCAATTATAAACACACACGCACGCACACGCACACACACACACACACTGTAACAGTAACCGTGTCCAATCTGAATAATACATGGACAATACGCACCACAATACAAAGAGCAAATAGATGTACAGTAATTAGCTTCATGAAGCGGAAGATCATCTGACATTCATGCCAGACAAAAATGATGACTCAGCAAAACACAAACATTGTATGTCGTAGTTTAACGCAATTCTTGCTCCATTGGACTGCAGTTGGAAATGACAGATTCAGATTGAAAAAAAAAATCCCTACCACTGGGAAGGTTCCATCACATTTCCATCAACACAGCTGAAACAAATGTCCAGCACAGACCACAGAATGACTATAATGTTGGTAGTCATGTGATAAAATGAATATATGTGCACTATATTGTATGTCCTAACATATGCTGCGTGTTTGTCAGAAGCAGCACACTTCTGTTGATGTCCTGGAGCAAGAAGAACAAGAGCCAGAACTTGAACCAGAACAGAAACTATGGTCATCCTGCAGCAGGTTAGCACGCACACGCTCACACGTCTCTGTGTCTGTGTCACCCTGGCCACCCCAGTAAAACTTTTTGGTTCTGCCCTTGAATGGAAATGTGTGTGTGTGTGTGTGTGTGTGTGTGTAAACCTGTATGCATATGAGTGTATTTGTTCATTTGGGAGTGACTGTGTGTGTGTGTGTGTGTGTGTGTGTGTGTGTGTGTGTGTGTGTGTGTGTGTGTGTGTGTGTGTTGCACTCATTAGGGAGCAGAGTCATTAGGCTGCACTGTAACCTCTTTGTATTTGCTTCTTCATTTCAGTGTGTGTGCATGTGTGCGTGTGTGTTCACTTGTGTGTGTTTGTGCAATGTGTGCTCATGCATTTGTGTGTTGTCGGCTTCATCAAGTGTCAGTGGATGCATTGATGAACTCGTCAGTCTTTCTGACAGACTAATTTGCAGGGGCAGTGCCTCCCTTTGATTGGGTGGCGGTTAAGTAGGGCGAGCCAATAAAATCAGGCAACACATGCACGCGCACACACACACACACACACACACACACACACACAGATCATTCAATGTCCTACTTTGTGGCCATTTGATTTATACCCCATTGAGTGGGACCGCAAGTGTTTAGTTGCTTCAAAGTACCTGAAACTACAGTGATTCCATCCTACTGCCGCACACGTCGTAACCATGGCGACCAAGTCCAAGAGAAGGGGCTCCAATTGGCCCCTGGAGGGCTGGGACCCCAACGTCCGCCGTCTGAGCTACAAGTACGCGGCCGTTATCAAGGTAAACGCTTTGTGGAGCGTAGCGTTTAGCGTTAGCATTATCACGCGGCTATCTGTCACGCTGTGACCTGTGTCTGACATGTCTATCTATATGCAAATGAGCAAAGGAGACACACGACCAACGATACAATGAGGCCGCTTCACTTAACTGCAGCAGACTGACGCACATCTGCATTGACGTGTTTCGCCTGCAGGGGGCACAAACATGCCGTCTGCATGCGGGCAGTGAAATGTGACTCTTATTTAATCATCCATTCATCCACTAATTTTCAGAACTCCCAGCTGTGTAGATTAGGTGAAATATAATAATTATATTAAGTACCATGTATGGTTTTGATTGTATTATTTTGAATTAATTAATCTATCGTTGAACCTTTTTCTAATGGCTTAGTATTATAATTATACAGGTCACGTTAATGTAATCATGTTATTTTTAGTTCCTGGAATTACAATCGCTTCATTTGTTGTAATTTTTAAAAATACGTGTATTTTATGAAATATAATTAATTTCAGTTATAAGACGTTCACGTTTTAAAGTGTACAGTATTTGTACAATTAATTCAATTATAAAGAACTAAAGAGTCATTTGATTAAAAAAAAAATCTATTTTACATCATCTTTGTATTCCTGGAATATAGTTTGAACAACTAAATTCAATTTTTAATTATATTAATTAGTATCGATTTAATCACAACTATTTCATCAATGTTTGATCAAATAAAAACAAGTTAACTCTTTCGGTGAAAAAATGAATGCAATCAATATTACAGGACTTGAAGCTTTTCATTCTAGTTTGCATTTGATACACTCTGATGAATTCGTACTGGAAAGGGAACACCTGCCTGAATAATTTATTTAAAGAAACAGATGCACGTGCCGTGCAAAAACTGTCCTGGGATCAGTGGACGTAAATGTTACATGCTTCATCGATGTTACTTTCTGCATAAAGTATTAAAGTCAAAATTGTTGATTCGTTAAATTGCAACGTTAGTCAACATGTTGACAGAGTGCGTCGTCACGGCGATGAGAGGACGAGACTGAGAGACTCACATCAATAATGAATTTGGAGCAACCGATCACCAATGCAAACACGTGTTGATCTTTGACAACGCGCGCACACACGGACACAGTCGCACGTAGTCGTTGATCCCAAAATATTAGCATTAGCATGTAGCATGATTCATGTTAAAACTGGGTTTAAAGTTTTGTTTAGAGATGGGTTAAGTTGGATTCATCTTAAAGTTAATTTGTTTAAAGTTGGTTTCGAGTTTGGAGTTGGGTTTGATTGAAGCTGGATTAACTTGAAAATCTATTTCATTTTAAACTGGTTTCACGTTAAATATGATGGTGGTTTAAATTTGGATGTGGGTTTGAATGATATTACATTACATTACATTACATTGTCTTTCAAATTAAAGTTGGAACTGGGTTTAGGAAAAAAATTACCTTTAAATTTGAGATGTAACTTTGGATAAGAGATGGGTGAAGTTAGGTTTGGAGCTGGTTTAAAGTTCAGGTCGGTTCAAGACTCAATGTCAAATTAGAACTCGCCCAGGTTTGAATTTGAATTTAAACTGTCCATGAGACCTTGAGATGAAGGTGACATTGACAGCAGGGTTTGAAATTCAGGTTAAGGATGGCTTGAAATTTGAGGTTCAGTGTTGAATTTAGATTCGAGATAGGGGAGAAGTCAAGTTTTAATCTGGTTTCATGCTAGTGTCAAAGTGGATTTAAAGGTTTGTGATGGATTTCAACTGAAGCTTTGATCTGGAATTAAAGTTAAGGTTCAAGCTACATTTATATTTTAGGCCAGACATGAGTTTTAAGTTTCGATCTGTGTTTAAATTTAAGATGAGAATGTTTTAAATTTCAATTTGAGTTTAAGGTTTTTGGGAGTCACAACTTCCCGTCAGGATGAGCTCACAGTGTCTTCTGTCCGAAATCCAACACCTGCTTCACACACCAAAGAGTGGGAAGCGGCTTCTTGTTGCCAATGACGACCCATTCAACACACACACACACACACACACACACACACACACACACACACACACACACACACACACACACACACACACACACACACACACACACACACACACACACACACACACAGGAAAATATTGATGGAAGTGAAAACGAGGCGGAACTTTTGCAGCGGGTTTCCTCTACTAAACTTCATCAAGTCAAGAGACAACCAGGATGGTCATCAGCTTCTGACTTTTTGATGGGAATAAGTGGACTCTGGTTTGGATCGGGACAAGACTTTTTAATCCCTGAGTGCACGTGGCTGTGAGTGTGTGTGAAACCATGTACAAACGCCGGGACTATGTGGATCTTTACGAGAAGGATCAGGTCAAATGGGCTCTGCTCCGAAGTGTCAACACTGTCATGAAACAAAGCACACCGTTCCCGGTATGATGCATGCTGACAACTGTGTGGAAATATATCTACTGTATGTATGCGTGTATATACCATTTCAATTTTGGAAATAGTCGGTGGGGGGGTTCCGTCCCGATGGTGGAATGTCGTTACGATTCGTGTTCACTAGGTTTGTGTTTTGCTGCTGCACGATGACACACGATGTCTTTAAAAACACGATGTTTTTAAAGATGTTTTTAAAAACACGATGTTTTTAAAGACTTGTTAACAACGGGATCACTGAACTGTCTTTGCCAGGGCGACTACGTGTGGTTGGACCTGAAGAGTGGTCGGGAGTTCGAGGTTCCCATTGGCGCAGTGGTCAAACTCTGCGACTCTGGACAGATCCAGGTGTTGGATGATGAAGGAAATGTGAGTTCAGATTCATCATACCGTCCCCCAAAAATGGTTTCTTAAGAGGTCCATCATTTAGTATTATGTGTACCAAGTATTTCTGTGTACATTAGATCCCAGGGCCCAAAAAATGTTGATCTGGGTTAAAATTTCTGTGTCATATGATGTTAAAGATCAGAAGTGTCCTCCAGAACCATGATGACCATGAGACCTTAAAGGGCAAAGGTTCCTGGGGCTCGGGTTATCTTTCAGGAATTTAGCAATCTCCAGGAACTACATTTTGGAAAGACGACCCAACACAAGAACAAAAACAAAACAGTGGCATAGATCTAGGCTGAAGTTCCTGACATGCAAAAGCCCTTTAATTGATTCAACCCATGAAGATAAACAGACTCACCTTCATCAACTGTTCCTCCAGGAGCATTGGATCTCTCCCCAGAATGCCACCAACATCAAGCCCATGCATCCCACCTCCATCCATGGGGTGGAGGACATGATCCGCCTGGGAGACCTCAACGAGGCCGGAATCCTGCGCAACCTGCTCATCAGATACAGCGAGAAGCTCATCTATGTGAGTCACGTACCACGTTCTTGTCCCCATCCTGGCCGTTGCTCCTCCTGCATCTTTCTCACGTGCTATTTTCTGCTCTTCTTCACCTTTTGCTTCTTTTCTATCTTTTGCCTTTCTTGCCATTCCATTTCCTGTTCCCTACAAAGACAAACTGTGGTGGAAGGGTAAGTCTGCACAAAAATGAGACACCATTGGCCGAGGCTTGACATCTTTCTTGTGCCATGTTTTAAATGTTGGATGAGAATGAGCCAGAAACGTTTTTTTATGTATCACAACAGCTGAGCTTAACAGATGAACGCTGGTGCTTGTGAGATGGGCATGCGCGCATTTTGACCATTTCCAATATGGCCACCTTTTCTCTCGTGATGGACGATGACACGCTCATTGTCCACCTGAGATGCTAGATGCATGTTACTTCATCCGCCCTCCGACCGCCCCGATGTACCTTTCTTACCACCGTGCTGAGAGATAATCAAGCATTCAGCTTGGTAGGATTGTCCTCCAAAAACTAGGGTACTTGTTTGGCTGCACGAATGTTCGACAGGTGGTTTCACAATATTCCCGCCGCTGTCTTCCTGGTACATGGCACCTGCAAGCTAATGCAAAATCACCCTGTTGTTTCTGATTTTAAACCACGTTGAACCACCGGAATCCAAAATTTTCAGTCAGAAATTGGTGAGTTCGCCCTCAGGATTGGGAGTCAAGTCCTTCCTTAGATACAGGAGTTGAAATATCGGCGGTTCTTGTTCACAAGTGAAGCTGAGCCAAAATGCAAAATTCTCCATTTACCTTCATGTTCGTAACTATCTCAACTTTGAGTCAGGAATCCCAGACTTCCTTGTCTCCAGTTACCTCCTCGACTTAAAGCAGGGGTCACTAAGGATTTTCCAGGTCACCTGAGAGACAATATCCTGGTGTCTTTCATCTTCCTGTCTGGACACACCGAAAACATCTCACCAGTTGAGTTGTCAAAGGGGCATCCAAAATCCAAAAATCTAGGTCCTCACATTTTCTCTTAGAGGGAGCCACAATCTTTTCCTGTATGTCACTACCCAGATTGGCTGGCAACCGATTCAGGGTGTCCCCCGCCTACTGCCCGGAGACAGCTGGGATGGGCTCCAGGACCCCCCGCGACCCTAGTGAGGATCAAGCGGTTCAGAAGATGAATGAATGAATGAATGAATGAATGTCACTACCCAAAGACAAAAAAGTGAACACTGATACTTGGATACTTGAAATCAATGTCCTCTGCAAGGTGTCCAGTCTCATCCTTATAGGGAGATGGGCCAGGTGAGGTGTCTTGGGCAGCTGTTTTGGTTTCCTCTAGGACAACTCCCTGTTTAACCGGGAGGAACCCCCAAGGCAGATCGCGGATACACTGAAGACCCTGTGTTCCATAGCTAGCTTGGGAACACTTCTGTGCCCCTTCTGTGGAAGTACAGGAGATGTCCAGGGATAAGGAAGTCTGGATTTCCCGACTAATAATACTGCCCCCACGATGAGCCACCAAGGATTGAAAGTACACGATTGTTCCTACAAGTGGCTGAAATAACTTTCTGAAATTGGGGTTTTCAGACTGGACTCCAGCATTCTTAGTTTGCATATCTACCCTTTGCTTATATCTATTTTCACCGGCTACTGTGGGCTGTCACATTGCGTGGTGGTGGTGGACCCCAAGGAGCAGGCAGGAGGAAGGAGCAGGGTGTACTAGACGAATTGTATTTAATAAAACACATAACACTAAATCCAAAACAAAGTCCAAAGTATCAAACAAAACGCATGACTGAAGATAAAAACTCAATAACAGAAACATGACCAAAACAAACCTGACAGCAGCAAACAAACAAACATGACAGTGGCAAAAAGCTACAATGACCCGACACTGAATGCTCGGGTGGGAGTCCTTTTAAAGCACTAATTGCCAAATGACCAACAGGTGTGCAGCTCAGGAGAGCCCTGCAGTGGCACCTGTTGGTCCCAAACCGAATCATGACAGTACCCCTCCTCAAGGGACGTATCCCAGACGTCCCAAAGTTGTCCAAAAGGCTGCCTCGCGGGAACGGAACTAAAAGCGATGGCAACCCTTGCCTCGCCGAAGAACAGGAACAAAAGCGACGGCGACCTTCGCCTCGCCGGGAACAGGAACAAAAGCGACGGCGACCTTCGCCGCCAGGAACAGGAACAAAAGCGACGGCAACCCTTGCCTCGCCGGTGAACAGGAGCGGCGACGGCAACCCTTGCCTCGCCGAACGGGAACTAAAAGCGACGGCGACCTTCGCCGCCGGAGAACAGGAACAAAAGCGACGGCGACCTTTTGGCTGGGCTTGGCCTGACGTGGACGGAGCTCGACGTAGCGGGGGACATGGGACAGCCGGACATGAACAGGGGCTCGTCCTGACGTGGGCGTAGACGTGGCACGGCTCGTCGTCGACGTGAATGTGACTCAGCTCAAACAGACACGTGACGAGCCTCGGCTCAACGTGGACGCGGACGGGGCTCGGCCCACCGTAGACGCGGCTTGACGAGACGAAAACAGGACAGCTGCATCACCAGTAGTGCCTGAAGGGGAAAAGGGTGTCGGCCGCAGACGTCCTCCGCCAGGCACATGGTGGAATAGGGACCAGTCCTTTGTACCTGCGGGATCCAGGTGGTCGGGTCATTCTGTCACGTTGCGTGGTGGTGGTGGACCCCAAAGAGCAGGCAGGAGGAAGGAGCAGGGTGTACTAGACGAATTGTATTTAATAAAACACATAACACTAAATCCAAAACAAAGTCCAAAGTATCAAACAAAACGCATGACTGAAGATAAAAACTCAATAACAGAAACATGACCAAAACAAACCTGACAGCAGCAAACAAACAAACATGACAGTGGCAAAAAGCTACAATGACCCGACACTGAATGCTCGGGGTGGGAGTCCTTTTAAAGCACTAATTGCCAAATGACCAACAGGTGTGCAGCTCAGGGAGAGCCCTGCAGTGGCACCTGTTGGTCCCAAACCGAATCATGACATGGGCTTCCTCCAACATTCCACTAACATGTACGTATCTACATCAGTGATTCTCAAAATTTTTACACCAAGTACTGTCTAAAATAATCTTTGGACTTTAAAGTAGGCTACCACGATTATGACTGCCATAAGAATACAGAGGTGCAGTAGTATCTATCCATCCATCCATCCATTATCCAAACTGCTTATCCTCATGAGTAGCGTTCATCAAAAACAAGACATGGGTTTCATTCCGTAAAATAGTTACTCACCCTGAGTGAGGTGGCGAGGTCTAGAGAAAAGGAAGGGTCTGGACTTCCCTTGTCAGACGTATAATTGAACTCGCGGTCTTAGCGTTACAATTTCCTTCTAGACATATACGGGGTCCATCCTGGTGGCCATCAACCCATATCAGTTGCTTCCCATCTACACGGCGGACCAGATCCGCCTGTACACCAACAAGAAGATCGGCGAGATGCCGCCTCACATCTTTGCCATCGCAGACAACTGTTACTTCAACATGCAAAGGAACAACCGTGACCAGTGCTGCATCATCAGGTACGTTTGGAGTCTTACTTGCTTTACTCGGATTCCTACATGATTCTTCTTGGCCAATGTCCTTCTAGCGGGGAGTCCGGAGCAGGAAAGACTGAAAGCACCAAACTGATCCTACAGTTCCTGGCAGCCATCAGTGGTCAACACTCGTGGATCGAGCAGCAGGTCCTGGAGGCCAATCCCATTCTGGAGGGTGAGTCCGGTAGTTACTCTGATTTACGAGTGCCCCAACTTTGAAGTTTTTTAAGCTGATTTAAATCAAATGTAAGTAAATTAGGCTATGAACTTGGTCAATGTACTCCTATATTGGCCTAATGGTTGACGAGTTCTGCCTCACTGCTCGCTTGTTTGTCCCGCAGCTTTCGGAAACGCAAAGACAATTCGCAACGACAATTCGTCCCGCTTCGGCAAATACATCGACATCCACTTCAACAAGAGAGGAGCCATCGAGGGAGCAAAGATCGAACAATACCTGCTGGAGAAGTCGCGAGTCTGTCGGCAGGTATGACTCACTGCAGCCTCGCCTACGGTCAGACACCGACATGGCAGTCAGGATACTGTCAATCAAAGTGTGGACGTGTGCAGGCTCAGGATGAAAGGAACTACCACATCTTCTACTGCATGTTGAAGGGCATGGCGGCGGACGAGAAGAAGAAGCTGGGCCTCAGCAGGGCCACGGACTACACCTACCTCACCATTGTCAGTCAACACCTTAGTACAGCCTGTTCCGTCAACGTCTCCACACGAAACCAAAGATTCTGCTGTTGTTTGCTGTTACATTGAAGTGTGCGTTTACGTGCAGGGAAAGTGCACCGTATGTGACGGCCGTGACGACTTGAAGGAATACTCCAACATACGGTCGGCAATGAAGGTAACACATGGGTACACCTGATCTCTTCTATTAACTTTGACTTCCTGTATGTCAACCAATTCCCTGTCTTTGACCAGACTTCCTTTATGACACCCGATTTCCTGTGTTACACCACTTTTGCTGTGTTTCATCAGACGTCCTGTAAGACAACTGACTTGCTGGATAACATCTGACTCCCTAAGTTACACCTGACTTACTGAATGAACCCTAACTTTGTGTATGACATTAGATTTCCTGTGTTACACCTAGCTCCTAACTGGTCTCCTGTAAGACACCTGACTTTCTTTACATCTGACTTTCTATGTTTCAACTGACTTCCTGTATTCCCTAATTTCCTGTCCTGCACCAGTTCTTCAGAATGACACCAGAATTCCTGCATAAAGCCTGACTGCATGAAACTTGACTACACACGCACACACACACACACACACACACACACACACACTACACTTGACTTCCTGTGCTACACACAATTTCCTGTGCTGCTAACTTCCTATACAACTGTTACATCCTGTCATATTATATGCCAAGCATGGCATGCCTGTAACTCGCTGTGGCAAGTTGACGAGCCCTGTCAAAAAAAACCCCAACAACAACAACTACTATGAATATATAACACCTTTCCCTGACCATTTCGAAACTGTCTCTTGCAGGTTCTGATGTTCACAGACAAGGAGAACTGGGAGATCTCCAAATTGTTGGCCTCCATTTTACACATGGGCAACCTGCGCTACGAAGGTCTTTCCAAACTCAATCATTTCTTGTTTTGAATGTGAAGCCTGTGTCATTCAAACACATTTAAACTCCTTTCAACTCATTTTTGTTTTCATGCCGGCAATGAATGGATCCGTAGCACGTACGTACGACAACCTGGACGCCTGTGAGGTCGTTCGCAGCCCGCATCTTTCCACCACGTCAACACTGCTGGAGGTCAACATGCTTTTTCACTTAGCTACTACTACTAGCTGCTATTACCGTTACGTACTCCTGTTGAGAGTCTGAAATTCCGAGGATTTGGCCAATTCTAAATTATAAAATAAATCCATGGCCTATATTGACAACATTCAAAGAGGCTTACAATATGGTTATAAAATCGTCACTAATTTACAACACTCAACATGACTATGTGAAGTAGCAACAACCTGCATTCAAGCCTGCTCTCATTTGTGGACTTCCACGTCCCTCAATAGGCCAGGCCCAGCATTTTGTAGGCACACGCATTCAGTCACAGATAATACAGAACAGTGGAAGGGTGGCAACCCATAAATGCATGAAGCTTGAAGTAAATAAATAAATGTTGGGTTACTTCGTCCTGGATTTCGTCTAGCGTGAACCATACTTCATCATTAGCTAAAAAAATTCAGAATATGAATCATTTTGGACAGTTACAAAAAAAAATGTGCTTGTTTTAATGTCATTAGGTGTTTGAGCATGTGTGTGTGCGTGCGTGCGTGCGCAGGTGGACGGCAAGGACCTGATGAACTGTTTGACGAGCAGGACGTTGATCACCAGAGGAGAAACCGTGTCCACGCCACTCAGCATGGAACAAGCTTTGGACGTGCGCGATGCCTTCGTCAAGGTGAACCACTGAAACAAACCGACACCTCTTTTGCACTGTGCTCTTTCACCTCACACTTTTTTTGCGCATGCCTGTGTGTGAGTGCAGGGTATTTACGGTCGTCTGTTCGTGTGGATCGTGGAGAAGATCAACGCCGCCATCTACAAGCCATCGTCCTCACACACCAAAGTTGTCAGACGCTCCATCGGACTGCTGGACATCTTTGGCTTTGAGAACTTCACCGTCAACAGGTACAACATACATAAACATGAACCCACCCACAAATGCTCACACACACAATTGGTCACACAAAACCACACCACATACACACACACACAAACGCACACACGGTGTTAAGCACGTGCGTTTGTGGCGCCAGTTTCGAGCAGCTTTGCATCAACTTCGCCAACGAGAACCTGCAGCAGTTCTTCGTGCGTCACGTGTTCAAACTGGAGCAAGAGGAGTACAACCTGGAGAACATCAACTGGCAGCACATCGAGTTCACCGACAACCAGGACGCTCTGGACATGATTGCCATCAAGCCCATGAACATCATCTCACTCATCGACGAGGAGAGCCGATTCCCTAAGGTACACGCCAATTACACATGCAACTCTACGTGGCGACATGCAACTCATGTGTGTGCGCACGTGTGCGTTGCAGGGTACAGACAGCACCATGTTGAACAAACTCAACTTCCAGCACAAAGTGAACAGCAACTACATTCCACCCAAGAACAACCACGAGACTCAGTTTGGCATCCAGCACTTCGCTGGGGTGGTCTACTACGAAACCAGAGGTACGAAGTCGCTGTACACATGTTGCGAGTGAGGAATTGTTACCTGCGGATGACGCCTTTGATGGAGACAAACAATTGAACGCATGCAAAATGACACCGCTCGCAAGGACCTGCTGTAGGCCACACCTCACACTCAGACCCTCACTTGCAGACTGACCGGCTAGCTCCTGATGCCTCTCGGTAGGCCACGTCCCTTAAAGGCACACAATCCAAACGCACCATCAAACCAGTTTAATTCTTTACATTTTTCATGCGATAAAGCCTATTTTTCCTTCTTAAAAAAAAAAAAACATTAAAAAATAGCAACAGTTCTTGGGGGACTGGAGCAGATTAGCGGCATTTTAATTGATTTGATGAACTGCGCGAGTAAATTTAGCCACAAACTTGCTCACAGAACCAATGACACTCGTAATTCTTGGCAAGCGCTGTACGTGTGTGTAGAATCTGTGTATAATGCGTGTGTGTTCCAGGCTTCCTGGAGAAGAACAGGGACACGTTATACGGCGACATCATTCAGCTGGTTCACTCGTCCAAGAACAAGTTCATCAAGCAGATTTTCCAGGCTGACGTTGCTATGGTAACACATACATGGACATAAATGCACGTTTGATGCTTGTCACTTTTTCCTCTCTTGCATGTGTTCAAACATTTCCTCCTGTGTGTTGTCTGCCTGATTTGTTGCTGTCCGGACAGTTTCTGTGTGGTTTTGCTCCTTGTCTACATCTTCCATCCAGCCCTCTCCCAAAGGTAAAAAGACAAAAAACATGAGCTCCTTCCAACCGTCTTCTCTCATTCAATTCCGGAAACGAATCTACGCATAAACGAACCTTTGTGACTGACTGCTACCTTCGGCACGGAAGCCTTACAGCGATTTGTTTTGAAGAAAACAGGCTTACTCGAATGTATCCAACCTAACTATTTACACTTGTCAAACTGTAAAAAAAAAAAAACAGACTTTCAATCTTGAGGCGACATAATGCCGCACGGCTCCTGCAGAACAAGTCAGAGGGCAGTTTTACCTGTTAATTGTCATCAAAGGATATTTGAACGCAAACGGTGAGGTGAGACACATATACAGATACTATAGCAATGTCCACAGAACTATATTCCTTACCTTTGCCAAGAACTGACACTCGTGCGACTCACTTAAGGCAATGAGGAGCCTCTCTGTACATCCGGGCGTCTATATTATACTGCCCTCAGGTGGCCAAGGCACAGACACCACAAGGAGCAACACAACATGCAGTGCGATGCAAAAATTGGAATCGCAGCTAAATTAGCGACTCACTGTTGACCACTCGGGCAAACAAGTTGCAGCTCCCCCAGGCTCTATTGACACACAACTTTAAAAAAAATGCAGGAAAAAAACTGCAAAATGAATGGAACAAATTAAATGATATTACAATATAGACTATCATGCAAATGCTCGTTGGGTCAGATTCAAGAACGGAACACGGGACAAACTCTGTCCACCTCTGTTCTACACTCGCTGGACACATCAACATTTTCTTTAACATTTAGACACAATGAGGAAGAAGCTCAGGAAGCACAAAAATGACCAAGTGTGTGTGTGTGTGTGTGTGTGTGTGTGTGTGTGTGTGTGTGCGTGTAGGGGGCAGAGACCAGGAAGCGTTCTCCCACTCTCAGCAGTCAGTTCAAAAAATCTCTGGAGCTCCTGATGAGAACGTTGAGTGTCTGTCAGCCTTTTTTCGTCCGCTGCATCAAACCCAACGAGTACAAGAAGCCCATGGTGAGTCCCCGTGTATGATGTCTTGATCACGCAGGTCGCAATGGACATGTACCACGTTGTCCGTTACATGTTCTAACTTGCTGTAATGTGTGCCAATTAGCTTCTACATGTAAGAACATACTGTTACAAGAGAAAACTGTTACTTTTCATGTATAAATAGTAGCTGTTCCACGTAATAGGTAGCAGCAAGGAGCGTTTACATTTACAAACAAGCTGTATCATGAAGTAAGCAGTGACAACTGCAGCTTCATGTTCAAATTAGCTGTTGTGAGTTTACCGTTCCATAATAAAAATAACCATCTGTTCCAACTAACTACCTGTTTTAATAACTAGTTTTTACACATAACAACAAATTGTGTGTGTTGCAGCTGTTTGATCGGGATTTGTGCGTGCGCCAGTTGAGGTACTCTGGAATGATGGAGACCATTCGCATCCGTCGCGCAGGCTATCCCATCCGCTACACCTTTGTGGAGTTTGTGGACCGCTACCGCGTGCTCATGCCCGGAGTCAAACCTGCCTACAAGCAGGTAGCCTTTCCTGACCACGTGATCATTAACATCCGTACCTCCAGATGTCGAGATACGAGCTGTCGTTCCACCGATTGTTTTGCGTTGACTGGCAAGCGCAGACTTTTGCTTTATGCAAGCACCTTTTGAGTCCGCTAACTTAATGCTGTGTAACACAAATGGTGCAGCAACACATGTAGACTGACAATATAAGAGTACTCAATCATATTATTTGCCCTCTGTATGATCGATATTAGTGCTGTACGAGGATGTGGGCAAGTAATACTGTCATATGTGCATGCGCGTCTGACAGGAAGATCTGAGGGGAACCTGCCAGAGGATCGCAGAGGTCGTCCTCGGCCGGGATGATGACTGGCAGATGGGAAAGACCAAGATCTTCCTCAAGGTGACTTTCCAACATTAACGCCACTCAACTCAACTACTACCAGTTTGATTTTGACCACTGCAGTGACATGAGCCTTTCATTATAGCCATCAAATTATTTCACCAAAATTTGTGAGTGCACTATATGGAAAAAGTGATCGGGATAAGTAAACACAAATGAAATTTGGACTTGTTGCACTCTTCTGGAAAGAAGAGCTTATATGCACAATCTAGCTGTTACGTGTAATAAAGTGGTCGGTGTTATCTGTAAGAACCAGCATTACGTGAAATGAATAAGTAGCTGTTATCTGGAAGAACTAAGTCGCTGCCGCATGCACTTATTAGCAGAGGTGGGCATTCCGTCAGTACTGATGGAAGGTCCGTCATTGACGGACGCCGCTCTGCTGACGAATGAGGGCAAAATAGGAGGATCATTCGATAAATAAGAAATATGTTGTTGGTCCTCCTGCGTCAACGCGGCTGACTGGGAATGACGCAAACAACTGCAGCAGATTCTAGTGTTCAAGAAGTCCGACTGTTGCTGTTTCCAATCATGGCAATTGCTGACAGGAAGTAGTGTGCGTTGTTGTTTCCCCATCTGATCTGTGTGTGTATGGAGTTTAGATGATATTTTCTGTTTTGATGTTGTTTTAGCAGATGAGTTTTCTGTCATTTTTGTGAGTTTCCGTTCTCTGTTAAAAAAAAAAAAAAAAAAAAAAAAAAAAAAAAAAAAAAAATGGGTGACACACTTAGTTCATGTACTTAGTGTGCTTCCACACAAGTCTCAGGTCTGGTGTTTGCTTTCAGGCTGGCCTCCAGGAAGCCTGACAGGAAGTAGAAAGTGCAGGAAGGATCATCACGCTCTCTTTCCTGGCAGGAAGCCAACAGACAAAACCAAATGCATAGTGTCGAATTAGAAGAAAATACTTTTTTCAGAGATTGTCTCAGTAATTGCTCGCAGTTTTAAATTAGGGGCGGGCACAGTACGGGCTCTGTTCCGCATGATAATGATCTCCACTTAGACGGCTAATGAGCGTTTGGTTCCGTAGGATCATCACGACATGCTGCTGGAGATTGAGAGGGACAAGGCCATCACCGACAAGGTCATCCTCATCCAAAAGGTGGTGCGAGGTTTCAAGGACAGGTAAGGTCCCACATTAGTTCCAACATCCGATCGGGGGTGGGGGGATTCTTTGTATCCTTCCACTTTCTAAAAAAAAAGGTGATGAAACAGCACCCTCTACAGGAATCTCTTGGTCATTACAGCGGTCCTCCTATCTATGCCTTGTCAGATCAAACTTTGTGAGGATGAGGAGGTCGGCTATGCTCATCCAGAAGACGTGGCGAGGATATCATTGCAGAAAGAATTACGGCGCTGTGAGGATCATGAACATCACACCCCAAATTCTTTTAAAAAGTGTTCGTCCGATGTCGACTCTGAATCTTGGTCCATGTACTTTCAGATGCGGGCAGGCTTCTCTCGCCTGCAGGCTCTGGTGCGTTCTCGGAAATTGTGCGCGTCGTACCATGTCGCTCGCCAGCGCATCAGCGGGTTCCAGGGTCGATGCCGAGGTTTCCTGGTGCGCCGGGCTTTCAGACACCGACTGTGGGCCGTCATCACCATCCAGGCGCACACCCGAGGGATGATCGCACGCAGGCTCTACCGCAGACTGCGGGGCGAGGTAGAGGACATGTTGTCATGTTTGTAAACAACAAGTGGTACTTTGTCTTACATGCACACCCAACTTACTATTGAACTTACTTGGACTCTTTGCTGTCTTGCATCAGTACCGAAGAAGGCTGGAGGCTGAGAAGATGCGTCTGGCCGAGGAGACCAAGCTGAGGAACCAGATGTCTGCCAAGAGAGCCAAAGCCGAAGCAGAGCGCAAACATCAGGTAAGCCTTCAGATTTTAGAACTGACATATTTAACTTAAAAAAACAAAAAACAATATAATTATTTAGAAATAATTCATACATATTAAATGCACATATTTTGAACTTAACTTATATACAGCTGAACTATACAAGAACCTCACTTTGAGAATTGTCGAGGATCCTTCCATGTGGCGCATGCAGCGGGCAGATCACCAAAGCTATGCGCCCACCCCACCAATTGATTGCGTTGCTTATCAGGAGCGAAAGCAGTGCTCCTCAGTTTCATCTACCCTGTAGGATCCAGCCACTGCTTGAAAGTAGTTCTGGATCTTGCGCGAGGCTAGTTTCAGAGTCATGGGTGGAAAAACTGTTATTGTCACAAATACAATCCAGCAAAAATCTGACAATTTCTTGTCGGAAAGACACATTCAGTCCATCTTTTTCCCATTTGGAATCGTCATCTCCTATGCAGGAGCGTCTGGTCCAGTTGGCTAAAGAAGACGCCGAGCGTGAGAAGAAGGAAAAGGACGAGGCGAGGAGGAAGAAGGAGCTGGTAGAGCAGATGGAGCGAGCTCGTTTGGAGCCCGTTAACGACTCGGACATGGTGGACAAGATGTTCGGCTTCCTGGGAACCACCAGCTCCTTTCCGGGCCAGGAGGGACAGGCTCCTGCAGGCTTTGAGGTCAGTTTCCGTCAGGCCTTGATGGACTTGACCAAAGTTTTAGCTTGTTTATGGCCATTTCCCCCCCTTTTTTACGGCACCATTTTGAGCTAACATCAGTTCATCAGCAGTAAAAATCATGCATAAAATCCACAAAATATGGAAGTTTCATTCAATTTGAATTAACACAGCTAAAATGATCTAAAAAAAAGCAAGTGGGGTGGACAAAAAGGGCCAGGAGTGGGGCCAGAGGGTTCATAACTGCTGAGCTGGTCTCTCCACCTCATCTGCAGGACTTGGAGCGGACCCACCGGCAGATGGAGGAGGAGGATCTGGACGAGGCACTTCCTCTGCCGGAAGACGACGACGAGGAGGATCTATCGGAGTACAAATTTGCCAAATTTGCCGCCACCTACTTCCAGGGAACCAACGCGCATACGTACGTCCGCAGACCGCTCAAGCAGCCGCTGCTTTTTCACGAGGATGAAGGAGACCAGCTGGTAGGCCGAAGACGTTATGTCCAATCAATTGATCAGTTCTTGAAATGCCGACGACCACGTGTGCCTAATCCCGATTGTAGGCGGCTCTGGCCGTGTGGATCACGGTGCTGAGGTTCATGGGGGACCTCCCCGAGCCCAAATACCACACGGCCATCAGTGACGGAAGTGAGAAGATTCCGGTCATGACCAAGATCTACGAAACCCTCGGGAAGAAGACGTACAAGAGGGAGCTGCAGGCTCTTCAGGGAGAGGCGGAGGTGAGGGGGTGGAGGAAGAGGATTTGGGAGACAAAACTGAAGAAACTTAATGACCAACCATACAAAGTTTTCAATGATCTGGTCTGGCAACCTTCTAAAACCATTTTGCCTTCAAGCGAGTATCCTGCTTGAAGGCCGATATTCCCAACTAGTAGTCAATGGGTTTTCTCATCGCTGTTCTGGTTCTTTGAAGAATCTAACATACATGTTTTACTATCTGTGCATTGGTTCTTCAGGAAACCAAAAATATGTATTTTATTTCTCTGTTCTGGTTGTTGAGGGAACCGAGCGTATTTGTTTGATTATTTCTGTTCTGTCCAAATTCTGTTTTCCCGTTTCCAGACTCCTCCAGCCGACAGTCATCGCAAGAACAGCATCCGACACAAGCTGGTGTCTCTCACCCTGAAGAAGAAATCCAAGATCACAGAGGAGGTAAAAGAAGAAAAAAAACCTTTTAATCTGTTCCTGCAGAGTTAATGAATGGACCACTTTCAGGTCACTAAACGCCTCAATGATGGCGAGCACGGTCTCCATGGCAATAGCATGCTAGAGGACCGGCCAACGTCAAACCTAGAGAAGCTTCACTTCATCATCGGTAACGGCATCCTGAGGCCAGCGCTGAGGTAAAAAACCCAAATGTCATAGAATATTACCAGTCACTTCCAAATGGTCAGGTTCCTCCATACTTGGTAGTCTTTTGGTGGTCTATTTGGTAGCATTTTGCTTACAGCAGTTTTCTCGGGGCACTGCGGCTTCCTACCGCAGATCATAAACCTGCAGGTCAGGTTCATTGAAGATGATATAAATGTGAGTGTGTTGGGCGACCAGTTCAGGGTGTACCCCGCCTCTTGCCCAAAGTCAGCTGGGATAGGCTCCATCTCACCCTATGAGAATAAATTGATGGATGGACTCTTCACTCAAGAGGACTGGGTTCAGTGATGTTGAAGGGTGGCAACAATTCATTGTGTCTGTGCATTAGGGATGAGATCTACTGTCAGATCTGCAAACAGTTGAGTCAGAACCCATCCAAGAGCTCACACGCTCGAGGTTGGATCCTCATCAGCTTGTGTGTCGGCTGCTTCGCGCCATCGGATAAGTTCCTCAAGGTCAGACCGCTGACTGTTTTATCCATATCCCGTGATAATTCTTGTTATTATAGTAAGTAAGATGACAGGATGGTGCTGTTGCACATTCACCTGCAGTACCTGAGGAACTACATCAGCAGCGGGCCGCCGGGTTATGCTCCATACTGCGAAGAACGACTTAGAAGAACTTTCGTTAATGGCACCAGAACACAACCTCCATCCTGGCTGGAGCTCCAGGTGCACACACATACGCCACGAACAAAATGTTTGGCATATTTGGTTTTGAGTTGCAATTTCAGAATAAGCCTAAAATGTGTCGTGATATTAATAGGTGAACTTAACTTGACCTTCTGTAAACCTTGGAACGCACATTCAGTGTTCAATACTATCTGTAACTGAACCAGGAAATGTCCATTCATGGATCAATAGATTAATGGAAGCACCTGTTGTGAATTTTGCTGTTTCACTCCTTGCTAACGAACAGCAAGTTATGCAAAAAAAAAAAAAAAATTGAGACACTGAAGAGTTGGGCATGTGCGTTCAAATGTTTACGGAAACTCAAATTAAGTTAACCTGTAAAGGTGACGGCGTTTTTTTCGGTTCATCCTGAAATTTCACAATAAACCTCAATATCCGTACTTTTTGTGACTAGTACCTGTATACCCAAAAATGTGCACAACTAATCCAGATTCAATTCAGTACAAGTTATTCAATTCATATGCAGGCAACCAAGTCCAAGAAACCCATCATGCTGCCGGTGACGTTCATGGACGGAACCACCAAAACGCTCTTGACAGACTCGGCGACAACCGCCAAGGAGCTCTGCAACACACTTTCCGACAAAATCAGCCTGCACGACCGATTCGGCTTCTCGCTCTACATCGCGCTCTTTGATAAGGTTCTGTAATACGAACACACTATTGTGCTCTCCAGAGTTTCTTCCTTGTAGAAAAAAATGTATTTATCTGAATTATGATCTGATTTGACGGTGTTCCGCAGGTGTCATCTTTGGGCAGCGGGAACGACCACGTGATGGACGCCGTGTCGCAATGCGAGCAGTACGCCAAGGAGCAGGGAGCCCAGGAAAGAAACGCCCCCTGGAGGTTGTTCTTCAGGAAGGAGATCTTCACACCATGGCACTGCGCCTCCGACGACACAGTTGCCACCAACCTCATCTACCAGCAAACCGTCAGGGGCGTAAAATTTGGAGAGTACCGCTGCGACCGGGTGAGTACTTCCATTATGTTGAAATAAAAGGAGTTCTTCTTCAGGGTACAGCTTTCTTTTCTTCTGTAGACATGTTCCTTCACCTCTGTAGAAATGTTACTCCACTACTTCTCGTATCTAGTTCTGGTCTTTCTCTTCTTTAGACGTAAATCTCTTTGCTGTAGAAACGATACTTCTCTGGACCTGCTCCTGTTCTTTCAGCTCTTCGTTACATTTGATCCGTTTCTTTTGTCGACATGCTGCTCCATTTCTTCTACACATGCTCTTTCTTCATCTGTAGCAATAGTCTTCTTCTTCTCGAGAGGTGCTTCTTTTTTTTGTAGGCATAACTACATATTTTCTTCTGTGGGACGGTCTTTCTCTTCTGTAGACATGGTCCGTCTTCTCTTCTGAGGCATGAGACTTTTGTGTAAAGATGCTTCTCCTCCTCTCCTTGAGACTTGATCCTTCTCTTCTTCTCAAGACATGTTGCATCTGTTCTTAACCCTAACCTTGAGTCAAGAATCCGCTTCTTCTGTTGGCAAAGGACGACCTCGCAGAACTGGCCTCCCAGCAGTACTATGTGGACTATGGCTCAGAGGTCCTGCTGGAGCGCCTGCTGAGCCTCATCCCGTCCTACATCCCCGACAGAGAGATCAGCACATCCAAGACAGTGGAGAAGTGGGCTCACTTCATCATGGCGGCACACAAGAAGGTGTGCCTCATAAGTGGATGTGATTATTTTCATGAGCAAAGGAACCAAATCCTCTTTTGTCTTTGTTGTTCAGGGCATCTACACTCAGAAGAGGTTTGATCCCCAGAAGGTGAAAGAGGAAGTGGTGGACTTCGCTCGCCACAAGTGGCCTCTGCTCTTCTCTCGATTCTACGAAGCTTTCAAATTCTCCGGTGAGACTCAATCACCAGTCTCGCCAACTATTGAGCTCAACGTGGCCTGATGATTTGGTTTCTCTGCGTAACAGGTCCAAGTCTACCCAAAAACGACCTCATCGTCGCTGTCAATTGGACCGGTGTTTACTTTGTGGACGAGCAGGAGCAGGTTCTACTAGAACTCTCCTTCCCAGAAATCACCGCTGTGTCCAGCAGCAGGTGAGGCATGCTATGAAATGTCGCCCCTCTTGTGGTCTGTGTAATGTACAACCATTTATGGTGATTGAACTGGAAATCATTGGGGCAACAGTCCATCAACTCTGTAGGAACTTTGTTTGGAGACCAGAAGGTTGAAGGCAAGGTACTTCAAGAACTCTCTTTCCAAGAAATCACTGTGTTGTACAGTGGCAGATGAGGCATTCCGGGGACTGTAGCCCCTCTTCTGGTCTGAACAATGGTGATCTGTTTTGACTTTGTGTTGGGGTGACAGTCTTTTAAAGGACTTTGCCTTGGAAACCAGAGTGTTGAAGGCCAAATGACCATAGATGTAGAGACCAAGACAACCCGTCTTGGTCTCTACATCTGAGCTGCTAAGCATCAAGGGTGCGGATGACTAAATTCTATGTGTGCAAGTAACCAACGCTAAATATTTGTTGTCCTTTGAGGGGTGGAAAGTTGCAGAGTCAGAGTTTCACGCTGGCAACCATCAAAGGAGAAGAGTATACCTTCACCTCCAACAATGCCGAGGACATCCGTGACCTGGTGGTGACCTTCCTGGAAGGCCTGAGGAACAGGTCCAAGTTCGTGGTGGCACTACAAGACAGTCCCAACCAGAGTAGGCTCTCACTCGCCTTGGTGATGTCTTGCAGAACTCCGCAAGGAAGTCACAAGTTGTCCTCTGACGCTGTTTGGCAGGTAGTGAACCATCCACCTTCCTAAGTTTCCAGAAGGGAGACCTGATCCTGCTAGACCAGGACACCGGCGAGCAGGTTCTCAATTCAGGCTGGGCGCATGGCGTCAATGAGAGGACGAATAAGAGAGGAGACTTTCCGGCGGACTCAGTCTACGTCCTGCCCACCGTGACCCGACCGCAGCAGGAGATTGTGGTGAGATAAGACCTTGAACAGTTAAGAATCACGCAGAGGATGACTTGACTTGCTGTTTTGTTATTGAAGATGGTTCTGTCATCTAACCAATCAGGCACTGGTTACCATGACGCCGGATCAGAGACAGCAGTCAATAAGAGTCTCTCAACTTGTCTTGCCGGAGGGTGAAGACTCTGTCAAACCTTACACGCTGGAGGAATTCTCCTATGACTACTTTAGGTACACACACACACACACACAAAAGAGTACATTTAAATGCTCACATCAACCTGTCCTGAGCTCCCGGTGAAGTTTTGAGTTTGGATTTTAGTATTGGGATGTCTACAACAAGTGTAGAAGACTTTTTAATCCCAGCTCATACCTTGCCTTACAGGTAGAGTTTCAATTCTAAATATAGGTTTCAAACCAGGGTTTCAAATCAGGATTGGGGTTTTCATGAAAGGTTTCACATCAGCCAAGCCCACTTTGCAATCCTAACCCAGCCTTGAAACTGTTGGGGTCAGAAGCGGCCTCTTCTTCCCCGCGTGCTCGTTGACTTTCGGACGAGGAGAATGTTGGTAATCCAAATAAAGGCTGGAGGCGATGAACAGTTACTTCGAAGGGTTTTAATTTATTTTCTGCAGTTTACGAATCGATTCGGGCTCCTGACGGGTCCAGATTTGAATCAGGAAGCGTAGAAGAAACACATTCATGAGATTATATAGAGACAATATGATAATGAGAGGCGGGGAGGTACGCCTCTCATGCAAATCCCGGAAACAAAGAAAGTAACATGTCATCTGACCCGGTGTGGCTGGAAGAAGGTGGGAGTGGTGAGGTGAGACCAGACCACCACTACCCACCATTTGGTGTGATGGCAAGTTCCAGAACCCCCGCTGTGCATACATCCTAAGATAAGAGGTCTTCCCAGGGGGGCTTAACAGCAATCAGGGACCGACCCACGGTGCGGGGAAACAACAGAAGACACTTGGGGGGCCGTTAATCAACCAAGGAGGAAGAAGGTCAAACTTATCACTACATACGTTGTTTTAAGTGTGCGAACAGATGTTCAGGAAAGAGACTGGGATCAATCGTACTCATAGTAAGGCGCAGTCCCTCAATAGCTGCAACAGAGACTAGAGATAACAGTTCCTCTTTTGATGTTGACATGTCCTCTGGAGGGGTCCTAAAAGTAGTGGGGGTCAGGGGGTACCAAAGGTGATGGTAATCGCAGTTAGCAGTAAATATCTCCAACAGCATTCTACATTGTTTGTTTCAAATCCAACTAACAGAGAGGAATCATATCTTAACAATCCCTCTCTTGATCACAATTAATATTGTGATCACAAAACCAACTGCGTCTGAATCTATCTTGCGCAAAGCATCCCTCTCTCGATCACAACTAATATTGTGATCACAAAATCATCTACTATAAAAATCAAATCAAACTAAGAAGAGAGGAAAGAAGCTGAAATGTAACAAAACCCTAACACTGAATTGAAACGCTAATTTGACAACCTACTCATTGTTAGAAACCCAAACTAAGGCTTGAAGCCACAATTTGAAACCTTAACCTGGTCTTAAAACACAACAGTTGAGAGTAGCTATGTAATAAATGTTCTTGGTGCAGGCCTCCCCCCAAACATACTCTGAGCAGGGTGATGGTCACCAAGAATCGAGGCAAGGACAAATTGTGGAGCTGCACCAGGGAGCCTCTCAAACAGCCGCTGCTGAAGAAGGTGGTCCACCACGAGGAGATTGCTCAAGAGGCCTGCATGGCCTTTATTGATATCCTTTCCCACCTTTTTCCAATGTTTCTATCATCTAGTTTCAATGTTACTCCTGTCTTCTTACTATATTATTAACTTATTACCATACTCTTATCATAGTGGTACTGTTATTACTACCAAGTTGTTGTCATTTTATTCATGTTAGTATCACGTTTTAAACATGTTGTTCCCATTTCGTAACATTATTTTATTGTCGCACGTTACCATCTTTACTATGTTATAATGTTATTACCATGTTACAGTGTTTTTACTGTTGGTACAGATATGTTGTTACGCCATTTCTAAATCAGAACCATGCTGTTGCCATGTACCGCGATATTAGCATCTTATTGCAGAGTTATTACACGTTCAAACTGTTATCACGTCATAATGTTTTACATGCGTTATCGTGTTCAGTGTTAACATGTATTGTTGTTACCATGTTACTGTTATTGCACTGCTGTTATTGCAATGCTTTAAATGTCATGATTACAAGATATTCCTAGATCATTGCCAGATGCTGTTTTTCTTGCGGTACCAATCAAAAGCAGTTCCTTAGCGTGTGTCCTACCTGTGATGAAGTACATGGGTGACTACCCGTCCAAGCGCACTCGCTCAGTCAACGAGTTGACGGACCAGATTTTCGAGGGCGCGCTGAAGGCTGAACCGCTAAAGGATGAGATTTTCTGCCAGATCATCAAACAGCTCACAGACAACCACGTCAAGTGCGTACCCACCTCTGATGTCGACGTAGCGCAGGTAGAAGCTGAGCTTTTCCGCCGGCTGACCCTCGTGGCTGCGCCTTGACTCCAGTGACAGAAATGTCGGAAATTGAGAGAGATTGTCAATTGACGCAACAGAAATGAAATTGCTCACAATCGCTCAACTCTGGGACACGGAACTGAAATGCGTGTGTTTGTGCCGGCAGGTACAGTGAGGAGAAAGGCTGGGAGCTTCTGTGGCTGTGCGCCGGTCTTTTTCCACCCAGCAATGCGCTGCTGCCGCACATCCAGCGCTTCCTGCAGTCCAAGAGGCAACACCCGCTCTCGGCCGACTGCATGCACAGGCTGCACAAAGCCTTGCGGTACGCGCCATTAGAAATGGCAACGGATTACTTGACAGATATTGCGTCGAAAATAGGGCGAAACAACATGTCTGTATCAACAGTAAAAAAACTAACATGGTAATAACATTGTAAGGTAGTAAAGATGGTAACGTGCGACAATACAATAATGGCAAACGTTTGGGATCAAGTGCCAGATTTGATTGACGGAAAATATAAAAGTTGCTCCACCTCAGTTGTTAATAAGAACAAAAGTTGAAATGTGGATGCTACAACGATAAAATCATGTATTCTCATGTTTAATTTATTTCATTAATCACAATTAAATGTAAAATAACATAACTATTTTTTTTCTTGGATTTACAGTAAGTATATAAACCTATTCTTTGATCAAATGAAAAACATTAAATGCATATCAAAAATGGTATATATTATTTATGTATTTTTATGTGTTATGTGTTTTGTAAAAATATTGTAAAATGACTTTTGAGGCGATGTGGTCGACAAAATATTTTAATTTTATTAATTAAAATAGCTTCACCAATTACTAAATTGGAAAAAAACCCATTAATGCATATGTAAAATACTAGCTAAAAATGTCTTTGTGTACCAAACCTCATTTGTGTGGTGGTGGTTGCTATGGTAACAGAAACGGGTCCAGGAAGTACCCTCCTCATCTGGTGGAAGTCGAGGCTATCCAGCACAAGACCACGCAGATATTCCACAAAGTGTACTTCCCCGATGACACAGACGAGGTGTGACACACACACACACACACACACACACACACACACACACACACACACACACACACACAGACCGAAATGTCAAGAAAACAATGTTAGGAATATAATTCTTGCAATAAAATGCTACGTTCATAAATGAATTGCGCAGGCCTTTGAGGTGGAGTCCAGCACCAAAGCCAAAGACTTCTGTCAGAACATCTCCACCCGACTCCTGCTCAAATCCCCAGAAGGCTTCAGCCTCTTTGTCAAGATTTCTGACAAGGTGCTTTTTCATTTGTCATCCAAATAGGATCAGCATCACTTGGTGTCTTTGCGAGACTAATTTAGCGCTATGTTGACCCGCCAGGTGATCAGTGTTCCGGAGGGAGACTTCTTCTTTGACTTTGTCCGACATTTAACAGACTGGATCAAGAAATCACGGCCAGCAAAAGACGGTATTAATCTACAGGCTCAATTGTGGCACAGCCCCGGAAGCTAGTTTGACTTGACAGTTGGCAAAATGACATTTGGTAGACAAGATAATTGCGAGGAGGCCAACAAAAAATTCTCAGCACACAGGCAGTCGGCTACTTTAGTTTATTAAAGCTGCCATTGTTTTGCTCCCTTCACTCAGTTGCACCCATTATGCAATAAAAATTCTGCCCCAGAATACCATTTGACTAAGCAACATACAATTAGATAGACATAGCTATCGTGAGTAGACCCACAAAAAAAGGCTCAAGAAGCAATGCCTGAACATACACAGGGAATTTTGGTTTGAAACCAACATTTCAGGTTAAAATTGACCATTTCCAGGGGGCCTTTGAATCTTTTAGAGAATTCAGTCCCCAAAGCCAGTCTGACTTGGCAACGTGAAATTTAGTAGGCATTTTTATCATGATCAGAACAACAAATCTCAAAAGCCACTCCCCAAAAGACACGGCATTGTCCATTTTAGACTGGAATCACCCATTTTTTATTTAGTTGGAAGGAATCAGACCGACAAATTTAGCCCATGAATGAACAATTGACTTAGCAACAAGAAATTAGGTTGATGAGTGGACCCACAAAAAAATGCCCAATATTACACAGGAAGTCTGGCATTTTGCTTTGAAGTGAACATTCTAGGTTCATTTTGGTCTTTTCCGGGGGTCATTCTATTCTTTTGAAAATTCAGCCCCTTAAACCAGTTTGGCTTAGCAACATAAAGTTTGGTTAAGGATGTCTATCATGAATAGACTTTCAAAAAAAGTCTTAAAAATCCGTTCCTGAAGGGACATAGGAAGTTTTGCCATTTTGTTTCCAATCTGTAAATTGTGATTAAATTGGTAGGCATGTCTATCACGAGTAAACCCACAAAAATGTCTAATGATGTCATTCCTGAAAAGACACAGGAATACTGCTATTAATTCTTTTTTTAAAGTGGCCATTTTAGAATGTCAGAGGTGATGGCCTCTCAAGACAAGTTGCACCTTTTTTTCTCCAATTTGCTTAAAATAAATAAATACATTAATTTAAAAAAGGAAATGTGGATTAGACATGATTTTTTTTTGCGTTTTGTGTGGCCAGTGCATGAAATCAAACTTGAATGACTCGCCATATTACAACAAAATCAACTGTTTCATTTACCCTGCAGCAGCTGTTCCCTCGCTGACCTATCAGGTGTTCTTCATGAAGAAGTTGTGGACCAGCACCGTTCCGGGGAAGGACTCTTTTGCCGACTCCATCTTCCACTACTACCAGGTGGGTCCTGCTTGCCAGAAGACCAAAGAAGCAGAATTTGTTCCGTTTTTTTTGATGACACCTCTGACCAGGAGCTGCCCAAATACCTGCGTGGCTACCACAAATGTACACGCGACGAAGTCTTCCAGCTGGCGGCGCTCATCTACCGCGTCAAGTTTGAAGACGACAAGTCCCACTTTCCTACCATTCCCAAGATGCTGCGTGAGCTGGTCCCTCAGGATCTCATCCGCCAAATGTCCCCAGATGACTGGAAGAGGGTACGCCTGGAAACACTGATATTTTTTTCAACTGAAACCACAAACAGACTTATTTTTCATGCATGTGGGATGGGAAGGATGGATTATCATTTGGAATTCAGTCCCCTGGAGGCAGTTTGGGTTAGCAACATGAAATTTGGTGGGCATGATTATCACGCATAGACCCACAAAAAAAACTTCAGAAGCTTTGCCTGAATTGAACTAGGAAGCCTGCCATTTTTATTCAAATAAGACGTTCGGTTCATTTTGGCCATTTTCAAAGGTTTCTCGGGTGTCCCGCGGAAAGTTTTTCTGTACTTACATCATGTATTTATTTGTCGTAGTTGCTAGTTATTGCAATACTAGTGTAGGTCATTCTGCCGGAGCCAAATT
The DNA here is from genome assembly GCA_026261675.1 of Hippocampus mohnikei. Classification (NCBI taxonomy): domain Eukaryota; kingdom Metazoa; phylum Chordata; class Actinopteri; order Syngnathiformes; family Syngnathidae; genus Hippocampus; species Hippocampus mohnikei. The sequence goes on along the minus strand of JAKGUB010000346.1, from coordinate 4,809,853 downwards.
CCTTGTGTAATTTACATACTTGGCCAAGAAAGATGATTCTGATGTCAGTTTGACTTCGCAACATAAAATTCAGGAAGCATGGTAATCATGAGTAGACCTACAAAAAACTCTCAAGACACTATGCCGGAAAAGACCCATGAAATCGGCCATCAGTTCAAAGTGGACCTTTTAGGTTCATTTTCGCCATAACCAGGGGTCCTTCAAATCCTTTGAAAATTCAGCCCCTGATGTCATTTGGACTTAGGAACATGAAATTTGATAGGCATAACTATTATAAGACCCCCAAATAAATAAATAAAAACTATTGGCACTCAAACCTGTAATGACACAGGGAGTCTGTTATCTGGTGCGGAGCCATGTCCAGGGGTTCTTCAAATCTGAAAATTCAGCCCCAATGCCAGCTTGACTTCGCAACATTTAATCTAGTTGCCATGTCTATCAAAAGGAGACCCACAAAAAGTCTCAACAACCTACAACTGGAAAGACCCAGGAAGGCTATAATTTTGGTTAAAACACTCCATTTTTGAAATTAGGCATACTACATTTCCCCCATTCAGAGCATGCAGCAAAATGTCATGAACATTATGGTTATTGGGGAATTTTGTGTGTGTGTGTGTGTGTGTGTGTGTGTGTGTGTGTGTGTGTGTGTGTGTGTGTGTCTGAGGCAGTCCGTGGTGGCCTTCTTCAACAAGCAAGCCGGTAAATCCAGAGAAGAAGCCAAGTTGATGTTTCTTAAAATCATCTACAAATGGCCAACATTTGGCTCCGCCTTCTTTGAAGTCAAGGTAAAAATGGGAAGCGCCCACCACCTGTGTCACTTCCTCTCTTCCGAACCCAATGCTGCTTCATGCTCAGATTCATCATGCTTTTGTCGTCAGCAAACCACAGAGCCCAACTACCCAGAGATCCTCCTGATCGCCATCAACAAACATGGAGTCAGTCTCATCGATCCAAAGAACAAGGTTGGCTTGCTTGATCGAATAAGCATAAAATTAACAGGGTTGCAAAATTCCAGGATTTTTCAAACTTCGACATTTTCCATGGCAAATAACAGGAATTTAGGAGAATAAACCGGGAGGCTACAAAATAGGACGTTGGCTCTTAATCGGGATACTTATTGTAATTGTTTTGTCCCGGCAGGACGTTCTGATTACTCATCCCTTCACTAAGATCTCCAACTGGAGCAGCGGGAACACGTACTTCCACATCACCATCGGAAACCTCGTCAAGGGAAGCAAAATCCTCTGCGAGACCTCCCTGGTGGGTCACTAAGTAGTTCATATTGAGAAAAGTAAATCAATAAATGAAAGGTGTCCAAATACTTGAATTCTGACGAGCACCAAGGAGGAAATAGGTCACATGACAGCAACTTTTAGCAATTCATTGTTTTTTTTGTTTTTTTACAAAGCATATAGGCATAAATTCTGCCTAGTGACAAGAGCAAATCTGTCATGTGACCAGTAAATAATTTGGACAATTTGGAATTTCGCTTTTGACTTGGCTGATAGAAACAAATTCTGCTGAGCAAACACAGCTAATTGTTTGTGTGTGTGTGTGTGTGTGGGGGTGTCAATTTACAATATTCTTTAATTTCTTGGCTTTTAGGCACAAATCCTGCTTAGCAACAAAGAACAAGAAATACTTTTCCATTTGCTGTTTTTTTTGGGAGGTCTTGCAGACAAATTCCGCAAAGCTACACCTCTATAGACTTGAGGAGCGCCGTACTCGCTAACAATTTCATAAAGTTCACAGTACTTTGTGTCCGTTTGTGCAAACGTCTCATTTGACTCAATCTAATTAGTTAAAAAAAAAAAAACAATTAAAGCCCTAATTTCCTCATGCGCATTCTGAATTCCTCTCAGGGCTACAAGATGGACGACCTGCTGACATCATACATCAGCCAGATGTTGACCGCCATGAACAAGCAGCGGTCCGAGCGCGCTCGCGCCAAGTGAACGTCTTATTGGCAGGAGGCCGCCGAGCTCGCCCGCCTGCTGCGGCCGATTGGCCAGCACTGCAGCTGGCGGCGGACCTTCGGCCACCAGTTATGGCGGATGAGTCACCGACCTTCTGTCAGCTCAGAAATCTGGAAGATCCCCGGGGAGAGTTTCGTTGAAAGCGACGACGACGACGACGACCCCGGAGAAGGTCCAAGCAACTACGACAAGCGTTACCAAGACGAGGATGAGCCATCCAGTGAGGATGACTACCTCTGAGAAGAACGACACTCTTAAGTGTGGAAAACGTAGTGAAACCACACCCTGTGAGGTGTGCTAACTGGTCAATGCTAACCTAAATTTTTTTTCGTTGACTTGGCCTATGAACATGAATTCTTCCTCGCGACAGAGAGGAAACATGTCACTCTGAAAGGTACACATTCCGTTTCGCCACAAGGAGAATGCACCTCGTGACCAGGAAATACATTTGGCATTTATCTTGTAAGACATGCTAACAGCTCAAATTGAACTCGAAAATAACATGGCCGACTGTGCCTGCAGATAGAAATTCTGCCTAGCAACAAGTAGCAAACTAATGTGACCAGGAAATATATTTGTCAATTTTCTTTTCGCACAAATCCTGCCTAGAAACAAGGTGCAAACATGTCATGGGACCAGAATATACTTGGTTTTTTTTTTAACCAGGAGTTATCATCACAAAATTCTGCCTAGCAACAAGGAGCAAATATGATACATGTGACCAGGTAATACTTTGTCAATACAGTAAGTGATTTCCCAAGAGTGAGCATGGATCATTTTAGGTGTGCAGATTTTTTTTTTGTGTGGGTTTAGCAACACTAATTCCTGTAGTTGAATGAGTAAATTAAAATGGGTAATAGATAATAAGCTTTTGGGAGATTGTTAACATGGTTACGTTTTAGGATTGTCCGTCTTCATTCGCTTCAGTGGTCGCGGCGCATTAGTTTGTTAATGTGCTAGATTAGCTTTCGCTCAAAAGAAGCAGGGAGCTCTTCTTTTAAACAGACTTCAGGTTTTGTTCATTTTTGGTCAATATTTTTGCCGTAACATGCTCATGTTTGCATTTAACGTCCTAGCTCAAGCGTCACCTCACAGATTAAACCGTTTGCCTCAAAATAAAACCTTCACCGTGCCAAACTTAATGTTTAGGTTGTTTTTTGTTTTTTTGCTGCTCGTGTGTTTCTCTGCGCAAAATGGTGTGATTTTACTGGCACTTGACCTGTGTGAAATATTAGTGATATTAATGATCATTATTATGTGTTATGCTTGTGGGTTTTTTTGCCATGTACAGTAATGTTATTCATTACCTTCGTTTTTCTTTGCAGTGTGTCGTCTTCATATCTCATTATGCTTGTTAGCCTCTGCTAAAAATACTTGCCACAAATAAAACGACAAACTGTGCGACTAAAGACCCCCAAATGGCTTTTGTTGAATGACTGTTGACATTGGGAGAACATTTCATTGAGAATCTAACGTGGACTATGCCACTGAGGACCACAGAAAGAATGAGTGTGGCACTTTTTTGTCCTTATTTTTTACATTTTTTTAAAAACGTATTAATGATTCAGTAGTTTTCCGATGGTTTCAACGCAATAATTGTATTTTGTCTCAAATATGCAGAGCAGCATGCATGGTGAACTATTCTGAGAGAGATTATCACAAAGAATTTTGCCGCCGTTGTGCATCTGTTCATAAACAGGACATACGGAAACAGTTTTTGTATTTGGGAACATGAATTATACAAAGTGGGGAAAAAATGCTCAGATTCAGCATATGACTGACAAACACATTCAGAGAGTTGCGAAGGTCACACGGAAATGTTGAAATACATTTTTGGGCGGCTCCGTTACTTTACTTCTCGTCATCTAAAATCAAATGTGACAATCTTAATTGCACACACAACAGAATAGAACAGAACCTTGTCACTGTTCTTAGAAAATAAAGTTGTAATCACACTTGCTTTGAATGTCACTTCCGACTTCACTAAAGAGGATGCCCAAAACTCATGCGATGCAGATGAAAGGCACCTAAACGTCATGTGAAAGTCACTCAAGATCTTTTAACGATTTTTGAATGGGCGTCACTTCCATTGCCGTTTCGGGGTTTTTCATAAGAGACACTTTCTTGAGGCGTTATGTCGACTCCTATGAAAGGCCTCTAAAGGCCATGTGGAAGCGACTCCCAAAGGAGTCCACTAAGAGGCAAACTTTAGGCCCATAAATGATTCATGAAAGTGACCCTGACACACCTCGTGTTTGTTATGAGTCGATAAGTGACATGGGGAAAAAAAGAAGACCAATTAATTCAATGAAGGCAACGTTTGTAGTCAACCTTTACATGTATACGCCCCAAGTACCCCTACCACCGTCACACGTGTGTGTGCGTGTGCCCACGGACGTACACACACTAAAGGCCCTGTCACACCTTGACGATTCAGCCAGCGTATGCCGACGTTCAGATTTTCCCTAAAACGCTGGCATACGCTGAATTATCGATTTTTTTTTTCAATTTTGGGCGTATACATAGCGCATTCATAACGGGCTGGACGTATACATAACGTATCAGTAAATTATATAGAACGTTTCGATAACTTATAGATAACTTATTCCAACGAATGCCTAGCGTGTTGCCGGCGTACACAACTTATGCCCAACGATAGTCTAATTTATGCATAGCGTGCAGCAACGTATTGCCGACGATCACGTGACGTAGTCTATAAAAGGCTGGCGCTCGACGTTTCAAGCCCCTGTCACACCTTGACGATTTAGCCAGCGTATGCCGACGTAGGAAAAATTTGGCAAATACGCTGGCGCACGTCGAATTAAGTTATGGGTAAGTTTTGTATACGTAACAGCACGCTGAAGCACGTTGGTATACGTCGAAGTCGTCGAGTCGTCGAGAAATTTTAAGCATGCTTAAAATTTCTCGTCAGATGTCAGCGTATGGCTATACGTCCCGTGATACGCAGGCCATAAGTAATAGGTAAGTTATGCGATCGTTGCACACGTTCAAACACGTTAAGTGTAGGTTACTCATAAGTCCAAATACGTCGAGAATACCTACTAGCTGTTCTCCAACATCCGTGCCTTCGAACTTGCGCTTGGACATGCTGACCAGGCTGTCACGCACGTAGTTGGCGAATGCTGCAGTGGCTGTGATGGGATGAGCCTCTGCGAGACCTTTGATGAGCTCCCCAGACTTTTCTTTGCCATGACGCTGATGTTGTTTGGTTTATTAATGACACAAGTCATAATGGCGTTTGATTGCTGCTTTAATAGCGTGAATAGCAACTCACAGTAACGATGGCAAGCCGCACCTTGCCTCTTGGGTTATACCATTTTAACTAGACCGGGGATAGTCCCCAAACAGATGTTGGTACTGCAATGTCTAGTGCAGTTATGATTTGAAACGTCGAGCGCCAGCCTTTTTATAGACTACGCCACGTGATCGTCGGCAACGTCGAGCGCCAGCCTTTTATAGACTACGCCACGTGATCGTCGGCAATACGCTGCTGCACGCTATGCAGCAGCGTATTGCAGTTCGAAAGGCACGGATGTTGGAGAACAGCTAGTAGGTATTCTCGACGATATGGACTTATGAGTAACCTACACTTAACGTGTTTGAACGTGTGCAACGATCGCATAACTTACCTATTACTTATGGCCTGCGATATATGGACGTATAGCCATACGCTGATATACTGACGAGAAATTTTAAGCATGCTTAAAATTTCTCGACGACCTCGACGTACTTCGACGTATACCAACGTGCTTCAGCGTGCTGTTACGTATACAAAACTTACCCATAACTTATTCGACGTACGCCAGCGTATTTGCCAAATTTTTCCTACGTCGGCATACGCTGGCTAAATCGTCAAGGTGTGACAGGGGCCTAAACGGCATACAGAATTTTTACAACTGAAATACGTGACGTCATCCATGAAAATCCATTTGTATTCTTAGGTTCCGGGTGACACGTTTAGCAGATTGTATTGTTAATACGCGGTTTAAATAAATCAGTGAGTGCTTTGTGATGGGATAGTAAAATATTTACATACAGAGGGCAGGTGCTAGCTAGCCCGCTAGCTCATCATAAGCAACCAGCAGTCCGGATGATTTTGACATCTCGCAATTTTCTTTGTAAATTGTATTAAAAATGAGTCATCCAGTGAAAAGTCCAGCTAACTTGGCGGCCATGTTGGGAGGGGCGACGTTCCGATCAAATCACAGTTGTCAAACTCCCGAGGGCTGCTATCCTGCTTGTTTTCGACATTTGCCTCCTTCAACACACCTGATTGAAATGACCAGGATTGTTATCAGCCTCCTGCAGGGCTCGCTGATCATTTGAATCAGGTGTGTTGGAGGAGGGAAATATGTACGTACGTCCGTGGCCCTCGAGGTAGTTGTCAAAGACACAGGCTGAAAGAGAGTCACTTGCTTGCAGTGGAAATCAACCAGTCAAGTTTTTGTAGCGGGAGAGTACAGTGATATGACTCAACTTTGTCTCCTCATCTTGTCATTTACCACATCCCAGTGTTTATTTGTTAGCTACAGGCAAATTAATTATATTTTGTCTCAATTAAATTAGTATGCAAGTTAGCGGATTTTTAGAAATAAGACATTTCATTTCATAGCTTAGTGGTCCAAGTGCTTCAATTTTGGTGGATACAGTTGCAACACAAGGAATTCTCTTCTTTTATTTTACAGGCAGGGGGCACGTTGCGCAACTGATTTGCATGCAAGTTCAAAGTTTGGGGGTTTGAATCTGGGATCCAGCCATCAGCATAGCTGCAACTTTTGTTTAAAGCAAACATTTGAGTGTTTTCGTGTACGACTAAATAAACCAGAATCAAGCAAAATGTTATGTGATTGCTTATTTGTTATGTAGGTAATGAACATTTTTGGTTCTAGTATGTGGTGCCATGTGGTATGTCTTCAAGGCAAAAAGCCAAACAACACCGAATCATCTGAGTTTATTTTCTTCATTTGTACACAAGTATTCTTGAGGAGGCGTTGTCATCATTTTCTATTGTACCGAGAGTAATAAAAAAAAAGAGAGTCTAACCAAAACCATGCACATTCTTCACATCACTGACTGTGCTGTTGGAGGCCATTTGATGATGGGTAATCACCCGTTCTTCAAACAACTTGGGAATCTTAAAACCGCCGTGATGTGGGGCCGCCCTACTTTATCTATTAATTCTTTTTTTTTGTAGTTTTGGCTTTGCTGAAATTAGCCTGTTTCAAGGGGGCGGTCGTCTCATGCAAATGAACGGCTGCTCGCCCATCACAATTTCAGATACAGTCAAGATAACAGTGGATGGAGGGGCAGGCTCTCCACACGCAAAGCTGTTTGGATTTAAAGGCAAAAAATAAAAATAAAATCCATAATGTCATAAAGTTTGACTTCTTCTCTCCGAGCAGGTACTTCATTTGTCTTTCTTTGCGTCAACGCTGAAAAGCATTCGCACGCAAATTTCTTCATTGCACTCTCTAGCTCAAAGGTTCTTGAACTTTTTGGCTCCAGGGACACCTGACGGGGGAAGATTGTTTCCAACAACGCCCACATGGACATAATCCCACAAAGCTATTTGTAGGGAAGAGTTGTTGTTTTAGTTTGTTTCTTTTACTGGCACGCCAGTCCCCATATGTGGGTCATTAATTTTTTTAGACCCCCCCCAATCTATGACTTGTGGAGACCCCAGTTTTGAGAACCCATGTTCTAGTTATTATTATCACAATAATTATTATTTTTAATCATCTGCTCGAACCCACAGTGCAGACTGGACGACCAATGCAGCTAAGGTAAGCTGCGTCCATGCTACAATCACTTGATATCCCAGCATTATCATTTCTCTTACACACACCCACACACACATACGCGCGCGCAGTCATTTAAAAAAAAAAGATACAATAAAAACAACAGATGTATATTTTGACAGCAGACAGCAGACACACACACACACACACGCACACGCACACACATATAGAAAACAATGAATTGAGTCCTCTCTGCTGATGACATCATTGATCGGAGCAATGACATCATAGGTTTGGTTCTCCAACCCCCACTCCCTCACCCCCACCACAAGAGTCCAGAGTAGAGGAAGAAGAGGAAAAGGAAGAGGAGCGTTTGCAGGCGCAAGCTAGCGGTTGTTCTTGGCCGCCTCCTTAGCGGCCACGATGAGCGGAGTCAGGCTGGAGAGAGGTTTCGCCATCTTCAGGAATTGGTGCTGGGCATGAAGGAAAGAAAGAAAGGCTTTTTACCCCCCCAAAAAATACAATAAGAGCGCAACATTAGAAAATAAAACACAGCTGAGGTCAGATGATTTGAAATTACAGTGAACCCCGCTATATTGCGGTGCATCATTTATGCCTGGGCTACAACGCATATTCAAAAGCATTCATTTCAAATTGGGTTTTATATTGCTGGTGCCAAGGAACTATGTTGACATGTGTGGAGGAGCTTCATTTAGACAAAAGTACTACTTCTTGTGGCATCTTAACACCAAAGAACTACAGTGGTACCTCTACTTACAAAATTAATTGTAAGTATTAATTGTAGTTAAGAAATTTCTTAACTAGAAAATTTTGTAAGTAGAGACACGTTTTCCATATAAATGCCCGAATCCGTTCCAAGCCCCCCAAAATTCAAACACAAATGTTTCCTAAAGCATAAAAATGATTCAAAATATGTAACAAATACATGTTACAATTACATTATTGCATAATAAATGAGAGTTGTGTATAAAAGTAAAGAATAAAAATGATGGTCATTTAACTTTTAACTGCATCCTCATCGTTTTTTGCCCTCTTTAGTTCATGCTCTCTCTCAGAAGTAATTTTTGTTTGGCGTTTTGTAAGCAACTGATCCAAGGACGTTTGCTTTTGTCGGCTTTTAACAATCCTTCGAAAATGTCCAAGGCAAACATCAGCATAGTGAGCGATCGCCTGACTGGTGAAGACTTTTTCTGGGTGATTCACATTCGAGGGGCGAATAACGAGGACGCTGCAGAGACACAGTTCTGTCTATCTCCACACATACGTTTTAGGTCCCTCTTAGGACCCTCTTCAATGGGATGCCAGGATGATGCCCGGTAGTAGCCATTGGCAGAGCAGCTATAAGTATGTTGCACTCAGGAAACTCAAAGCTGCGATTAGCAGCCCGTACTGTATTTTTTTTACCTTTCGTATCTTGAAATTTCTTTCATAAAAGAGGCAATATTTTCTGTTGAGGCGTTCCATAAGTTGATTTTCCACCACCTTGTGGCATTTTGGGGGCAAGAAACTATGATGAAGTGAGTTAAGTATCTTCACCTTGACAAAACTAGTACTTTGCCACCATCTTGTGGCATCTTTTGGCAATTGTAAAATTGTTTTTACTGTGGAATTTTCACTGGCTTGAACAGTGGGTCCACATTTTTTATTTTAACACAGCCTTCAAGAAATTGGGATTTTAAATATTCCAGAATGTAAAACCGTACAATGAGCCATCAAACTGCATGGATCCAACGCCACATCCCCTGTCACGTTTTTCATGCAGAGTTGCGCTCACCTCAGCAAAGTATTTTCGGCTTGCAAGGACATACCTTGGGTCAAAAGTTTCCAACATGTGCATAAATCACTGTTTTTGCAATATATAGATCACCATGCACCTTATTAATTGTTAAGAAGTCCCCCCCCCCATACCTGCAGCAATTCCTTGGCCGAGCCTCTCTTCTCCACGTCCATCTCCAAACATCGATTCAGGAAATCTCTGAAGGTGACTGAGAGTTTCTCTGGGTTCTGTAGCTCCGGTGTACCGTTGGTGGCGATCAGATAGAGTGCCTGGAGTGCAGGATGACAACACCTTTTTACTACACTGACACCTAGCGGTCACGTAAAGATGTCTGTCTTCCCAGCCGGTGGCGCTAAAACGGGTCCACCGAATGGACTAAAACATTGACTCCTCCCTACTTTAGCTTTGGGCCAACTAAAAGCTTTGTTCCGACTCTGACATCATCACATAAATCTGACAACCTACATCAATAAATTGTTTGGGGTTTTTTTTGTAAAACAAGATGGAGCTATTCATCGTCTTGTGCTAAGGTTAAGAGAATTGTTTAATTTTTCCTTACATCTTGAAACGATCTTGAAGTGGCTTGAGTAGCTTCATTTAGACAAAAGTAGTGCTTTGCCACCCTCATGTGGCATCCAAATGCCGAGGTGAGTTGAAGAGCTTAACGTAGACAAAAATAGCTTTTTGGCACCATCTTGTAGCATCTTTGTGCCAAGGAACTATGTTGAAGTGCCTCTAAATATTTCATTTAGACTATTGTAGAGCTTTGCCGTAGGGCTCAAAAGATTTAAACGGCCAATGTTAGTCTTTTGCACACATAGCACATCCACACATAGCATGTATAGGCAATCACTGGATTAAGGTTTATTTTTCCAAAATAAATGTCTTTTCCAGCACAATATTGCCAGACTTTTAAGTTCTATTTTTTAAATTCACTTGTCACCTCATTAAACTTCAACTAATATACAATTTATTTTATTTTCGTAAGATGATACCTTCCATGTACCCCACATGATAGTTATGTTTTGTTATGTTTAATGGGCATTCAGATTATGAGTGGTTTAGAGGAAAGTAAGCCCTGCACAAAGAACATAAACGTGCACCGTAATGTCAAAAAGAGACGCTTACCCTGAGCGGGTTTTCATTGAGGTAGGGGGGCTCACCCTCCACCATCTCGATGGCCATAATGCCAAGGGACCAGATGTCCACTTTGGGGCCATAAGCTTTGCGGGTCACCACTTCCGGAGCCATCCAGTAGGGCGTACCCACCATGGTGCTCCGTTTGCTCTGCTCCGGAGTGATCTGAGCACAGAAGCCAAAGTCGGCTGCAAGGAAAAAAATAAATAAAAAGGGGTAACATTACTTACAACAAATGTATAATATTTACTGTCAGTTCAAATGTGTACTTAAAAGGAACCACACAAAATGTAAAAGATGTTTAAATGGAACCAGAGCAACCCCTACTGGTAAAAATTAGCAACAACAAACACAACCATCAAGCCTGAACACATGAACTTAAATATTGTGTCACTTAGATAGGATAAATGTATAAATGGGATCGTCATAGTGATTTTTTTTCCATTTATGAAATTTGCGGCATAACTTAATTAAATGACTTGCATTCAAAAGTCATTTAACTAACCAGATGGCTATTCATCAGGACCAAAAACACTTACTAGCAAGCCAACGAGCTCACTAACCAGCAGGGATGTAACGATAACGGCATATTGCAAGATTAAAATTGCCACAATATCGTCGTTGTCATCTCAAGATGTTGAAAACGCCACATCTATTCAATTGGCCAGATTATTTTTCATTTGTGCAGTTTTTAAAGTCGTCCACTGACTGAGCTTGACGGATCCGTCCATTCCGAGCAAGATGTTGTCACTCTTGATGTCTCTGTGGATGACTTGGTTGGAATGGAGGAACTCCAGCGCTTGCAGACACTAGGGGGCGACACAGGCCATCACAATCGTCTACTGCGAAAAATAATTATTATTATAATTTGGCTTATTTTTCTGACCTCTCTACACACGGCCGCTATCTGCGCTTCGTCCATGCAGGTTTCCGTGACGACATCCGTCAAGGAGCCGCCGGCCAGGTACTCCATCACCACCCACAGCTCGTCACCCACCAGGTAACTATTGCGACCGATCGTACAGGATGACACGTTCCGTTCGGCGGCACCAAAAAAAAGCGAACCGAAGAGAAGCGGCTGACCTGTCCAGGTAGTTGACGATATTGGGGTTCTTGTTTTCCCTCATGACCAGGATCTCGTTGATGATGAGTTCTTTCTTGGGCTGCTGTTGCAGGTTCATCTGCTTGATGGCCACCTGATGCCCAAAACAACGTCGTTGTCATCATCGTATCTTGGGTTGCATTTACTCAGCATTAGCTCTGGTGTCCAATCAGGCACCAAGACAAGCAGACTGAAAGAACTAAAACTAAACGTTTATGCATAGAGATCTTACAATTGCAAATAAACTCCCTTTGTGTCAACTTTTAGAGCTTGCACCACTAACTAACTGACTGGCACCAAACAATCTACCAAACTAATTAACCAATAAACTAACTAGCTAACGTAATGGCCATACATTCAACCAACGAACTACCCAAATAACATTTGTTCTGACTAAATAAATTAATTAAAAAATATAGCTAACCAACCAACCAACGAAGGACCAATTAATCAAATAACTAACTCACGAGCTACGTAAACAAAACTACCAAATAATCACAATCAAACAAAACACAAAAATTATGAAGCCATTAAGTGAACAATTAAACAAATCAAACTAATTGGCTAATAACTTAATCAGACTAAATAACAACAACTAAATAACTTTAATAATCAAGGAAACTGACCAATTACTCGACTAACTAACCAAAGAACAAACTAAGTAGCTTGCTAACTAACTATAAGGCGAACTATGTAACCAACAAAGTGACAAACCAAGTAAATAACCAACTAATCAACAAACTAACGATTAAACTAGGAAACGCAAAATCAAACCAACTGTTATACTAAAGAAACTAAGAAAATGTAAGGTATTGTACGACCTAACAAGACCATAAAATTAACTAGCTGGTAAATAACGAAGCAAATAATTAAAGTAACAAAAGAACCAAATAACAGTTAAACTAACTAACTGACGTAAGTACAAGTTCATCAGATAAGGAGCTGACTAACCACTAAAATTATAACAAAACTGCTCGACAATTAAATGAATTAGACAATATAAACGAATGAACAAACTAACTAAAACAAACATTTAAAATAAAATTTCTGTCAACCAATGAACATACAGATTCTAACTCTGCCCCCACTTATTTTTTTAAAGAAATGAACTCACCTCTTGTCCGGTGGCGACGTCGATGGCCGTATAAACCGTCCCGGACGCGCTGGTACCACAAAACAACAATTTGACAATGAAATGTTTTGCTAAATCTTTGCTACTAAAGTGTGCTTTTCTAAACATTACTAAATTCCATTTCCACTCACCCTTGTCCAATCTTCTCAAACCGAGTGTATTTTTTCTTGGGGTCTCCGACACTTACAATGGTCCCTGCGTCACACAGACAGAAATTTTTTGTCATTAATTAGGAAGTCATCAAATCTCTATTGGGACAGAATTTGGATGATAGAACAGCAACGATGTGTGTCTCATCATCCTTGTTGTTCATCCCTGACACTCAGCTGCATTCTGACTGAGGTGAAGACAAAAACGGTGAGAGAGAGTGAGGGAGAGAGTGAAATAGTTATAGAAAGAGAGAGAGAGAGAGAGAGAGAGAGAGAGAGAGAGAGAGAGAGAGAGAGAGCGTCGAGCAGTGTGGAGGGATAAGAAACTGCCCCCATAGAAATAGAAATGAAACGGTCGTAGAACAGAAAACGCAAAAGGATAAAATAAAAATATTAGAAATTATACAGAAATAGCTGATATAATACAAATACAACAAATCCCAAAAATACATCTTAAACAGAAATAAAGTAAAACACGCATACAAATAGTATAGATAAGCAGAAATAATAAAAGAATGGAAATAAAGACAGTTATAAAATAGGAAGTGTTCAATAGAAAATAGAAGTAGGATAGATGTTACAGTAACAGAAATCAAATACAAGTGAAAAAGAAATAATGTAAACCAAATTCAAAATGTAAATATGTACAAAGTAGAATAGAAATACAATAAAATACATAAAGTAGAAAAGAGTAGAAGAAAAAACGAAATCAAAGAATGACAGCAATATAACCCAGAGAAGTAGAAATGAAATGGAAATTAAGACTAATAAAAATAAAGTAGAAATCACTTATGAATCAAAATAGAATCTAAATAAAATGGACATTAAAAATAGAACTAAAACAACGTTAAAATAGCAATAAAGTACAAACAATTTTTTTTAAATTAAGTTTAAAAAATTCAGAACTGAATAGAAACATAAATCAGAAATCGATTAAAATAGAAATCGAATTAGTTGGGGTTTAAAATGTGAATAGCAATAGAATAGAAACAGAATAAAAATAGATTTAAAGAACTATGAATAGAAAGAGCAGATTTGAAAACAAAGGAGAACATTTGTTCAGTGACGTGACCACGGCTGGAAAGTTTAGGACAAAACCCTGGAAGAACGACCAATCAGATGAGAGGATTGAACAAAGAGGGCGGAGACAGTGGGTATGGTGGATATCGGGCCTGTCAATCACAGAGGCAGACAGACAGTATCCACATCTTACCAGCAGAGGGCGGCCTGAGCACATCTGGACAGGCGTGTGCGGTGTAGGAAAATATAATACATATTCAGGATCAACTTCGTTTTTTGAAATTGTCATCTTTTCTACATTTCAAAAGCCAATTTTTAAATTTAATTGTCCGTATTTGAAGACAGGTAAAACTTACTGAGCTTCTCCAGGATCTCCTCGTCTGACATCTTCTTCTTGCGTCCTTTGTCCTGAGGGCGGGGCAGGGAGGGTCCGGGCGCAGGGGTGGCCCCTGGAGGGCTACCGGGAGGGGCGCCTTCCGTGGCGCCGGGTGGGGTGATGGCCGTGGTAGACGTCGCGGAGGAGGTTGGCGCCACAATAGGGGAGGTGGCCGCATCTTTGGTTGGAGGAGGCGGCAGGGGCTCGATCACAGAGCGGGTGTAAATCTGACAACATTAATTTGAATATTTATGTTCTCATATTTTCTCATGCAAATGTGTGCGGCCTTGCCATGTGTGTTTTTATATGTTTTGGTGTTTCTGATTAATGTAGTGTGCGGTTTTGCGTTCATTTCTGTATGTTTCTTTCTTAGTGTGTGTGTGAGCGGCCAACATCCTGTGCAATCTGAACAACGGTCACATGGTGAGGAAATAAGTTCCCACAATGTAAATCATCAGTGAAAGTTTGGCAAAAAGCTCCAAAGTATGTGTGTACATGTGTGTGTGTGTGAGAGAGAGAGAGAGAGAGAGAGAGAGCGTGTTCCAATAAAGTCATCACCATGGAGACGCCGGAGGGCACCATGGCAGCAGCCTGTCAACCGCCAAAATGTCTGAGAACTATGTGTGTGTGTGTGTGTGTGTGTGTGTGTGTGTGTGTGTGTGTGTGTGTGTGTGTGTGTGTGTGTGTGTGTGTGTCCTCCTACCGATTTGGTGTGTTCTGGCCGTGGGGCAATGACGGGCGGCGGCTCGGCTTCGTCCTCATCTTCATCCTCTGACAGGGTGGCGATGGCGGGTGTCTCCGAGACGCTCTTGGAGATCTGAGACAAACGAGGACAGACAACCACCATCAGTGACATGGTTCAACTGTGACATCACTTTCTGTTGGGCATCCGAAAGACACTCTTCCCTTCCCTGCCATGGACTGAATGCTTTCTTCATCATGTGACTTTCACTTTTCAATCCTCTCTAAGAAAATGCGCCACTGTACGAGAACACAGGGAGACGACTACACAAGGATACTAAGACATTAGAAAACAAGCATACACAGAAACGAGTAGGCTAGGACATGAATGATAAAAGGATGCTAGGATGCAAGGGCACAAGTGCATTCGGAGTTTAGGATGCTTGAATGGTTGCTGGGCGTGTGTCCAAGCTGCATCGGCAAGAAGATAAAATGTGCTCATTCACGTTGCAGAGAAAAGCAACGAAAAGAGTCTTGGTCATCACTTTGTGTCCTCGTCTTCATTGTCACCTTGTCAGCATCTCATCAACAAATCAATATAAATGAGTAGGTTCAACGGGAGATCGTGACGGCGCCTTTGGGTGCACTCGAAGTGATCACGTTTTCTTACCATCGCGGTGGACGATGCGAAGACATCTGCACTTTTGTCTGTGTGAAAACAAAAGGTCACATTTTGGCTCGGAGGTAATATTTGTGTGTGTGTGTGTGTGTGTGTACCTGTGAAGCTCATATATTTCTGGCTGTTGCTGGTCTCTTTGGAGTCATAGAACTTGAGAACGTCCAGCACTGCCTGGAGAACAAGGCAGTCATGGTAGTTAGGTAGTTAAGGTGGGTAGGTTGCTACTCTAGGTAGTTAGCTCGGTACTTGGGTAAATATGGATTGGTGGGTACGTAGGTATGGTAAATAGGTAGGTGGATATGGATGATAGGTAGGTAGCGATCGAGGTTTGGTAGGAAGCAGTTATGGTTGGTATTTGCCACTTATGGCAGGTAGTTGAGTTAGTTATGCTGGTATGTCGGTAAGTATGGTGGGTAGCAAGGTAGGTAAGGATTTATGGGAGGTGGCAGTCATTGCTGGTCAGCAGTTAGGAAGTTCAATAGGTATTTATAATTGGTAAGTAATAATTGGATTCTAGGTAGCTAGTTATGGAGTGTAGGGAGTTATAGAGTATGTAGTTACATCTGTACTATAGTAGATGGGAATTTACCACAGGTAGTTATGGTTGTTGGAAGGTATTTATGGTAGATAGGTATGTTATGGTGGATAGAAAGGTAGCTCCGGACAGAAGGTAGCCGTTATGGTTGAGAGGCAATTATGGTAGATAAGTAGGGTCAATATGGTTGGTTCGTGGGTAGTTGTTGTTGGTAGATATGGTGGGTAGGTGGCTAAATTGCTATAATAAGTAGTTATATTATGGGTGGAGGGAGTTAAGGGAGGTAGTTATGGTTGGCTGGCAGTTCGGTAGTTATTATAGTAAATAGGTAGGCAGTCATAGCAGGTGGGTCAAAATGCTAGGTAGGTAGTTAGGTTCGGTAATCATGATTGGTGGGCTGGTATTGGTAGATAGCAGGCCTGTTGTCATGGTAGGGTAGGTAGGCATGATATATACCTGAGGGTTCTTCTTTTGCTCCAGTTTGGTGATGTTGGACGTCTGCAGGAGGCGGGCCCACTGCTCGGGCATGCCCTACACGCACACACGCACACGAGAAGATGCCCTATTTGCAATCACATAAATGGGTCACGCAAACTTGTTCTCAGACTGGGTCAGCACATCCAAGTTTACACTTCACTTCTTCTCTGCTAAAATCATTCAACCAGAGGGACCTGACTAAAAAAATATACGCACACAGACCCACACACACGCACGCAGGAGCTAAAAGAGCTCACTGAGGCGGATCAAGATTGAAACTAAACAAGGCCCCTTTGTCTGATGGGATTATTCAAAGCAAAAAAGTTCAATGATGTGAGACCAACACACACACACACACACGCACACGCACACACGCACGCACACGCGCACACACGCACGCACTTACAGTAAACTCCCCGGTGACTGCGTCAAATCCGACATGGATAGTGTGCTCGAAATCAGACGGCAAAGAAATCTCAGGCCGCTCTTTCTTTTTGTACGCTGAAACACAAACACAACAAAGATTTCATGGATGTCTTCATGGTTAGGACACAAAGGAAAGCCTAAATGTCTTTTTTCCCATGCATGTGAATGCCAGAGCAACAGGTGGCGCTATAGTCCATAACTTCAAGACCAAACTGAAGTCTGAAGAAAGTCACAGAGGGAAAAGGCACAGCAATAACTAAACGTTCGAATTAAAGTAAAATGTAAGTAGGTAGGTAGGTGGTTATAGTTGTGAGGTATATAGTAATGGTGGTGACATGGGTAGGTAGTTACGGTGGGCGGGTAGGTAGGTGTGTGTGTTTGGTCATTTTGGTATGTAGGTGGTTAGGGGTGATGGGTAGTTCAGTCAAGTTCATTGTTGATTTTTTTTTTTTTTGCAGGCCGATCTCACTTTTTCATTTGGTCTTGTGATGATCATGTCTCTTTACTTCCTGCCCATGTATTTGAACTGGAAATGTGCGCATTGAGCTTTTTTAATGATGAAATCATTGATAATTATTGGATTGAAAAAGAAAATTAATGTAGAACGCAGACCATAGAACTTATATGAAATATGATTTAATCAAAGTTTAATTTTTGCCCCCTTTTCGCAAGCAAGGGGAAGGGACAGCAGGGGGCGGTACTGCCTCACTTGCCTGCCCTGTCCACACGTCCCTGGTAGGATGGTATACATCAGTAATTATGGTGGCTTTTGGCAGGTTAGGTAGGTTGGTAGTCAGGTGTGTTGCAAAGGCAGAATGATTTTGAAAAATAATTTAACTGTCATTTTTTTCCTCCCCACAATATTGCGATTGCGATTTAATATGAGCTCCTCTTCTCCTATATTTTTAAACAAACAAACAAACAAAAACTAACACTGAAACAGAAATCAAAATTACTCCAGATTTGGTGATGTCTGCGTGAAAGGGGCAGCCTAATAAATGGCCAATTTTATGGCATCTCTTTTGTGAAAGTGGCTGTAGAAGGCGTTTATTTATTTTTATTTTTTACTCACTCTTGTCACCGCCGCCCGTCAGGATGAAGCGAATGGATCGGTCTTTCTTCTTCTTGTCCTCGGGGTTGGGGGGCAGGGGTTTGGAGGCGTGATTGACGGGGGCGGGGTCTTTGTTGCATGAGCCAATCATGGTGCTGGTGTTCCTCATGGGCGGGGCCGGCGGCTTGTCCTCCACCTCCCCGTTGTCGCACATTTTCTATCGGTTGCACGAACGCCTGCACAACACGGCAAGTACCGTAATCACAAATTCACAACCTGCACAATGAACTCATTTTTAATACGACTAAAGTATTACAACTTTCACACTCGGGCACTTATTCCACACCAAATTAATCACGTTTTTCATCGTTAAGTAACTTTCTATATTGAAATAATTGTCCACATAAAGTGTCATTTTACATTGTCACATTAAAGTCAAGTAATTTTAACACTAAGGTGGTTTTATTCACGATTATTTTTTTTAACAGTTAAATAATTTGACAGTAATTTTCCACCATGGTAATATTTCACACTAATAAAAAAACAAGTATTTTTTCCAAAGCTAAGTAACAAATTTTCACATTTAGGCATTCATGAGATCATTTTGATACTGAAAAAGAGTGACGTCAAGTCATTTGGTACAGTACGATAAACTTTCACACCAATGTTAACTCGTAATTGATTCTACTAAAGCAAAGTAATTTTTCAGACCAAACCACAGCAGTTTTTCACATCACACCAAGTCTTTTTCCACACAAAACTTCATTCTTAAACAACAAAAGTAAACTTAATTTTCCAGAGTGAATCCAAATCACTTCACAAAAAAAAACTGTGATATGTTTGCATAATACCCTCGTCTTAAAAGCTAAGAGGAAGATCCACGAGGACAATTTAAGATATGGATACCTTAAAACAACAAATGACAAGCTAATCTAATGACATTTGACGTATATATACATACATATGATACGAAAGTAGACATTTTTACACTGCCACATGTACACTGCTGTGCAATCCGGATCAGATCAGGACTCAAATTGTTTACCCATATAAACGCTCATTTAACTAACACTAAATAACAGCATTTCACATGCACAGGGTTTTGGTTCATTATCCCTGTGGCTGGCTATTTTTTACTCCATCGAGCCAACTTTTGGATCGTTAAATCTGTAGATTTTTTTTTTGATTCCTTGTTATTATTCACTGGATTGTATCGTACAATATGGGTAAAATGGGTTTCATTCTAGACTCCAACCTGAGCAAATGTGGATTTTAAGAGGCAGACATACACTCTGCTGAGCACAGAGAAAATTACAGTTTTACTTATTTGTGACCAAAAATGGCCACAAACAAGCTGAAAGAGTCAGAAAATCATACAAGGCGCAAGGGTGAAAAGACATATCTATCATTTCTTAAATGGACAAATTAATAACACAGAAGATCATAAAATAAAGATCTCACCTGTGAGGAGACACAAACACCACAAGAAACAAACTACAAGTGAATAGCACGAGCACCTCGGACATCTTTTTACACATCCCATCTGTGATGTCACTAGGTGAGTCACATGACCCCATGCACGCCCACAAACACACACACACTATATATATGTACACATGAAGCGCCATGTGGCGTTTCCAAAAAAGACAATATGACAGTTGTGTGCCCCAGACAACAATCAAGTGACACGTTAAGTAAAACACGATTTGACTTCAGAACTTCAGTCACTTGAACTCTTCCTGAAACTCAATTTAGACAAAGACTAGAAGAGTCACTTAAAGTCACACACGCACACAAAGTGCACTTTGTTGACAGCCACCAGACATTCAAATGTTTGCTGTTTGGGAGGAAGTGACCAACTCTTTGTTGTTTGTTGGTCTTGAACACACCCGCACACCCGCACACACACACACACACACACACACACACACACACACACACACACACACACACACACACACACACACACACACACACACACACACACACACACACACACACACACACACACACACACACACACACACACACACACACACACACGTGTAAAGATATGGCCTCAGCTCTTACAGGAGGTAACACAATAGAACGTAAGCTGATATTGTTGAGTCCTGTTACTATTGTCATCACACACACACACACACACACAAAAACACACACACATACAGTGCACTCTCTGTATTCATGAACCTGAGGGAAGAGCTATCTGCCACTAGCAATCCAGACCCTTCCCTGCATCATCTTGACATGTGTACCACCCTGCTTTCTCCACTCCAACTGATTCAAACTTAAAAAGATGAACAAAAGTCAGGTCATGTGAGGAAATTACTTTGCGCATTCCAAGAATTCACACTCTCCTTAGACTTCCGCGTTTACACACACACACACACACACACACGTACACACATGCAAACACCACAATGAGGTTTTCAAATCAGTTTCCCATATTACCAACAGTTTTAGAGCATTGTGACTGATTTGTCAATGATCCACAGAAAATGGCAGTACAAGCACAGAGATTACAAAGAGTAGATTTTCTTGTTTCAGCAGAAAAAAAACGCATCTGTATCTAGCTTTTCCCATATACTGTAGTAATCAGCAGTCGAACATGGACTGATGTCACCCAAAACAGCAGTTTCCGTCCTAAAAGTGAGAAAAACAAGCTTTTTGGGGGGTGAAAATGTGTCAAGCTGAAGAGTGACACTAATATATTTCGCATTTTTGACAGCTCAAAATATATATTTATTCATGTTCGTGTTCATTCATGTCACCTTTATTGTCAAATGTGCTACATGTGCAACATACATCACAGATGAAATTTCTTTCCTCAGTTTGATGGCAAAATAATGATATATTTATAGATATACAGTACAACTAAAAAGTATGTGAGTAACACTGACTCACGGCATGGCGCTTTGCACATAGAGTTCGTACATCATCTGCAGTAGTTCAAAATATATGACAAAAAAAACCCGCAATGACTACAAAAATACGCGGAAAGAGAAAGATACGTTTTATCACCTAGAAAATTCGCCAGTTGTTGCGTTAACCAATGGCCATTTGCCAAATGGTGAGGCTTGATGAGAGTATATGTCCATGATTTTATTGCTAATGTACTTTGAAATGAAGTTACGTGTGTCCAAAGTTCAAAAGTAAAGCACACTGCAGTAGTGTTTTACTTAGTGTGCCACTTGATTGTTGTCTAGGACCGTTGTGTGCGCGTGTAAGTGTGTACGTGCACCTGACGGCAGCGTCTGAAATGAGACACCTTGTCAGCACCTCCATGCTAGCTTGTGTGTGTGTGTGTGTGTGTGTGTGTGTGTGTGTGTGTGTGTGTGTGTGTGTGTGTGTGTGTGTGTGTGTGTAATCTGGTAAGGACCACACCTACTTGTTCATTTTCTGCTGGTAAACCTGAGGGCCTCAGACGCCTCAGACAGAGGACTTGACGCAAGCAGACAGAGTTTGAAATAAACTGACGCACGAAGAGTGGAGCTATGACTGCTATTGAGCCAAACATTTGCTTAACTTACTTATTAACTTATCACACTTTTCTCCCATGCTCTGTGCCTGGAAATTACAGTTAAAAATGAAAATGCTGACCTGGCTGACCTTTCGATATTTGGGCCTGACTTCTTGAGACTTTTTTGTGGGTCTGCAGTACTCGTGATAGAAATATCTACCAGATTTCATGTTTTTAGGTCAAACTGTCTTGGAGGGCTGGATTTTCAAGAGTCAAGAGTCAAAAGGCCATTAGAAATGATCGAGCATCTATTTTCAAGCATTACCTCTTGAGACATTTTGTGCACCTACTCGTGATAGACATTGCTACCAAAATTCATGTTCCAAAATCCAACTGGCTTCAGGGAATGAATTACTTTATTTATCTGGTTGTGCATAACTGAATTAATTGAGCCCAATACAGCTGCTTCGAACCAAAATGGCTGAACTCCTGCATTTTTTCCAGTATGGCGCCTGGAGACTTTTTTGTTGATCCATACATGATAAAGATTTCTACAAAATTTTATGTAGCTAACTGTAAGTCAAACTGGCTTCAGGGCCTGAATTATTTTATTTATCCAGTTATGCACAATTGAGTCATTTGAATGGCCGAAATGGACGCCCACCTGTTTCTTTTTCGGTATGGCTTCTTAAGATTTTTCTTGCTCTATGCATGTTCAGGGTTCTAATACTGTATGTGTTGTGTTTATTATTTTACTTTAACTGTTTTGTTAAGCGCTTTGTTACAGCTGCCGCTGTTGTGAAAGCGCTATATAAATCAGCATGTATTGTATTGTATTGTATTGTATACCAAAATTAATGTTGCTAAGTCAAACTGGCTTCAAAGGCTGAATTTTCAAAGACTGCAAAAGTACCCCTAACATTTCTGACTTCCTATGTCATTCGAGGCATGGACTCTTGACACTTTTTTGTGAATATACTCATGATGGACATGTGTACCAAACTTTGTGTTGCTAAGTCAAGCTGGCCTCAGGAGATGAATTTACCAAAAAGGACACTAGAAGAAAAAGAAATGGGAAGTCATCAAGTGAAATGGTCCAAGAAACCAAAATCTTCATTGCTGGAGACCGCAAGATGTGATGTGGTCATAAACACACACGGACACACAGATACACACACTTAATGTGGGTGTGTGTGTGTCTGTGTGACAACATCCTGGAAGGAGACATTGTGGAATCACAGCCAAGAAGAGCTCATCGCCTGAGAGGATGCATGATGCTCTGCCCAACAACAACAGCATTGCCATAGCAACCACAACCTCTATCCGTGTGTGTGTGTGTGTGTGTGTGTGTGTGTGTGTGTGTGTGTGTGAGACGTCATCAAGGCTATGCAAAAAGACCATGAGGAAGTAGCAAAAACTAGTAAAAACTAAAACCTGGAAATAAAACCATTACGGTCAATGAAAACGACAAAAAATAAATCTCACAGACACACACAGACACACTTAATGTCACACCCATGCACTTAACATATCACACACTGTAGTCTCAGCTGGTCTCTAAATGCAATATAGGCGGGGTGTACGACAGATGGTTGTTTTTGTGTGTGTGTGCGTGTGTGTGTAGTTCAGTTAAAAATGAAAAAATTACATCATAATAATATAATAATCTCAGATAGTTCCACTGCATCTGTTTCATATCAGGTTTCATATTTGACGCACACGGCAAAACCAGAACAACACCGTTCATAAGTCAACATTACATAGTGGCTATGCCCGCTTCATCAAGTCAAGTCAAGTCAAGTCAAGTCAACTGTATTTATAGAGCACTTTCAAACAGCCATCGCCGCATACAAAGTGCTGTACATGGAGCAATTTAACATATACAATAAACAGTAATCATGTCAATATTGATAAACTGAAAGTGTGTATTTTATACTAATATACTGTAAGCGCTGCCCAAAAGAAGTTGCCTGGCGGGAGGGGGCTAGCAGGCTAACAAATTGACAGTTAAAAAGTTAGGTGTCACCATAGGAACCAAAATCAGCACAAAGTTACAAGTCATGGAAAAAAGTACATGTAACAGTTACTATCAAGGCCATAAGCAGAAGCTAGTGGCCAAAAAAATGTGTAACAACATTTTTGGGGGGAAACATGTAACTGCTAATAGTTGCTTTAGAGGCCAGATGTAGACGTTACTCGCAAGAAAATGGTAGAAAATAAGTTATAACAACAAGTAGAAGCTGGAAGTTGCCATTTAGACCACAAGTAGAAGCTAGTGGCAAGAAATAGTTGATAACGAGAGCAACAAATAGGAGGAGTGAGAAGCCACCAGTGGCATCTTCAAGCAAGCTAATGTTGATGAGCTGGTACGAGTTGCTGATTGATTGTGATTGTGACTTGCTGTCACTCCCGACTAAAATCCTGTTCATGCTCCAGTTCACTCAAACAAAAACTAAGAAATACTCATGCTAACCTCTGCTTTAGTAAGTGAAATGTTCAAAATGTTGTTTGTGTTTTGTTAGTCATCGGGCTACTTCCTGGTTCTTGGAGGATGACTCAAAGGGCTTTGAAGGGATTGACGCTGCCTTTTGGACTGGAAGCTGTATTGCCTCGTTCATTGTATGACTTTGGCATTTGCCATAAAGTTAAAATGTTTTGTCTTTACAGTACTTGACTGTCTGGTCTACTTATTTTATTGATAAATAATGCACAGCACGACTGACATGCAAATAGCAATGAGAGTTAGTGATTTTGAAACTATGTCCACAAAGACATATAACACACAGGCAATATGACAACATTCACATTCATATATTCTTTAGCCTTTAGAATTAAAAAATGGTCAACTGGTTAGCACGTCCACCTCACAGTGCAGAGGTGCAGGGTTCGATTGGAGTTTGCATATTCTCCCCGTGCCTGCGTGGGCTTTCTCCGGGTACTCCGGTTTCCTCCCACATTCCCAAAAACATGCGTGGCAGGTTAATGAAACACTCTGAATTGTCCCTAGGTGTGAGTGTGAGCGCGAATGGTGGTTCGACGATGTGTGCCCCGCGATTTGTTTTTGTTTTTGGGGGGCAGGTTGTAACAGATTAATGGCATTTCCATTCATAACAATGGCGAAAGATGATTTGAGATTGTTAGCTGCCAAGCTATAATCATTAAAACATTTTCAGAAAATGCTAAAGGGAAAAAAAGTCCTTAGGCAATTATGCCATTAGGCAAATGATATTCTAATTCATTGAGATACATCTGTGTTAGTATGTGAACTGTATATAAATTGACACGTGAATACAACAAACACGTTTTTTATTTTTGCCAATTCAATGCAGTCAGTGTCAAATACTTAAGCGAGTGAACAAGTGAATGAAAGTATGGAGGGAACAAATGACGTGCACTAGTATAGAAGCAACAATGGCAAGTGTGAAAAACACACAAAAGGACAAAAAGGTTAAAAAAAAAGTCAGTGATGACGCAAAACAAAAGAAGAAAAGCGATGTCGCTCTGGCACTTTGTGTAGCTGAACCTCGCTGGCCCCTCTCTCCTTCCTTTTAACACGGTGTTACGCTTTTTAAAGATTCACGCACATTCATTATTACCCACACACAGCTGTCAGGGTGGTTACTACGGCAACCTCATCAATAATGGAGGCATAATGGGAAGGGGCTAACTTGTCACAAGGTGAACGTAAACATCTTGAAACCAGTTCTTCCTAGGACAATTTTTTTGTCTGCAATTTATTGCGCTGAAATTCTGTCCCGGTTTAATCGGTTTTAAAATTCTCTGTACCAAGCTTGCTAAGACTTAAACATAGACTGTTTTTTGTTGTTGTTGTTTGTTTTTAGTATTTGTTTAACTGGGATTTTGTAATATTCAGCTTGATTAGTGTTGCTGAATTTAAAAAAAAATACTGGAACTTTATAAGATTAGGTTTTGGATGACTTTTTTGCGGAGATTTCGAGAGGTTGAAAATTGGAACGTTCTGAACTCCTTTGCCAGTGTTGACTGAAGCTGAGCAAAGCTCTGCCCCAGTTCTGCTCAGTGGCTTCAAAACACGATGAATTGATTTCAATCAAATGGATCACTTGTTCTGCCTTGATTAATAAAGAGTTTTTTTAAGTTGTTAGAGAGCCGAGTACGAGGCTTTAAAATAAAATCTCAAATGTTTTCACAAACTTCTGATTTATACCGATTTTTCCCCCTGGTTTGTAGAAAAAGCAAATGACAATGACATTTTTTTCAAAACAAGTTTGCTTTTTAGACATGTTTTTCCCCTTTGGGATTTGCTTCTTTTCCTCAATACCAGACACGCTTTAAAAATGTTTTTCTCAAGAATTATATTATAATGTTTGACAATTTAGCATTTTTAGTCATTAGAGCAATTGGAAAATTCCCTAATTGGAGCAACCAAGCAGCTAAGTCAGACATGGGCAATCTACGGCCCGCGGGCCGGATCCGGCCCGTTGGGCTTTTTAATCCGGCCCGCCGAAGGTTGGTGCACAACACAATTAAGGTTTGATATAAATGATTGCATTCATTTCATTTGGACTTGTAATGACAGGCATTTCAACGCCAGATGGCGCAGTTACTTGAAGTTGCAGAGCACAGGGAGGGAGGGGGAGACGAGACGGAAGCCAGCAGTAGCGCCAACTCAAGCAACTCCCGCTCATACGACGGAATAAGTGTGTCTGCGCCGCTATTTTCTATCATTAGATCCAAAACAGCGACATGCAAGTGACTCTTTGTTGCAGTGAGTTTTACTGCAATTGCGAACATTTTCACGTCCTGTCGATCATGGCATCTAAACGAAGAGGAAGAGTAATGGCCACGGTAGAGAAAGTGAAGTGTATCTGATTAAACGAAGCGGGTTACAAAATACGAAACATTCAGGAGATGCTTGGAGTCTGAAAGACTGAAATCTACAAGACTTTGAAAAACGAGGAAGTGATTTGTGCTCAGTCTGTTTCTGGCTATTTCCATGCCCAGAGTGAATTGTGTTACGGGGAGTGAACACCCCTCTTTTGGAATGGTTTGCCCCAGCAGCGCGGGGAAGGGCGTGCGCTTGTTTGTACGGGGCAGTATTGAATACAGCGGCACATAAACAACACTCTGATGTCCGGTGTCTTTCTTATGCACAAACCATACAGAAACAAATTGCTTGCGGCTCGACGGACAGTCGAGTAAATAAACGTTTCCTTGAATGGTTTGACTGCTATCGTGCTAAAAACTTGAGAGGAAGCGAGTCCCAGAGCGCTAACTATGAGCATAGAAGACTTGAAGCGTCCGTGTCTGGCTTCAAAAGTTCGCTCGCGACATCAGCTGAGCAACGCTGTCATGTGTGGTGATCGAGGGGAGGTCAAGTCAGAGACAATGAGTGAGTCGAAAGAAAAGCAACCAGGTCTCTTACACGTCTCATTTTGGAGCAAATAGTCCTAACTTTGTTATATTTTGTCATATACCTACCTGTACTGCTTGCTGCAGTTTTTGGCCAACATATTGTTGCACTTTGTTGCTTGTGTTGTCACACATGTATGTTGCTCACATACTTGAACCTTCATACAGGACATATACCATAGTTGTTTCACCGTTCACATTAAAAAAAAGTATGGTAATACTTTTATGCTTTTGTTCTGTTGATGTTTGGTATGGACTGTCAACATATAATTTTTTTTATATGTACTGTATCTTGTCCTGACACGGCCCACCTGTCAAATTTAGAAATCAATGTGGCCCCCGAGCCAAAATGTTTGCCCACCCCTGAGCTAAGTTGTCACAAGTGACTGTGTTTTGTAAACTAATGCCTTTCTCTTAAAACTCATGTTGTTAGTGGAAGCAGTGTAAATCAGCAGGGACAGGCGGTCAACTCGAAGAAAAACACAAACGTGAACAGAAGGCTGGCAGCTGTGATAATGTTCACACCTCATTGACACAATAAACTAACACACACAGTCAAGATTTAGCCGCCACTAAGCTCTCATTATAGCAGGCTAAAGCTACATTTCGCCACCTGTGATCTCCTTTTTGTGTGTCTGTGTGTCTTGGTCACTTATGTTAAATACACAAATGTACACATTTAAATTCACAGTGACAGTCAGCTCATCTGAAGCTTTTGCTAATCGTACTGCATGCTAATCATCAGAAAGACAAAACACACACACACACACACGCACATACACTTGCACATGTATGTGTGTGTGTGTGTGTGTGTGTGTGTGTGTGTGTGTGTGTGTGTGTGTGTGTGTGTGTGTCTGTGTGCACACGCGCATTTTAGAGTGCACATGAAGGACACATAAAAGGTGTGGTGTGTCGGCATCATTTGCTCGTGAGGTGTGAACAAATCCAACGTCCCCTTTGCCTTGGGGGGCATGGCACCGGGGTGTGAAAGGCGGAAGAAAAACATACAGGATGTAGGTCAAGACAGTAACACTCAAGTTACATTTTCAACAAGAGAGTGATTCCATCTGAATGTCACTCAGAAGACGAGTTGGACAAAGCAACAGTAGCTCACCAACAAACGCATTGACACTAAGCGAGTGAGTGAGTGAGTGAGTGAGTGGCTGACAGACCAAAAGACTGACTAACGAGCTGACTAACTAGCTGTCTCACTAACTAAGCAACTTACTAACTTAGATGACAATTAACTGACAAATTAACCAAATGACTATCACACTGATTCAACATACTAACTGGCTGACTGAAGGGTTAATAAGGGTTAATGAGTGTCTGATAGCCTAGATAGCCTGGCTAACCTATTGGCCAACTAACCGATTTCCCGAACTAACCGAATGACGAACAGGCTAACAGGCCGGTTGGCTGAAAGACTAACCAAGTGAGTAAACGAATGCCTTGATGACTAACTAACCAACAGGCTCTCTTGCTTCGCTGGGTTGTTCAAAGCAGGCAGAGGCTGGCAAATACAGGATCTTCTGTCATGGCTCCGAGTGGCCAATTTTCTAGGATATGAGGGCGAAGTAGGCTACTATAACATCGTGGTAGATTGCGCCAGTCAATCATATTCCACTCCAGTACTTTAGATGGCAGTAATGAACATTTCAAAGGGCTTGACAGCTGCATTTTGTCTCCTTTAAAGATAACCCAGATTATCACGGGAATACTCAGTGGGTTCTGGCTTTTGCTGGAGGTCCTAAATGTCATTTTAAATTATTTTCAGGAGGAAGAGAGACTTCCTGCGTGATGGAGTATTTATAGATGACGAAGTTAGCGCTGCTCCACTGCATCCGTCAGACACACAAGAGCTGGCCGGAGAGAGCCAGAAAAGAGCTGTAGAACTTGAGGAGCAACACACATGGCACCACACATTGACGAGAACGCGGCGCTGGGTTTTATAAATCCATTTTATCAATACCAAAATTCACCATGATGTCACAAGTTTCTCTGATGGCACCATTAGTAAACAAAGTTATCTTCTAGAGATCTTGGGAAAACAGGTGAAATAGCGTGAATCAACATATTTTTCCTTTTTTTTTTCCAGAGATGCAAATAAACTCTTGTAAATTAATTCATTCTAATTTGCCCTCATTTGTGTTATAGCGCATCACGTTTTCCCAATAATAATAATTATTAGTAGTATATACAAGTACAATAATATACCGTATTTTAACGACCATTCGGCGCACCGTGTTGTAGGGCGCAGTCTCAGTAACGGGTGCTTTTTCTGTATTTTACACATACACAAAACGCACTGTATTATTGGGCGCAGCCAGGGGTGGTAAAACATACGCCAGTTTAAACATACGGCATGCATGCACGCACGCTAAAAACACGTTAGCTTGAAGCATAGCGTAGCATGCTAAGACATGCTAAAAACACGTTTTTAAAAAGGCAACGGAAGCAAAACTGAGATTGGTTGTACTTTATTTAGCCATCTTACAATGTACTCACGTTTTTCGATCAATCATCACCCAGAAATCCATCAAAGTCCTCATCTTCTGTGTCCGAATTGAACAATCCATCAAAAACGGCGGGTTCCCTCTCGTTGTCAGAGTCACTCTCATTGCCGTGTGGATCCACAGAAATTATGCCGGCTTTGCCAAAAGCTCGAACAACAGTGCAAGCAGACACGTTTGTCCAAGCAGCCACAATTCATTCGCAAATAGTGGCGTAACTAGCCCGGCGCTGCCTCCCACTCTTCGTAAAGCTGTGTTTGCCATCGATCATCCATTGTTCCCATGCCGCTCGCAACTTCACTTTGAACGCCCGGTTGATGCCGATGTCCAGCGGTTGGAGTTCTTTCGTCAAGCCTCCGGGAATGACGGCAAGTTCAGAGTTCATTTGCTTGACTTGGTTTTTCACCGCTGCTGTGAGATGGGCACGCATGGAGTCGCAAATCAAGAGTGACGGCGAGGCATGGAAAAAGCCATCCGGTCTCTTTACATACACCTCACTTAGCCACTCTCTCATCTTCTCTTCGTCCAGTTTCGTCAGTTTGAACTGAGCTTCGTAAGCGTGTCTCTTTGTTGTATTCATTTTCGGGGGTTCTTTGAAACCAAAACCGAAGTTGTTTTGCAATAACGCACAAACTCACACTATATACAGGTACTGGCACCTGCCTTTCGCATCCATTACACGCCCACCATTCACTGATTGGCCGGCCGCTTTACGTCATGGCTGTCCTCTCTCACGTCCTCATTTACGGCCACTTACAGCCCACCCTTCACTGATTGGCCGGCTGTTTCCCCGCACGCCTGGTCACACTCGCGGGCTACTTACACGCCTACCCTTCACTGATTGGCTGGCTGCATTCCCGCGTGCCTGTTCACGCCCACTTCTGCCTTTTCTCTATATAAACAGCGTGTCGGCTCTCAGTCAGGATTTGGAACTCGGCTCATACACTAGACGCTCCGCATTATAAGGCGTCCTGTCCACTTGGGAGAAAATGTAAGACTTTTAATTGCGCCTTATGGTCGTGAAAATACGGTAATTCATATTGTAATATGACAGAGTACGACAGATGCAGTATTTGTTTAAAGGATGTTGATAGAGAAGTACAGAGAAGGTCAGAGGGAACTGCATTGTGTCTTTGTAGATCTGGAGAAAGCAGTTGCCCAGAGAAGACTGTGGTATTGTATGAGGAAGTCCGGGGTGACAGAGAAGTACATTAAAGCGGTGCAGGACATGTATGATGACTGTAAGACAGTGGTGAGGTGTGCTGTAGGTGTGACGGAGGAATTCAAGGTGGAGGTGCGACTTCACCAGGGGTCAACTCTGAGCCCCTTTTTATTCTCTTTGGTGATGGACAGGCTGACAGATGAGGTTAGACAGAAATCTCCATGCACTATGATGTTTGCAGATGACATTGTGATCTGTCGTGAGAGCAGGGAACAGGTGGAGGAGAAACTAGAGAGGTGGAGGTTTGCCCTGGAAAGGAGGGGAATGAAGGTCAGTCGAAGCAAGACGCAGTACATGTGTGTAAATGAGAAGGACCCAAGTACAAGAGTAGGGTTACAGGGTGAAGAGATCAAGAAGGTGGAGGATTTTAAGTACTTGGGGGTCAACTATCCAGGGCAATGGAGAGTGTGGAAAAGAGGTGAAGGAGCGTGTACAGGCAGGCTGGAACGGCTGGAGAAAAGGGTCAGGTGTGATGTGTGATAGAAGAGTTTCAGCTAAGATGAAAGGAAAGGTGTATAAAACTGTGGTGAGACCAGCCATGCTCTTTGGACTGGAGACAGTGCCACTGAAGAAAAGACGGGAGGCAGAGCTGGAGGTAGCAGAGAAGATGTTGAGGTTCTCTTTGGGAGTGACCCGGTTGGATAGGATCAGGAATGAGTACATCAGCGGGACAACTCATGTTAGAGGTTTTGGAGAGAAAGTCAGAGAGGCCAGACCGAGATGGTTTGGACATGTCCAGAGGAGAGAGAGTGAATATATTAGGAGAAGGATGCTGAGTCTTGAACTGCCAGGCAGGAGGTCAAGAGGAAGACCAAAGAGGAGGTTTAGGGATGTAGTGAAAGAGGACATGAAGGTAGCTGGGGTGAGAGAAGAGGATGCACAAAACAGGGTTAGATGGAGGCAACTGATTCGCTGTGGCGACACCTGAAGGGAAAAGCCGAAAGGAAAAGAAGACAAAGAAGATAATTCATATTGTAATACTGTATATTTAGTCATATTTATGAATTAAGTTTTGCTATAAATTATAATGCATGGTAAAAACTGTATTGTGCAAGCTTTTATAGGTCGAACTTAAAAACAACAAAAAAAGAATTTATCTCAAAACCCAGATGTGCTACAAAAAAGTATAGATATTTTTTAGGGACATATAAGTTTAGGGACAGATCAAGTCATCTGATTACAATTTGCTATTGACCTGCAAAGTTAGTTTAGCCTTCTACTCAGATAGGTGAAGTCTACTTTGAAAAGAAGTGAGCTAAATTAATCGGTGTTTAATTCAATCATTCATTTTTCAAAGCATAACAGAAACTTTTTCAAAATTACTTTTTTTTTTATCCCCCTGAATATTCATTCTTTCAACCAAAATGAAAAAATCCACTTCCGATTGCCGATTTTGTGTGCAAATGGAAAATTGGGGTTTCATTTTCATCTTCCAGAAGCCCAATAGTCCAGTAGACCTTCAGTAATCTGAAAGATGTCTTTTCTCTATTGATTTCTGCACTTACCAAAAAAAAATAAAAATAACAGAAATGGAGTTAGTGTTGGCGGCCCGGTAGTCCAGTGGTTAGCACGTCGGCTTCACAGTGCAGAGGTACTGGGTTCGATTCCAGCTCCGGCCTGCCTGTGTGGAGTTTGCATGTTCTCCCCGGGCTTGCGTGGGTTTTCTCCGGGTGCTCCGGTTTCCTCACACATTCCAAAGACATGCATGGCAGGCTGATTGAGCACTCTAAATTGTCCCTAGGTATGAATGCGGTCATGGATGGTTGTTCGTTTCTGTGTGCCCTGCAATTGGCTGGCAACCGATTCAGGGTGTCCCCCGCTTACTGCCCGGAGAAAGCTGGGATAGGCTCCAGCAACCCCCGCGACCCTAGTGAGGATCAAGCGGTTCGGAATAAGAATGAATGAATGAGTTAGTGTTAGCCCATGCTAGCTGTTAATGGCTAAAAAGCACCTAGCCAATCACCAGGTGATTATTTTGGTGAGTCATCGTGTTTAATTACAAGTTGCAACCTGTTAGGCTATGATAAATGATCTATTTTCCTATTATCTAACGAAGAAGGTGACAATGGCTTGAGCTTGACTTTTCTAATGCTCGGATTAATGACACTGACTTGTTTGGCATCGTTCGGTATTGTAAGAAATCAAATCCCAGAGGAATGAAAAAGTCATAATCAGAGAAAGAACAACTGACTTTCATTTGCTTTTTCTTTCAGTGAAGGCCAGCGGGGGGGTTCAATTAAAATTGGAAATTGGATTTTCCTGTGTGTCTGTCTTGGGGGAGGGACCTAAGATTTTCGTTTTAACCCAAATTAACCAGCCCAACAAAAACATGGACACGAGACACTAAACCACAGAAGAAGAAAGTAATTATGTCATACTGTTGCTATTGCAAAGCATACAAGGCAAGCCAAGATGGACTTTCACTAGCAAATGTGTCTCCAACCAGGAAGTAGAGACAAGTCATCACAGGTGCATTCCTTCATTCCTTCCTTCATTCACTCATCCATTGATTTATTGATTATGCAAATGAGCTGACTGAACGCTATGTGCTGAGGCATGCGGAAACAACCGAGTCACGTGACCATCTACTCCTCCGGGAGCGGACTGACTCACTCACTCCAGATTAAAACGCCAACTTGTTACCTCCGACAAGGAGGAGCAGCTTTATTGATCTACTGGTTTGTGTGCAACTTCATGTTGAGTTTATGATCAAGATCAACCTGGTGTTCTTCCCACCATTGGTCAGAACAATATAAGTCTCGATGTTTAATAATAATAATAAATCAGTTTGTGTTGAATCCACCACAAAACTATGCTATGTCACACCAGGTTGAATCCAGATCTGATCCAGAATCCATTTACGCTAGTTTAACGTGACAAAACCATTCCACAACTTTCTGTGCAGATTGGCGGAGACCAATGTATGATCACATTTTTTTCTATTGGTTATACTGTACTTACCCATCTAGCGATTCTATCTAACAATTCTACCTATCACCCATCCATCCATCATTCATCTCTCTCCATTTACAACAGTTCTATCGCTACAGTATAGCAATCTAACTATCTATCTATTCATCCCTCCATAATAGTTCTGTCTATCTATTCATCTACATATAGTAGTTCTAGCCATCTCACTATTATCTATATTCTATACTGTAGTTATAGTCTTAGTTCTGTTTACCCAATCATGCACCCATCCATCCATTTGTCAGTCAGTCTTCTTGTCTACCTGCAACATCTACGCATCTGTCAAAACGCCACAGACCGAATTGAATTTGAATCGGATCCGGATTGACTTACACTGATTTAAAACAACAAAGCCATTTGGCACTCGATCTTCTGTGCCCTTGCTGAATGTCTGTGGCGCCTCATAAAACTTCAGCATGTGTTCTTCAGACACGTTGTCATCTTTTTATTTAATAATTGAACACAACGTGACCACATCACTTCAATTAACAGCCAATGTGACCACAGCACTTTTTGTTGCAATCAAGCACATCCTAATAGACTAATATAATTATAAGAGTAAATATAAACACATTAATTAATCAAACCAATATAAAAGATATGTTTCAGTTTGTGCTCTTAACCCTTCTAGTGCTTCTGGTCCGCCACACCTCGCCTCGCTTTAACATTGATCACAAGTTGAATGAAAAAGTAGATAAATTGAGCTCACCTTTCGTCTGCTAGTTGGTCAAAATCCCCGGAGAGTGGAATAGGAACGGGGTATCTATCCAAGAAGGGCCACACAGTCTGAAGTGGCCACTAAAGTAACGCCACCCTGGGGTTGCTTCGTGCTGCTCCCCCAAGCCAAGCCGAGCCGCTTCTCCCGGCCTATTGTTAGCTAGCCACCAGGGAGCCACCCTGGCGACGTGATCTCCTCCCCCTTCTCGTCAGAGCCGCCTCGCGATTGGTCGGTGCGTCCTCTCCCTCGCTCTCGATTGGCTGTTCTGATGGTTCCTTCAACACCACGAGGTTTCCATAAGGAGGGAACGCAGGTGGTGAGTTCAGGGACAATGGGGAATTACGACGGCTATATGCGCATGAACCGGCAACGCCTTCTTGGCCGACATCCACCTGCTATTTTTTATATCTAATGTGACACGGTCACGTGACGGGTTTGGACCTCAAATAATATGAATAATGCATCTCCTTCCGTTGGTTTACGTTTTTTTTCTGTTATTATTTGTCTATCATAAGAGTTTATTTTCTCTCTTGTAGGGATAAAAATACAGACTATCCCATTGGAGGCCATTCGGCGTTTTGCCACATAAAGGACAAATAATCCTTGAGTTTCTGAGTCTTGAATTAATCAGATTTGAAATCTGGAGCAGTAATCAAATCGACCAGGAGCCCTTTGGACGTAGCTTGTGTAATTGTCCAAGAAAACGGCGTCACTGTTGACTGACAAATAGATCATATTTCTTTAAAATCCAACATTCAAACAAAAGAAATGTGACGTGACGTAACAAGCTGTTACTTTACCAAGTCGATCGATCTCTCTCTCTCTCTCTCTCTCTCTCTCTCTCTCAATGTATCCATCGATCAAGTGGAGGTGCAGACTGAACAATGGCGACCTCTAGAGGCTAGAATAACTCACTCAACAAGGCAACAAAAGCGAACTGTCCCCCCCCCCCACCCCCTTCGCTTCCCCAGTGACCAAGCACCAGGTGGGCACAGCGGGCTATGAATATTTTCGAGGCTAACCAAGAGTAATAAAATGAAAAATAAAATATCAACAAAGTACAGTGAAAGCGTTATCTTGTTTTTTGGTTAAAAAATGCATCTGCAACATGCTTCAAAAATATGCAAGAGCAAAGTACAGGCGGCTGGACCAGTGGTTAGCACGTGCAGTGCAGAGGTACGGGTTCAATTCCAGCTCCGGCCTCCGTGTGGAGTTTGCATGTTCTCCCTGGGCCTGCGTGGGTTTTCTCCAGGCACTCCGGTTTCCTCCCACATTCCAAAAACATGCATGGCGGGCTGATTGAACACTCTAAATTGTCCTTAGGTGTGAGTGTGAGCGCGGATGATTGTTCGGCTCTGTGTGCCCTGCGATTGGCTGGCAACCAGTTCAGGGTGTCCCTCGCCTAGCCTACTGCCCGAAGACGGCTGGGATAGGCTCCAGCACCCCCTGCGACCCTTGTGACGATAAGCGGATCGGAAAATGGATGGATGGAAGAACAAAGTACCACAAAAAAATTAAATCATTTAAGTATAAATAAAACATTTAGTGTACAAAACAGTACCCCAAAAAATGGGGCGATGGAAGACAGGCTCAAACCACTTTCCATACTCATGCTCTCTCATCCTCAATTTGTTCTCGTCCTGCAGGCATGATGACAGCCGTGCTGATTTTGGACCTAACATCCAGCCAGTCATCTCCTCAGCATGCCATCAACAGGAAATTATGAGCCATCATCAACAGCGCATCACAGGTAGAGCACAAATTTAAAAAAACAGTCTTGTAATTCCTGGAAGTGGAATTACCGATATTACCGATATGTTCTAATCATATCTCTTTTGAGACTGCTTCAATGAACAATGTTATAAAAATGTACCGCAAATGACAATGACAATTTTCTGGGTGGCTACTTATAACAATTATTGGTTAAAAATGCATGTTATCATTTACTAAGAAATGTTTAGTGTAGTGCGCTTGCTAGCCGTGCTTTTTGTTCACTGGATCTTTCAATTCTAATATTATTCAAATTGAGCGCCGTTTGGATGTAAAGCAGCCATGAATGCAGCACATGTTTTGGGAACATAAGATGAAAATTAAAATTAAAAATGTATAGAAAAATTGATCTTTTATTGGTAATCGACTAAGAAGGATGCCACACTGTTACATTTGTTTACATACTGAAAGTAAGATGAACAGGCAACAAACTAGTTTGGTTCACAACAACAACACGAGTTGGAATTATTGACGGCGACAAACAGGAAGTGCTTGGGACAACCACGGAGTGCTCAGGATGCCATGAAGAAGTGCGGCTCCCATGATGCACTTGTGGTCCATCTACACGTACACACACAGGAAATAATCTATTAAGTACATTAATCTAGCTATACAAGTCATATCTTTCCATCTGTCTTCCTAACCTAGTTCTATATCAACAATATAATATCTAATTTCTCTACTAGGTCTACATGCATCTGTATAATAGTTATCCATCGACTACTTCTAGCTCCATCTATACACTGATATACACATATGTAGAAGTGTTGTATACTAGTTCTATCAATAGCATTTCTACCTAATGCATCACACTTCTATCCGTGTATATTAGTTATATACAGTGTGGATCAGTGTATACCGAGTATCTGGGTGTTTATGTATGTGGTAATATGCGTATGTGTGTGACTGACCAGTGGTCAACGTCTGCATCCTCAAACTGCCCTGCCTCTGCGTTTCCATCCACCTCCATGCCATCTACACACACAAAACACGTTGATAAGTGCAATTATCATTGAAATGTTAGTGGTGGGAAAACAAGCAATCTTAACAAACATGGATGCATCCCTACTTTGATACTATGTACTTTAATCCCACCTTCGAAGCGTGCGTCTCCCTGCTCGGTGCGTACGCCGCCCATGTGGTATCTCTGTGCCACGCTGTGCGCCAACATGCCCTCCAGCCTCTCAAGTGTGGCCTGGCCCTCCTGGGTCAGTGCAGACAGACCCTCGTCACACGTGTAGAAAGTTGGGATGTCGGCATGGCCGTGCTCTAATCCAGACATGAATTGACACTGTTTAAAATGGATGACGGTTGCTGTGCAAACGACGGGCTCAAGTTCAGCGAGTGTGATGGATGTCCTTACCAGCCTCTGTAAACACACACAAGGAAAGACAAAAAAGTAAATAATGAATTCACTTTGTCACATTCTTGACAGATACAGTACTAGCTATTGCGAGTAGCAGTAGTTATGGTAGTTATGGTTGGTAGTTATGATTGGTAAGTAGTAAGTAGTTTGTGTCGTGAGTAGTGCGTCTTACCGGCCTCCTCCACATCATACTCTTCTCCCTCAAAGTCGTTGTCGGAGTCATCTTCGTCTTCAGGGTCGGGATGCAGCGCCTGACACTCGCACATAGCCGCAAACATTGACTCCACTGGAGACACAAAAGTGTGTAGAACAAATGACGGATGGACGGACAGAGAGGCATAAGAACAGATGGACAGACAAGAATTTAAGGTTATGACATATGTACATTATACATATATACATAATTTTGTCTTTAAAAAAAATACGCCGCTAGCTTTATGGCAACGTGTAATGCACAACGCCATAGGAGGCTAATGGAAATGATCATGGGGTTTTCAAATAAAAGAAACAAAGGAAGGACTCACATGCTGCTTTGTCACCGGGCACGAATCGAATCTCTGTGATACCTCCTTCCTCTTCATCCCCTCCAGCATCATCATCATCATCTTCCTCGCTACCCACTCCGTCATCCTCCTCATCCGCCGGCTTCTCCGTCATTTCTGCCTCATTCTCCTCTGGAATGAAGGTAGCATATAGAAAGCTGTTTGGGCACGTATTCCATATCATTGATGTACAATTTAAGTTCCATCTACTAGTGCATTATTTGTCCTCACTGGTCAGAAAATTCCCTGTAGTATATATGTGATGAGTGATGTGGGTGTCAGTGAAAGAGCATAGAAGTGTCTGTCAGTCTGCATGTCGATAGACTTGGCTGTCGGCAGCTTGTAACGTGTATTCTTAGCGCCAATACAGTAATGCCATTGAAAGTGCACCGGCGACCGTGCACAGACTTTCTGAAAAAAATTAGTTGCTTTTTCGATTAATCGTTGCAGCCCTGAAATGCTCGAATGTCTTTCAAAGGAAGACCTATTAACAAACCCAAAATAATGAACAGAGCATTTAAGACAGTGCGTAGAGTCCTGACCGCTGAGCTTTCCGTTGACCATGACGTAGAGATGTTCTTGGGGGTACGCGCTGACATCTCTGGAGATGGCGTGCAAGCCGATGGTAGGGTACTCCAGACTGAAACCCAACCCCGCGCCATCAAACCACGACAGACGCCTGCAAATAGTTAAGTAATGTGTTAACTTTATCCCTACAGACGTTTTAAGTTGTGGCTCATTAAATATACATCCACAATATTAGTACAGGAACCATTGCTTATTTATGGTTCAATACTCCCTGATTTGATTTGGGAACCTGTTATTCAGTAAAAAGTCACCTATTTGTCATTTTTGTGCTCAGGCCAAAGCCGTGTCTAATTTAAAACTCCTGCTTTGGTGTGATATTGTATCATCTTGGTATCATGATACCTTGTTCATCTAAGATTAGGATTTTTATTTACTCAGGCCACAAAGGTTCCGAGTGCAAATCTCAGACAATTGTCTGTTATAACACATGCAGACAACAACGGCCAGTCAGTGGCAGACCATACATATTAAACCAAGTAAAACAGCCACAAAACGCGCCAAAATATTCTTAATTAAAACGATTGTAAATCAGTCCATGATTTGTCTCTGTGTCCATTTTCAGTTTCTTGCCATTGTTGTGCAGTTTTATTTTGAAGGTAGCAAGTCACAGTACTCGCGAAAAATTAAAGTTTATGGCTAATACAGTACATTCGAAAGCATTTTAAATACCAACTCAAGTAAAACTGTTTCTATTGCCAACAAAATGTGCAGTCTGTCTGAATTCAAAATAACGTAAAAAAGGTTGGGTTTGTTTGTTTTTTTCTGCTATGACTTTACTTTCCGAGTCTAGCTTTATCGGATGTTTCGGTTCCTGCAAGCGTGCGTGTAAAACTGACATCAGGGTCCTAAA
Organism: Hippocampus mohnikei; assembly: GCA_026261675.1. Classification (NCBI taxonomy): domain Eukaryota; kingdom Metazoa; phylum Chordata; class Actinopteri; order Syngnathiformes; family Syngnathidae; genus Hippocampus; species Hippocampus mohnikei. The sequence continues at coordinate 4,770,165 of JAKGUB010000346.1, read as the reverse complement.
TATTCAGTCAGATTAAACACAACAAAAACTGATGAAACTATTTACAAATAGTTTTTGAATCACGTACACATGCTGAAAATTATATTTTAAAAGTAAAAAGTAGCATCAGCAACACCATTCCGAATGCTCCGCCAACTTACGTTTCGGCGACAAAGAGCGTCCCGTTGCCCAGCTTCTGTCCATCCAGGACGGCCGCCGTGTCAGCCTGCTGGAGCCGAACTCCTTCAGTAGGAGGTCGCAAGTTCTTCAACAAAACCATGACCCTTTTCCACAAACGAGGACAAAATTTCGAAAAGGCTCTCCGTGGCGTATTGCTAAACCTTAGCTTAGCAGGCGTGTGTGGAGCAGCACAAATCCCGATCGCGTATTTATTTAACCCGCGGAGAACACAACCGTGCTGTGCATGGGCTTCCCGGGCTTCGGGAACCAAACTCGTTGAGTCCAAAGAGCTCCAAAACTAATAAGAAATTGGGTCGACGTGAAACGTACACTATTCGCGTTGTTCCGAAGGTGACGTTTAAATGAGCGCGTGAAATCTCGCGAGAACAGTTCGCCAACGTGGCCTGGCGCTGTCAAGTCGAGCGTGACAACCGGAAACTACAAACTAAAGTTCCCGCCGCTGAGGTTCGACTACGAATGAATAAAAATAAGAAATGTTATTTTCTAAATAAAAATTATGGATACGTATTTATTAAATAATTGACAAATGGAATACATTTACGACCAACACTAAAAGCAAACTTCACATATGTGAAGTTCGGAGAATTTAATCCTACATGTAGTTTTCATAGGATTCAATTCTCCAAGCTGCACAATTTGATGTAAATACTCGTTTTGATCTTACATGTGTACATGTATTTTACATAGACGATGTTAATAAAAATGCAGTGACACTACTATGAAACGAAGATATTCGACAGTGACATAATTTGCACTAGTGAGTGAAGTGTTCTTTTTAGTCTGATTTATTTTTTAAAACACAGGCTTTTCAATAATTATTTTATTTCTTAGAAAACTCAAGTAGGAGCAGCCAAAAAAGGAGGTGATGCCACAAGATAGCAAACCACAACAGCACTATCCCACATCTGTGAGTTCAGCACAAAAGGCATGTGAATCATTGCAGGCTGCACTGAATTTGGCGGAGAGGCAGCGTGAAAGTGGCCTGTGATGGCAGTGAAGTCTCGCCAATACAAAACCCTCCTAAAAAAAACAATTGTAATTACCTGTAGATGCCAGAATATTTCCAAAAAATATATATTTTTTCTTTTAGACAATGGCTTGACTAAATGAAGCTCCTAACCTCATTTCAACATACAGTGAACCCACATAAGATGCGAAGAGCCAAAATCCAGGCATAATTTGTGCTCTGCCCTAAAACGGTCTGCAATTGCATATTGGGCAAGGCAAAGCACTAATTATGTCTAAATGAATACCTGTCTGTGTTTTGAATCATTTCGACGTTCGTCCTTGACATCAAGATGCTGCTAGATGGTGATCAAGCAATGACACTAGTACTTTTGCCCAGGCCAAAGTTTTGACGAATCAAGTTCTAACAAAAACAAATCAGTATATAAGCGAATGAATAAATTATAGCCTTCAGAAGGTGCTTAGCACCAGAGCTATTTTTTCGTATTACCCTAGTGAGGATAAGCGGTATCATGAATTTAAGGATGGCAAGATATGGCTACCGCCTGAGCACAAAATCAGAAAATAGGCGAGTTTTTCAGTGAGCAACAAAGGATAAGATTCTGCCCCCTGTGAATAGACGAATTTGGAAATACGCAACTGTGAATATGCAGGGGTTCACTGAAAATACCACAAGCTGGGCAGAAAGCATTAATTTTTTTATTAGCCATGCTTCTGGCCTGAACACAAAACAACCAAATATCCATCCATTCATTCACTGATCCGTTTTATCCTCACCAAATAGGCACACAACGTTTTTCAGTGAATAACATTTAATAGACTTTACTCAGCCCCCACCCCACCCTCACCCCAAAAAAACATGGCGAGGCAAATGTGCAAATACCGAACCATGAATTTGAGGGGGCGGGGGCTTCACTACAAATGCCATAAGTTCGTGGTGCAAAACACTATTTTCATGTTAAACAAAATTTTGATCTGAGCACAAAAGCAGTGACCAGGTGAGATTTTGCATTAGAAAAGGATGATAGGATGATAGGTTGCCCCTAAAATTTGAAAATAGGCGAACTTGTGAAAGCTGAACTGCAAATATATGTGGTTTCGTGGTTTCACAGTATTAAGGCTCAAATTGGTCTGTTTTTGTTGTCTCTTGGAAGCAGCTTTTAGACCCCATTGTGGGGCGAGCACACAGGGGCCAGTGAGACATTCCTTTGGGGGGCCTGGGGGGAGCGGGGGGGTGGGGTTCAGCTGCCCAGGCCAGAAAACATGTCAGTGAGGGTGGGCTGTTGGCCGCTTCCATTTTGCGAGGAGGAGGTGGATGCTTCCGGAGAAGAGGAGGGTGAGGAGGAGGACAGGGACATGGGGGAGGTTTTGTTAGCCCTGGGGTTTCTCCTGTGGGAGTTGGGGGTCCCGCGTCTGAGGGGGTACGCGTCGGCAGAGCCTTTTCTGCGGTCCGTTTGTTGCCGGCTCTCCTCCTGGTCGAGCTCTTCTTGCAAGAGGAGCGCCATCTGGCGGTCAGCCTCCTCCTGGTGACGGCGCCTCTCCAGATTGGCCTCCAGTTCCGCCTGTATCACTAAAGCGCCCTCTAGGGGCGAAGATGAAGAAGAGGGCGAACGGTGGCATCCTCGCTTTGCCTCCTCTTCGTCGGTATGTTCAGAGCTTTTCCTCTTGGAAGTTCCTTCATCAGCGTGACAGCTTCTGCGGTGACGCGCCTCCAATGGCGAGGCCGGACCGGAGCGAGAGTGGTCCGGTTGGTCCCGCTGACTGCCGTAGAGGTCCGCAAGAGGGAGGGGATGCCCATGAGAGAGGAGGATATTCTCCTGGAAAATGTCAACCAGTCATAGGGAAATCGAGTTATGACGATTATTTTTTTCCCCCTAATAATCGCTGCATTCAGCTTTGGTGATTTAAACATGAAGTCAAATAAATACATAAATAAATGAATAGATGGACAATCTCTGTAATAATATGTTGCACGTTCCCCCTTCTAGTCTAAGCACAATATTTTGGTTAATATTGAATTAGTGGAATAAGAATTTAGCAAATTAATCCACCCGTTTTCATCTTGCTTCGGGGGCTGCCATTTGATGACATTAAACAGGTACATGATTAAAATTGCTGTGAATGCCCAGGTTTTCTTTTTTTTAATATTTAAATTCAAATATATAACTATGATTTTTTTAAATCACAAAGTATATTAAAGCGTTTGTAATTTTGTACTTGCATTTTTTTCGATGTATTTTTGTATTTCATTTATCTCGATTAAACTAATCATTCCACCCCCCACCCCCAAAAAGGAATTGTTTTTAAAAAACGACTAAAAACAGGTAAATTAATGTATGTATGTCAAGTAAGAATATTAAAATGTGACTTTAAACATTTCTGTACGGCTAATACAGTCAGTGCATATTCTAAATATGAATGCATTGACGGTCTTGTTACAGATTTTAAAAAGTTTCTTCCAATTTGTTCTACTTGTTACAATGGCAACAAAGATATTCAAATATTTTTGATACACCTTGTTAGAAATCAAAGTGGAAGCCGAGCTGCAGCTTGACGGGCTCGACTTGGACGGAAGTCGACACAAGAACCTGTAAACACACAAATGCACACACCCAGAGAATAAGAACGTTTGTGACGACCACAGAACTACTTTAGCGACGACAATGTAGGACACCAACCGACTAGAGCGTGTGGCTCTCACTTCACAGTCGAGAGGTGTGTTTATAGGTGTGTCTTAATAAAGTACAATATGGTGAACAAGGTTCTCAATTTCAGTCATTTAAAAAGAGAAATATACATACATTAATGTACATGCATTAACTGTACAGTTAAACATTATGATTTGATATGTAATATTTTGAAGAAACAAACAAAATTATTTTAAAAATTCAAATTACACAGGAAATGACCTGCTGAAACGTTTTTGCAGTTTTGTTCAGTGAATCGGTAGAAGTATTACTTCTGGAACTGATGAAATGAACTTTTCCCCACAATCTTCTTGTTTAATAAGACACAAAATGGTGGACATGACAGATGAAACACATAAAATGTCGATTCGGCGAAAACGATTTTGAAAAAGATGGAAATAAGTCACTGACTTTTCAATGTGCCCCGCCGTGTTCACTTTCTTCCTGGCTGGAGTGATGTGAGCAGGATGATGGTTGTCCGGGGAGACGGGAGCAGCGTTCTACAACAAGAGAAATGAGAGACTCGCTGGAGCTTTATCAGACGTTGGACGTCATTTAGAGTGAACCCGTCTACTGTGGGAGATATGTTCCCGCCCCCTTCATCACAGTTGAAAATCTCTAGTAGTGTGAAAGAGTCTCCACACTGTGACTGACCAGCTCTTTGCTGAGCACCCAGGCCAGCCTCTCATCCTCCTCGCTCCTCCTCCGCTCTTCCAGCAGTATCTTCTCCTCCTCGACCAGGAGTCTGTGGATGTACTCCTCGCTGGCCCGTTGCTCCTCCTCGTCTAGCTCTCGTTTCTCCTCGGACAGCTGACAACAACATAAGGTAAGATAGCAGATTTAAAAGGTGAATAAAACATATGAAATTAAATCAATAAATGGGAATTAATTGCGCACAAGATCAAAGAGTGTAATTATCTATATAAACCTTGCGTCGCAGAAAAGACTGAACATGTTAGACACTCTTCATGGTCTCAGGAGACAAAATACTCACAAAAAATTCCAGGTACCTACTGCGCAGGCTTTATTTACAGCAATGACATCTCTCCCTTGCCTCCTCTCCGACACTGCATGTCTCAATGACCATTGAAATTGTGGCTTTTGCGATTACAGAACTGCGTTTTATCAAATCGCGATAATATTGCAAACGCAATTTATCATTCAGCCTTATTCGGAACCCATAATATTTGTAAATTCAGGACTAACCGTACATGTATGGGAAAAGAGCATAGTTTAGAACCTGGATCAGAATCAGATCAGATCAGAATCATCTTTATTGGCCAAGTATGTAGAACACACAAGGAATTTGTCTCCGGTATACACGCTGTAAAAGCAATTACACTTCGTTGGGATGTGTTGAATCTGTATTTATTCATAATAATTCGTCACTGTGATAAAGGATACCTGCAAAAGGAGAGTGTATCACAACGAGTACAGAGAAAAAAAACCCAGCTTTTTAACGGTGATTTGGGGGAACAGTATTATACACGGGTGTGTGTTATTCACGGGATTTGACAGTGGTTGTGTTTTCCAAGGAGATCAGACTTACTTTGCTGATCTGTTCCTGATATTCTTGTCTCAGCTCACCAGGCTGACTCGTCCTGGGGAAAAAGGCTAACAGAGACTCTTTTTAATTTTTCATGAATAAAGGGTTCGGTGAATGTGCATATCAACTGGTTGGATTCGGTACCTCTAACAAGGTTAAGAACCACTGCACGAGAATAACACATGGCGAACTACTGTGTAGTGTTAAGTATTATGAGATGCTGCAGGAGTACCCGTCAGGTCGTCTTCGTTGACGGCATCCTGTCCGCCGAGGCGTCGCTGGCAGTGTTGTGGGAAGGTGACCTGGATCTGCGTCCACAGCTGCTGGTTGACCAGAGTCTTGTTCCTGTTGTTTTGCCGGGCCCAAGTGGACACGCGCTTTCTGCACATGGGACAGCACAGCGTACTCTTGTCCACCGATTCCAGGAAGCAGCCCTGACCACAAAAGCATGCACTTGGACGTTAAGCGCCTCCTTTTGTTAAATGACTCCAGCAGCTGGAGTCCAGCTCATATCCACCCAAACGACAATGTAAGTTCCTTCCGGCATGCGCCAGTACTCACCTTGCAGAAAGTGTGCGTGCAGGGCAACGTCACCGGCTCCAGAAACAAATCCAAGCACACCGGACAGAGACAGTCATCGAGAGAAAGCGGTTCCTCTCTCTTCCCTTTGCCTTTCCCCTTTCCTTTACTGCCCGACGAAGAGGGGACTGCCACCTCAGCATCCGGATCTGGCATCATTATCTTCCCCCTCCACCTTGTTCCTGTGCAGCCAGTGGAGGCATTGGAACCATCAATCACAAAAAGAAACAGTATTATACCAAGGCAGACACACCAGAAGGAGCAGCACAAGTTTGCAGCATTAAATCCCGATGAATAAAGTGTTTAATGTGTTACTATTTTACTCACCATGTGTTTCTTCAGAACGCAAAACTAGTGGTGCATCTCCATTTGGCGGAAAAACTATAATACCTGCTGTACTACTGCTACTACTACAAATAATAATAATATATTCGCGAATATCTGCTTTTCGCGGCCGGTCTTGTCCCCTAACATCCGCGAACATTGAGGGTTGACTGAACATACACTTTCCTGCATTTTACTTTATCCATCACATGTTCCCAATATCATATGAAATGCAGTACTCACATTAGTTAGAAGAAAAGAGTCAATGGTTAAAGTTAGTTGAAGTACTACAAACGTGTGTCAACGCTTAGCTGTTACCCTTAGCAAAACACTGCGCTGAAAGAAAGTAACCTCGGATGGCAACGAGTCACAACTTTGCTGGCGAGAAACTACAAATCCGGACACTTTTACAGAAGAGCTGCTTACCGCTCGTGAGTTATGTCCCTTCGGTAGATTTATTAGACGATACTTATATTCGCTGCTGGTCCCAAACAAATCCAGTTGGCCGTTAGCTCTCAAGCTACGACGATTTGAAGTCAACCGGCCCGGACTCACTGATCTCCTTCGGACGGGCGGATGAACACCAAAGTGCTCCGATAAAAAGGGTAAATCGATATAAGTTGAGCCCTCACATCGAAGGACTGACAAACTGTACTTATTTGATTAATGTGAGGGAATCTCAGTGCCATCACCCGCCTAATCCCGCTGGTGACGTCTGCGCAAGCGCAGTCAGCATCAGATTGGAAACGTAAAATATGACGAAGGGTCGGGAAAAAAAGCCGATGACAACAGTTTTTGAGTGTTCTTACTTTCCAAATTTGTTTTCAACAGATTCATACATAGAGATGCCATGTTATGTCTCATATTTAATTCTCTAAATATCCAATTATTGTGATGACACGTCAATAATAGATCATAAATCATCTTTGTGCTAAATCTCTAATTACTAATAGAGCGTCTTTTGTTTCGTTGACAGGGGGGATTTTGTTTTCATTTTACCCTGGTTTTGAAAATACAAGGATACCACCCGACAGCATGTATCAGGAAATGCTGCTGCCTGGTGCAAAGAAAATAGAGTCCTTTTCAATTTTATTGATTTTGATGCTGGTATTGGTTTTTATTATATTATTCAACTAGGAAGAAAAAAATCACATCATAGTGTGCAGTCCAGTCCTGGGCACAAATGGTTCTCTCCCACAGGACTGGGATTTTGTGAAAGTTGCTGTGATGTCTTCATTGTGATAAATTTTCATTATTAATGTCTCTACATCAGCACCGACAGTTCAGTAAGAGTAGGCCATTTGCTTTTAAGACTGAAGTCCTCGTGCCCTTTTTCTTATTGATGCTAAGATAACCACATCTTTATTTTGCTGAGATGATTCACTCGTTGATTCAGTTGTCCCGCCCTGCGATTGGCTGGCAACCGATTCAGGGTGTCCCCCGCCTACTGCCCGAAGACAGCTGGGATAGGCTCCAGCACCCCCCGCGACCCTAGTGAGGATCAAGCGGTTCGGAAAATGGATGGATGGATTCAGTTGTCCCATTGCACAAAAACGCTCTTCTGATTCTCAGAATCTCAGTCCAAGGACTTATTCACCCTGGAGGAGTAAATCATGACATTGCCTTTAAAACTGGCACGGTTCCACCTTTTCTCAGATGCATCTGGTGTGGACAGGAATCATTCGTTGACAAAACCATCGCTCCAAGGGAAAACTGCACTCTTCTCTTTCTTGCGTTTGCTGCCAGACTCACGTGAGCTCTTCAACTCGTCGCCGCAGCGGTGCTTCTTGAGCTGCCTGGAGTCGGAGAAACCGCGGCCGCAGCTCTGGCACGAGTATAACTTTACGCCCGTGTGGATCTGCATATGCGACTTGAGCTGGTTGGACTGGCGGAATTTACGGCCACACGTGACACATTCGTAGGGCTTCTCGCCCGTGTGGACCAGTAGGTGTCGGTGGTAGTTCTGCGGCGTCCTGAATGCCTTACCGCACTGCTGGCACTGGTGCGGCTTGACGCCAGTGTGCAGCAGCTCGTGCTGGCGCAGCTGCGACTGAAGCAGGAAGGCCTTCTGGCAAACGGCACAGACGTGCGGCCGGTCGCCATTGTGCTGCCGCATGTGATAGATGTACAGGTGGCGGAGGTGGAAAGACTTCCCGCATGTCTCGCATACAAATTCCTTGTGCTCGGCGTGGCTCTTCTCGTGCGTGCGTAGTGTGCTAACGCTGCTGAAACTCTTGGCGCAAGTCTTGCAGCTGAAGGCCTTCATAGCCACCGATGGCCGCCGACGGCTCCGATTGTCGCCGGGCACACCACCCGCCTTGGCGTGCTCCTTGTTCCCGTGGACCACCAGCTGGTGCTTCTGCAGCTGGCAATTGTAGAAGAAGGTCTTGCCACACAGGTCGCACATGAAGGGTTTCTCCACGCCGTGCACCAGCATGTGCGTTTTCAGGGCCCACGTCCCTGAGAAGCCTTCGCCGCACTTGCTGCACCTGCCATATAAGCAAATTAGTTGTTATTTAAAGGGAATGTTTGATTCAAAAGTGACTTTTCCATGTCTTGGCTGAATTTTTTTTTCTCTCACCATTTCAGTGTTCCTGACTTTTTTGTCCATGACTAAAATGGGGCCACGAGATGCACTTTGGACTCCGAGAGACCCTCTCTCTCCCACTATATCAGAACTTCAGTGCCTTTCTTCACATCAGTGGTTAACTGGGGAATTGTGATGTCGAGTTTGTAGTATTTCCGTTGGACAGTGGGCTGGTATGATGTCTGATTTGACAGGCAGCCTGTGGACCGGGCCTTCGCTTTGTTTTCTGTTGAGTGCTCTGTTGTATTATTTTTTTATTTTATCGTAAATGGTCTGCAAAGCGCTTTGTTACAGCTGTAGCTGTTGTGAAAGAAAAATGTAAATAAAGATGTATTGTCCTGTAATATGCCTCGTTGTCACAGCATGCCTGAGTGTTGCAAAGCAGACAACGATGGTTCATGCTTTTAGTTGTTCATAAAAACTTGTACTGTGGAATACGCCTTGCTGGCTGTTGAATCTTTTTTACACAATGTAGGAAATGCTTCGGATGACGTCCCCCATTTTGTTTGTGTGTGTGTGTGTGTGTGTGTGTGTGTGTGTGTGTGTGTGTGTGTGTACAAATATTGAGTTGATGTACGTAAACTGCGACAAAATTCACACACACAAAAATAATCGAAACCCTAAATCATACGAAAACGAGGCCGCATGAAAACTGAGGGGCCACTGTGTTTTAAAAACAGAGCATGCTGTCTTTTTCCCACTTGTGTAGTAGAAGACATTAGGAATTCGAGAGAACACAATATCTTACTTGAAGGGTTTTTCCCCGCTGTGGAGGCGAAGATGTCTCTGGAAGTTGTACTTCAGTCCAAAGCTCAGTCCGCACGTCTGACAGACAAAAGGCTTCTCCCCCGTGTGGACCACGCGGTGCTGCAGCAGGCCCATGCGGCACTTGAAGGCCTTGTTGCACTCGCCGCACTTGAAGGGTCGCTCGTCCGAGTGCGAGCGCTTGTGCACGCGTAGGTTTCCGGCGGTGGAAAAGCGCTTGCCGCACGTCTGGCAGAGGTACGGCCGTGCCCCCGTGTGGACCGTCTGGTGCTCGCGCAGGCTTTTCTTCCTCAGGAAGCCTTTCCCGCAGACGTCGCACATGAAGGGCTTGACATCAGCGTGCGAGATCTCGTGGTAGCGCAGCACCGCCGACGAGGTGAAGGTGCGCCCGCAGGTGGCGCAGCGCAGGGGAGTTTTCTCCAGTCGGTGCGACGCTTGGTGTGCGCGCAGCTGCCGGGCCAGACGGAATTTACGATCGCACTGCTCGCACGCTAGCATCTTGTCGGGGTCTCGCTCTTGGGCCTCGCGTAACCGGTGGGACTGCTGGTGTTTGTGCAGCGTCTTGGCCTGTGTAATGGAAAATTTAATCCAGCAGCTTCACTTACAGACGTGATATCCAGGCACAGACAAAATAAATAATATAAAGGAGCTAGGTACAAATACAGTAAATATTCTCGAGTAAGGAATCACATTTGCGCTGTCCAATCCTTCCTTATAACAGAATTTCCTTATATGGGAAATGAGCATGGTACATGTCCTTTATGAACATGCAAGTATGTGAACAAAATGCACGTGTAACAACACAAGGATTGAAAGGCAAAAATATCTGCTCCAAACACTGTTTATAACACAAAAGCTGCAGTACAGTATACTGTACAGGTATATGAAGAAAATACAGTATAACAAACTTGGGACTATTTGTGTGTGTGTGTTTTTTTCTCCCCACCACACCTGGTAGAAGCCTTTGTCACACAGTGTGCACGGGAAGGGCTTGACGTGGCGCAACACGTGTTTCCTCAGCTGGTGCTGCTGGTGGAAGCCTTTGTTGCACAGCTCGCAGAAGAAGCGCTTGTGCTTGTATAGCTCGCGCCGGCGCTTATTCTCCTGCTCCTTTAGATCTTCTTCACTCGCAGCTGCGTCATAAAGAAGACATTTTCTTAAGGTCCAAGGTGATGTCATGCACGGAATCTCCAAAGGCCAACGCCACTGAGTCGGACAGTTTGGAACTTGAGCGACCTCATGACAGCCACTTTGGAGGTTCCACTTATTGTAGACTCGTCAAGAGAGATAGCGATTAGGCCTGTAACGACACAGCACTGAAATGTAAAACAGTGATTCCCAACCAGCTTGCCGGAGCAATGACTTGCGCCATGGCTCAACAAGGGTTGCGAATCACTGCGATAAGGACACAAATGTGCGTCATCTTCGAAATGGCAAAACCTTGTGTCTCAAATCCAGTTTTACTCCTATTTGTGTATATTCACTTCTTACCGAATGGATATTGGAGCATTTAAATCAATATCGGATCACAATGTGAAGAATCAAACTCAAACTGAGTCGCAACCTAAAGAAGGAGTTGCTTGTCCTGAACAGGATCGCTCGGGTGCTGGAGCCTATCCCAGCTGACTTCGGGCAGAAGGGGGACTATACCCTCAACTGGTCGGCAGTGAGTTGCAGGACATTTATAGACACAAACAACCATTCACACCCACATCGTCACTGATTGGGAATCGATCCTACGGTGCCGCACACAAGTCAGGCGAGTGTACCACTACACCATCAGTGACCCTATTCATTAATTATATTAATTCGTATTTTACACACAAAAAAAAACCAAATTATGGGTCAGGAATCGAATTCTTGGTCAACAGATGGACGGACAGACGGAGGAAAAGATGGACAGACAAACAGACAGTCAGGAGTCCATGATTAATCCTCCCGTGAAGGTGATGACTGACCTGGCTGAGCGACGACCACCACCTCCTTTTCCGTTTTAACATCAACTGGTTCTGCCGTCTTCTCTGCTTCCTGTACAACAAATAAATATCCAGCAGCCCATTAGTGTGACAAAAATTAACATATTGTAAAGCAAGTTGAGAAAAAAAATATATAACCTTCAGGTCAGCAGTAGTGAATCACTTTCTACTGCCTACAAGAATCCACAGCCCTATCGTTGACCAGCATTTTGAAATGGTCAATAAAACATATCCAACCGTTTCATGAAGTGCCGTCTCCTCTTCGGTGGCCGCCAACTCCTCAGGCTCCAGCTGCTCATCCGCCTCAGGAAGTGACTTCACGCCAGAGGCTTCATCCTGAGCATGATCCTCATGTTTGTCCTTCACCAAGGGGCTGCTCGGGAGCCTGATTGCAGGGTGAAGCGGCGGGCTGATGATGACGAGAGGAACCTGGCCGCCGCTCTCTTTGTCAGAAGACGCTTTGGCCGAGTTGATGATGGACATGGCGAGGCTCAAGGGGGCAGCGACTTGTCGATTGCCGTTTGCTGCTGACACAAAAAAAAACGAATACATTAACTTAACCCTTACGTATTGTTTTGGTCAAATTATACCCACATTGATGAGGGTTGAACAATTTTGAAGAACAAACTAATTGTGATTCTTCTTCAGTATTGCGATTATAATATGCAATTGTTTTTCAAGGCCCTCTTCCCACATATTTTTTTTAAAGAAACAATCAAACCAATCTGTAATGCAATAAACAATATGAGATTTATGGTCCATAAAGGTTTAGACTCATGCTGAAAGAAATGCAAATGAACCATGATGGTTTGTATCGCAACAAAACTGTAAATCTAGTATATGTATATTTTTAGAGGGACAGTGGGGACGCTGTTCACCGGGGGAGGTTCAGAATTTGACAATGACAATTCATGTGAAGAGATTCTTGGCCCAGGTGAAAATTGAGCAGCAACGTACTGAAGCTCGTATCCTCTCAGCGTCCTGTTTCTTACCCTTTGTTTTCTTAGTCGTAGGCATGTGCTTGTCCCTTGAACTCAGCTCGACCTCCAGTTGCCCCACTTTGTCTCGCAAGGTGTTATTCTCCTTGGCCAAGCTTGCCAAGAGCTGTCCGAACACGCTGCAGATTTGTCGGACAGCCTCCTTCGCAGCCACACTTAAGATGGCTGTTAGCTGACGCTGTGGAGGGAGAGGACTAGATGAAGCTATAGTTTCATAATATGTTTCATGTCAAAACTTAGTTTTGCTCTACTAACTGGGAACTGTGTCTTTGTTTTACGCTTTGTTTTGGGACCAGTAAGTGTACACCGACATCACATTCTACAGTTTGTCAGATATATCTTTATTTGCATTTGCTAATAACTGCCTTGTTTTACTTTGCTTTCTGTAGCCAGCCAGGCATTGCAAAAGAGAATATGTTGTAAACTGCCTTACCTGGGGAAAAAAGTCTAAGTTAATAAAACTAATAATAACACCGTTGAGTGTTGCTCCGCTATTCAACAGACAGGAACTGAGCCATGCTGCAAATGTTCGCCATTTGCAAGTAACTGATATATAATAGGATATAGAAGGCACAAATGGAAGCAAAGCACGACTTTTATCGAAAGGAAGCCTTAACTCACTTCAACATAGTTCCAATATGTCATCAAAGCAATAGAGCATCAGGTTCTAGAACAGAGCATTCTCCATTCATTTTAAATTAAGCACTTTGGATAGCTTTTATTTTGAAGGTGGCCAATGCCGCTCGATGGCGGCACATTATCGTAATCCACATTAATTACAATCGCTGTGGCGGCTGACTTGACTTCAACTTTGCGAGTGGAGGCTGGTCCGACCGCAGTGAAATGGGGCCCTCTTCCGTATTGCAACGCAGAGGACGTTTATTTGAGTTGTGACAGCAGTTCGAATGTTCAATAAAACACGATCGATTTAATGATATGCATACAAATAAAATCTCGTAATATAAAAGGATATTAAATTTACGTGACTGAAGAAGAAATTATGTGGCGTTGTTGAGTTATTCGCCTCGGCGAAAAGGGAAGTGACGACAGGATTAGCATCTGGCTCTCTTGACTCTTTTCAAATAAACTTCCAGCCTGCTCCATTCGTCTTCATGTGTTGATTTAAAGTTAAAAAAAAAAGGAAAAACAGCCGCTCACCTTCAGCTCAGGGGCACCTGCAGCCTCCACCTGACCGCCGACCAGGCTTTTGTGTAAAGCCCCCACGGCTGCCTCCACCGCCACCTCCATGATGAACGCCGCCTGCGAGCGGAAAGTTGCGGCGGTTGTCGCCTCGTAGTCGCTCGGTCGCTCCATCCAGAATTAAGACAGCTCACCGGAACAAACGCGAAGTTAAAAAAAAGCTTACTATAAATCACAAAACCACAACTGAAGAATGCGGGTGCCGTCTTTAATAAAAATAGAGTGACTCATTCGGGATGGTTATCTGCATTCGGGACGTCCAATATGGCTGCGATGTTTACATCCGGGTCATTCTTGAGTCATTTACCAGGGAACGCAAACGTGTGAAGTAATCATGTTGTGTTCACTTGAACAGGAGAGCAGATGAAAAATAAACGCTGTGTTCGCAATCATTCACTCATGGGGCAATAATCATGGCTCATGCCATATTTACTTATCACTATGCGTGGATTTTAATACAGTGGACTACATTGTAATGAGTCAAATGATAAATTCATTTTAAAACGTAATAAAAGCATCATCTGGTGGACCTGCAGTTATTAATATAGAAAAGAAATCAACTAAATCAACTCTTTGTTGATGGGTATATATGTACGAATACATAATAGTGATAATACGTAATCCATATATTTTACTGAAAAATACACTCTACTAAATAGAAGTTAGCCAAAAAGTTGAATACAACCGAACTCTCTAAAAATCCACTGAAAAGTCTGTGTTCTGAGTCATTACTAGAGATGGGCTTTCCACAAACTTAAGGAAACAATCTGAGATACAGAATCAGTTTTTATTGTCGTTAATCAATTTATGTAGATCCACATATACAAAGTCAACAAAAGAGGAGTCAGTAAACTTTCATTTGTCTTTTATCCTGAAAAAAGTGTAAAATGGTGGGCAGATATCTCGTAATTCTTCAGCAGAACGTTCATCAATGGCAATGAGAATCAGTGTCGTTCACTACTAATAAATTATGCGTGAGTTTACAATCTTATTTCTCACTGTTGATCTTTGAATTCCTTCAAAACAAATCTGAATGCACATTAAAAGGTCATCAGTAGAATGTCAGTTATTTGCTTTTTGTGGAGTTTTTTCTTTTGCACTACAGTACATCTCAATTATCATAATTAACCACCGCAACATATCTTTTTGTTCCACATTTCCTTCCCTCCTTGTTTTTAATACAATCAGTATAATGTCATCTAGTACCATGATTCATATTTTTATGCATTTTCATGTGCCACAATATAAGTGAGAAGAGAAAGAAGAAAAAGAAAGACTGACTAAAATGCTCTCAGGTAAATTGGGAATATTGATAAAAAAGATGAATGCCTCAAAAATTCTGTCAAATTTTTCTAAAAAAATCCTCTTTGAGACATTAGGAAACAAATGTTCCTTACAATTGTGTAAATTTGCATAGCATTAGCACACAAGCTCTCTTTTATGTGGTTCATCCATCCAACAATCATCCATTCATTTTGTATGCGTTCCAGCCATCTCCATCTCCCCCCCACGCTCTCTTTGATGTGGTCCATCTATATTTACAGCAATTAATCTTTCTTAGATGTCTTCATCCATTGATCATGTATCACCATCTATCCACCATCCATCCATCTTGTCTCAATCCATCTTAGATGTCTCCATACATCCAACTTTGATGTGTCATCATCCATTGATCTTGGTACCAAAAATCGATCCATCCATCCATCCATCCATCCACCATCCATCCACACACATTTGCCGTTATTTCTTTGATGTGATAATCACCCATCTATCATTCATTCATTCATTCATTCATTCATTCATCGATGCATCCATCCGTTAACCTTTGTTTGAGTTTGATGTGGTTCCTCCATTTATCCCCCCATGCATCCACCCATCCATCCATTTATAAATCTCATACATTTGCTTTTTTTTTGGATGGGGGCAGTAACTCTGTTGGAGCAGGTGCAGTGTGTTTTAAAAACTTTTGGAAAGGGTAAGCTTGTCTTAACTTAATTGATCTTATTTTAGTTTAGCATCATCAAGGTGGCCCGAGTAGAAACAGAAGGTTTAGAAATTGTAGAGGAAGTATTTGATTTCAAAACTGGTGAAAATGCATCAAAACCAATAGACTATGTTGAAGTAGTTGTTTGAAATCTGCAAGAGATTCTCAAGCGATCTCTCCTCCCCCTCAGAGGACGTCATCCGTGGTGTCATGCATCGACGTCCGAGCCTTTCGTCCCCGGGGTCGCAGTGCAGCGTAACAGGAGGAGGCGGTGAGGGCCACACGGCTCAGGCCCACGTTCAGGCAGTGAACCTCAGAAGTCACGGGGACCTCGGAGAAGAGGGCACGATCCCGGGTGATGCGGGCCGGACCCCCGCCGCCTGCAGCGCCACCCACTGTCCCCATGCTGCCATCAGTCGCCCCCGCGCCGCTCTCTATGTCCTTGACGATGTTGAGGATTTCCTGGCGCTCACGTTGCCGCGTCATGCCGCGGATGTTCAGGATGGCTGACACGTGCTTCTTCCTGGAAAGAGGAAAAGAATGCATTCACAGCAGCTGACTGGTCGGCAGACAATGTTAGGGTACATAAAAACAAAAAATGCACGAGTAGCCCCTCAATGTCAGGCCAAATGATGATGGACAATGGACTGACCTGACGTCTGGAAATTCTCGGACCAGAACGCCAACCTCCATCTGAATAGAGGGAACGTCCTCTAGTTGGATGAGCTCTGATATGTGAGACAGAGCTCCATCCAACCAGCTTGACGGAGACTCCTGAAACACACACACACACACACACACACACACACACACACACACAAATAGAGTATCATTAATTTATTGATAAAGTGAATATTTCAAATCGCTGATGACACCTACTTGCAGCTAGCTATGATGTTCACACAAGGAGAAAGAGTGGTTTTCACAAACGATGAGCTCATAGCTAGCATGAGCTAAGCTAGTTTGGACAAGCGTGATTGAGATACATTCTATCTATCTGATATAGAATCTAAACAGTTCACTAATGTTACCTACTGTATTGCTAAAGTTCTCTCGTTTTTCCAAATTTAGATTTAGCTTGTTTGAGCTACATCAGCATCAGTTAGCTAGTTTGAGCTTTTTCATTGGTCCAGATATCCCCATTACCTTTAATTTTTGAGGCGAAGAATTTAATGATGCCGAAAACAACAGTCAATATGCACAATGTTTACTTATGATACTTCATTTTCACGTTTCACGTTTGGAAGACAGTGCAGTACACTCTAATGACATAAGAGAATCAAAACTGTTTACAATATTTTACATTTGGAGTTGCATGCTTCCATATAGGTCGCTAGTTTGAAGTAATTTGTATACCGTTAGCTAGTTTTAACTAGCTTATATCAGCCCTGTAACGGTGTTCACAAACCTAAGCGAGCAATGCCCACTTTTTCTTGTAAAGCCCGCCTTAAAAATAATTCTTTAAATTTATGACATTCATCCTCATCCGTATCCTTAGCCGCATAAATTGCATTGAACTCAGATTTAATTCAGATGAATGCACATCTCCACTATTAAGCTTAGACAGTCAGAAGAGAGAACATTGTAAGACTATTAACTGCAGGGCGAAGCACTGACTAGGTCTTTGAAGAGCACTTTGATCTGCCGTCCTTCATCTCGGAGGCGTCCAGCCATCCTCTTCCTCATCTTCAGCGACGTGCAGATGATTCGCCCTCGCATCACAGAGCGAAGGTACTCCATCAGGACGCGGCGGTGAACCTCTGCCACCAGCAGCTAAACACAACAATCAGTCACACTACTACTGTACATACAGTGTATTACGCTCAAAAGGTTTGTGTGTGTGTGTGTGTGTGTGTGTGTGTGTGTGTGCGTGTACCTGGTAGGGAGGGTCATCCATCCTGTGATATTTTTTAAAGTGTTCCTTGATAGCCGCTTCGATTTGTTCGTACGCCTCCGTGTTGCTCAGCCACTTTCTCTTCACCAAGCGCTCGAAGAACGGCTGATGCACAGCACGTATACACAATCAGCATTTAAAGATGGTAACCAGCAGAGGTGATCATGAGATCCAAGCAGCATTTTGGGGGATTTTTTTTTTGTCCTTGTAATTGTGGATGCTTTAACATGTTCTTCATTAGTGAAATTGACCCAGGAAACACACTTGGGTCAAACGTGTGTGTGTGTGTGTGTGTGTGTGTGTGTGTGTGTGTGTGTGTGTGTGTGTGTGTGTGTGTGTGTGTGTTACCCTGATGTGGAGGAAGAGGTGCTCGGAGAGCACTCGCACCCCCTGTTGGACGATGTGGTCAAGCGCTCTGTTGGCGCGTCGCAGCGAATCATCGCTGGCCGTTGTCATTGTCTCGCGCGGAATACAACGCTGAACGAAACCTCTGGGCGAACAAAAACACACTGGTTAAAAATTGAATTATGGGGGCCAGCAGCGGCACATAAGCACACTTGTGTGGTCACCAGATGTAACGACATCCTACCATAAACTTGTGCTGTCAAATGCATTATATCAAGAACCAGCCAGGTCGCTGGTTAAAATTCAGGACATTTGAAAGTCTCTTTTTTGGGGGAATTAAAACCTTTATGAATCAAAGACGTGTGCGTGTGTGTGTGTGTGTGTGTGTGTGAGAAGGTCAAAAGTAAAAACCTGAAAGGCGGGCAGCAGTTGACCAGCGCCACGGTTTTGGACACGTAGCCGTCCTCGTGCTCTCCAAACATTCCAATTTGCATTCCCTCGTGAAACATCTCCACTTTACGCTGGAAACTGAGAGACCACAACGTCAATGACAAAGAGTGTGTGTGTGCCTAAGACTGTGTGGTTGAGTGCGTGTGTGCGCGCATGGGTGTGTGTGTACCTGTAGAGGAAGTCGGCCAGGCCGTTGAGGCTGCACTGAGCCACTCTTGAGCCCAAACTTCTGTTAATAGAGGCGGAACGTTCCAGATCAACTTGCAACCTCTGTTTAAATAAACAAACAAACAAACAAATTAATTAACTGTCTTATGTACACTGTATAGTTGGAATAAAATACAGCAAAAATATTTATCGTGTACCCGAAGATGGAAAATAATATTTACTGTGTATGAAAAATACATTCAATGACTATATATGAAAATGCGTTATTTACAGCATATTTAATTCATATGTACTGTACACTTTGTAAATGTCCTATGTGGTTTGCTGAATTCAGACTAATGCAATTTTTAGCAATAAATATTCACTTCAAAAATGCATTATTTTTTCAATGTCTATATAGAGTACAGTATATATATATGAAAATAAAAATATTAACTGCGCATGTAAAAAATCATACTGTGTATGGATAAGCTAACTGTAGATGACAATATATTCAGAAAAGAAAATAAATATTTGCTGCACGTGGAGTATAGATGAAAAAATCGGATTTATTCTGAATAGATCGAAATATTCACTCTAAATATTTAAAAAAACTCACACACATTTGCAATGCATGTAAAACATTCTCTGTATACGTGGGAAAAAATCTGATAAAAATATAGAAAATGACATCAGGAAAAAATATTTAAAGGGCAAGTCAAGTCAGAAATGTTCTTTACAATAATCTGTTCTTTGCAGCTCCACTAGCCTAAACATGGCATACTGATTCATATTGCATTTGTGGAATATGAATTCAGCAACGGAATCTATGCATTTTTCCATCTGGGGGAGCATTTTGCCACTTACGTCGAAAATGACGTTACGGTTGCTCAGGGCTCAGGCAACAATCGTCTTCTGAGTTGGGTCAAGAGACACTCGCAACCTGAGCCATGATTTGGGCCTGCCCATAAGAAGCATCAAAACGGGTTGCTTGATTCAAATTCCACAAATGCAATATTTAACAGAATATCGTGTTTAGAGTAGTTGTTACGTATAGAACGTATTTTTAAAATTTAATAATTAAATAATTTAACGTATAATTTTAATTTTTTTAATTGACTTCCCCTTTAACGTATTGTAACCGTTGCAAAAAAATCCAAAGAAAATTCAAAATGTTGTTCCCCACTTATTTGTTCTTAATTTTCTTTTGTTCTGTACTTTCCGTGGCCACTGAGAGGCGGTGTCTGCTACCTGCTCGCGTAATGATGAGATAAAACGTGTGTTTGTGTGTGTGTGTGTGTGTGTGTGTGTGTGTGTGTGTGTGTGTGTGCGTGCACGTGCGCAAGAAGAGGAAACTGCTCATGTTGACTTTGGCATCAGCTGAAGGACAAAGTCAGATGATAATCAGAGAACAAAACCAAGCGGAATGCACCTTTACGTAACAACACTTCAATTGCTCAGGAGACGAAACGGTGTCTGCGTGCGCGTGAGTGTGTGTGTGTGTGTGTGTGTTACAGTGACAACAAAGGGTTGTGGGGAGTCACCTGTATGATGGTTCTTGCCAGAGGAATGTGGTACTCTTCCACGTGCAGTGTCTCTGTCCACCTCTTCTCCTCTTCATCCAGTACTTGACTCAACTCGGTGGTCACTTTAGCCTGCGGGCGCGAGGGCAGGGACGATCCAAAAGTTAAAACAAACGCACCTTGCAGCCAGCTGTGAAATAAGACTTTTTGCTTTTCATCATCCTGCGAAGTCAGTATTTGGCACAATTTCATCAGCAAACCTCTGAAGGGACTGTCAGTCAAACACAGACATGACTACTACAATACAATACAATACATGCTGATTTATACTGAATACTATCAATCAAAGAGAAACACGACTCTCTCATGTCGCAAGACCAGACACAGAGCACAAGCATTGCTTTGGTGCCATCTCGTGACAGCTTGGTGCCAAGAAACTATGTTGAAGTGATTTAAGGAGTTTTTTAGTTTTAAAGTGCTCTATAAAAACAGTTGAGTTGAGTTGTTTGTCTTCTTGTTGCCGAGGAACCGTGCTAAATGAGTTGAAGAGCTTCACTTCAACAAACAGTGCTTTTACGCTATCTTGTGGCATCTCAGTGCCAAGTATCTATGTTGAACTGAGTTGAGGAGCTTCATTTAGAAGAAAGCATTGCTTCACATCCATGTTGTAGCATCTTGGTGTGGCAGAACTATGTTGACATAAGATGAGAAGCTTCATTTATCCACAAATGCTGCTTTGGTGGCATCTTGATCCCAAGGAACTATGTTGAAGTGACTTGAGGAACTTAATTTTGACAAAAGTATTTATTTGTTGTCATCTTGTGGCATCTTGGGCCAAGAAACGACGTTGAAGTCAGTTGAAGAGGTTAATTTAAACATAAGTAGTGCTTTCCCATTGCCTATACATGCCATGAGTACTTATTTTAGTTAGACAAGACGATCGCCGGACTAATGGAAACGCCTCCCCTTGCTTAAAGATAGTATCTTGACCACAACATGACACAAAAGCAATATTTATGACATGACTTTGGCTTGATCGCAAAAACAGGACAGGATCGATCCCACCAAAAATTGTGTTCTTCTTCTATGTAAAAATTCACTCGCTTAACTTGCCAATGGAAATTTAATAGAAACTGCCTGGAAATTTACCATGTATTGTACAACCCTTTGCAAGCCTAACTGACCCACTCAGAAGCTCCCATCAATCAAACCTATACATGTCGAAGTCCAGGGACATTGTCAATCAACTGTTCCGTATTTGTTGCAGAGTTGTCATGTGTGTCTTACCCTGACACAGTTGAGGCAGTCTTGTTCCAGCCTGTCCACAACATCTGAAGGAAGCAGAGGTCCCAGCTGAGAGCCTCTCAAAGGGTCTGACACGCATACTTTAGCCAAAACATCCCTAACACACACACACACACACACACACACACACACACACACACACACACACACACACACACACACACACACACACACACACACACACACACACACACACACACACACACACACTCTAGTGGAATCCATGTGAATGTTTACATGTGTGTGTGTGTGTTAGTGTGTGTATATATACCTGTTGTATATGTTGTGTAACCAGTCCAGCAGTGAGTAAATGTCGGTGATCTGCAGCTGTTGCTCCGTGATGGCCTGAAGTCGCCTTGCAACCGCCTGGTGGTAACTTTTCATGTACACCTGAAAGTATTTTTTCATAACATGACTGCTATTTTTCAGTGCAGTGCTATAATGAAAGAATTTTATTTTTTTAATCACGACGATTGATATTTTCATACAGTAAATAATGTATTTTGTTTCATCAGTGCTTAACCTATATGAATTTAATTAATGTAAAATCATAATAAATAAAGATAAATGACATTTTTGGGAAATAATATAATAATTGAATCATTTTAAATTAATTATTTCAACACCGCTTCTCCTGAACAGGGTTGCGGGCAGGTGCTGGAGCCTATCCTGGCCGACTTTAGGTGGAACGCGGACTACACCTTCAACTGGTCGCCAGTCAATCACAGGGCACACTTAAATTAATTATAGTTGGACCACCGTGCTGCCCCATTCAAATTCATTTTAAATGGAAATCAGCACACACGGCACCATTTTAAGTGCCCCTAATTAATCTCAAATAAAGTTCAGTTCTTTTACTAAGCTTTTTTTTTTTCCAATCTACTGCCTGTTTTTAAAAACGTATTTTAAACGCAAAAGTTCACCTACTATACCTTTGGTTTAAACTACTAATACAGACAGTTAAGAAATAGTGACAAACTTAGGCTATTCGCGACAGGTCTTGGTCTGACAATGGTAGGCGTACAGGATTGAATCCCTAATTTCCCTTCCCACCTGTAGGGCCTGGTACTCCTCGGGGTAGATGTTGACCACATTCCTCTTAGCGGCAACCAGATCATCCACCACGCGAGTCCGGATGCGGTCCAGGAAGCCGGCCAGCTCCCCAGCCATGAACTCGGCCTTCTGAGGCAGCGATCCATCGGCCGCGTCCTCCACCGCCTCCCTCCAACGCCGCTTCAACTGCCTCGGTCTGGGCCCGCCCGGCGACGTCCAGTCCACATCTACCAGCTCCTCCTGTTGCAGCACCTGCACGAGATCCCCGGGAGTTGAGTCCAGTCATGACTTTAGTCTTCCAATCTTGCTCGGTCACAACAAATGAGCGGCTGAGAACTGGACTATAGTGGTTTGCTTTGGCGACCTCACCTGAACCACCAGGCCTAGGTTAGGCCCGGCAGTGGGTGAGCGCAGTGACTCCCGGACCACCGCCCACAGCTCTTTTTGCAGCTCCTCGTACAGCAGCTCCACATCTTTGGCCTTTCGCCGCCGGCCGTCCTTCACGCCCACGGCCGGGCTGCCCGCCTCCTCGGGGGATGTGCCACCTTCGGACCCGTTGCACTCCTGCTCCAGCTCCAGGATGTGCGTGTCGGCCAGGAGGAGGTCGCGCTTCTTCACCAGCTGAAGGATCTCCAGCACTGGAGGATGCAAATACATGTGGAGATAAGGAAACCAGGAGATAAGGTCGCAAAGAGTTAAGTAACAGATGTCGGCATGAGATAAAGACACAAAGGCATAAGCAGGTGAGGACACTTGGTGACAAGGACACGAGGACATATGAGATGAAGACAGAAGGACACAAAGAGACGAGGAGACTGGATGCAATGAAACAAGGAGACAATGGTACAATAAAACAAGGGGAAAAGGACATGAGTTGAAAAGGCGACAAGGACACAGGACAGAAAAATACATGAGGAGACAAGGGTGGATGAGGCCACAAGGACACGAGAAACAAGGGCGACAAGGTCGCAAGGGTGCAATCTACATGTTCACCCTGAAATGTGTGTGCGCGAAAGGATGTGCAGATGTGGTGTTTGTCTGCCTCTGCATCCACAGAGGAAGAGAGGATGCCACACACACGAACACAACGGAAGAGTATGAGTAGAAAGGAACAATGTGGGCCAATATGGTAGGTTTGAACTTCCACTCAAATGCATATGTTTTAATATTTAAATGTGGAATGTTCCCACTTGTTTCCATGTCACGTCCCCTTCCTGGTCATTTGTTAAAGGGGATATATGGTGCCACATTCTTTTCCGACAAGTCGTTGAACGGCAAAGCTCACGAGAGGTGTCTGAGCCTTGAAAATGTCCAGTGACATGGACTTCCATGCCTTTCTGTGACTCTTCCAGTCTTCCTGACATTATGGGCTCAGTCACCACTTTCCTTTGGGAGCGTCCAGACTGCAGCCTTGCCATTGCGAGATTATGAACACGTTTAACAAATAATATTATTACCGGTAGTCAATGCATGGCAAAATTATTGCATGGATGTGAAGTGAAGCTATGTATTTTTGTCCACTTGGGGTCGCCATCCATCGGTTCTACTTTAAATGTGTGTGGCTTTAAAACCAGGCTGCTTGATGAGTACCCAGGATCATCCGTAGCTAGTGCTTGTTACGTAGTTATTTACTTTTTTTTCCCAATAAAAGGGATTGAAAAGCCGCAATATCGCAAGTCCGCAAAAATTGAACTGTGGTGTGGCGAGGGAAGACTGTATCCCCAACTATTTGGAAGTACTGTAGGTAGTGTACATGGTCTGTTATGAGTGGATGTCAGCACTGATAGGGCCAGACCACTGTAAGGTGATATCATAATTCTTGAAGCACCTTCACTCCTGACACACACACACACACACACACACACACACACACACACACACACACACACACACACACACGTGCGCGCTGGGGATGCATGAACAGTGGTTTTATTGTTCCGCTGCAGGAAATGTCTTCCATCTGGGTGGGTGATGCCCCGCCCACCTTCACCTGCTTCCTCATACCGTAGCGCCATACAGTGAATTTAATACTGACAGCTGAGTCAACATTTCCTTGGGCGGCCACCGGTGGCGCTCTAGGAAAACACCGTCACATCCGGGTCACTGAGTCTGCAGAAATGTAAATGCAGCCTTGTATGAAGTAATTGAAAACAGTATTTGAGTAAAACTACAAGAATCTTAACAGAAATTAACTTTAGTTGATGGGAAAGTTATCTTGTAGATTACTACTAAGGTAAAAGTAATGATGTGTGCGTATATATATATATATATATATATATATATATATATATATAGGCGGACTTTGGACAGTGCCGCCTTTCCGTACTCTGAGGTGTGTTAGGAGTGATTCACGGGAAGTCAAAGTTTTAAGGTGGCGTTGATCTGCACCAAGGTAGCGAAGGACATGCTAATCATTGACCAGTCTCTGACAGATGGAATGTGATCGTCTTCTCCGTAACTGAAAAGTTATGCAACCAGGAACCAGATAGAACACCACAACGACTCAGTGGAAACGGTTAACTGTGTTTTTATGCTTCCAATTTTGAATGACTTTTCAAATTTTATTGACCGTTTAAAAATTATTTTGGCGTCATGTTATGATTTGATTACATGAAACATGAAGGATTAACATTTATTTTAGAATTAGATGCATGTTTCAGGAGATGAAAACTTGGGTTGAATTGAGTCTGGGCTGCTGTTTTGGCTTACATTTTTGAGCTTGCATTACCATAAGAATTAGCTGTGTGTCCCAATGAACAAAACCTTGGGTTGAGTTGAGTTTGGGCAGCCATGCATTTTTTTCCTTGTTATCTTAGCGTGACCATCAGAAGGCTGCAGAGAACCTCATCTCTTCATTTGGTCTTTTTCTTTTTCTTCATTGCCTTCTTCACACTAACGCGCATGACCACAACAAAAAATAAAAATCTTGTTGGTTCTTGTCGGCTTCTAAAGGTCATGTGAAGGACACATTTATTTCAACGTGGAGATTGCGTGAAAAGGTAGAAAGGGGCCGTGGGCACATCCCTGCTCCCGCCCGTGTGTCAACGGTACACAACCCTGATGAAGGTGCAAACAGGATTGTGTTTGGAAATCACACACCAACACACGTCAGCATATCTGATGACAACAAGCCCAGACTTGAACAAACATACTGTCCAACATTCCCAGTTGGCACAAACACTAGGACATCTAGGACATGCAAAAGATTCCTGGTAGAAACAAACACTAGAAAAAATTCTAGTCAGGACCCAAAGTAGGAAAGCATGTAGAACATTTACAGTAATAAAGACCACTAGTAGAACATCTATAACATTTGTAGTAGGAACAAATGATAGCAGAACACGAGAGCACACCATTAGGAACAAACCCTGGGAGAACATCTACAACATTACCAGTAAGAACAAATAGTAGAAGAACATTTAAAATATTTGCAGTACCAACCAATATTTTTTTTCTGCTGATTCGAAAAGGACACCTCCCATTTCCACACCTGCCCACCGCCACCTAAAACTACCCTAGTCACACTCCAGACCACATTGCCTGCCCTGGTGATTCACGAACAGGATGCGAGACAGCTCTTCAAGCAGTAGAAGATGAAGAAAACCGCGGCGCCGGATAAGGTGTCCCCATCCTGCCTGAAAGTCAGTGGTGGCTCCGGTCTCCACACAGACCTTCAACAGATTCCTGGAGTTGGGTGAGGTCCCATCCTGCTTCATCATCCATCATCCCAGTCCCCAAGAACCTGCAACATCGGAACTGAACGACTACAAGCCTGTCACCCTGACGTATGCGGTCATGAAATTCTTCAAATGCCTTGTGCTAGATCTAAAGGACATCACTGGACTCCTGCTTGACACCCTGCAGTTTGCCTACAGGGCAAGCAGGTCAGTGGACAACATAGTCAACATGGGACTGGACTACGTCCTGCAGCACAGGGACCTACGCAAGGATTCTGTTTGTGGACTTCAGCTCTGCGTTCATCACCATCATCCCGGAACTCCTCACCTCCAAGCTTCTCCAGCTCAGTGTGTCCCCTATGATCTGCCAGTGGATTCTCAGCTTCCTGATGGGCAGGACACAACAAGTAAGGCTGGGAAGGACAACATCATCAACACGCGCCATCAGCACTGGAGCCCCCCAAGGATCCGTCTTCTCTCCACTGCTTTTCTCCCTCTAAACGTACGAACGACAGCACTTCAACGCACCCAACCGTCAAACTCAAAGTTCGCAGACGACACCACAGTCATTGGCCTAGTCAAAGACGGCGCCGAGTCTGCGTACGGACAAGAAGTGGAGCGGCTGGCGCTTCGGTGCAGCCTACACAACCTGGAGCTGAACACGCTCAAGACTGTCAAGATGATTGTGGACTTTAGGAAACATTCTTCACCACAGCTGCCCCTCACATTATCCAACTGCCAAGTGTCAACCGTCAACGTTCAAGTTCCTGGGAATCTCAGTCTTTCAGGACATGAAGTAGGAGGCGAACATTAGCTACATCGTGAAAAAGGCCCAGCAGAGGATGTGTTTCCTTAGGCTGCTGAGGAAGCATGCCCTGCCACAGTTGGTGCCAAGACAGTTCTACACAGCAGTCATTAAAACAATCCTGTGTTCTTCCACACAGTTTGGTTTGGGGCCGCTACAAAAAGGGACAAAATCCGAATGCAATGGACATTTAGGACTATGGAAAAAAATCATTGGCACCCCCCTACTCACTCTTGAGGACTTGCACACCACAAGAACCAAGACAAGGGCACGGAAAATCCTACTGGACCCCCCCACCCCCCCCACACCCTGCCCACCACCGTTTCTAGCTACTCCCCTCAGGCAAGCACTACCGATCCGTGCGCACCAAACCCAGCTGACATTCAAACAGCTTCTTCCCTCTCACCATTAACTCCCTAAAGAGTAACTCAAATCTATCGTAGCTCTTTGCATTTTTGCACAACCTTGTGGAACAATTTTACTTAACATACTGATCATTGGAGCCGTTGATTAATATTCCACAGCACTAGTCACTTTCAAAAAACACTCAAAGAACTGTCCCAGCAGGAACAAAACCTAGACGAACACATAATTCTTCCCCAGTGGCAAGAATGACCCTTACATGTGTCCATGTTACCTGACAGTGGCTCCCTGGGTTTGATTTCAACCTCGTGCTCCTTGTGCATCGGCTGGTCCTCGGGTCCCTGCAAGGAGGGGTCGGTCCCAGGCTCTCGCTTCGTCTTGCCTAGGCCGACCATCTTCATGAAGGACAGGCGGCGGCTGGATGAGTCGCACTCACTCTCAGAACAATTCACGTCACCGTTTCCTAAAGTCTCTTTGCGGAAGCTTAGGGTGTCGCGATATTTGCCAGCAAACCTGCACAGGAGTCAAAGGGGATGCCGTTACTGTGACTGTCCAACGTGCCAGATTCTTGAGACTTTATCCTGCCTCTGAGGCTGTGAAAGTCTGACATTCGTGCAACCGCATTTGCGCAAAGTTAGGATCCGCGAGTGTTTGTTTACCTGAGTAGACTTCCTTCTGAGCTCCTGCGACCTCTCTTCTTCTTGTCCGCTGGTGACGGTGTCCCCTGCGGTGACGGCGTGCTGTCCTTCCCTCGCCCCGACAACCTCAAATTCTTCCCCAGCTTCCCCAAACTCTTCAGGGGCGACTTGATGAAGGATCCCTTCCCCGAGCCGCCTGCGCCCCCTTTGGCTTTCTTGCCCTCGTTGGCCTCGTTCTCATCCTCCTCGTCTTCAAAGGGATTGCGATCACCGGGAACGTTGCCATCTAGGAAAGATCCGGCCGGGGACCAGGATCGGTCGCCGCGACTGTCGTCGTCATCGTCGAAGGGTGTGTGGTGGCGGGGGTTGATGTTGAGGCTCATTCTGCGAATGAACAAGGCGTTGTCCAAAGTCGGGCCGCCCCCCTTCAGGCGCACCGGAAGATTCTTGAGAATGGGCATGATGGAGTTGGGGCTGGGGTGGAACCTGAAACAGGGACACGTGATAGATAAAATCATACATTTTATGATACAACGCTGCATGTGGATTATATCTAGCTGTTGTTTTTATTCCTTCATTATGAACTGGCGGGGGTGCGATTGCATAAATGATACGACACGTATATGTCTCTTAGGCACGAC
This sequence comes from Hippocampus mohnikei, assembly GCA_026261675.1. Lineage (NCBI taxonomy): Eukaryota > Metazoa > Chordata > Actinopteri > Syngnathiformes > Syngnathidae > Hippocampus > Hippocampus mohnikei. Next base: position 4,741,532 of record JAKGUB010000346.1, on the reverse strand, counting down.
AGAGTGTGCTATTGACATTTTTGGGACGCTGTGGATTATTTCTAGTTCTGCCAACTTTTATTGAGCAAAGTGGTACTGTATATTGTTGGTTGCAGGACAGAATGTGTGTTCAAACCCTGCCTACAGTACGTATGCATGCGCACACACAAACAACCTGACAGTTACTATGACAAATTGCCATAGTAACAAGCCCAAAGAGTCATTAAGTTTTTAAAGATTAACAAGCATAGTTTCGGCTGTGTTGGGATCAGCAATCATTCACCATACACACAAACACACACACACACACACACACACACACACACACACACACACACACACACGTACTGTTCATTTAAAGTTGTCATTTGTGCATGTGTGTATGTACAGAATGTGTGTATGATGCAGTGTCTCCATGAAGTGTGTGTGTGTGTGTGTGTGTATTATGTAGATGTGTGTGTGTGTGTGTGTGTGTGTGTGTGTGTGTGTGTGTGTGTGTGCAAATATGTGTGTGTGCGGATGTTGTTGTCATGTAGTCAGTTTCCATTCCAGTCTCACCAGCGCAGGACACATTGCTGCTGCCAGAAATAGACACACACACACACACACACACACACACACACACACACACACACACACACACACACACACACACACACACACACACACAGATGTGTCAATGTAGAGCGGGAAACGATTGCGCGGCACGGCTTCCATAAATACCCAACAGCCCCGGCGGCAGGCCAGGAAACACACGCCGAGCTACCGCGCTGTTTTCTTCAAGAGGGTCGCAGGGCATCACGGAAGCGTGCCGACACAAACAATGAAGCGGAAAGGACAGCGATAGTGTGAAGGACATCAACAGACGGCTGGGTGGAGGAAGGGGGCGCCACTGAGACGCTCCGGGTACCCGCCGGTGGCAAACGGCCAGGGGTGGCAGACGTACGGGGATGGTGGTGGTAGTGTGTTTATTTGCCTATTTGAGGACCCCAACAATCACCAAATCTAAACAATTTTGGCAAGCATGTCTATCTTGGTATAAATTTAATTTCAGTGGGCCACAGCACAACTACTCCCAAAACTCATTCGGTAGCGCTCCCTGGGAAGTTAGAAAAAACAATTTGCCCACAACAAGTTTTATAAATCACCACCAAATTCGGTGGCCATGTTTATCATAACCGGAAGTCAACCTTTTTGGTTTGAAGCAGCCAATACTGGTGAATTTGGCCTTTGCACATAAATTTAAAAAAAAAAAGCCTCCAACACCATTTTCATCAATCAACACCAAATTGGGTGGACATGTTGATCACATCAGGATGCACCAAAGTGTCTCAAGGTCTCGTGCAAGAAATGGAACAGCAAGTCAACCGTTATGGTTTGTGGCAGCTGTTTTAGTGTATGTTTGGTCATTCACACAAAGACTCAATGAATTATCCTCCCACACCAGTTTCACCAAACCACATGAAATTAGAGGGACATGTCTATCATGACAGAACCCTATGAAAAAGTGTCAAAAGCCATACCCAAAATTGAACAGGATGTTGACCATTTTGGGTCAAAGCAGATTTCTCCAGTACTGCCTGCTGGAAAGTTTGAAAAAACGTAGTTACCGACATCTTTCACCAATGGCCAAGAATTTGGCTGATCCTGTCTATCATAAGAGGATGGATTAAAAAGTATGAAGAACTTCACTTCTGGCCTCCGTATAAGAGGCCAAGAGGTTGGCATCTCCCAATGTGAAAACACACAAATAGGAAACAAGGAAGAGAAGAAAATACCCAATCAGACGGCAGCCCACACCTCAGCCTTGACCTGCTCAATGTGCAGGTGTGTATATGTGTGCGTGTGTGTGTGTGTGTGTGTGTGTGTGTGTGCCTGCGTACGTGTGTGTCTGACTAATGACAGTGCAGATAAGCCGCCGATGTCAAAGGAAGCAGTCGGGAACACACAACAGGCACAAATAAGTGATAAGCACTTCCTGTAAACTCCATCATCACTTCCTCTTCAGTGCTCATTTTTTATTTGTGCAGCAAACATCCAATGTGGCATCGCATGTTATGTGATGTGTGAAAGCGACTTTTCAGTACAAGGGATGCCTCCTTTTGTTGCCATGGCAATGAGGATGATGCCTTCTAGGAGTGAAAGAATTTCGACTAAACAAGAGCCAAATAATAACAAATCAAGCAAAACATAGACGAACAAACCATTCGCGATTACACTCACAGCTAGGGACAATTTAGAGGGTTCCGTTAACCTGCCATGCATGTTTTTGGAATGTGGGAAGAAAACAGATTACCCGGAGGAAACCTACACAGGCATGGGGCGAACATGCAAATTCGACACAGGAAGGCCAGACCTGGAATCAAACCCTGCACCTCTACATTGTGAGGCAGTCGTGCTAACCATTTGTCCACCGTGCCGATAAACCATTACAAATAAAATGACTCATTCAGGTGAAAATTGTTCCGATTTATGCAAATTTCCACTCTTAAATGGAAAATACCATCATAATCCCAGGCAGCAGTGCACCACATGATGAATGGAGCCTGCAGGCTGACATTCCACAAGGATCAATGAGTCATTCTTTGGGATCTTTGGTGACTTTGCCCAAAGAAAAATATCTGCTCAGCTATCAAAACGTGAGCAAAACCATCTGTGACCAATCCCATAAGTCACATGACCGGAATGACGGCCACATTCAGCAAATCTGTCATGTTGAGCCTCGGTGATGTCACAGGACAACATACACTGCCCACAATCACTGTCTGTACTGTAGGTTGCATGCAGGACTGATCATCTGTCAGTCATTGAGCCTGGGTCAAAACTACCGGTATGTGTAACACTACTCTCCTGTAGAGGGTGTTCACCTTGTGCAATCACATGGTCTTAGCTGTTTGTTTTTCCTTTCCCTCTCAAAATGTTTTTGGGGAAAAATGAGTTGTAAAGGTTGTCGATCGAATTAGGGGAGAATTTTTTTTTTTTAAATTGATATCACAAAAACTTGGAATTTGAACAGGGGTGTGTAGACTTTTTATATCCATGGTAAGTCCGTGTGTTGGCTTCAACGGCAACAATTGTGCACCCTGAAATTCATCTGTGTGTTTACAGTTGGGCGTGTCGGTGTTTATTACAGCTCAAAGTCCACATGGAGTTCGGACTGGGTGATATGGTCTCAAAATAAAATCTCAGATATTATTTCCCCCCCCCCAAAAAAAATCAAATTTTTGAGTTGAATTCACTTCCAGAAAAAAGCTAATTACGACATTGTTTAAAACTACTTTTACTTTTTTTTGTTTCTTATTGGTAATTGAAGTGACGTTGAAATAAATCAATAAACCAAAAAATAAATTAATTCATTAATAAATAGTTGTCAGTGGAAAAGTGTCTTAATAATGAATACCGATAAATTATAATTGTTACCACTCACAGTGGTTTTGTAAACTAGTCAACTACACTAGTCAACTACGGATGCACTAAATCAAATTTATTTTATTTAGAAAATATATTATTTATATATATATATATATATATATATATATATATATATATATATATATATATATATATATATATATATATATATATATATATTTTTTTTTTTTTTTTTTTTTTTTTAAATCTGACAAAGATGAATTAACGGTCTGGCTGAAGCGTTGCGGATATTAGCAGCTAGCAGTTAGCGCTGAGGTCAACAGTGAGCGCTTAGCCAACAGGGGTCACAAGAGTTCAATGGAAAGTTCTTTGATTTTCACCAGGAAGTGAAACATGCAGATGTCAGCAAAGACAAAACACCCCCAGAGCTTTTTTCTATATTTAAAAAAAAAAAAAAACATTCATAAAGAGCTATTGAGGTCTTTCTGGCTCATTTATTCAGTCATTCAGTCATTCATTCATTCAATAGTTCATTGCTGGACAAAAAGGCAGGAAATGGCGAGATGGAAAAAAAATGGATGCCAAGTTTCAACTGTGTTTTCTTTCATGTGCCAGCAAATGGAGTGTAGAATACAAAAAATATCAGCATGAACATGTCATTGAATGACAGAAACACAAACACACACACATCCACGCATTTTGTCTTTCCTTGGCAAGTGAGAAAATTCCTGGGAATGTTTTGTCTGAGTCATCCTACATGCAAACAAGCTCCATTGTTTATCACAGTCAATCATTTATTCCACTGGTCAACCCGGTGTCTGTTAAACACTTTTCACAACGGCTTTTTATCAACTTTCCACAAGACACTCGTACACACCATCAGCACCAAAGACTTCGGTAAACACCCTAAAACAGCGTGAGGGTCACATTACCGACAGGATTAACATCCTTTTTTAAAAATGATTCTTCTTTTGGAGTCAAAATATTACAAAAACAACAACCACTACATGATGATTAGAGGGGGCTATTTTTCGATTGGCTCTCATGGGACAATGTACCTAATGAATTATGAATTCATTAGGTACATCATTTGCCATTTGAAGGCAAATGCGCCTTCATGCTTGACACACATTGTGATCCATTAAACTTCAATTGCTTCACACACAACAAACATCAAGTAAAAGTGTCAAATACAACTCAAATAAGTGTTTTGATGGACGTCAAATAAAAAGCTTAACCATGGCTGTCAATGATCAACATGTATACAAGACACGTGTTCTACAATCGCAGCCAGCCAAGTTGCACATTTCAACCAAATATTATATAGTACTATGCGAGTAAGAATATTCATTACATATTTACAAAAAATAACTAATCGCACACGATCGAAACATTCCAAAACAAGCACATCAGTCCATTTTTAATAATGATAATTAGAAATGTTGCATTCACCAACCGCTAATAATTTAGGTGCAAATAACAATGACGTAAATATCACTACAATTCTTCCCCCAAATGTAAACAGGCGTTTTGTTGCGATAAATGTGTTAAGTGAAACGCGTCCAAAAACCTGCGCGATGTTTCGCCTCCCTCCCGCACCTGTTTTTTAAATCTCTTAATTGAAAGAAGGTGAAAGTTTGGGTTCGAACACGCTCACTCACCGCTGCGAGCCATTTTCGCGGCTCGGTGATTTAAACGTCCACGAAAAGAAGGAGTGACTGATTGAGTGAGTGGATTTCTCGTGGAAAAGGTCGGCTCGGCTCGGTTCGGTTCGGTTCCCTCGAGGAAAAGGAGCAAAACAGCAGAGACTGAAAAAAAACCACCTGTGGGACTGAGAGACGTGCTGCGTTCACAGCTGCTCGGAAATGTTGCCATAAAATTGGGTGACGCCGAGTGACAACTCTACTTCCTCCCTCTGGAGGTCACATGCACATGTCCGTCCTCTAAATGGACCGCGCCCACTACGCAGGATAAGTACAATACGTGTGTGTGTGTGTGTGTGTGTGTGTGTGTGTGTGTGTGTGTGTGTGTGTGTGTGTGTGTGTGTGTGTGTGTGTGTGTGTGTGTGTGTGTGTGTGTGTGTGTGTGAGAAGGTGATGACTGACAAGCACACAGCTACATCAACACACGTTGACATTGCTCACACAATATTCTTGGACTTTCAACACAAGTCACTGCGCACACGTAAAATATAAGCACACGTTTATGAATGCACACAAATTTGAACACACACGCACACACACAAACTCTCACCTGTTCTACAAACCCCATACAGGGACACAAACATATAACCTCACACAGGCTCAGGGAGTAACGGAATGCATGTACCAGTGTTATGTATTTGGGATACCCTAAGCCCTCCTCCCATTTTTTTTATTCCGTTACAGTTTAAAAATGTAATCAGATTACAGGTACATTTATGAAAAATGTGGATTATTTTGCAGGATTACGTTTTTGGATCAGTGGATAGCGCGTCGACCTCACAGTGCAGAGGTTCAATTCCAGCCCCAGTTTCCCTGTGTGGAGTTTGCATGTTCTCCACGGGCCTGGGTTTTTTCTACGGGTACTCCGGTTTCCTCCCACATTCCAAAAGCATGCATGGCAGGCTGATTGAACACTCTAAAATTGTCCCTAGGTGTGAGTGTGAGCGTGGATGGTTGTTCGTCTTTGTGGCCCTGCGATTGGCTGGCAACCGGTTTAGGGTTTCCCCCGCCTACTGCCCGAAGACTGCTGGGATAGGCTCTAGCATCCCCGCTCCCCTTGTGAGGATAAGTGGATCGGGAAATGGATGGATGGACGATGGACCGCAGTCGAGTCCTCGATCACTTGTTCTATAGACCAATTTGCCTGAATGAAGTTAAAAACTGTTCACACTATAGCTCAGTGGTAGTGCCACGTACGTCTAGGTTTTGGTTGGCCAACGATTAAATGAGATAGGTCACTGTCGTAATTGGTTCAGGTTGGTTAAAGTGACTTAATAGGCACCTATCTATCTATCTATCTATCTATCTATCTATCTATCTATCTATCTATCTATCTATCTATCTATCTATCTATCTATCTATCTATCTATCTATCTATCTATCTATCTATCTATCTATCTATCTATCTATCTATCTATCTATCTATCTATCTATCTATCTATCTATCTATCTATCTATCTATCTATCTATCTATCTATCTATCTTTGTAATTGTAATTGTTTCACATGGGCTTCAATCCATCCACTATTGCGTCCATCATCCTTCCATCCATCCCTGCAGCATGGGGCGCAAGTGTTTAGCATGCCTTCCTCACAGTTCTTGTGCTTTGGATTTGAATTGCAATTCCTCCGACATTCCTCAACCATACGGTACAGATTAAACAACCATAGGACAGAAAAGAATAGACAACTCTGTACACAATTCATATCATATTGATTTTTTGGTCCATCTTTTTGAAACATATTTGGTATAGTGTAATTCAAAAGTAATTACTGTATAAATATTCAAGTTACATTAATTTTACATTATGGTCCTTCGATTATGTTACTAAATACATTTTATAACAGGTAGCTCATAACTGTATCAGAATACATTTTTAAAGCAACCCATCCAACCCTGCACTCGGATATGAATACACATGTACAGTACTGTATGACGACACATACACATACAAGCATACACAAACGTGAACACAGACTTGCAAGAGTGCATACACATTGAAACTACTGTAATGCACACACGTGCCTAAACCCACACACATTTGAACACATGCGCACAGATATAAACGCACAGACACATGAATGCACCCAAATACAATATGAACAAACACACTGATTTGAGCATGCGCGTACTACATGAACACGTGCATGAACATACGCAAATATAACACACACACACACACACACACACACACAGATATAAATGCACATAGATTGTATAAACACACGTATATACTGTATGTTTACAAATGTCTGTGTGTGTGTGTGCGTGTGTGTGTGTGTGTGTGTGTGTGTGTGTTGGGTGAAGCAAGAATTCATCTCTGCATCTCATCTTGACACTTTCACTACTTTGCCCTCATGACATGGCTGTTGCATAACACGTCTGCACACGCATGTGCACGCATGCACGCACGCACACACACGCACGCACACACACACACACACACACACACACACACACACACACATACACAATAAAGGTTAGAAAAGAAGCATGCCACCTTGACATGCAAGTCTTTACCCTTGACTTGAAACCGCAATTTGACAACTTGAAACCCATTTGAAAGCCTGACCCAGGCTATTTTGACATTCTAACTCTTGTTTAAAACCCTAACTTTGACTTGAGACACTTATTTGACACCCCGACCCTTGTTAAAAGCCCAAACCCAGGCTGAAAACACTAGTTGAATGGTCTGAATCCGATTCGAAACCCCAAATTTGAGACCATGACCTTGTTTAAAACCCTCAGCATTGTTTGAGACTCTAACCCAGTCCCAAAACCTCAACCCTGATTCGAAAACCTCATTGACACCGTAACTCAGGTTCGGAACCATACTTGATGCTATTAAAAAAAATGTAGAGGAGTCATAATGTCAATAAACTATTCTTGAATCTGATCCAGGACCAGCCATTCAGGACTCAGTCATTCATTCATCAGCCAATGAGAAAGAACTTCATACCTTTCTTCTTCGTCTTCTTCTTCTGTTGTGATGATTAGAGGAACATTCCAAGATGTTTCCTCACGACTCCAACATTTCTCTTGCAAGTGTGTGTGCGTTTGTGTGTATGCAGGCACAGATCTGGTCTGGGGCTGGGGGTTCTGGTTCTGGTCCTGGTGGCCCACGTTCTCCTCTGGTTCCCGGTCGGGCTCTCGGAAAGTTGTGCTACTCATTTCCTGTTTGCTTTATTTTCTAGCTTCAACAGGAAATGGTCATGCTTTCCTCTTCCTCCCTTGTTGACACACACACTCAAGCGCACGCACACACAGACACTCACGCACACCCAACAAGGGTGTCTATAAATAAACGTGATGCATATACAGTCAGGAGTGAGCTAGAAATAGACAAAACAATGATGTCATCTCATGTGTAGAGCATCCCCGGGGGTTGCTACAATATGCTGTGATTTGTTTGAAGGTGCAGGTGTCTGACTTGAAACCCGAACTTGACACCCTAACCCTGGCTTGAAATCCAAATCTTAGACCCCCAAACTGAATGGAAATCCCAATGGAAACACCCTCTTTAAACCTTAACACAGGCTTGAAAACCATAATTTGAAAACTTAACCTTGTCTTGAAATTTGAATGTAACATCATAATTAAGACTTAAAACCTGACGTGAAACCATCGTCTACCTTGTTTGAACCTAAAACTCCGGCTTATTTTTAAACTCCAGCTATGGTTTGAAACACTTTGAAGCCCTAACTGTGTCTTAAAACTCGATTGACTTGAGGCCCTAACTATGTCTTGAAATCTCAGTTTGAAGCCCTACTTTCGAATTGACCCCTGGCTCGAAACCATAAATCATGTTTGAAATTTAAAATGTCTTGAAATTTAATTTTTAAAGGCCCAACCCTTTCTTACAAACCTAATTTGAAGCCCCAACCCTTGTCTTAAAACCTACGTTTGAACTCTAATCCCTTGCTTGAAACTGTAATTTGAAATCAAAATAAAGACCTGAACGTGATGGATTCTTTTAGGCGATGCAGATATTTGGCAGAATAAAATTCCGATAACTGACTAATTGGTTGCTAATTAATAAAATATCTAATTTTTTGGTCCATTAACACTTACAATAATAAAATACAGGCAGAACATTTGAATGTTTTATTATACATTTTCAGTTAGTACGTTTAATTTTACAAGAGAGATATCAGCAAAAATCCACCAATTTGTTTGGGGGGGGTTGTGTTACTGTGTTAATTTTTTTTTACAAAGACAGGAAAGGAAAATGGGAAAAATACCCCCCAAACCTGTCAATTTTTGGCATTTTTAAAAGAGCTAATAAATGGCCAATAGAATTGGCCTGCTCTGGCTTGAACCCTTCATTTTTTGTGTACATTTCATATTGAAATGCAACACAAGTTATGAGATTACCACAACAATTTTTGAATATAAAATGAACATTAAACATCTTTAATAGTCAACAAATTACGATAAAATTCAATACAGTTGTTAGTCATTATTTTTATCTTCACCAAAAAAGGTGCGTGATCCCCTTCAATATCATGACCTAACGTGATACAGAACTAGTAAAGAAATAGTAAAATGGTTACAAAAACATGCAATCGTGATGATTCCGGGTGGAAGTGTGATGATGCGTCAGGGACCGGCTCACACATAAGCTTTGGCGCTGTTGGAACCTTCTGAAGCTTGTGCTGCTCTGTAGATGTTCACGTTATGACCTTGACCGCTTTTGGAGTAGTTGTACGAAAAATGTCTGCGGGGGAAAATGATCATGTCACTTGTACAAATGGAAATTAGAACAAAAACTAAAAATAAACACATTAAAAAAGTAATGAGCGGTATGTCATTGCCCCCTGTGAGTGCAAAAGGGTGTACTGCAGGATGGATTTCATTGATGCATACCGTGCAGGTGGGAAGGATGAGGAGGAAGCGCTCTCTCTGCCGGAGCAACACAACATTGCACCTCCCAGCAGCGCCAGACCGGTCGCTGCCCAGCCCAGATACAGACCAGTGCCCAGCTCGAACCTGCAATGCATTCATGTGTCTTCTTCATCCTCCTTCTCATCATCATCATCATCACTGACGTTGTCATGTCATCAGCTTTATAATGACTAGTGTTGTCTCATCGTCTTCATGATTGTCATCTTTATCATGACTGTCAGTGTGTCCTTGTCGTCACATGATTTATTATGATTGTCGTTGTCGTCGTCATTATCATCATCATCAGAATTATTATTGACATTGTCTTCATCCTCATATTCTAATTCTGACTGTTGTTATCATCAGCATTACAATCACGATCATAATCGTCTTCATGGCAACATCATCAGAATCATGATTGTTATCATCCTGATTAATTATCATTGTGTCACTATCATAATTATGATTGTCGTCGTCATCATCGTGATCATCAGTGTGGTCATCATCACTACAATTGTCAGTAGTCATTGTCATCAATATCATCATCACAATTGCCATTGTTGCCGTGATTGTGAGCATAATTCTCGGCATCATCATCAAATAAGGTCACCATCATTATGCATGTTGTCAACGCCATCATCACATCAACATGGTTGTCGCTCTTTATAGCATTGTAGCCATGATCATCATCATGGTTCTTGTCATCATGACTGTCATCACTGTCACAATCATCAAAGTTATGATCATCATCATAACATGATTGTCATTATCATCCTGATTATCATTGTGTCATCATCGCCACAATTATGATTATTGTCACCTTCATCATATTATATTAATGACTGTCGTCATCATCATCATCATCGTTATTGTCATCATCATAATCACGACGGTCACCTGACTCCATTGTATAGAGGATTGTAGAAATCATGGATCACTCTGCCAGCATACCAAGACACCGCAATAAGGGTGGAAACTCCTGGACAGACAGGCCAGTAAGAAGACAGACAGACAGACAGGCATGTTGTCATTTGTTGGGCGTCATCAAAATTGCGTGCCGATGTTTGTCCTGAGCGTCCCTTCACCTGACAGGATGAGCATGATGCCTCCACTCAGGAGAAATTGTCTTTTAACTTGCTCAGAGCCTCCGCCCACTTTACTGCACTTCAGACCCAAAATGGACACGATGATTGCGGCCAGGCCCACCACCAGAGATGACATCATCAGAGCACGACACACCTGCACATGCACTGACCAAACACATACACGCATGGGTATATTGTAGTGTCTGATGTACATTTTACAAACAGCCATGTACATGTTAACAAGTTGTCATGTCAGATGTACATGTGGACAAACGAAAGTGTAGAAACCAGTGTGTCAGATGTAAATTTTCAAGATAGAAATACAATACAGTACTTATGTTGAGTTTGTGACAGGTAAAGATGAAAATAATCAGGTTCACTCTGGAGAGTGGACAGTTTTATCTACATTAAAAAAAAAAAAATTACATTGCAGGGCTCCAGATAATGCAGGTGGTCCATGAATGCAGTATTTACCTGTATATTCATAAACAATGTATGTTATAAAGGTTGAATTTTACCATTACAGTACAGTATTAACAAATATGTCAGGTCAAAAAAGACAACCTTTATTTTGAAGGTATGGTAACTACTGTAAATTCCTTTTAAAATCAAGACATTGATAAAGTAACAAAGTTACGTTTCACAGTGTCTGATGATGTCCCACTGACCTGGCAGGCCGAGTAGGGTCTTGAACTTGTGACACTGCAGCGTTCCCAGCGAGGTGGCCGCACAGCTCATCCAGAGGCCCTCAAACTGCCACTGGCTGCTACTCAGAGACTCCGCCTGACTCCGAACCTTCCACAGCTGCGACGATGTGCAGCTGGACTGAAGACACCACGAAAGCACGCCTGCAACCAGGCCGCAAATCTGCAGGCCCATGGACATGATGCACTGCACTCACAAACATGAAGCAAATTTCAGTTTGACTTAGCAATGGTAAATTTGGGGGGCACACCTGTCATTCATAGATTCACAAAAAGTTTCAAGCTGAAAGGACATAAAAAGTCACCAATCATTATGGTTTAAAGCATCTCTCTCAGGCTCAGTTCGACTAATCTATTTTTAAAAAACCCATGATATTGTGTAAAAAAAAAAAAATCCCACAAAACCAGTTTGAGTAACTTGAATAATCTCAAAATGCCATGCATGAAAAAAGCCTAATGAGTTTTAGAAACACTTCCCAGTTTAAAAAAAATGCCTGAGAAACATGAAATTTGTGTGATGTCTTAAACAAATTGACCCACAAAAAAAATTCAAGAAGCCATACCTGAAAAGACAAAAAAAAGTCAGACGTTTTGGTTTGAATCCACCATTTTAGGATTGTTTTTGGTCATTTGCAAGGGTCCTTCAGATGTTTTGACAACATAGCACCTGGAGACGGTTTGACTTTGCAACATAAAATTTGGTCGACATGTCTCCGTTTAATAGACCTACCAAAAAAAGTCCATAAAAGCATGCCTAAAATCCCACAGGAAGTTTGCCATTTCGTTTCAAAGCCGCCACTTTAAGGTCATTTTGTACATTTCCAGTTGCCCTTTAAAAACAAACCTGACCCAGAGATTTTGTCCAACTGCAACCAAATTTGTAATATTTACACCAGACAGTTGAATGAAACAAATTTGTTTACAACAATTGACTTTTTGTCATTCAGTGTGGCCATAACGTGGCGGGAAAGTGTAATGAGTTGCAGTAAAACAGCCTCAATTACACACACACACACACACACACAAATAAAAATGACATAACTTGTTAGATGTTTCTATCATGAGTAGACCTAAAAAAAAGACTCTCAAGAAGCCATGCCTGGAAAAAACAAAGTCTGGTATTTTGGTTGGAAGAACTGGTAGTCATTTCAGGCTCATTTTTGCCATTTCCAGGGGTCCTCCAAAGACAAACCATTACTCCAGATTTTGGCTGGAATTCCATCAAAGCCCAGAGCTTGACAAAAACTCTTGTGCAACAAAAGCACTGCCTAGAACAGATTAATTTCATAAAAATCTGTCATTGAAAGACGCAGAACAAAATTGTATTCTCCCATGGTTCTGTGAAAGGGTTTTCCACACAATAATAAAAACACACATTCACTCAAGAACATCTTCATGGTAAATAATCTACTTAAGTTTCTAGACAAAAACTATTTAGTTCTGACCTCAAAAAACAATAAAGCGACACAAATGGTCCATTTCTTACCGTCTGTTCAAGTCTGTGGAAGAGGGTGTTGAGGAATTGCGGTTTATTAACGTCCACAGTGGTGCTTTCAGTTCACTTGTGTGATGTGAAAGCCGATGTGAGGTACTGAGCGCTCTGAACCGCGTTTCGGGTCAACGAACTCTTCAGAAGGCCGACCTCCAAAACACTCGTCCGTGTCTCCCCGCCAAAATCGCAGTTTCACCTTAAAACTCAGCAAGAGGCTCAAACAAACATCATTAACATTTACTTGAGGGGAAACCAATTAAATGCTACCGAGGAACTTGATTCAAGCTCATTAGTGAAGTTGGGTTTTTCTATTTTCATTTAAAAACACACTTTGTGTGTGAGAGAGCCAGTTTGTGGACTTCAGACTGTCAAACAGCTCTTGTTTGCAGGTCATCTGCTGTCAGTCAAAGTGGACTCATCTAAATTCACAGTTAAAAAAACAAAATCACTCCAAAGTTTACTGGACACGATAATTGATTTAATGCTAATTTGTCATGTTAAAAATCAGTCTTTCCTGGACATTTTTTGGACCTAATATGAGGCAAAATTAATTACAGAACTCCATCACTCTGGGAATTGTTGGTTTAACAGGTCTTGATGTGGTTTGTTGCAAATCCAATCCAAATGCTCCCTGCTGGAGGTTTTAGATGGTGCCTTTATTGGTGTCGCATAAATACATAAAACAAAATAAAGCAACAGGTCTGTTTACGTCACCTAAAATGTGAAATTGGGAATCTTGCCAAAGTGCCACACCATGTCACTATACATGATTTTGTACTGACTTGTCAGTGGAACAAGTCAGTGTTAGAAATGGTACCAACTTACAATGGTAACATTTAAATATAAAATGGGGGCCATTGTGTCCTTTTTAAGAGCATATTATCAAAATAATGACATTGCTAGAAAGCCCTCATCCCGGGTTTCAATTTGACATGTGACTTGAAGTGGTTTTACATTTCTGACCTTGTTACTGATTTAGTCAAGGTCAATCGCCACCAAAATTGAATCAGCTTAGTGTCTTGGCTTGCACTTTGTCAAGACAATCGGGGAATTAATAAAAAGATCAACATTTACTAATCATGTGATGAAACATCATTTTCAAGACTTCAATAATAAAGTAAGAAATACGCTTGGAGATCTTCATGGGAAGTATGCCAAATGGCTGATCTGTACAGCAATTATTTATCAAGTTTACAAGTATCGATCAACTTGGGAGAACGAGTCATTCCCTCGAGTCCATTCAAACGTCCTACGTGGACCGTCCTACGTGGACCCTCCTCGCTCACCCCCGTTTCCGCCACCCCGACCAGTCCGTAGCTCATGCCAAAATTTGACAAAAGGCTCGCGGTTCTTCCAAATCAGCTCGTGTCCAAAGAGGATGTACCAACTGGGGGAGGAAGCAGAATACAAATCGAATGCATTCAAACAACTGTTAACTGTTCATCTGCCAAACATATTACAGTACTACAATATATAACAATTCATAAGATTGCTATTTCTCAATACGAATGGTGTACAGTTTCTGTCTACTATGAAGGGGGAAAAGGGTGGAGGAAGCTCCTCAACTCATTTCAACACAGTCGGTACCCTTGTGTGGATTGGAGCTGTACTGCAGCCTGACCGGCTTCCAACTTACATGCCAAACATGGCGCCACCCAGGTGAGCCGCGTGGTCGAAAAAGCGCCATCCCAGCACCAGACCTGCCGTATCCATGGCAACAATCGCCTTCAGTGCCTGCGCAGAGACAAAGAGAGCGAGACGAGTGAATGGACAAATGGATAGACAGAGCTTTCTCAATGGACAGACAGCTGCGTGAATATACAGGACAGTCTTACGTTGGCCGCACTGAAAGTGAACATCGGGAGGAAGATGATGGCCAGTTTGGCTTCAGGCATTTTGGTGCAAACGGCAGCCAGGATGGTCATGATGGCTCCCGACTAAAAACACACACATCACATTTCATATTCAGCATATACTGCACAGTACCATGACGAATTATGTGATGATGACGCTTCATGACGCAGGAAGTGGCTCACCGCTCCCAGAGAGGGACCAAACCTCCCGGTGGCCATTTTGCTCACATAGCTGAAGAAGGTGGAAATCACGCCTGAGCAAGCAGGGACACACACACACACACACACACACACACACACACACACACACACACACACACACACACACACACACACACACACACACACACACACACACACACACACACACACACACACACACACACACACACACACACACACACACACACACACACACACACACACACAACCAGATCAGCACAAATGAGCATGTGTCTGCACTTTTGTGTGTGTCTGTGTACATGTGTGTTGATCTGTGTACATGCTTATCTTTGTCTGCCTGTGCAGGTGTGTATTTGGATGTAAAGCTGTGTGTGCACCTATTGTGTGTACCTTTTTGTGTGTGTCTATTTATGACCATCTGTCAGTATGATTGTGTGCATGACTCTATCCATGTGTGTGTCTGTCTGTCTCAGTGTGTCTGCCTTTATGGGAATATTTACATCTGTATGTAAGTTTGTGTATCTGTTTGTATCTTTCAGAGTGTTTTCTTATCAATAAGCATGTCTATCCGGGTTATAGTTTTAGATTTGTTTAATTATGGTCCATTTTTATTTAGTTTTGACTTGGTTTTTAAATGTAGTTAACTTTAGGGCACACTTTGTAATACTTCATTTTAATTTGTATTAACCTTAGCTTTTATTTTAAATATATGCAAGAGTTAAGAAAAAAAGGTCACTTCGTGTTGTGTAAAAAAAAAAGTAAACTACTATTCTTAATTCATAAACGACAGTTTGGCCTTTCCTTTTTCTGTACAGAGATGAAGCCACAGCCAAATAAATACACTTAAAGAGAACCCTGAAAGCCCATGTATGATAGTAACACAAAGGACATTTTCGCTATAATTACAGTTCGTTTTAGGTATGTGAGAGCTAGTTTCAGTTACTTTGGTGTCTGTCTACCAATGCATGTTTGCGTATGTCTGTCTGTTCTGTAAATGTAGCTCTGTGTGTGTGTGTGTGTGTGTGTGTGTGTCTGTGTCTATGCCCATATTTATCTGCTTATGCGTGTATATGGACTTTATGTCAGACAATGAGTGTGTTTGTGTCTCAGTGTCCCTCTCCGAGTCTACGCGTGGATGTGTCGGTCAGCGTGAATGTGTACTATATGGGTCTGTGAGTGCGTGTCGCATTATTACCAGCCGACAAATAGACAGCCAGAAATTGTTCCCTTCCCAGCATGGAGACGGCGCTGGTGGAGAAGCTCCACAGGACATACATGTTGGCGGCCATATGGAAGAAGGACACGTGGCTGAAGGTGGACAGCAGCATCGGAGAACACAATGTCTCTGAAGTCAAACACGCACAATATATTAACACAAATAAGAATTTGATTGCTGTTATAAAAGTGCCAAAAATGATGTTTGTCTGACTGGAAACGGGGTCTGCGGTGAAGTACTTGAACATGGAGCGCTGCAGCCACGGGATTCGCCAGCAGCAGAACACAACCACGTTAGCGGCTAGGATGGCTGAGAAACAAACGCGACACAGTGGAAATCATATCTAACTTTAAAAAGACAAGATGAGCAAATGGACAGACGTATGAGTGAAGGTACAGATGGACAAGTAGGAGGATAAACGGATGAGTAAATGGAGAGAAAGTTAAGGGAAGAGAGAAGGACCAGTGGATGGAGTGACCGGACAAAAAAAAAAAAAAAAGAAGCTGATATTAGATTCTGGCAGTAAGTTAATCATAAGCAAAACTATCATTGTATCACGGTCATTAAAATTGCAGCTCCAAAATGTCATCTTTTCTTTCTCCCACTGTCACTGGTGAGCTATTTTTACAACAGACTTAAATGTTGTTAATGTTGTCCTTGGGGCTCACTAGTACCCACTGGCACCAGTACCTCCACCTCCCGCCTGTGTGCAACTGCTCAGCACTCCCGTCTCTGCTCAGCCTAGGAGGAAAGGGGAGGGGGGGCCCTCTGGCCTCTTCAATGATCTTCAAATAGGCGGCTTGTTTAGTGATCTCTGCAAAACAGCCAATCATATTGCAGCTGGACTTTGCCTGCTTTGTAAGACCCTCAAAAAAACAAATGCTCATTACCGGCGAATGACAGTTGGAGCTGTAACTGAAGCTTTCACTTTTTAAAAATGGAGTAAACCATCAAAGCAGTAAGTGCCCCAAGCCGAATAGACGGACAAGAGAATGGGCGGACAGTCCAGCGAATGGAAAGACAGGTGAGAGAATAAACAGACGGGCATGAGAACACACAGACACAACTGTGTGGGGAGACAGATGAATAAATGCATAGCACCTGCCAGTCAGCTCACCTGTGACCGTCCTCTGGCCCTCACTCAAACTGTTCCACCATTGATTGACCTGAGACACAACCAATCAATCAGAGATAAGATCAAAGCATGTGTGGGCGGGGCATGGATGTTAGTCAATCTGCACACCTCCTTGCGGACGTCCCCTCGCTTCTGCGGCCGCACCTTCTCCAGCCAATCGGCTCGCAGTTCGTCAAAGTAGCCCTGCACGCGAGACTTGAGCGACTCGTACTGCCAGATGGCCGCCGAGCCGAAGGAGCAGCCTGTAAACTGACAGGAAGTCAGCACATGCGTCGCTTGGAGGAATGTATGTCCTGTATTGCTCTGCCGATATTAGCTATTAAAAAAAAATTGGCTTAGATTTGCAAAATTTCCTCTCTGTTGTAAAGCTAAGCAAATACAGTACTAAAAGGCAAAGTACTGGAAAACAGTCAAATGCTCTGTAATTTATGTCTTTATAGTTGTAAGTGTTGAGGGACCAAAAATGTTATTTTATTCATTACATATAACTTTAAAAAAATCCCATTAATTGGTTATTAGAGTTGTATTAAATGTTTTTGTGGGGGACAGTTACTGCCATTTTATCATCTTTTTTTTCAATAAATTTTGGGCTTAATTCTTTTTCCCATCAGTGAATTCATTATGGGAATCAATTACACACCGATTTTCATGATGCACATGTGACCTTTGTCCCTGGCCTGTACAAATAGTGGGGGTCCACTGTACAGTACAGTATATGGAGATGGCCACTCCATCTCAGTAAGGTGCAGTAATAATTGCCATTCTTTTCAGAAGAGAAAGAATATTTCCCTGTATGTGTATTGGGAGCGGCAGTAAAGAGCTTGATGCCTCTTTTATTTTTTAAAGAACTGTTCACTTTTTCCCAAACTGCTGCTTGTTGTTGAGTGAGTTGAATTTACTGACACCAGACAGTGCTCGTATCTCAAAACTTTCCTCAACCTTTTGCTTACGCAAAGTCTGCTCATGTCAAAGCAAGGAAAAAAATGAACAATGGCTCATATCACACACAACCCCCCCCCCCCCAACAAACAAAAAAAAATCTCCTGCCACTATTATCTTAAAGAACCACTGTGTATGTGTCTATGACACCACCTACCCCCACGGTGAAAAGCAACGGGCGCACCAGCCGGCCAAATGCTCGCGGCGAGCTCGGTGACGAAGGAGGAGGCGATTCCCAGTGAGGGCTGGACGTCCGCCGGTGGGAAGCCACTTCTGATGAGTCCAAGTGTCCAAGTTCATCCTCAGCTTTTTTGCTTTCGGGCTTCTTGGCGACTTTGCGGAAGCCGGAACGCTGCTGCAAGTTGTGAGTCCACCTGCTAAACACACGGAGAACAACAAAACTTAACTCATGACTGTTGGATGCGTTGAACCTGTCAAGAAACGAGGAAGGGCACACTCGATATACAAAATATCTCTTATCTTGGGAATTACATTGTGAAAATTTGCGGATTGTGATATATTGTTCCCTAGATGTCCTGAATAAGATGAACAGTTTCGAGTTAGACTGGTTTGAATCGGTTTGGTTAAGAAAGATGACATTATGAGTAAAATTTTTAAAACGTCTCCATTCTTCAAAAACAATAATTTTCTTGGACAGTGTCGTACTATGGCAAAAGTAAGACTTTTGGATGATGGAAAATGGTTGTCATGGGATGAATATTTTTAAGTTGGAATGTTTTCAATGGGTAGAGAAATGTAGCAGTAGGAGAACGGCAAATATTGCCGAAATAAAAAAAAATTATATACACTCTCTTTGTAGCATTTACACAATTAATAAACTACACAGACATATCAAAGTAACTTTACAAACACGGCTATCTTGCAAAAAATCTACAATTTACCGGCTGGCCAGCGCCAGTTTCAATTCCACTGTTTTAAGATGCTAACGTTGCTAACTTAGAGCAGCGGGGGTTCACTTGTCTGACAGCCGGCCAGGTTTCCCTCCCTTCGGCTAAGTCTCCCACCTGCCTCCCCTTATGCTCCGGAGAACGTCCTCGCTGGTCCGGAAGAGTAAAACGCCGTAGCTCCTCCATGCCGCCATGTTGGAGCAACTGTTCACTTCCGGGTCGGAGAGCGCACAACTGTCAAGAGCAGCTGGAGGCGGTTGGTTGAATAAGCCAGAAGGACAACGCATAATCAGTCGGACGAAAAAACAATAAATAGGAGTACAAATATTTTGTTACTTTGCTTCAGTAGATTTTCCATGTGTCTGTACTCTACTCGAGAATTTATTTTAGTGATGCTCTTTACTTGGACAGTCTACATTTTCGAATTTCTACTTTCTACTTTTTATTTAATCAAAATAGTCTCGTTCCATACGAATAATCTATACAATTTATTGTGGAATTATTATTTTTTTACTTAATTACATTTTAGATATTTTTAACTTAAGTAAAGGGCTTCCACTTGTGCGAATTTTTTGGCCATATCTGCCAAAACCTTCACAATAAAACACAGAGTTCTTTTTTTAAAATCTGGTATGTGAAATTAGTTGGACTGTGACGTTATATTAATGTTTGGTTCTCTCCGTTGTTTTAATTCACCTTACACAGCTTTCATGAACTGGACACGCGATGAAGCAAGAGGCAAATTGTGAAGGCCTAGTAGCGGAAGTGCAGCTCTTATTTCCGGTTGTTGTGTTAGCTGATGTGGATGTGATTTTTGATGCGGTCCGCTGGTGTTGGTTCGGTTCGTTTACGCCCGTTTCGGCTCACCATCCTGGGCAGCAGCAAAGCGTGAAGGACCGCTGAAACCGCTGTGGAGGAGGAATCATGGCCGCCCCTGCTCTCTCCAGTCGTGCCAGCTCGGCTGGAAGCCTCGGGAACAGCCCCACCATGGCCGCCGCCGGCAGACTGCCCCACGGCGGCAGCGGCGTCGGCCCCGAGTTGGACTTCAGGTCAGCATCCCGCATGGAGGATCTGAACCGGCTCATCCAGGAGTTCAGCAAGCACGACCAGCGCGAGTACGACGACCAACGGGCCCTGGAGATACACACGGCCAAGGACTTCATCTTCTCCATGCTGGGTGAGGAGACTACACACATATAGAAATGTATCCATAAATAAACACATTAACACAAATTACAAACAAAAATAAATAGACGTAAATACACAAACATAAACGCACGCACACTTTAAATACACACAAGCAAATGCATACGCCGTGCACGAGGTCCTAAAGGCATTGGATGAAATATGTCCATGGCAACACATCGAAGCTGAAATCTGACGGGGAAAAAAAATAAAAAGACACGCACTATGAAATGAATACAAAAGACTGTTGGAAATAAATGATTACCACTTAAATTCAGTTGTAAAGATCTGTGCTTCTGATAGTGTTTGTCCCTTGAAGTGTTTGTCCCATGCCTGATGGCATGCCACTTTTGTAGTGTATTTGCTTTCTTCAATCTTATGTTCTGTGTGTACTGCTGGGTCCTCCAGGAATGGTCCAAAAACTGGACCAGAAGCTGCCTGTGGCCAACGAGTACCTGCTGCTGTCAGGCGGTGTGCGCGAGGGTGTGGTGGACATGGACCCAGATGAGCTGAGCGTGTACGCGCGCGGCGCCGACTACGACATGGACTTCACGCTGCTGGTGCCGGCGCTCAAGCTGCATGACCGCAATCAGCCAGTTACGCTGGACATGAGACACTCGGCGCTGGGACACTCCTGGCTCAGCCTCCGCCTCTTTGACGAGGGCACCATCAGCAAGTGGAAGGACTGCTGCACAGTGGTGGAGCACATCAGCGGAGCTGCAAACTACTTCTTCTCGCCGACGTTGGTGGCCGACTGGTTCTACCAGGCGGTCTCGCTGGTGCTTCTGGAGGTGTGTTTTTGTTTTATTGTAACATATAAATCAGCATGTATTGTATTGAATTGTAACATAACAGAATAAAGAGACATAGTTTGTAGTAACTGACAACTAATTACATCTTCCAAAAAAAAAAGCACAATACACAAAGGACTTTAAATGTTATTTTTTCCTCAATAGGTTCCTCAGTATATAAGAACTTAGAGTGTGTGAATAGTAGGGCTGCAACTGATGATTTTTTTCATAATTGATTAATCTGTCGATTACATGTTTTTTTAGTCGATTGAGATTTTTTTTTCAAAATTAAAATCAGATGTTTGCAAATGTTTTATTTTGATTCAATACAAAGATAATAGTCTCCTTTCATGTAGAACTTGCTGTACTGTTTAGAGGCGGAAATTCAACTGTTATCCCTCCATTATCCGAGTATCAATTTGATGAACGATTAGTTGTTGACTAATTGTTGCACCTTGAGTGACTAGTGAAAAGCAAGTATGCAGGGCTTCACTGTATTAATTGTAAATAAGTGATGTAAGAAACAGTTTACGGCCACGCACCGACCACAGAAGCGCATGAGTTTTGACATAAAAATAATTCTAAATTCTGTATTTCCAACTGTCGAGTACTTGTACCGGTATAGGTGCAACAGAAACTGTTGAGGGGCTTTAATCTAAAAAAACAAATGTATAATTTGATTTGCGTAAGATTGGATTTTTACTTTTTTTGGGGGGGGGGGGGTTGGAATCAGAATTTATTCATGTAATAGTAAAAATAATTTTGAAAACTATGCAGTTTTTTCTTGTAATATGACTTTTGCTTGAAAAAACCCCGTTGCTTTTGTAGTAGTATAAAGAAAATTATCATGTAATCTTATATGAAGCTTTGGGCAAAGCACTGACCCTTGAGGTCTACTTCCAATTGTCATAAAACGCTCCCGCCCATACAGGTGCAGAAGAAGCCGCAGAGGGGCGTTCCCCGCGTGGAAAAGGTGGAGCGCAACGGCACCGTGGTGTCGGTCATTCTAGGCGTTGGCAGCAGCCGCATGCTCTACGACGTTGTGCCTGTGGTGTCCTTCAAAGGCTGGCCGGCCGTGGCCCAGAGCTGGCTGATGGAGAACCACTTCTGGGATGGTAAGATCACCGAGGAGGAGGTTATCAGCGGATTCTACTTGGTACCAGCTTGCTCGCACAAGGGCCGACGGGAGAACGAGTGGCGGCTGTCGTTCGCCCGCAGCGAGGTGCAACTGAAGAAGTGCATCTCGCCTGGCCTCATGCAAGCTTACCAGGCGTGTAAGGCCATCATCGTCAAGCTGCTGTCACGCCCCAAGGCGGTGAGCCCCTACCACCTGCGCAGCGTCATGCTGTGGGCCTGCGACCGGCTGCCCGCCAACTACCTGGCGCAGGACGACTTCTCCGCCCACTTCCTGCTAGGTCTGATTGACGACCTGCAGCACTGCTTGGTCAACAAGACGTGCCCCAACTATTTTATCCCGCAGTGCAACATGCTGGAGCACCTCTCAGATGACACCGCCGTGCTGCATGCCCGCAAGCTGTCCTCGGTGCGCTCCGACCCGGCTGAACACCTGCGCACCACCATCGAGCATGCCAAGGCCGCCAACAGGCTGACGGTGGAGCTACAGTGGCGCGGCAGCACCGGCAACCTGCCATCGCCGCAGTCGGATGCCGGCGGAGAGAACCAGCCGGATGACCGCTTGGCCAAGAAGCTCCAGCAACTGGTCACGGAGAACCCCGGGAAGTCCATTTCGGTCTTCATCAACCCAGATGATGTCACACGGCCACACTTCCGCATAGATGACAAGTTCTTCTAAAATTCTTTTTTTGCCCCGTGTTGTTTATGTTTCCTGTGTCTCGCTGTCAAGTCATCTGTCTATTTTGTAGTCTTCTTAGTTCCTCTCACTCGCTGTATGCTTACCTGCTGGAGGCCTTCAGAATGACATCCACAAAGCCACCCGAAGAACTCCATCTGGACGTCTGCTCTGCTTTCAGGCTGAGATTCACAAATATACCTGGTCAAATCCACCTGAAGACATCCACCGAAAGAAATCCATACGGACATTTTACCCGGAGATGTTGACCGGGAGAAATAGACCAGGGGTCATCCACCCAAAGAAAACTGCTCGGAGCTGGTCACTCGGAATCATCCTCTTGGATTGACCGCCCTGAGTGATCCGCCTGGTGTCGTCCAACCCGAGTCACCCACCTGGGGTCATTCACCTGCAGAAATTGACCTTGACGTCATAGCCCCAGAGGCACACAACTTCAGACATTGAGCTGCTGACATCCACCCATAGCAATCCAACTGAACGCATTTTGTAAGAAAATCCATCTGGAAAACTCGACCCGGAGACATTCACTTGCAGGAATCCTCCGAAAAATCCACCTGGAAAAATCAAACTTTGGAAATAGCCCTGGAGAGATTGACTTGGTGTCATCCGACTGGAGGAGTCCCCTCAGAGAATTCTTCCAAGAGGAATCAAGCTGGACAAATCACTTGGAAAGATCAACGCAGAGACATTCACCTCGAGAAATCCTCCAAGAGACATCCACCGGGACAATTCCACCTCTAAAAATCAACCTGGAGAAGTTGCCTAGGAGATGTCCGCCCTGAGACATGTGCCCAGAGGAATCCACTTGGAGGCATCCGGTCCGAAGAATCCACCAGGGCGTCTTGCTGTGAAATGGCACCAAGAAAAAAAAAAGATCTCATCTTCATCAAGTTGCTATGTGTTCACCCATCAGGACCAGATCACGATGCACGTATGTCAGCTCATCAGAGCAACAAATATTATACACTTTTTGTGCGGGGGGTATTCGGTGTGGCCCTTTTGTGGGGAGAAAAAAAATAGCTTGTGCTTTACAATGCGCACGTAAAATGGGTACCGGTAATCGTTAAACCGGTAAGCTCAAAAGTGAAAATATTCTCAAACTTTTATGAGAAAATAATGAGCTCAAAAGATTCCTCAGACCAATGGCAAGTGCGTTTTACTTGTAGCCTGGGACACTCATGATCACACTTCGATCATGTATTGATTTGTTACGAACTGAATGTGAAATGGATTCTTATTTTCAAACCACAATGCGTGAATGTAACATCAGATGCTACATTTTCAACTACATTTGGCCTCCACGTGTAGCAGTGCGACAAATTTCACCCCCCACCCCTTTTAATTCCACATTGGAACAGCAGCCAGATTGTCACTGTGAAGCTTTTTTTTTCACTGTACGATTGTTAACAAGCGTCTTTGTTAAAAATGTTGATTGTTTGGACAGTACTCAAATGTAAATAATCCCAAGAAGCCAGTAAAATGACGACTACTGCTTATCATGTAATTCTTATTTTGCACAAAATGTAAAAAGCACCAACCACACTCCTCTTGATTGTAGTTGCACGCTAGTGAGCCATGGTGCTAAATACGCTACTTAGTTTGTATGATGGCCTGTGTGTTGGCATGTGTGTCATTGCATGTTTGTGTTGGAATGTGTGTTAGCATATGTGTGTGTCAGCGCCAATGTGCGAGTGAGTGTCTCTTCGCGCATGTACAGTATGCTAATATGTCTGCATGTGTGTTAGTGACTTTGTCCAAGCGCATTAATGTGTATGTTAGTGCGTGTGTGTGTGTGTGTGTGTGTGTGTGCGTGTGTGTGTGTGTGTGTGTGTGTGTGTGTGTGTGTGAACATGAGTGGTAGTACGCATTGTTGGCGTGTATATTAATGTACGCGTGTGTTAGTGCGTGTGTCTGTTGGTGTAACTTGGCATTGTGTGCGTATGTGTAAACGTGAGTGGGAGTTCGTGTGTATGTGCTGGCATGCGTGTGCGTTAGGGCGTGTGTTTACGAGTGAGCGCCTTGGCGGATGTATGTTAAGTGTGTTTGCCCGTGATTATGGTAGCGTGTGTTAGCGCAGTGTTTTTCAAACTTTTGAGCCAAGGCACACTTCTTTCATTGAAAAAAATATCGCGGCACACCACTAGCTGAAAATCTGAAAAAAACCCCACTTAGAACATGTTATACTGTCCTGTATTGTTACTATAACCGTTTTTAACATTGAAGAATGACGTTATAACAGCTTGAATTGGAATCAATGAACACAAAGAAAAACGTATTTGATAATCTTCCATATTTATTGTTTCACTGTCGTCCTGCATTCATGCGGCACAAATTCGCTTGTCTCTAGTGGTCGAAACACAAGGCAATTGGCTAGCTGTTGCTGCTCCCTAGCGGTATGGGAGGGTACTACATGATTACTTTCTGGGCGATACAAATTGGATATTTTACCGTGGCACACCTGACAATGTCTCCAGTGTGCCGCGGCACAGGGGTTGAAAAACAGTGTCAGTGTGTGGGTTTGTTAGTATATGCTTGTATTAGCGTTTGTGTGCGTGCGTGCGCGTGTGTGTGTGTGCGTGCGCATGTGCCATACGAGGGTGTCTGCAGGTAGGTGTGTTATGATGCATGTTTGAGTGCGTGAGGATGTGTTAGCATGCCGGTGTGTGAACGAATGTGTTTTCGTTCTTCAGTGTGTGGCTACGTGAATGAGCATGTTTTTGTGTGTTATCGCATGTGTGCGTGTGTTAGGCCGAGGAGCGCAGCCACACTATGACTTTGACACTACAGAACCAACAACATTCCCGCGTAGTGACACCATTTATAACTGATATCCAATTAAAAAGTACTCTTTCACAGTTTTTTTTGTGTTTGTAAATAGGGCTCATTTTAAAAAATGACACATTTGCGAGTTTGACTTGCATGACCAGCTCTGGTCCTTGAGTGCCGCTGTCCTGCCTGTATTATATGTCAACCCACGCCAACACAACCGATCGCAAAATATCAGCTCAAAACAGCGGCTTTAGAGAACTGGAGTTGCGCATCCATCGTCTAAATGCTGAAAACGTTTTGTGAGTGAGACCAGACAAGATTCAGAGTGTCGTAAAGTGAGCATCCGCCATATTGACTTTATTGCGGAATCTTTTCATTGCAGGATACGTGTTTTTGCATTTTGGAACAGGAATGAATTGAATTTCAAACTCGGTTTACCTCTTTATATTCAATGGTACGTTGACTGAAGAGTGCCCCAATTTCAGAGTATTTCCAGGTACGAGCCGTCGCTTCATTGATTGATTGATTCATTCATTTATCTTTGTGTTACGAGCCAAAATTTGAGTTGCGATTAAGCTTTGGATACGCCGCCACTTGAATGAAGTGGGGTGAAAAATTGAGCAATTTAGGTACTTTAGTTGCAGGAATACTTAAGTACGAAGTCAAGACACCACTGCATTCAAAAGACGCTGTCAGATAAAGTGTCTTGATGTCACACCGCTTCCTACTAGTGGCCTGGAATGCACATTACACTCATGGTGGTTTTCAAGAAACTTTTTCAAGCTGCCTCCCCTTTCTCACACGAATGGTAAACACAGCAGGATTGGCTTTTATGCAAACACCGGAGCTCAGCTTTGATTGTACGCCCAATCCCGGTTTTACCGCCGCATCTCGTACCCGCTCTCTTCAGCACTCAGGTTTGAAAATCTGCTGCATTGTGACAGAATGTTCCTTCGAGATAACGTGCACTAATCACTCCTCTATTGTGGTG
This sequence comes from Hippocampus mohnikei, assembly GCA_026261675.1. Classification (NCBI taxonomy): domain Eukaryota; kingdom Metazoa; phylum Chordata; class Actinopteri; order Syngnathiformes; family Syngnathidae; genus Hippocampus; species Hippocampus mohnikei. The sequence goes on along the minus strand of JAKGUB010000346.1, from coordinate 4,714,512 downwards.
GTTTTTTTTTTGTTTTACACTGCTGCAGCTACAAATCACTTTTGTATGTTTTAATGTATTTGCTCCATAATGTCATATCTGCTGTATATTGTGGACTTTGTAAATTCACTTTTGTTGAGCCTCAGTGACCTGATGTTTTTTTTTACGTTAATATATTTTGTGCTTATTGGTTGTACTTTTTAAAAATTCGCTGTTGTCATTCTCTTCGATGCAACCAGCTCGGCAGTCCCCGATATCGTGTCCTGTGTATTTTTTAATCCACTCATATGAGCAAGGTCCAGCATTGCAAATTTTTGATAACAAGAGTTTTATATCATCCTTGTGCATTTTAAAGATAAAAATCGAATTCAACTAATGTGACTCAAGTAACTATTGTTGCTTACAGTCTAGTTCAGGGGTGGGCTCATTTGATTTTAAAAACAGATTGGCATTTGTGTAAAAAATATACGGTAATGTATAATTCAAATTTTTTATCTTAGTTCTAATTAATATCACAATTAACCAATTAAAAAAGTAAATAGACAAATGTAAATGTTACTAATAGTCATGTAATTTAACAAACTATTGAATGAGGTATATGAATTAAAAATACAATTAATTAATTTAAGGACAGCTAAATGAATGCAGCAAATACTGCAAGACTCTTGATAATAAAAAATGCTTCCTGGGCTGGATTAATACAATAAATTGATTGCCTGTCCTCGATCAAGTTGGTCAAACTGAATTGGATTCAGTTATAGCAAAGCATCATGGTAGTAGTCCTTCCCGAGCTCGGTGTTTGGAACACAATGCGTGTAACTTTTTCCTTTGCCGTTTGTGTTGTGAAAAGGCTGAATCGTTTCCATCATATTAATAATGCAAAAAAAAAAAAAACAACCTAAGAAAATGTAACCATGTGGTCTTGCAATTCCCATTCCTTTACCCTCAAGTGCAATTAGTGGAATACAAAAAACACACTTTCACAAACACACACACACAATGTATGATCCTCCACCCCATTAACACAAACGAGAAGTGCCACTAAAACAGAGACACACACTTGTGGTTGGTTGCAATGTAATCCGTGTGTTGTGCCCTTTTGTTGAGAACATTTGAACTGTGATTTGTTGTGTTGCTGCTCTGCCATAGATTTCTTTATGCAAATTTCCACCATGGAGCTAGACTCTCACTCCTCATCACTGTACAATAGAGTCACTATAAAGTCTTTTAACAAAAACTCATTTGTTTGTGAAGCCTTTCTTTTTTTCTACCTTTCCACCCACCTGTTCCCAGTAAGCCTGTTCTCCTGTGGGATGTTCCAAACAGGTGTTTGATGAGCATTCCTCAACTTTCTCAGTCTTTTTTGCCATCTGTCCAAGCTTTTCTGGAACGTGCTGCGAACAGAAAATTCATGGTTAACGATTACTTGCTAAAAACAAATCAAATGTATCAGTTTGAACATGAAATATCTTGTCATTGTGGTGTATATTACATATAAGTTCAACATAATTTGCAAATCAATACGTTCTGTTTTTACTCATGTTTAACAACGCACAACGTCCCTACTTCATTGGAATTGGGTTTGTAGAATAGAAGATTTACTGTTGGTCTGTCATGGACATTATTTTGAGATTGAGGTGTTAACATTTAAGATTAAGGACTGAACGCAGACTTCGTTTGGGCTGTTGGGGACATTATCTTTCTTGAGCTTGAGGACAAAAAAAAACAATCACCTCTGCTCTGTCATGGACGTTGTCTTCATGTCTGTCTGACTTGGTCGACAAACATTGGATGAATGGTGAATTGGAAAAGAATAGAATGGGATTGAAACACGGAGGGGGAGAGAGAGAGACATTGGAAGTGAGATATTTGAAAGGAGAGCATTTGGGAGACAGAGTGACAGGATGACAGGAACGAGACACGGGATGGGTGAGAGAGCATGGGCAGAGAGACACTGGAAACAAGAGATGGAGAGGGATTGCAAGATGGGGAGGGAGAGATTGGAGTGGAGAGAGGGGTGAGAGATGTTGGAAAAGAAGGCAGAGAGGGTAAAGGGACTCGAAAAGGGGACAGAGATGTTGGAGGAAAGGGAGATTGAAAAGCAGTATGTCAATCGGGAGAGTTTGATTGGATAAGAGAGAGGAGGTGAGAGAGACATTGGAAAAGAGGGAGGAGGGAGAGGGTAGAGCGACATTAGAAAACAGAGAGAGAGAGAGCGAGAGAGCGAGAGAGAGATTGGAATAGAGTGGGAAGAGAGAGGGGGTGAGAGACATTGGAAGACGGAGAGAGAGCAGCACAGGTGAACGCGCGAGCCTCGGCGGGAAAACAAGCCGTCTCCTCCGCCGCATCTCGGCTGTTTTTTGCCGCTCTTTCACCTCCATTTTGGCCCTTTTGCTCCCCTCCAGTGTGGACATTGTCGGCCGGGTACAGCGACCCACCGGCTACGCGTGTCTACTCGCTCAGTTGTGCGAAGAAGGAGGTGAAACGAAGAAGAAGGAGGAGGAGGCGACGACGAGTGGATTTCGGCCAACACTTCGCCGGACTGAGCCGCCAGCCGAAGCTTAGCCGAACCAAGCCTAGCCTAGCGTGAGATGGAAGGCAAAGAGAAAGCACCAGCAGGTAGGAGGGAGATATGGACGACGATGCAAGTTTGTGGCGCGGGATAGCGGGCAGGGAAGTTGGGGAATAGAGGGTGGGGACGACCGCGGTGGGAGGGTGGAGAGAGTGATGCATGTTGGGTAGAAGTGGATTACACTGCGGTATCCTCAATGCAGTTGTTCATCCCCAGATCCTAGGTGTGGTTATTATGGGATGGGGTGCAGGCAGTCCGCATGTGCGTGTGTGCGGGGGGGGTTTGCTATGGGTTCAGCTGTTAACATAAGTAAATAAATAAAAACATTTACCCCCCAAAATCATGATGCAGCAAAACACAGTAAAACAGGTGGGCCACTGGGAGATAGACAGGTAGCCACGACAGAATGAGAGATGAGCAGAAAGACAAATGGACAAGAGGACCGAGAGACATTCATGAGAATAAAAATGCTGAGAAGGGAGAGGGAAGCAGGACCAAGCAAGATAGAGATTTTAGCGAGACAGGGTTGTAAATAAAGACAGTGAGACAGATAGGGATAGTGAGAGACAGAGGGGAGGAGAAGCCTCCAGAGGGATGTCATCGTCAAACAAAAATGGTGACTTCCAGGAAGTTTGCCAGACAGGTAAGGAGGTAAGAGTGCACAACAGGGAAAGAGACATTCCTGGAGATTCTAATGTAGACAGAAAGACAGCTGAGAGTAGCAAAGGACAAACAGACCAAGCGGGACGAGAGACAGACTGGCAGGCAGTTCAGACAGAACGACAGGCTGGAAAGATGAAAGTGGTGGAGAAGAGGACAGAGAGACCTTCTTGAAGATAAAAAATGGAGACAAGAAAAGAAGGTGAGTGAGAAGACTGAGTTTAACGGAGAGGTAGCTGGACAGACTGGTAACACTTAACAGAGAGTCAGACAGGAGGTACATAGACACGAGACGGAGTTATAAATTGATAGAAAATATGTACAATACTAGATTAGGTGGTTTCAGTAAATTCTTAGCAACTGCACTTAATGTCTCACACTTGCTGACTTTCTTAAAACTAATTACTGGTTGGTATATTTGTGATTGGGACAAAGTTGCTGTTTGATTAGAATCATTGCATTGTCCATGTTTAGTGAAAATAGTTGCTCGACACTTTCAAATGTACAGTCTGAAAGACAAGCTCAGAGAGGTCTTCTTTGACCGACCTCTGTGTTCACTGCTTTTGGTCTTTGGATGTTATTTCTTCTTGCAAGAAAATACATAACCTACAAGCATATCCAGGTTTCCTATCCGAATCAGAATCCTCATCATATTTATTAGCCAAGTTTGTTAAAACGCACAAGGAAATTGGTCATTTGAACCGCACTATTAATGCAGCCAGAATAACGAAATATACATCCAGGACATAAAAAACTAAAGTACAGTGTGTCAATAACCTATATAAAGTGAAACCTTGATAGACAGGAATCAAGACATACATAACAGAGAGGTGGACAATAGAAGAGTGGGAGACATTAACAGGGATTCTAATGGAAGGAAAAAGACAGGTGAGAGTAGTGAGGGACAAACACAAGTGGGCCAAGGGGAAGAGAGATAGACAGGCTGGAAAGACAAATGGACCAGATGACAGTTCATGTGGATTAAAAACAGAGAGACAAGAAGTAAAAAATGCACGTAGGAAACGGAGAGACAGACATGAGGGACAGATTGTGTTCATGACGGCAGCTAGGAGTAGTGTGAGACAAGTTACAGACATTAATGAGGATTCTAGCAGAGACACACAGACAGGTAAGAAGAACAAGAGACAGACAGATTGACCCGAAAGAGAGAGACAGGCACAAAGACATTAGTGAGGATTGTTATGAAAAGACTGGTGAAAACCAACTAGGCCGAGAGACAGACAGGTAGGTAGAGAGACAGACATCAAGACCGGAGAAAAACAGAAATGATTGAGGATTAAAAAATAGAATGAGAAAATGATTCATTATTTATTGGAACAATAAACAATGGTAAGACATGCATGCCCGCATAAAAATCCCCAAAAAGAGAACAGTAGTTGTTATTTAATGTCAATCATTTGCAAACCTCTTGAGCATGTATTCATTTTTCTTGAAATCCAGTTTCAGGTACACATACTAGTACGCACTTTGTCCTCGCAAGCAAGACTGTCTGTGGATTTCTGCGACAGATCAAATTTTCCTTTACTGGAATTCCACTTCACCCGACATGAGGTGGAATTAGAAGCCACTTAGTAGCCGGAATGGTATCGTCAAAGAGCAGACTGCTGAGTCATTCCCACTTTTGATGCGAAGTATTTCGCTGACATGAGCAAAGCTTTCGCTCACTTTGTATCCCGCGGCGGGTCCCGAACCCAAGATGGCCGTCTGTTCGCCATAAGAACATATTGGCTTTCCTTTTTTTAGCGGGGAAAGTCCATAAATAAAGGGCCATGTGATGTAAGGCAAGTTGCAGCTGAGTTGTTGAGCGTACGGCCGTAAAGTGAACCGTCATCCTCGGTGTGAGTGTGGGTTTGTTTATTGCAGACATCAGTGTGTTGTGTGTGTGTGGGTGTCTGAGTGTGTGTTTATTTCTATTGATTGTGGGACGGGATCGACACCATTATGGAATGTTGTGGACCACTGCCAGTAACCTGAGAGACTTCAACCCAAAGGACGAGTGTGTTCTCCTTGTTGTCGCTCTGTTGAGACACACCCAAACACGATATACAGTGAACCCCACTGTAAAGCGGGGATACATGCCATACCCGGAAAAAAAAGCACAATATAGAAGATATTCATGAGAAAGAAATTCTTGGGTTGAATGATTTGGTAAAAAAAATAAAAATCTCCCCCACAGTAATTTTGTGATTTAGAATGCAATTTTTTGTTTCACAGTCCTCTTCCCATGATTTGTTCGACAAACTCAAGCAATACATTAGTCTGTATTACTATTAACAATATCAAGTTTGTTATACTGTATATATAAATGTTTTGGTGTTATAGGTGAAGTTTACAGTAAATGTGAGCATGAACCATGAATTACTGTAAAAGACTTTATTTACCTACCTCAGTTCGAGTTATTAAAACTCCTTCACTCCCAAAGACGTTTTTAAACGTCTTTTCAGACTTGGTCTAGAATTGGGTGGTACTGAATGAGTTAAATTGCCAAACACTTTTTTTTAAGCATTCGCTACGACATTTTGACAAAATTCTACCTAACAAATGTGGCATAGGCGTAAGTCAGTAAGTCATACGTCAGATGCTACAGTTGATATAAGCCCTCAACCAACTGCTACTTTCACTCACACAGAGCAGCAACTCATCCAAACAGCATTCAGCGATACTTTTTCTGCTCTATAAAAACAACCGTTATTGCTGGAGTTTTGTTGAGGACCTTCTCTGCCTCTACTTCTAGCTCCTAATTATGCTGCATCACTTCCGATGTGTGTTAGTGTGTGTGTGCACGTGTGTGTGTGCGCACGTGCGTGTGCACGCACGTGTGTGTGCGCGCACGTGTGTGTGTGTGTGTGTGTGTGTGTGTGAGATTGTCACTTGGGAAACTTGTAAACGCTTTGCAGATGCCAGTGCCAAGCGCACTCTGACAGACTGTTGAAATAATTCCGCTAATGAGCTTCGAATGGATTTTTAGCAGTCAGTCACGATGAAGATGTCACTCTGATATTTTTGTGGGATTCAGTGTAGTCTCAGAGTCTCCAGTGACGTGTCTTGTCTTGAACACGTCTGTCTTTTGTATTTTTCAGTCTTTCAGTCTTCAGTTCTGGTTCAGTCTTTTATTATACGATTATATGGATGTTGCGTTTGGGAACTGAGTTGTATACATTTTATGAACTTCGATTATGCTAATAATGAAGATGGCATTAAGTGCAGCTAAAATGGTCACTGCCAGCTTTGTTTTCCTTGTCTTTATCCAAGCTGTCAGTCAGCCATTCTGTCAGTTTCAGTTCAAGTCGGCTACTTTTCGTTAACGTCGGTCAACTTCCAATACCTTTCAATCTTTCCCACTTATGTCAGTCAACAGCTTGTCCGCTCAATCAACTTGTGTTGCTTTCAATCAATGTGAATTTCCATTCATTTCACTTGCACGACCTTCCATTTACTCCCGCTAGCTCTAATCCTCCGGTACTTCTCGAGTCCACTTATTTCAATCAACTCCCATCCACCATATTTACTTCACTTTCACTCGACTCAATCAGCTTCCACTAACTTCCATTGATTTCAACCATCTTCCGGTACCTTTTTTTGCCTCCGGTCAACTTCCAGTTTCTAAGGTCAACCAGTTCCTTATATCCGGGACCATCCATTCACTTCCGTGACTGTCAATAAGCTTCCATTATCTTCAAATATCTTCTCTTTACTTCAGTCGACTTCCCACTTGAACTAACTTCAAGTATTTTCCACAGCCTGCATTACCTGCTCTCTGCACCAAGTTCATTTCATCGACTTCCGTTACATTCCGTCAACTTCCACTTCAGTCATGTTCCAGTACCTTCCATTTCATTCAGTCAACATCCCTATCATCCATTGACTTTCACGACGTTCAGTTTGCTTCCACTGTCTTTAATGAAAAGACAAGTTTAACTTTCTTTCAACTTTAAACTTACTCAACTTTCGCTACTTTCCATTAAATTAAACACACAGTAGCTCCCATTCTCCTCCTCTTAATTGAATGAAATGTACACTGCTTCCCTTTATACATGCCATTGCTATGAATTAATGTCCACTTCGCTCCCCTTCACTTTCACTAACTTCAATTAGAGTCCATTACATTTCATCGGTTCAATCAAATTCAATTAACTTCTACTGTGTCCTGTTTGCAGACACCATCTTCCACGAATGAATTTCCAACAATTTCTCCTACCTTCTTTTTGATACCAACTACCACCATTATCTTTGATCATTTCAACTCCTTTCGACAAAATGCACAATCGCAATAACAAATTGCTGCTTCACCTTCCCTGTGATTGATCATGAACATCATTTTCCATGCGGCACGTTGCCGCCGCATCTGAGTGGGAGGGCTCAGGTTATGTGCGAGAAGCCAGAAGAGACTCTTACGGCCGTTGAGTGTCCTCCATCGATTAAATAGTCCCATTAAGTTTAAAATATGTTGCTGCGCTGGCATGGATCATCTGCACTGAGGTGCAAGGACGACATGACCGCGAAGACTTGTGCAAATGCTTTTACAGTCCTATCGGGAACTTCAGCGGACACCGGTGTGACCATACGGGTCGGGCGCTGTGCTCCTGTTACACAGGTCTCCATGGAGACCAGGTGAATGAAGCGGTGATAGCCTGAAACTGTGTGTCTTCATGTCATGGGACTTTCAATTATTTATTAGACACATGCACTATACTATAAATATATATATATATATATATATATATATATATATATATATATATATATATATATATATATATATATATATATATATATACGGTGAGTCTGTCTTGATGCACAGTTTAATATGATGTGACTATGTGGCTGCAGCAGATGGAGGGCAGAGCTGCATTAACTCTCCCCTCAGCGCCGGCGGCTTCAGCACCACCACCACTGCTGCAACGCATCACTTCCTGAATGAGGAAGCACTTTTTTTTTTTTTTTTTTGCGGAGTCAATATCACATGATTTCCAAAAGATACTTTATATATGTAGGGCAGCAACTAATAATGATTTGAATTCTTGATTAATTGGTCAATTAATTTAGGGGATTAAATGATGAATTGTTTAGAAAAAAAAGATTCCTTTTATTCAAAAACAGGAAATTATTTCAAAGTTTTGGCGTGTAACTTGTCCGAAAATTGACATTTTGGGTGAATGAACCCTTGAAAATGACATTTTTAGAAATCCTTGTTTTTGACTGAATTGCATCATACCATTAGGTTTAAGCGAGTTTAATTCTAGAACAGAATCCAACAATTAATCAAACTAATCAGTACATATTTTGATAACCGATTCATCGTTTAGTGACCACAATTTCATCCATTCAACAGTAAATATCAGATTTTTTTTACTCCTTCATGAAAGCAGACTAATTACCTTTGTATAATCAAAATACAACATTAGCTAGTAAAAAAAAAAATTCTGAGAATAGATACGAATTTCATTTTTGAGGCTGTTTTCCAAACCGCGCCTTGCGCTAAAAAAACTGAAATGAAGGGTTAAAAAAAAAAATCAATGGATATTTGACATAGAAGCGAAGAACATCTTGAAAATGACAGACTATAAATTGAACAAGCTTGCAGGTAATTAAAATTGTGGATGGCCTGAGTTTTAAGCTGCAGTGCTTCCTGACATGAGAGTGCAGTTTGGAGACGTAGCGTGAATGGAGCTGCAGGGACGACAGCGCCCTCTGACAGGGCTTGCTGAATGCTCCCGATATAAATAGTCACGGCTTCACCTTCCAGTCCCAAAATAGCTGCTCTCTTTACTGTCACATCACATTCTCCAACCCTAGCACGCGTCGCACAATCACAGGCCCCAGAGACAAATTTGACTTCCTATGTGTACGTCAGTAGATTTTTATCTAGCGAAAGCGGATTAGCTCCATGTTAGTTGAACACCAACATAGCCACAAGGTAACACAATCTTAAAGTCGTCATATCAAGTTCTGGTCAAGCGTCAGAGGTGTGGTCGTTTGCCATTTGCCCTTTTATTTACCCATGATTCCTCAGTGTGTTGACACTGTTGGCGGCTAAAAGTGTTGCAGTGAAAACAGCTGAGAAGTGTTTTTATAAGGCCAACAACATACGAGCTGAGGACGCGACACTCAGCTCCACACGCTCGACTCCGTTCATCAACTTCCCAATTTGGCCCGTTGAACGATCGGTCGAGGGGCCGAATGAGTCCGTACTGCGGTCTCTGCGAAAAGACGAGCGAGGAGGTGCACCGAGATGAAGGCAACGTTGTCAAAGAGAGCTGCGAGCCGGGTGAGCCGTTAAATCAGCATACTTGATGACACCGAGGTTCAATGCTTCAAGATTTTTTTTTTTTTTTGCAAAGCTTGTTGTTCTCTAGCAAGGAACTGAATGAAAACATTCAGAACAAATTTCAAATTTAATTTCGATTGTTTAACACCACGATACTAAATTGCTGGGCTGAAAGTCAGAAGGACGTTTTAGAATTTGACTGGAGTCACAACGTGCTCCAGTCATCTCGATCTTTTAGTGAAAGGTGGTAACCTCAGCTGTTTTAGATCAGATGACGATATCAAATGTGTTTGATATTATCACAAGTCTTTCAGTCTTTGCGGTGGCGTGACTCAGCCAATAGATGAGCACTAACGAAACCTGAGACAGGAAAGTTTGCAAACAATCACGAGAGCGCCATGGACAAAAAGTGACGCGCATCATTGGAACAAATTGCATTGTGGGTGGGATCTAGTTAAAATTTGATAAAAAGTGACACTGCAAAATTCATAGTCTTTGCAAAATCTAAGTTGTGGACCAGTCAATGGATAAAAAACACGACCACTCATCTTTAAATGTGGGCAAGTGTCAGATAGTAGTTTTCCTAATCTTCTCAAAGTTTTCTGACGTACAGGTAGCTTAAAACGACAGCAAACAATTGATCAACTGTAATAGAGTCACTGAGTTTAGTGTCAAGGAGTGCCATCAGCAAGCTGCCACACAAACTGGACGGGTCCTTGCCAATGTTTCATGCTCCATTCAATTTCTGCTGCCTAGCCCCATTCACAAATTTGCATGTTGTAGTCGCTGTATGCGAATGATTTCTTCTGGGAAAAATCATTTTGAAAGGACAACTTGGAACTTGCACCTGAACCAGTGTGGGGGAAGTACTTGTGTTTGTAGCTTTTCTTGTGGCTCTCTGTCTCCCTCCAGCGGCATACATAATGTTGCATCTTAATGCTGGCAAATACATTACTGGACCAAGTGCGGATTCTTGTTTCGGTGATTATGACAAAGAGATGCGATGAAATGTGAGAAGACCGAGATCACTCGGTGCGCCTTCATCTTGCTTTTGTTTTCACATTCATGAATGTTGCAGGAGCGGAGAGCCCTCAGTTAAGAATTTCTCATGAAATATTCAAAACGCGCACACACGCTCAGGATGCACTTTGTCACACCGCAGTGCACTTTGTGCGTGTGAGGGCACGTGTTAACTAACTCACTTAACTGATTTAAGAATTGCAGTCGTTACGAGGTGAACACAATAGAAGGTTAGTCAGTTGAAAAAGCTATGAGTCCCTCTTTTGGTTTACTAGTATGAAATTAAAATTTACAAGTAAACTATACGTACTGTGCTTCACGAGTAACATGAGTATGAGGCCAAATTAGTCGACATGTATCATGCATTGTTAGCGTCCTTATCATCTTTGCATACTAGTACCTATTCAGTGAACTTGTACAACAACGTTGGCTTACTAGTAATGTTTTCAACCTACTAGTATGCGATTTAACCTTACTACTAAGCTACTGCTGCACTAGTACCACTCCTAGCCCCAACGGGAATACATGAAGTTCAGGAGTTAAATTCACTTATAGTAAGACAACTAGTAATACTAGAGATACCAGTCAGACAATTACATGTTACGAATGAGACAAGTCTGGGCACTACTTGCATGCCACTACTTGGAGTACTACTAGCAAAGTATCAGATGGTACCAAAGTTCTCCTCTAGTGTGCAGAAATGGCATGCGGTAGTGGAAAGGAACATTACGAATAAGACAATTCAGGACACAAGTAAATCGACTTTGGGATGCTAATAAGACAGCTGAATTTTGCAACTAATGAAACAAAACTGTGCGCAGTACCAGTGCAACTAGTGAAGTGATAGATACTGTATTAACTAGTAGAATTTTAGTCACTTGTAGTACTAGTAGCATGCAGTTGTCAACTAGTGTAAAGTTTTGCCTCACTATTAACATGTGATTGTCCCACTAGTATGCACGGGTAAGACAATTTAACCCACTAGTTACCAGTAGACCAATGTGCTTTACTAAGAAGTAGAGTAAATGGTCCAACGGATTTCCATAGAAGGTGCAATGTGAGCAGTACATTTGCAGTTACGTTTGCGTTCAGCAGATGGCAACATATCTCCTCTCTGCACTGCAGTGCCTGTCATTTCTTTACGGGAGTCGGGTGAACTCAACGTGGGCAACATGTTTTAGGACGTCTGCTTCGCAATCAAAAGGTTCAGGGTTCAAATCAGGTCGAGTCAGTTTTTCTTTACATCTAGCAAATTAGCCTTATTGAAGGCATCAATGTGAGTTTGAGTGGAAATGCTTGTTTGTCCTGACATTGACCACCCAGCCTCCATTTTGTCTAAATGTGTGATAGTGACAGGCGACCTGTCCAGGGTAAATCTATAGAAAACGCAAGGAATGAGACATAAAACTAGTCATCTAACTAACTAGTCATATTCCTCCCCCTCAAAACAAAAACAACTTCTCTCCATACTCCTATACAGTATCTAAAAATCAAAAGTCTTTCAAAATCAACAATGCCGACAATGCGCGCCCACTGACTTTGTTTTCATATTCCTCATACTGTTAAAAATAACCCAGTACTAAGCTGACTTTATCATTCATCATTGATTATTGGCGTGTGTGTTAGCTGCATGGAGGTTTCGTCTTTACTTGATGACTTTATTCTGCCCTCTGATGTGTGCACTTTGTGTATTGATTAGGAAACATACCTGCATCTCACCCACACACACGCACACACACACACACACACACACACACACACACACACACACACACACACACACACACACACACACACACACACACACACTCAAACAGCGTGAGTGTGCAATGATACAGCAGGTCAGGTTCATCTCAGCAGTAAGTAATTCGCAAACGGCACTCGGCCAAAGTCTCAGGTCGGCATCAAAAATGTTTTTTAAAAACAAAAACGTAATGATCATCATACATGTATTACAGTGTCACTAAGTAGAACACTGACCTCCACCAAAGCTAAAAAATACCCCATAGAGCTGAGACGGGCAAACTTATGCACTTAAGGGCCGTATTAGATTTTTAACTAATACAAATGAAAAGAATATACTGGACATACATGTAGTATATTTAATATATTTTGGTTTATTTGATTAAATAATTGCCTAAAAGAGTATAATGAAACCATGCTAAATAATACAATGTCAAATGAGTATTATTGAATTCTATTTTTTTAATACATTTAATCGAGATGAATACTGTAATTGTCTAATTAATTTATTCTACATTATACTAAAACAAAGGAAAATAAATTGGTATACCTGTATGTTTAATGTATTGATTTGTTTAGATATTACTTCTATTTTCATTTAATGTTTAAACCTTGTTAAATAATTGTCAAATTATTTATTGTCTATTTGTCTATTTGTAAATAATACAAACTAACACACTTAATGAGTAAGATTTAAATAATACAAATTTAATCATGAGAAAAGAATATTTGGTTTTTGGGGGATAGGGAAAGACAAGTATTTTTTTTTCTCTCCAAATTTTCTCCCAAAAAGAATGCGAACAAGGATCAGGATCAGGACAGATATACCGTGTTCAAGCAGAGGATTTTTACGCAAATAACAGGGAATTAGGTGCCCTCCCTCGAAAAAAAAAAAAAAATCTGCAAAGCGGTGAATCTGCAAATGCTGAACTGTAAAGATTTAAGGGTCCGGTGTAAAAAAAAAAAAGTAAATTGAGTAATGGAACAAATCCTGGAAAAAAGATTGACTTGAAAAACAAAGCTTGTGAGGTTCACACTGTCAAAGTTAATGAGTCTGTAATTATGCTCTCGATTAGTCATGCTGACTGGTGTTAAAAGCAAGTGGTGGCCACATCGAGGTGTAAAATATCCAAGCGGTCGGTCCCAGTGCGCAGGTACTCAAATACACGATAATTGAAGGCGCTGACCTGCTTTTTTGCCCCCACCTCCCTCCTTCCAGATGATGAAGTTCCAATTTATCTGCGCATTGTGGATACTGCGGTGTGCGTGTGGTCGCCTCGGGCAAACTGATTGGCTGTGGTGGATTAGTTTTTAATAGCATCAAAGTGTTTGTGCTGCTTGCTAAAATATTCAGTGAACGAGTGAGTGAGTGTTTGGAGCTTAAAAGCTGCGTTGGCTTGTGTACTGCTGGTCACCACAAGATTGTGGATTAGAGCGCCTGCATCCAAACACAGGGGTTCTCAAACGTTGTGGGTTCAGGACAGGAGAAGTTTTCCAAGGGCACCCTTCATAACCCGAACACATATTAAACATCACTAGCTTGTGTATGTTTGAAAACAAAAAATAAGAGAACTCAGAAGTTGCCTATTTGGGAGAAAAAAAAGTTGTTTACAGTGTTCACAAGAACAAAGACGAATGTTGTTTGGATTAAAAGTCTTTCAATCTCACGAAAAGTCGTATAAAAGTCTGATTAACCTGTGCACAGATTTGTGTGTGTGTGTGTGTGTGTGTGTGTATATATATATATATATATATATATATATATATATATATATATATATATATATATATATATATATATATATATATATTAATAAACTAACATACAAACTGGTGGAGTTCTTAATGAGCGTACTCAGTCAGGACCAAGACCTCTCATGCAGCACCTATATATATATATATATATATATATATATATATATATATATATATATATATATATATATATATATATATATATATATATATATATATATATATATATATATATATATATATATATATATATATATATATGCACACACATGCAGGCATGTATATGTATATATATACATATAGGTCAAAATATTGGTTTGCCGCCATCCCATAGCTTCTTTGTGCCAAGGAGCGATATTAAAGTGAGTTGAGAGCTTCATTTCGACAAAAGTAGTGCCCTCGTGGCATCTTGTGCCAAGGAACTACGTTGAAGTCATTTGAGCAGCTTCATTTTGAGAAAGTTTGTGCTTTACTGACATTTTGTGGCACCTTGGCGACAAGGAACTTTGCTGATCTGCATTGAGGTCATGCTTTATTCAGACAAAAGTAGTGCTTTGCTGTAACCATGGGGTATCTTGTTACCAGGGAACTACAGTATATTAACTAGAGAAGCTTCCTATGGACAAAGTCACCATCGTGTCGCATGTTGTTGGACAGACAATATTTTGAAGTGAGTTGAGGAGCTTCATTTGGATGAAATTTGTACTTTTCTGCCATCTTGTCATGAAGAAACTGTTGAAGAGAGTTGAGGAGCTTCATTTGAACCAAAGTAATGCTTGGGCGTGATGTCGGTAGCCTCATTTTTGTGAAGATTTTCACTAGTTGCGTTTTAATATGAGCAGGCAGCTCAATGTCTGGTGTGAGCAATCACAGAACCTTGGATGCTGCATTCCTTGTCTTCTCACTGAAAAGAAGGCGTCAAAGACTCTTGACGTCTTACTTGGAAGTCTTTTCAAAGGGATCCCCAAACGTGAAATCTCAGAAGTATGTCTTTGGTGCAGTAGCAGCCTTTGAGGAGAGCTAAGTTGCTTCTGCTGCATGCATCTTTTCGATCCTCCTAGTTTCTGAATCGCTCAGCTGCACCGGAATGGAATGAATTACTTTACATTTTCAACAAAGTGGAATATTTATTTATTTATTTATTTATTTATTTATTTATTTATTTATTTATTTATTTATTTATTTATTTTTGGTCTGTGTCCAAGAGTCGACGTTTGTGCCGATAGAGAGAAACGTTGTGATGTGGGAGCAACATAAAACATCAGGCTGACTATTTTTAGGAGCTTCTTCCACACCTCCACGCATCTCTCTCTCTATTGCCTCCCCTCTCTGTTGCTCTCTCTCTCTCTCTCTCTCTCTCTCTCTCTCTCTCTCTCTCTCTCTCTCTCTCACCCTTCTTCTTCTCCGTCCCTCGGAATCCTGCCACAATCGTCAGCGCTCAGCCGACGACTCGGACCGAGACAGATTCAGCGTCTGGACCGTGTCGAAGCTGCTGGATTTTGGATTTCGCTGTCCCTCCCCCCCGTCAACTTCTTTTGTGTTGCCGCATTGTGCCGGTTGAAGTTGAAGCCGCAGAAAACCTCCTGGCAGGCATGTAGACACACTTGCTAGTGTCTTTATGAATATTGATGGAGAAAGCTAAAGCAGGGTTTCCTTTTTGGCGGCGCATCTTTCTTGCGCCTCCGAGAGATGGCTACCAAGGATGCATTGTGACTGCGGCGTCACCGAACTTGGATGAAGAGAAGTTTTTACGGTTGCTTTTATACTTCCATCAGACAGCATTAAATCAAGATTAGCTCCAGTACCTCGATTTTCAGCTTCTTCACAGAGGGAGGCAACTTTTCAAACTTCCCATCAACATTTGATTAATATATAGCCGACACGTTTGACTCGTCATCATCAAGAGAAGACATTATCATGTTTCAGTCAAGGAGACAAAAAAAACCCAAATTGTCCTCTGGATTTTAAAACAAGCCAACAAAGTAATCGAGGATCCTTGAAGTAATGGCGTGACAGGAGAACTTTTACAAGAAGAAATCACTTTTCCTAAATTTGGATAACAAGTTTTGCACAGACAAGCTGAATCGCCTTTAAAAATATCAAAAAGTCAAGTTTGTCATCATAAAAGATCCTTTAAATGTTAGAGAATCTTCTCCAGGTTCCCCAGCTTCATGTCTTATCTTTCTCTTACCGAGAAAAAAAAAAGATTCTTACATTTCTGGCTGAAACCGTTGCAGAAGAATCTGGATGTCCCCCCCACCCCTTTTTTTTTTGACAAACAAGCTGAATCGTCATCTGGATTGGAACGGTCAATTAAAATTCGTCATCAGGGATCCTTCTGGTGTCGAAGAACTTTCTCCAGCACCCTCTGCTTGATGTCGTGACGTGACAGTAATGGACATTTCAGGCACTCGGACATGACGCGTGTTCTGGACTGAAAACCGCCCTGCGCTTGGCAGAGGCTATGGCGGCAGCTATCGCCAGCTCCCTGATCCGACAGAAGCGTCAGGCCCGCGAGTCCAACAGTGAGAAAGTCGCCACCAACAAGAGGCGTTCCAGTCCTACCAAGGAACCCAAAGGTTTGAGGCACATTTTCAGTGTCTTTAGCAAAGTCCGCTTCTGCAGCAGCGGCGGCAAGAAGAAACCGGTGCGACGGAAACCAGGTGGGTTGCCGGATATCATATTTGTCAAGACTCACCAAAACTAATTGGCATACCTAAAATGCGCTGAACTTGAACACGTTTTTTTTTTTCAAATTAGTTATATATGACTATACCGTATTGGCCCAAATATAAGACGGCCTGATTATAAGACGACCCCTCTTTTTCAAGATTCAAGTTTGAAAGACTTTTTGAACACCAAATTGATTTTTATACAGAAAATAATTACAGTACATCTGAAACAAATGATTATAACAATATATTTGAGAGAAAAAGCATATTATTTTGCCTCATTCAAATCTTAATATCTGAACATTTAAATATGTAAACTAAAGTGCAATCACATTCGTAAATGAATGGCTTCTGGTTTTTGAAATGTAAATTACATCATAACTTCTCCTCAGCTGCCGGTTAACCTGGTCGATCTTCGACCCACTTTTCTCCAGCTTGTCGCTAAGTTTCTCCATTTTCTGTTATCTCTTCTATTATTTTCTTCTCTTTTCTTTCTTACCGCTATTTTTTACTTTTCTTCTTCGTGCTACCACTATTTTTATTTTTATTCTTCGTGACAGGGGTTCGCTTTGGCCTGGGGAGTCAAGTTCAGCATTCACTTCAATGATATCTGGCGCCATGTAGCATCGTGAATGGGGCTAGACCCCGAATATAAGACGACTCCCACTTTTTCAGTCTTATTTCAATGCAAAAAACATTGTCTTATATTCGGGCCAATACGGTATATTCAAAGTTAAACAGTTATTCATTCATTCATCTTCCGATCCGCTTTATTCTCACAAGAGTCGCAGGGGGTGCTGGAGCCTATCTCAGCTGTCTTCGGGCAGTAGGTGGGGGACATCCTGAACCGGTTGCCAGCCAATTGCAGGGCACACAGAGATGAACAACCATCCGTGCTCACACTCACACCTAGGGACAATTTAGAGTGCTCAATCAGCCTGCCATGCATGTCTTTGGAATGTGGGAGGAAACCGGAGCACCCGGAGAAAACCCACGCAAGCCCGGGGAGAACATGCAAACTCCACACAGGGAGGCCGGAGCTGAAATTGAACCCGGTACCTCTGTACTGTGAGGTCGACGTGCTAACCACTGGATCACCGGGCCACCCTCTGACTATATATTTGTTTTTTATTCAAAGGATTTCCATGTCTCTACCTTTTGGTGACTCTTCTAAGGCAAGGTGATGCAACTTTATTTACTGTATGTAGCACATTTCATACAATGACCTCCAAAATGGAACTCAATGTTCCAGTCTATGACCGTTTACAACCTGCTGATGACACTCCTAAGCTCAGTGGCCACTTCCGTTTTGAAACCTGTTACCCAGTTCATCAATTGTTAATTGTCCTTTGGTCTCACAATGTCCAAATGTTAACACGCAGTATGACGGGGACTGTTGAAATACAAATTGAACTCGGGAATGTATTGGTCCATTTGTAATGGATGAGAGCCAGCGCTGCGTAAAAAAGGACGTTAGTAATACACCGCTGCCCCGATGACTTAAGAGCTGTGGTGTGTTGTCAGTCTGGGCTTTTTGCCTGCTGGTTAGGGCACTCCATTTTCAATCCACGGGGACTGTAGCCATGTAGGTTGGGTTCAAAAACAACCCTCACTCCTATCCTGCTCCCATTTCGGAGGTCAGCTACATTAAAATGGCTGCACATCTGTCCGAGGTTTCTTGTTGTTGTTTGTTTTCCGACTGGTTAATCCCGCTCCCGTGAACTTTTTATCCGGTGCCCTCCCAATTCCATGATTAAAGGTAAAATTGACTCACATCCCGTGGGAATCCCTAAAAAATAAATGGCAAACTCTGGTGGGAAGTGAACCCAAGCTGCCCTGACCAAAGTCAGGCCAGTGGACCACAACGCCATCAAGGACTTGCTCAACAAACACCTCTTCTGAATTTACTGTTCAGCCCCTCGTTGGAGAAGCTCAAAGTGAAACATTGAATAGTGTTAAGTTGACCCGAAAAAGATATAAGGCATGTTTGGGAAAGCCTGAAATTTCAGCCCAAAGCTCCATATTGTGCTTTTTATTTTTTCTTCACGCAGTCTGCACATGCTCACATGTGGTGTGATCAATGGACGGAATATTGATGTCGCAGTGAGTGCTCGATGCCTATTGAATAATCAGTTTTGAAACGCTCTGTCATTTGTTCAGTACAAAGAGCTCAAGACAATACCTGATACTTTGGTCATTATCGAGTAAGAGGATCGGTTTCAATCCTATTGTAGCATCTATCTTTTCATTTTCTCGATCCTTTGTCCTCTTAGGGTCACAGGTGAACTGGAATCTATCCCAGTGGATGCATCGACCAGGATTAAGTGCCCAGTGTTTATTAAGATCAAATTGCCAACAACTGACTTGGACTATTTTTAATGATGAAACTCTTTGATATCAAACATCTGTTTTTGATTTGATCTGATAAGAAAAGGAATTCTTTTTTTCCCAGCTGTAATTGTGGAGCTTGGTTTTATCATCACGCTTTCCTCTGGGGAAATGTCAAGTCAGCACATTGACAGCATTCATGTGACACATTTATGAGCTGCCTTGTGTTTCCACGGCGATCCTGCAAGCAGCTTCTCAAAGGGACATGACACACAATGGTGTTTCGTGACCACACAAACTGAAGTACAACGGAAAGCTTTTATTCCATATCCTTGATATCCTGCCTGAGGTCCATGCACCAGTACTGTATGTTCTTTGTCCCAACGGGGGCACTAGTCGAAAAATTAGGGTTCACTAGTAGAGCGACTGTGTCTGATCTTTCTTAACTTAGTCGGTATTATGATTAATACTCAAAATGCTTTCCATAAGGTACCGCAATTGAGGTGCTTGCAATTATCACGCACATAATGTTCTGAGGGGAAGTGCTGTCGGTGTGCCGTACGTGTGACTCACAACTGTTAAGTGACGCTGAACATCATCACCATCCCAACAAAATCATCAGAGCTATTGCGCATAACAACAGGACCTAATCAAAACTAGCTTGTATACCACTGAACCGGTCACAGGATCGGCCATTTGCATGAAAGTCAGTTATGTGAACCACTATCATACCAATTTAGCATTTTGATGGAGGGATGAACGGTGAAACACAAACGTGGAAACCTCACAACATTGTTGAGCGATCACATATTCAAGTCTGCTGCATGTGTTTACGTGTGCGAAAATTCCATCTGAGAGGCTACACAGAATGTTTTGGTTAGCTGCAGAGTTCTAGCAGGTTGTCTTTTGCATTTACAGTACCGCTTGCTTTTTTTTCTGATGAGAACAAGTGAGGTGTTTATTATTTGTCGTACGATGCGCTCCACATTTCAGTTCATCTGAGACTGTTCACCTGCTTCGCTAGGTGCTGCTGTTTTGGATAGCGAAATATTTTCCAGGAGGTTACACTCATTATTTTGCTGTTAATTCCCATTTTTCAGTGATTTGAGGTGAAAGACGATGGTTGATGTTATTGTTGTTGTTTATCAGTGTTATTGTTTGGCCCAGGTAATTAGCTTAGCATTTAGCTCGGCTCCATCCATTCACAACAAATATTCCCACCAACTCGTTCTAAAGACTTGTAATGCGGTAAATGGCTTATTTTTTCCAGACTGTGTGTGTGTGTGTGTGTGTGTGTGTGTGTGTGTGTGTGTGTGTGTGTGTGTGTGTGTGTGTGTGTGTGTGTGTGTGCTCTACATTAGCCGAAGTTCTCTTCAAAATGGTAGATTCCTTGCTTATTCACAAATGCCAGTGAATTCCCATGAACTTGAAAATTCCCTTAATTTTGCAACCTAATCGTCACGTGGTTTTTGGCAAACCTTTGGAAAGTCCTGCTCCTTTTTGTGCTTGAGCACAGAAATGTCAGGAGCACAGAAAACTACGGAGAAAACATGAGTGGGAGCGGTCAGAGTGAGGAGGTAAAATGTCCACCGACATGGTGGCGCATGTAGCACGCTTTGCTAATGTCCCAACATGGTCCTACGCTTGAATTATAAATGTGCTGAGTGTTTAGAGTGGACAGATGAGTGCCGATGGCTTTGTAGCGCTCACCCAAACGATATATTTTTATACTTTTTGGGTTGCAGAGCCGCAGCTGAAGGGCATTGTGACGCGTCTCTTCAGCGAGCAAGGCTTCTTCCTGCAGATGCAACCTGATGGAACCATCAGTGGAAACAAGGATGAGAACAGCGACAACAGTGAGTCTCGCATTGCTTTAAGCTGACCACAAAATTGTTAATACAGTCATACCTCGGTTTTCGACCATACTCCGTTCCAGAAGGCTGTTCGAAAAGCGATTTGTTTGAATTCCGAAACTACTTTATTAGCCCAAGTTTAGGGGCTAATACACTATGCAGAAATAACAAAACAAACAAAAAAAAGGTCAGATTTGCGTAAATCACAACAAACACGCCTGCTCACAGTGAACGCTACACAATGAAGCGTCACTTCCTCATGTAAGGAAGCTGAGAGGAGTCGTGTGGCGTATTCGGGTTTGCTCACTTTGGTCGAAAACCAGTTTGGTCGATAACAGAGACGTTCGAAAACCGAGGTTTGACTGTACTCTGATTGTACCTGCAATACGAAATAAAATAAAATGCTTGCATAAAATAAAATGCTCGCATGCAAAATTAAAAAAAAAAGGCCTGCCATGTTTTAACCTCTCACGTCAAACCCACCTGGTGCATCTGCTTTATACGAAAAAAAAACATGATACGTATACTGAACTAAAAAAATACGCCATGATTGACGCTGATTCGCCACATGGCTCAAATGGAACGTCAATGACTTTTTTTACATGCCGTTTGTCATTCACAGCATGAGGTGCATTATCTTTTCTCAGGCTCACGACACACACTTTCGATTGCCAACCACGATACGTAATATTGTTTATAGCATTTTGCTCCCTCAAAATCGACATGACAAGCTGAGATTCTAATCTTTTTCTTCTACTGAAAAACTGTCAACCTCAAAGCCAAAGTGACGCAATGCCGCCATCTTCAGGGATCTGTATATCATTACAGTGGTTTGCAAACCTAACTTTCACAGACGACCTGGCGAGATCCTCGTCCGCACTTGCCCTGTTGAAAAAATGCACTTCAATATGAATCTAAATGTTGGTGGCAGTTAAGCTTTGGATCTCAGTTGGATTCCACAGCAGTGAACGAATTTGAGACTCTTCAGAAAGCAATGAGGAGAAAAAGAAAATATATATTTTTTTGTTTTTAATTTGAGCCTCCATAAGCGGCTCAACATGGGGTAGAAATTCCTCGTTTGTACTATGTCTTTGAAAAATGTGAGCGCTTTTCCAACGGTATTTCACATTTGAACCTGCTTTCACCGACAAACATAAAGCGTCAATGTGTTTCATCTCCAATTTACATAACAGATAAACACCTTTAAAGTAGATAGAATGAAAAGACCAAGATCCATTCAAAGGCAATTGCATGGTACGACATGCAGTGCAAATGCATGTTCGACACATCCCGCAGTTCCCCAAAAAGAAGCGGCGAGCAAGAGAGATGAGATGATTTTTTTTTTTTTTTCATCTCACACGCACTTTTGTCTCCCAGTTCTCCCGGAGAGGATTAACGCCATGGGCTTCTTCCTCCTCCTCTTCCTCCTCCTCCCCCATAATGCTGCACTGTTTTTATCTTTGAGCGTGTCGGCGGCATTTAGTATCGGCAGCGTCCGTCCAAAAATTGTGCACAGATGTTGATGTTCCTTTGTGGAGCAGGTTCATCATCCTGTATCCCGATTGGCTCCAAAGGCCTGAACGCCGAATTATGCAACATTCGAGGCTTATGTAGACCTTTACCAAGGCTTAAACATTCGCACGGATCCGAGTCTAATTGGATTGCGTGTTCTCAATTTGAATCGCTGACAAATGGAAATGAAAACTGGTTCATAGCTTTACATTTTATTGCGTTTTCAGACACTGGTGACTCGATTTATGAGCAGTTTGTCTACAAAAAAAGAGGCCTCAAGCAGTTTAATGCCTCTCCCAGTTAAAGTTCACTATAAAACATAAAGCCAAGAGAATGAGATCTTTTGTATTGATTGAGAAGAAACACACACGTAACTTTTTTTTCCATGCTTTATTGAATAAGCTGCACCTGGAGCAATACATTTCACTGTGCTTACGACCAAATAGTGCAAATTCGGAAGAAAGAAATTAAAAATTGCGAGGGGCCTAGCCCACATTAGAAAATTGAAAAAGGAAAGTAAAGGTTTTCATACCTACAATTTACATTTCACACATGCAGTTGAAGCAAAATAAACAACGGGGGTCAAGACCAGCTCTCAATTTTTCAGTATAAATTTACAGGGGACATTTTGTGTAGAATTTCAAATTTTGTTGGCAATCAAAAACTTGTGAGGCACTAACCAAACTTTGGACCAGGATAAACACACATAGATTTGCCTATGAAAAGTCTGATGAGAAAACAATGCAAAATGACATGGACAGGCAAAAAATAAAATTAAAATTAAAATAGCGTTGCAGTGTTGCGGTGTTATAAGCCTTGAAGGGACAGACATGTATACGAACACAAACGGTGCAACAACACATAATTTAACAATACATACAGGCATACATTCTTTATCCTCTCCAAAAACAACCGATTTACATTGGGAAATTCCTATCTGGGATGAGTGGTTTTGCAAGTATGGGTGCACATGTTCACATAAAAATCGGTCTCATGTTTGTGTGTTTATGCAGCTCTCTTCAACCTGATCCCGGTGGGTCTGCGGGTGGTGGCCATGCAGGGCGTCAAGGCGGGACTCTACATGGCCATGAACGCGGAGGGCTTCCTTTACACGTCTGTAAGAACAGCATTCGTTCATTCAGTTGAACGCCACACATCAGGGTGCCCATAATATTGTCTTGTTGAAGCAGCATGTGGCTCCTTGCTAGCTCATTGCTCGCCCAGGTTTTGCTGTGACCAAGGAATCGCCGGGAAAAGAAAATGCTGACATCATCAATGTGCGGATGAATTTGAAATGTGGTCGGTGAAAGAAGCAGTCCCATTGTAAATATAGTTCGAGATACATCGGCCAACACTACTGATTATCAAGGTTCATCGGAATGGGCATGCAGATTAAATTGACATGTTAACACATAGAGGCTGAAATCTGATCGGGAAAAAAAATTAATTAACGTCCACGTGCATGTATTGGGAGTAGCGCAACCAAGAGAAACACGACTAAATGGAGACTGTTATGCAATCTCATGCTACAAATATTACAATTTAGGCTGTAAATGTAGGTCAGTGCTTCTTATAGTTCTCAGGCCGGCAGGGCTTGGTTTTCCTATTTAGAGTAGTTGGGGAATGAAGACAAACGTTTATTAGAGAGATGTAAAATATATTGGAATCACACTGAAATGCCTTCATCATCCATCTTCACGGTCCTCGTTGCAACAGCTCCTTCTCAGTGGAGCTCATAATGCTGCGTTATACATTATTCAGCCTTTGGCTCGCATGAAACTTTAAAATGTCATTCTTTGCTGACGGAGTCATGCAAGAGGGGAAATGTTGTGTTGCATTCACGTGTGCTCAGAATGTCTTCCAAATTAAACCCGGTGAAAAAATAATTAGCGGTACATTTGATTATCAATTAATTATCGATTAATCGTTAGACCTCGAATTGTGTGTGCGTGTGTGTGTATGTGTGTGCGTGTGTGTGTCAATCAGGACATCTTCACGGCCGAGTGTAAATTCAAGGAGTCTGTGTTTGAGAACTACTACGTCATCTACTCATCTACGCTGTACCGGCAGCACGAGTCGGGCCGGGCCTGGTTCCTGGGCCTCAACAAAGAGGGCGTCATCATGAAGGGCAACCGCGTCAAGAAAACTAAACCCTGCTCGCACTTTGTCCCCAGACCCATTGAAGGTACCACCCTGGCCACGTTATACAATGACGTACTGGGGAGAACTCGTCACGTTTTGACATTTCCAACATTATCTTTTAAAATTCATTTGCGATTTCTATCAAATTGTAACTTTGAGCTCTATCAATGCCACTTTTGCCCAACCGAATGCCATCCATCCATCCATCCATCCATCCATCCATCCATCCATCCATCCATCCATCCATCCATCCATCCATCCATCCATTTTCTGAACTGCTTTATCCTCACAAGGGTCGCGTGGATGGGGTTTGGGGGGTGGAGCCTATTTTCTTGTTAGTCTTTGAATCAAACAATTTGGGTGAAATGTTTCATTCAAGACTAACCACTTGAAAATGTGAATCTGCATTTTATATCACTGACAAGAACTGAATGAATTGAAGACCTATATAGTGGGAAAAAAAGAAGGAAAGAAAGGAAAAAAATGCAAAAGTGTAGCATTTTCCAAGTGACTTAGCGCACTGGCCGCGGAGGTTGTGTTCACTTCCTGTCGTTCAGAGGAGAAATTGACGTTGCAGTGTTTCACTTGGAAGTTTCAAGCGGGAACGTTGACCTCCGTCTCCGCTTTCAGCGCTCGAGCGGCTCACCCTCCCTCACTCAATCCCGGCTCCCATAGCGTCATTTAAAAATATCTGTCAACTTCCTTCTTCCTATTCGTCCTTCAACCTTGTTCTCTTCCACTTCTGGCTTCACCTCATTTAGTGTCACGCACATCACTCGAGGCTAATTTCGAATGTGTGTAAACAACTGCTTGAACAGGAGACGGAACGGCACGTGTAATTTCCATTTCAATACGGAATTTGTTTCAAAATCGGGCATTGATAATCGGTCAAAATTAACATGATAATTTAGTTACTGGCTGATTAACTGCTTTCCTGTTGCTCAGGTTAATGGCACAGTTGTGGTCATTTTATGCTAAGATGGATAGCGCATTGATGTTAGCTAGCTGGCTAGCCATGATGTTTTCCTAAATCAAACAAACAAAGATAACCCGAGTAAACTTTTTATCTGACTCGTCCATTCGTCCTTTACTTGTTATCCTGGATTATTTAGTTTCTATTTATTCTTGTATGTCTTTATTTGTTTTTTTTAAAGAAAGGGGGATGGGGATGAAACCTTTTGGGGTCACCTGCTCAAAAAAAAAAACGGAATAGTGGTGTATGCCGTTTTTTTTGTTTTTTGTTGCCACTTTTTTTATATGGCGCATTTCATACACAAGGTAACTCAGTATGAGGATGAATTTTTGCAGAATTAGTGACTGCAGTTGTGTATGTTTTTGTCATCAGTGTGCATGTACAAGGAGCCGTCGCTGCACGAGCTGGAGGAGAAGCTGCTCAAGTCCTCGCGGAGTCCCACCATGAACGGCGAGGAGCCAGGCAGGAGCCCCCTGAGAACCACGCAGGGCTGCGAGGAGGACGGGCAGCTGGAAGATGACGACGAGGACTGCACAGAGCGGGAAGGCTCGTAGCCTGGAGCGCCCCCCGCTGGAGAACTCCCATGCAACACTCCCAAATGTTCAGCACCAAACAACCGACGCCATGATGACGGAAACTCCAACCCAAACAAGCAGAGAAAAAGAAGCAGAAAAAAAGGGCAAGAATCCTCTTTCTCCTCTTTCAATGTTCTTCTTTTGGTGATGACGATTTACATTTTATGCAAAAAGCCAGGAGGCTAGCACATCTACTCTTCATCGTCATCGTCACCGTGATGACAAAGTGTCCCCCTCCCACCCCACACCGCCTTCCTCGAATCGGACGAGCGCTGAGAACGCCGAAGCTTTAAGCCATGTAGAAATATCATCGTCGTCACCATTATCATCGCACATTTTTTTTTCTTCTTTAGCGATGCAACACTTGAGCACTTTTAAATTTTTTTTTTTTTTTAGCATCACAAGCTTCTTCTTGTGGCCAGTCACACTTGAGCGTTTTGGGTTGCTACGTCGTAGCCTATATTTATGTATTATACAATATCTATGAGTGGTTGGTGATGGAATTGTTGAGAGGAAGTTGTACAGATTATTTTGTTTTGATTGCATCTCTGCCGTCATCATCCAGAAGTTAAATTCGCCGGCTGTGGTTTGTCTCACTTCCTGTTTGTGAAACGTAACTCTGAGGCCACGTCCAAATGTATACACAGACAATGATACGTCGCAACTAAACCATATATCTAACCAAGGTCTCCTAGCCAAATATACAACGGTCTCACACACACACAAAAACAAAAGAGAAAACATTGTATATTTAAAAACAGAAATCTTCAACCAAACCATATACCTAATAAATGTCCACTATGTTAATGCTTACCCATAGCGTGAAACTCCATTGAATTCATTTCATCTGAACTTGAGTGAGAACAAGACGTTTTTCTTTTTTAAAGCCTGTTGTGTGTGCATGTTAAGAGTGTAGCGCAAATTGATTCGAAAATAGGTTTTGATTTAAAAGATGTGAGTACATCTAGTCAAACCGAATCAAATGTTTCCACTTGCAAATGTACCGTCCTCGAATTGCATCACTCACCGGGTATGGTGGAGGGATGCGTACATTTTTTTTCTTCATCGACAATGGCATATGGACATGGCCTGGGATAGAAAGTTACGCCAAAGTACGGCATTAAGATACAAGGAACTTCCATATATCTCATATCAAACATGTTTTTTTCTTTTTGCTAATATTTCATCCACAGTTTTCACGTGTCGTCTGCGTCACTGCCTGAATGAATGTTCTGTATGTTAGGCCGCAAAAGAGCATCTCGACTGGACGCTGCAATGTGCATGCCAGGCCACTAGTGGGCTCCATTAAGCAAGCAGATCAGTAAGTGTGCGCTCAACACATCTTTTTTTCCCCCTTGTATGCTGGATTCTGATTAGTTCAAATCAAAACAAGAAGGACAAAAAACAAAACAAGTGTGAGCGGCAAACTGTACGAGCCAATCATGTAGAAAAAGGTACTGATGATGTAATCAGGCTGCGCCAATCAGGTTTTGTTCAGTTGCCTCCAAGGTCCATCTACTAATACTGTATGTTCTTTGTCCTCATTAGTAGGACAATTCAGAGCACTAGTAAGACATGAAATTGAATAATATCTCATGTTATACTAGTGCACTGAATGAATATTGTGTGCTGGAAACAAATTTTACTGTATTAATATCCATCTTTGGGTTGTCATTTCTAGAAAGTATCTTATAGTTGTTCTCCTAGTGAGCAGAAATGTCATGAAGCAATGAAAAAAAACCCCATTACTCATAGAACACAGTTGTTCTACCAGCGAGGGCAAGAATAAAGATAATAGCAGTATTACATGGGACTGAAGCAGGTTATCAAGGATATGGAAACATTTTTATTAATTCAATTCATTTTCTTTGACCCGTTACAACACTCGAAAGTCTTAAAGGGGAGCTAAAATGTGCACATCAGCAAGACATGACACCTTCTTGTGTATTTTTAACCCGATGCTGTTACGGAGAGATGTTGGCTGTTGGGAGGTAAAAATTTATGAGTCGCAAATTTAAATAATAGGGTCCCCCTTATCACTTACAGCAAACAACAAAGACATGATTTTAGTGTTTATGGATTATTTTTGTCTAATGTTGAAATTTGTTCATGTGTAATAAAAAAAAATACATACAAAAATCGCCTGACTTTAGAAGAGTGAATACTGGCCGATTAATCGGTTGAGCCCTAAATACATTATTTAAATAACTAGATGATTGTCATAATTTAGGGGGAATAAAAATAATTCTATTTCACCATGTTAGCAACAACGAAGTTTGTTTTTAGGTGACAAGAGCAGATGAGAGACATTTATATAAAAATGTGTGCCACATTGATATTAATTAAATTTATCTTTAACCCTTTCAGGGACAGCGATTACTACAGTGGACAGCTTCTTATCAGGTTACAGAGTGCATGAAAGGGTTAATATCGTTTGAAAAAAAAATCATTTGAAGAAACAAAATTGAGTCAGTTTCGATTTGAAATATACATTTAAAAAAAAATCCCTTTCGTGATTTTCCAAAAACAAAATATTTTGCCTCACATTAGCCCACCTCCCTCCGACAGATACTGTCAACTTATTTTGTTTTGTGCAGCAACAACCACTAGAAATATCACAGAATATTTGCATGTGACTCCATCTAAAGTGTCCATCCACCTGATAGCTGAATTGTGGTGCATGCTTTGTCGTTTGTCGTGTTTGTCTGTCGAGCACTGACACGGGCAACGGACCAATCATAATCCATGCCGCGCTGCCTCAGAGAAAGTCTTCCAATCAGAGTTTTTGGCATCGTTTAAGAATGTCGGATATTTGTGAACAATCCCTTCTGAGGGCTGCAAAAATCAAAGTTGGAAATTTTCCAAGGGAATAAAGCAAATGTCAAGAAAGTACAGTGTACCGTGACCTACGACTACCCGAATTTACAATTTTTTTTGCAGTTGCGAGTGCCGAGCAGTGTATTGGAAGCTCACTTGTCAATCTAATTTCGAATGGAGTAAAAAAAAAATTAATTTAATTTGTTCTGTAAACAAGTTTATAACTTAAACCACTCATATATGTAACTCAAATCAAGTTTAGCCATTGAAATGAATGCAAATTTCATTCATCCATTCCAGCCCCAGAAAAGTAGCACCAACGTATTGTACTGTATAAAATCATGAACACAACATGCAATGTAAAAAATTAAACAGTTTTGGGGAACAAAAAAAAAAAAAAACACACCTTCGCTTCTTCTCAACACCCAGTTTCTTAGGCCCCGTTAGTAGAAATTCTGCTAAATACCCGCAAACACAAGTGCAAAACACAACAGAGTTCTGTACTTAACTCGTGAGGGCCAACAAGCGGCCCGGGTGTTGTGAATTTCACTGCTGCAGTCTAGTAGTAGAGTGTGTGAAGCTTATGCTTAAGTCATATTATGGCTCACAAAGAAATTGACGGCCTCGTAACTGGAAAATCTAGAATGTTGTAAATTTGGTGTAATTGTTAGTTAAGTCAACCCTGTAGTCACTAGTGTCTTACTAATATTATATTTTGTATTCTCTATTTGGAACAAATTTGCTCACTTTAAATCATTTAAGCCGTTAAAATGATTGGAAAAGTAAAGCTGATGTTTATAAACGAGCAACCAGAGGCAGCTGGTCGACCTTGTTGAACCGTTGTTGGATCCGAACTTTTTATTTATTTATTTTTTAATTTGTTTGCTGATGTTTACGCCTTATCCCAGACACGCTCATCATGGAGTTGAACATATCATCGCAAATACTCAGCAGCAGGTTGAAAAAAATGATTGAAAAATAAAATTTAAAAAGGAATGATACAAAATGTATTGCCTGGTGTGTTATTTTAAAAAATTACAAATTATGCAAGCATAAAAAAATTCGCCAAATTTTCTGCGACAATGCCAAACATCTTATTTTGCTATTGCCCTCGACTTATTTTGAGTGATCGCATCACATTATTAAGATTTATTACAAAGAAACATTACTACAACAATGAATCCACCAATGAATCTTAATTTTTGTGCCTGCTGCTTAGACAAAAAAATTGCATGACATTTTACATGCAGTAATAAATAGCATTTTTAATGCAAGGTTTCATGTCATTTATTTTTATTATTATTAAATAAGCACCAAAAGTAAGATGCAAAGCACTTTCAACAGCTGCTTTATTTTCCAAACGACAACATGATAAAAATACATATTCAGTTAACACAAACCGCAAAGTGTACCACTTCAAAGCATACGTTTCCAGTCGCTATATGACGGTATTAAATACATGTTTACATTCATGATGCCAGTATAAAACAACAAAAACAACAACAGAGTAATATGAAGAAAACGTGATCCGTTCTGGTGTTAATGCTGTGTACCGTCATTGTCATTTTTTTACATTATACCAGTGTATACAGAATCACAATAGCATTACAATCCATACATAAGAATATTTGGTTCAAAACAATCATAAAACACAACAAAAACAGTGCAAATAAAGACATCGCATCTCATTCTGATGATGTCATTGTAGTTTAAGGATGGTCGAAATGGTCACATCATCCGAGGGGTTGTGGTACATCCCATAAAGGGGCACGCACAGGTACAGAAACAACATGCTAATGAGCTGGATGGATATGCAAATGTCATGCGTCAAGTGGTTGTGGCGGGAGAGTCAGCAGCCAATCACATTGCTCGCTGCCGCAGAGCCCCACCCTCGCTGTTTGCTCTGCCCTCTGTCACATCGCCGTTGCCCGGCAACAACCGAGTCAGCTCTGGAAAGAAATGATGGGATGTTGGACCTTTCAAAATAAAACTTCAATCAGAGCATCTCATCAGTTCACTCGGTGTGATTTTCCAACATAAAATTTGCAGTTCAGAATCTCAACTTTGCTTTTTCTCTAACGTTTGAGATTTCAAAATAAAATTCTCATTGAGCCTCTCACCTTTCATCTCAGGTTCTCCATCACTCTGTATCATCTTACTTTTCAAAGTAAAATTTCCTGTCTAGCTCTTCAACCCAGTTTCAATCATTCTCTTTGACATTGACATTTCAAATTTTAAAAACTTCCTGACCAGCATCTAACCTTTCATCTCAGTTTCCAGCCTTGTTGTAACTCTTGGTTTTTCAAATCAAAACCTGTCCAGTGACTCAATTTTCCTCTCTTCTCATTCTTCCGTAAACTTCAACTTTTCCTGTCCAGAATCTCACCTTTCATCTCAGTTCCCATCGTGTCTTCATCCTCCTGTCTGTTGTGGCTTTGGATGTTGTTTTTTTCCGACTTTTCCTCATGGATGACAACCTGGTCCGGTTTTGCCGCCGCTTCGGCGACTTTCTTCGCATCCACAGTGTCCATCTTGACAAGATACAGCGTCTGCAGCAGACCCATGGCGTCAAAGTCCTCACCCGAGCATTCTCCTCTTTTCCTCAGCAACTCCAGCACCTAAACACAATTATCATTAAATACCGTCATCGTGGTCACTATGGAACAATAACAAGAACAAACAAGACAGAATGGCACAGAATGGGACACACGAGGGGACCTTATCGCACAAAATGGCGGAAATTGTGGGACACAATAGGCCACATTTTTGGACACTGTGCAAACAAAATGGTGATTTTATATAATACAGTCATATTTTGGATTGTGTATCGTGCACATCCAGACCTTGATGTACTTGTAGGATTTGAGCTCGCTGATGTTCTCCTCCAGGAAGAGCAGATAGAGAGAGAGGTCGTCCCATTGGCCGCTGGGCGTGGGCAGGACACTCACCGTGGGCAGCAATTGGTAAGTTTCCAGGAAGTGGGCGTAGCGGTGACAGAGGAGGGGGCGGAGACTGGCATAGATCACCACAGGGATCAGCGTAGAGAAGACGATTAAGTTGACCAGGCTAGGAGGAGAATGCTTCCTGTTGGCTTTCAAATGGAAACATACCTCCCTGCATCCTGCCTTTCATCCTTCTGACTTTTCAAAGTAAAACTTCCGGCACAACATCCCAAGATCCATAAGGTCTTCAAAATAAAATAGCTGCAGTGTATCACGCTTCGAACCCTTTATATATGAACGTGCAACATTTGACTTTCTAAAATAAAACTTCCCGCTCAGACAGTAACTCATCTTTCACATCAGTTTCCATCTCTGACTTTACAAATACAATTTCCTGCCCAACATCGCCTCATTTATTTCAGTTTCAATCCTTTTGTTATTCTTGACTTTTAAGATTCAGTCTTCCTGCCCATTATCGCACCTTTTGTTTTAGTTTCCAATCTGCTCTAAGTTTTGACTTCCAAAATAAAACATCTGGCCCAGCATTTCAACTTTCTTCTCAGTGTAGATCCTTTTGAAATGGTTGGCTTCCTGTCCAATATTTACTTTTTATCACAGCCTTCTACAGTGTTTGGTTTTTCAAAATACAATTTCCTGTGCAGAATTTCAACTTTCATCGCAGTTCCCATCTTTCTGTCACACTCTGACCAGTACAGTGGCTTTCTCAGTTTCTATTTGTTTGACCTTTTCCATAGTTTGAGACCTCTTGGAACGTTTGCCATTTCAAAATAAAAGACTTCACATACCACGTACCTGAGCAACGTGAAGACTCCCACAGCGATGAGCTTACACTGCACCCTTTTCGGGACGGTCGAGTCATTGGCAAGCAGGCCCACTCTCAGCGTACAGCCAAAGTCGTCGGTGAGCGGGGCTAAGTGCAGGTAGTAGCCCAGGTAGAGGCAGGCACACAGCAGCGTGGCCAACGTCAGACCCCGGCACAGCAGGTACCGAGCCAGCAGGACGCGGGAGCAACGCTTGGTCATCAGGAACTTCTCCACCAGCGGGTAGTTGAAACAGCCCTCCGTTGGGTCGCTGCAACTTTATGACGACAACAACAAATAGTACTAACTGAGTGAAACGGAGCAAAGGAGAAAGATTTATTTTGAAAGGGTAAATGTTACAATAAGGATGTAAGTTCATAGATGGAATGTTTTTAATTGGTAAAACTTTACAGAAGGATGTTAATTGGGATGAACATTTTGAGGATGGGACCAGAAGCCGCAGTAGAAACTCATATATAAGATACATTATAAGTAAAAGTGAAGTGAAGCAAATAAAATATAGTAAAGCAAAAATAAAGTATGAAGCAGAAAAAACGGAGGAAAATGTAAGGTAATTAAATAGAAGCTGAAATTAAAATTTTTAAAAGTACAGCAAAATTTCAGGAAAGTACAATGTCCTGAAGTAAAATAAGAAAATATAACAAAAAGGTATACAAAGTTTTTAACAAAGAAGTAAAATAAAAATACAATTCATAAATAAAAATTGTAAACACTTTCAAATAAAAAATGCAATAAAATTTTCATAAACAACTGCTACATTAAAATTAATGACTAAAGTTGAGTACCAATATACACTATAATATATACGCATTATAAAGTAAATAATTCAGTATGAGGGATGCATGACATCACTCGTGATGGCTGCAATCTGAATTTGAATGTAAACAAATAAATGAAGTAAGATAAACTACTGGAATATAGAGTTTAAAAAAAAAGATTAAAATACTGATAAAAACGGAAAAAGGTTCAATAAAAAACGTATACCTGTCGGATCCATGCAAAGCATCGGTGGTCATGCGCTTGGCGAGCGTGACAGCTCGGTTGTAGCATCGGTCCAGCTCCTCCATTATAAAGCCGAGGTCCGACTGCAGTAACGGCGCTGACGAGAACCTCCAGAACAGAGCCGGACTGTACGTCAGCATGGCCACCAGCAGCAGAATGTACGGGAAGAACTGCGGCCGAAACACACGAATATCAGAGTGTGTGTGTGTGAGAGAGAGAGAGAGTTTGTGGTGTGACTGTGTCTGAGCATTGGCATGAGAGTGAGAGTATGTGTGAGAGTGTCTCATGTGAGACTGTCAATGTGTGGGTGAGTGAGAACGAGTTCACGTCTGTGAGTGTGGGTGAGTGGGTGAGTGTGTACCTTGTGCAGCCAGAGAGGCAGCGTGTGCGTGTGCACGGACGCCCAGCAGAACGAGTCTACGTATGCTGCCTGTCTCAATGAGAAGTTGCTGGGAGCGAAGCAGCTAATTTGAGTCCCTGAAGTCAATAAACAAATGTCAACACACCTCACATAAACACCACCATGCAGAACTTTTCTCGAATCTAGTTTGCGAGCTTCCCGGTTTGTGAAGAATATACGAAATATTATATGAGACTATAGGAGAGTACCGTGGCTTGATAATGACACAAACGGCAAAAAGAGAAATTTACATTCATTAGATTCATTTACTGTGACTTGAATTTGTGTTTGTTAGCTAGGTAGGAGGCTACATCTGGGTTAACGGAAGATGACATGGAACATTAGGACCAATTTTGTTTCTCGGGCAGGGGATAAACCATTTAATCATGAAACAAATGGAAATAGAGAAAATGAACTATTCCTTGACAAAAAGTTTCAAATATTGTATGTATTCTGACGTAATTTTCATTTGTTAGCTAGCATACTACTTCCTTGTTCACGCAGAATGATGTGAAGCTATGAACTGTACCAATTCAGTTTGGTCCCGGGTTTAATCATGACAGATGTTTAAAAAAAAGTCCTATTTAATTATTTTTTATTGGATGCTTGTTCACAATTTAGCTTATTCCTAGCTCATAGGTGATGTAAGACGATGGGACTGCATCAGTTTTGATCCTGCCGCGGGGGAATAGTTTAATCAGGTAACGTGCCATAAAAAAAAAGAATAATTTCCTCTTAAAATAAAAAAATAACGATGGAGTGCCAATTTTGTGTTTGTTTGCTAGTTAGCATATTACTTCCTGGTTCATGGACTCGACCATTTGCTTTCTAGATTGGAGGGGATCATGTTTACGTTGTGAGTAATATACCAAAAAGCGAAAATAACTGTTTAGTGGCATTTCCTTCTGTATAAGCAACAAACCAACAACTTCATCCGTTTGTTTTTTTTTTAGTGCGCTTGTCGGAAGTAATGAAACGGTGCTGACCGACGGATACTTCCTGCGCGAAGGCCAGTGAGATGAGAAGGAGAGGAAGGCCCACAGCTACGCAAGTCACCATCTTGTCCACCGCCAGTTCGGTGCGCACACTGCGGTATCGAGCTTGATTAGGATCCTTCAGGAGGAAGTCGCTAAACACGTACTCAGTGGCCACGTGGGCGATGGCCATGATCACGTTCTGGGACAAAAGATTATGAACGGGAAATTAGCAGTCCACAAAATTGTACTTTATTTTAAAAAATACATGAATAACATAATTCAACAGAATGTAGACTTTAATATTTTAAGCGTCATGGTTTCATGCTCAGTGGACATTGTGTTGCTCGTTCTGGTGTGCGCGTGGCCAACAGGGGCAGTATATTACGTTCATTCATTCATTCATTTTCCGAACCGCTTGATCCTCACTAGGGTCGTGGGGGGTGCCGGAGCCTATCCCAGCCGTCTTCTGGCAGTCGGCGGGGGACACTCTGAACCGGTTGCCAGCCAATCGCAGGGCACACAGAGACCAACAACCATTCGCGCCCACACTCACACCTGCGGACAATTTGGATGTTCAATCAGCCTGCCATGCATGTTTTTGTGATGTGGGAGGAAACCGGAGGACCCGGACAAAACCTACGCAAGCACGGGGAGTACATGCAAATTGAAGGGCTTGTATTTTGACAGATACTGAAAGACCTTTGACACCAGTTTAAACAATTGACACTCAATTGGGTGGACATGTCTATCATCATAGGAGACATGAAAAAGCATCAGAGTAACAGTAACAGTAGACAAGTATCTGTCCATTTTAGTTTGAAGCAGCCAGTTTGAATGAATTTGGCCATTCATACGAATTTGAAAAACAAGCCCCACACAAGAAAATTGGACAGGAAGTCAACCATTTTCACCAAATTCCCAGGATGGTAATTGTACAAATTCCGAAAGCCCTCAACATCCAGTTTTACAGATGGACACAAAATTGGGCAGACATGAAATAGATGCACCAAACAGCCTCTTAGACCCATGCCCCAAATTAAACAGGAAATCTGCCATTTTGGGCGAATACCCTGGCTCTTATATTGACAGAAAAAAGACTAAGGAATTTGCGCAAATGAGCTCCAAATAGAATTGCATGTCCTGGATGGATGACATTGTAACGCATTTGTACGTACCCCATCTAATGTGGATGGAACACGGCGTCAATCTTGATGAGGTTTTCAGTGCAAAACTGCAAGTGCCTGTTGAGGCTTATTATTTTGTAAACATGGAAGCCTGTAGTCATGAGAGCACCATTGACACTGGTGTGCAGACTGCAGACGTGTTGTTAAAGTTGCAGAGCACACAGACTTAACGCCCAATGTGACTCATGACTTGAGATTTGAATGACACACAACAGTCGTCACATGAAGCATTGCATGTGTTTCTATACATGATCCCAAGGAAACTTCCTTAAATTCTTGTGTGGTCAGTCAAGTACATACAGGCAACTGTGTACAGTGTGTTACAATGATCCATTCAATCTAATGACAGTATATAGAGTATAGACATATCATGTTGGGATAAATATAGTGTTTGTAATCATTGTGTATTCAATAATAAATTAGTGAAACTTGAAAAAAGGCCCTGCAGGGGTAACACGCCCCATTTATCATGCATGAATTTTAACAGTCAACATGCTGCCTGTGTCACAAAAACATAATTCTGCACCACACAAACGCGCTCAAAAAATGTTACAAAAATACACTAGGCATGAATGAGCTTGTCTGAGGCATCCATCGCCATCGCTGCATTGCACTGCACGTGCAGCTGTCTGCTTGAGGTTAAAAATAAAAGCATGCACAAAAAAGCTACGACAACAAAGACAAGACAACAAAAATAACCTTTTTGTAACAAAATACGTTTACTGAGTGCTCTACGTTTGCTATCCATTTGATTTTACCAAAATATGCAGTGAATGGGATATTATTTATTTAAAATGTAATTCACTGGCAATCATAACAAGGTAAGCTTTCAATAATAATTGCACTTAAAGTACATGAATGCATCACTCAAGATATACTGGAAACGGATTAGCAAAAGCGACCGGCTAGTTTAAATTGCAATAAAAGCGACGAAATGAATGAGGAGCTATCTCACCTTTCCGTTCTTTGCAAGTTGTTTACGACTCTAACATGACTGCATTTACAATAAGTTTGG
This sequence comes from Hippocampus mohnikei, assembly GCA_026261675.1. Classification (NCBI taxonomy): domain Eukaryota; kingdom Metazoa; phylum Chordata; class Actinopteri; order Syngnathiformes; family Syngnathidae; genus Hippocampus; species Hippocampus mohnikei. The sequence continues at coordinate 4,677,260 of JAKGUB010000346.1, read as the reverse complement.
AAATATAACGAGAGGGACTCCAATAATGGCTGCAGTGAAAGAAGTTAGATTCTAAGTCCTTCAACAGTTGAAACAAAGATAACTTTCACTACGAAACTACTTCCGGTATTCTTTACTGCGATGCCTTCATGGACCAGACACTGCCTCGGACTTCCGACAATTTTGTCTGCACTTCATCGGAGATGTTCTGCACTGGCGATCTAATTTGATTTCGTTGTTAAGATTTATTAGGGATTATTAAATGGGGTTGTTTACTATCGTTAAGAATAATGTTAATGTTGTTTAAAAGTATTTTAAGGAGTCTGGGAATGTAACACCATCCAGTTTCTATCTATCTATCTATCTATCTATCTATCTATCTATCTATCTATCTATCTATCTATCTATCTATCTATCTATCTATCTATCTATCTATCTATCTATCTATCTATCTATCTATCTATCTATCTATCTATCTAATGTTTTTCGGCATACCAACGCGACATAACACTTACTTTTAATGTTGTAAAACATCGTTGTGCTTCGGGAACGTAAACAAATTTGCATGAGCCGTTTCGTGTTGCTTTATCTTGCACGTTTGGTTAATGAGGTCAAAAAACAAAACCACGCTGGGTTGCTGCTGTAGTCTTTCTATCGCGATATATTCTTATAACTTCTCACTTTTGAGTCAAGTGTAATCACACACCAGAAATACCAGTAAAGATTTGCTGTTAATGTAAAAAAATATACCAGCGAAAACGAATTCGTGGGGCTTGGTAGTTTTATACTGAAAATGATTACCCGGAAATTGTAGTCTTTGTACAACCACCACTTTGCCAGCCCGTGTCCCCCATTCATTCCCTTTGACTCGCATCCTCCCAGCGGTGGCCGGCCCTCCCCTCCCGCCTCAGTTCGCCTTGAAACATGGCTGCTCCGGCGTTGCTCAGGAGCTCCGAGCCGGCGCTGTGCCCGAGCTTCGCGGAGGTCTGCTCGTTCCTGGAGCGCTACGGGGCCGCCCTCGACCTGCCTGAGATGACGTTCCCGCAAATGGAGGGCTACCTGCGCGACAAGACGTCAGGTGAGAGGCTCATTTTTGTCAATATTGTGGCGAAAGGAAGAAGTGGTGGAATAGCTGCGACACTCGGAGGAGGAGAAGGAGGAGAAGGGGGAGAAGGGGGGCACCCGGGCACCATCGCTACTCTCATCGCGATGATGGTGAGGGTGATGAAGATGTCTGTTCGCTTTGGTTAACATCACCAGATTTCGTACGACGTTGCAACACATAGCGACATTATAGCCTCGCTTTCCAGTCTTCCGCCATTTGATAAAACAAGCAGCCGGAAATGAGAACAAGTTCCGAAGTTTGAACCCGGAGAAACCATCGAAGCTAACACCAAGCTAGCGCCCCGCCAACCCCGCGCCCCCCCAAAAAGCCTTCACTCTCACTTGCTGTGGAAAAAACAAACAAACAATGATTTTAAGTGGCTGAGTGGTGTCCGGGGTCATTTAGAAGTGACGAGACGTGGTGGATGTTGTGTGAAAGAGAAGAAGAGCAACAACAAAACTTAAAATGAGTAAATGTAATGAAGATAAGGTAGCCATGATGCAGCCTGCTTAGCTCTACCGCCTTGAGTCTTGTCAGGTGTACTTTTTTATTTGCTTTCATTCACTGGCAACAGGAATCGATTTTCGAACTGATATTCAACTTCACGTTTGTTTGTTTTTTTACAGTAATGTAATCGTCACTGTTAAAGAAAACGGGAGAAAGGGTCGCTAATAACAGTGGATGAGAATTGGTTGCTGTCAAATTTGCGCATGCGTAGTAGGGGCCTACACAGTGAGCTAGCTCGAGAAATTAGCATTGATGCTGAGAGTTCACACACGCGCTACACTTGTTTATTGTTATATTTGTGGCTTGATGAATCGCAACGAGTTCCACTTAAAATGTTACTGTACACCACCTGAGCCTGCTTTTGTAAATCGAGTAGTTTCAGTTTTAAATGTCGTGTCGTGTGACGTCGTAACCGTGATTTACGACAGTACTTCCGATGTTTTATTGATGGAATAAAATATCGATCTGAGTGGTTGCACTTAAATTTAATGTTAGTATCATGTTTAATAATTTTTATTGAAAGACAGTGTTGCATTCAGTGAAAGTCTAAAAATCATTATTTGTTGTTAAACTGATGCATCCATCTGGTCTAGTTCTCTTACATCTTTTATTTAGTTGAAGGTAGTTCAAAGAAAGTGGACAAGTCGAAATACATTTAAAGATTTACATTTCCAGTCATTTTCACTTTCTTTTTCAGTTCCAAAACCTCTCATAGAACTTCACGTGAAGCTGCTTCGAAAGCTCGGCAAGAGCGTGACGACGGAGCGCTGGGAAAAATACCTGGCCAAAGCAAGTGAAGCACTCAGTTGGTCCAAAGTTGACTTGAGATCTGTGTGAGAATGACGTTTCAAAGAGCTAAATCTGCTGATAATTTTCTTGTAGAGTTGCCAGGAGCTGAACAGCGCCTGGGCCTGGGAGCTGGAACAGAACGGCTACCAGGACATGTCCATGGAATGCAAGTCCAGCATTCTCAAAGTATGACATTCCCACATCTTCAAATAGTCCACTGGACAAAATTGTTAGAATCATATGTCATTATGTCCCTGTGTCACAATCCCACACAGATTGAGAATTTCTTGGTGTCTGCCGACCTTTCAAAAGTATTAAGATCCTTAAAAATGACACTTAATACTGGAATTTGCTGTTCACAGGCCTTCAAAAAAATCCTCACTCTAGTCCAATTGAGTCCAAAAAAGTCGTATTTAATTTTGTTGCACGTCGATTAGGTAGCTGTATGTAATCTGTATTGATAAGTGAACCAAAATCATTCCATATTATAGCTGAAATGTTTTCACAACTTTTCCTAGTACGCTTTAATGTAAAGCCTATTTTGTCCACCCAGTGCTGACTTTGAATGAATGAGCAGTTTTAAGTTTGATCAACTTGACTGAGAAATCATTTTAAATTTGGATTTGTACAACCTCAAAATCAGTAACACAACCCTTCCTGAGTTCAAGCATTCATTTGACTTTTATTTGAAGAAGTCTAACAGCACTCTACGAAACAAAAATGACACAAACAGTATATCTACTAAAATAATGATGGGCTCATCAATTAACTCACAAATTTACTTTCTCATTTGAAATCTAGACCTGTTGAAATAATTCTGTTACATGAGTGGCAGCATGTGGACCGACAGGCCAATTGTATCTTCTGCCATCTCGTGGTGGAGTATTTCAGTTTTGTCATTATATATTGCAGATATACAGTAGACAATATTGACAAAGAAAATAAAATGAGGCAAAAGAACACAATTGGAAAATGTGTCGGAGCACAGTGGTTGGCAATCACTTTATGTAACTTCATGCGTTTTCTCAGTATCTTTGTGAGTGCCAATTTGACGACAACTTCAAGTTCAAAGCGGTGATCAACGAGGAGGAGCCAGACAAGATGCGCCTGCAGCCCATCGGGCGGGACAAACAGGGCCTGATGTATTGGTTACAGCTGGACCAGGAGCAAAACATCCGGCTGTACACTGAAGAGCAGGACGACCTGGACGGCTCCACCTGGAGATGCATAGTCAGGTACTGGAACCAAACAGAAGGTCGACTTTGCCATCCGGATTGTTTCTCTCTCAACTCGAGTGTCCTTGTCAACGGTCCCCTCAGGAGCCGTAATGACCTGGCTGATGCTCTGGAAATCCTGAAGGCCCAAGTCTTCCCGAACCTGAACCAGGACCAAGAGCAGAAACTGTCTGAATCCGGGAGCTGCAGTCCTGCTCACAGAGAAGCAGGTGAGTGAATAAACAGTATTTCATATTTTCAAGTTGTCATCAAAAAATGCTTTGAAAGCAAACATAAAAGTAATCCACAATTAGAGGATATCATCACTGCCTGGCAAGCATTATATTTCAGCAAATAGAAAAAGACATCATGCCACAAGGCTACCGTGGAATAAAGAGGCACTGTTACGAGACTTCTCAGACAGTTGAAGTGTCCAAAAGGATTAAGTAATTTGTTCCCAGGCTGTTTTCAACACTTGCAATTGGTAATAATTTGGTAAAATTACAGCCTGAATATGATTTGTTGAAAATATCAGTGAGAATATGTCCTGTTCATATTGGAAACATCTACAGTATGTGAACTAAAACATGGCCCACATGGCCAGCATTAATTTACTCAAATGCAGAGACTCTCCTATTTGTGTGAATGCATTAATATGCAATATCCTATACATGCGATCGGCTGCCGACCAGTCAAGGGTTTACCGTTGTTCACCCAAAGTAAACTGTGATAGATTCCAGCTCACCCATGTCCTTAATGAGTAAAATTGAATGGATTTTATTTGGTGAAGTGAGTTATTGTGAGGGTGGCCCGTTAGCACGTCAACCCCAGACTGCAGAGGTCGTGGGTTAGATCCCGACTCCGGCCTTCCTGTGTGGAGTTTGCATGTTCTCTCCGGGCCTGCGTGGGTTTTCTCCGGGTACTCCGGTTTCCTCCCACATTCCAAAAACATGCATGGCAGTCTGATTGAACACTCTAAATTGTCCCTAGGTGTGAGTGTGAGCGTGGATGGTTGTTCGTCTCTGTGTGGTTGTTCATGTGTATGATAGGCTCCCCGTGACCCTTGTAAGGGTAAAGCGGATCAGAAAATGGATGGATGGAGTTATTGTGAGAGACATCTACTGTACATTCACCTGACATTCTTTCTTGTGTGGCATCAAAGTGTACGAAGATGGCAAACACCTCAAGAACTCAGAGGATGTCGCTGACAATGTGGAAGTTGAAAAAGACGAGAAACCCCTCAAACAAGGTAAGATTAACTTTACATAAGTGACTTTAAACTAGGGCTGTGACACTCATCAATTGTTTTAGTTTCTTGGGACAATTTTTATTTTTGTTGTGTGGGGTTTATTTATTTAAAAGTTTTTTGGGGGAAATGGCTCCTATAGTGTAGTTTGTATGTTGCGAAAAATTAGTTTTTTTCCCCCACATGTTGAAATGTTTGACCTTAAGGTATGTGCTTCCAAGCTGAAAATATTTTGCTAAGGTCGCCCTCCCTCACCTGTACAACAGTACATGAGAAAAAAGGCACAAGAGAGCTAGAGGACAACAAAGACATGGACAAGCTGACCAGCAGCTTGTTGTCAGATTTTTTTAGATGATAAATTGTTGATCATTTAAGATGTCATTTATTGGGGGTTATGTTTAGTCTACAAATTAATGTTCACGTGTCATTTTTGCCCAGACAGACCAATGATGGGATATTGTTGTCAGCACTTGCCAGAAATTAATGCGGGTCCTTCACTGTTGATGTCGGCCTCTTGGTAGCATCCTTGATCAGTTTTCGTACTGCCTTTTCAGCAATTTTTTAGCGTAGAGAGTGTTCCATCCTTGGCATTGTCGCTGCTGAGCCATGTATTTTTTTTTCATTTAATGATGAGTATCTGGTATTCTGTGTATTAATAATTTCATTTGATGCTTAGAATTTAATCATCTGTTTTAACAAAGGATGTAGCCAATTATAGCAGAGGTGGATAACAGCCTGAGATGTTTTAAGCTTTTTTTGGGGGGTGGGGGGGGTGTCAAAATGTGATTTAGGCCATTATTTTAAGAGGGTGGTGATATCAACGAAAACCCACCTGAACTTTATTTGGCACTTAAGATGATGGGATGTGTGTGCTGACTTCCATTTAACATTAGGGTGAATGTGGCTGGCTGATTCCGAAGTCCCAGAGGTCCCGCACACTTTTATAACAATGTTATCACAGTGGTTTTATTTCCTCTATGCAAAGGGAGAGGGGGGAAAAAAATCATTAAAATCTGGGGAAATTATTTTGGTGAAAAAAAAAAGTCTTGTCATTTTCTGCTGCTAGTGGGCAGCAAGGAGCAGGCAGTGAGCATCAAGCAGGAGGTGAAAGAGGAAAAGACCAGTGATCAAGCGCCTCCCATCGATAACCACGTGAGCACCATCACCTCTGTCATCAAATCAGAGAGCCGGGATTTGTCTGCCGTCATGACGAGAGTGCCCAAGCAGGACGCAAACAAGGAAGAGGAGACCGAGCGGGCCGTGGTCAGGAGCAGTCAACAGGCTAAGATACCACTGAAGAAGAGAGAACTGAAGCTCGCCGAAAGCTACCATGGCAACCACCTCAACAACAACAACAACAACAGCAGCAGCATTATAGTGTGCAACCCCTCAGTCATACAGAGTAAGGATGTGTCATTAGCACCAACGGGTGGCCAGGCAGCACAACAGCATCCTGAGCTGGCTAACGGGAGGTCATCAATCGTGTCGCGTCACGTGGGGGTCATCCGTGGACCGACATCCAACGAAGAGAACGGCTGCAAAGCGGCGGAGGAAGAGAAGAATGTACAGGGATGCAACGCAAGTATGGAAAATATGGAATTTGATTCATTTCCGGCCCTGCAAAAGTATGCAAAGTGGAAACTACAGTCAATCCTCCCTTAATGAAAATCAGTGATATAGAGAGACCGGCCAGTAAAAAAAAAAAAAAGAAGAAATTGTGCATAGCTTTATCCCTTCCACACTCTTTAAATACAGAGAAAATTATTAAAACATACTTTATAAAGTATTTCTTAGGACGTGTTTCCATTCGCTCACAGTCAATAAATAGGAGTTCAGATAACATCACTGTGAGGAAATGAAAAGAGACATGCTGCTACAGTTGTCCAAACAAAGCATGCATGCTTCAAACTGTCACTCTCAGGACAGGTTTAAAAGTAACGCCTAAAGAATTAAACATTGTATTGCATATTTAAACATCACATTTTTCATCCAAGTCAGATCATTTCAGCCAACAGAGGTCCACTAGCCTAATGCTAACTTCTAATGAACAACAGCATAGATGGGCTCACAGAAATAGCAGATGATGATCCGAAGAGATGTAATCAATCAAAATAATTTTACAACATTGACCTTAAAAATAAATGGCTTACAGATGATTGCAAAAAAAAATGCTCCAGAAGAAACATGCAGCGAAAAGTTTCCCGAACTTTTTGCTAAGGCGTAGAAAAAATAGTAGTGTGTTTCCGGTAACATGACATTTCGGCATAGGGTCGATAGGTCGGACAAATGTTTTTATTTTTTAAAATATTTTTGCCACGCCCCCATCATAAATGTAAACAAAATAACCATAAAACATAAAACAAGGAGACATTGAAACCCCGCCGCGAAGGAAAACAAACAAACAAACAAAAAACTACGGCAAGCCTGAGGATTTCACGTAACAATAGTTACCGGTAGCGTGTCGTTTCCGTGGCGTCATTTTACGGTACCGAAACATAGTTTAACCATTAAAGTCACCGCACACGACTTGACTGTGTGATCAACGCGATTTCACTGTGCCTCTGTGTGTTTGTGGTGTGTGGGTGTGTTTCTTCGAATTTACTTTCGTTTTGAGTGTTGGGGGGGACGCAACAGATAGGTGCGTATGCGGGTTGCTATTTTAGTCCGCAAATTGAGGAATCGCGCGATGAAAGTTTGAGATGGCGGCTAAAAACTCACAAAGGTCTACTAATTACGTCATTTAAGAAATGGCAATGCCAGTCTGATTTTTCGTATGAATCGTCCGAAGGGCGTATCACTAAACTCACCTGTGACGTAAGCACAAAACACGAGAGCGAGAGACGGACGACGCGAGGCACGATTACATGGCAAATTGGTCATTAGATTTGTAGGCTAATCGCTGTGAAAAATATTATGAAAAAGTATTGGTTATTCTATAATTTACTGGTTGTAGCATGGTAACTTTATGAATAAAATATTCGTCACAAGGTGTAGTAATGCTAGACTGCAACACACAAAACGCGGTCTAAACTATTTTCGAGATCGCGTCGCGCCATAATTCAATGTTGTTGACACACGACGGCAAATGACGCGCATGTTCAACGTGAATATCGCGAGAGTTTGCACCGATGTAAACATCTTTCCTTTTATTATTTACAATTTTGTCTGTGGTTTTATTGTTCTTGTTTTGATTGTAAAGCGTCCTTGAGTGTTTTGAAAGGCGCGTATAAATGAAATGTACTATTATTATTATTATTACACAAAAATGTAGAAGGTTTGAAAAAAATGCCGACCGGAACGTTTTTGTTCGAGGTAGAAATTCTCGGTCGGTCGGGTTAACGGAAACACACTACTTTTTTTTCTACGCCTAAACTTTGTTTCTACCAGGCATACAAAGATCTTAATCAATGGAGGTTCGTGCTTCCTTGACACCATTTACTACTATGAGTCTAGACTTCGATTTTGTTGACGTCTAGTTGTAGTTTAATGAATAGCTGAGGATGGGTTCCATAGACAAAAATGGAAATACATTTACAAATGTAAACAGTGGGGTATTTTCAAAAGAATATGAACTAGTCAAATGTTTTTACAACCAAGATTTAGCTGATTAAAAAAAAAACAATAAGTCTGGTCATTTTGATCTGGAAAAGGTTTGGAATTTTAACATCTGAAATGTTTAGGAACCCTGGAGATGGGCCGTATGTCGGTGCTGGTGAGGAACGACCCCGTCGTCGTGGAGACGGCACGTGTCGACCAGGGTGTGAAAACAAGCGCTGACAACGAAACAGAGGAAAATGTCCCTCAAGGAGGGGATCCTGACTTGGGAACACGAGACCTTCACATGGAAACAGAAGGAAACAAAGATGACCAACAGAAGGACGTGAGTACTTTAGAAAAAGTGGAAGCAGAGTTGAGGGACGAGGAAGGCATCAATGGTGCGCTAGCGGATCAGTCAAGCAAGAAGGATGCCGACGGGAAGCCGTGGCCAAGAGAGGAGGCCTCCTCGGAGCTCCAGAAGGAAGGAATCCGCTTGAAGATCAAGATTCCGCCTCATCGCAGGAACAAGTTGAAGGCCAAAGGGCAGCAGAAGGAGGCGTCACAAGGGGGAAGGTCCCTCAGGAGGTCTGCCAGGATCTCCAGGTTTGTCAACCGCATCAAACATCAACACGTTAACAGTAGGCCAGTACCATATGACCTCATCTCAGACTTATTTCAAAAAATGCAAATTTACACCTGTAGTCTGTTTTCACCCCATACTCATGGAGAAAAAACATGCCAATGATCTTATTCAAAACAGATTTAGTCCTTTTTGTTCTCCCTGCTTTGAGGATGTGGCCAAGTAATCTAATTGCGATTTTCATTTTTTTTTTCTCCTCAATACTGCAATTGTAATTTGAGTCTATTTTTTCAATATCCTCTTCCCATATATTGTTAAACAAACACAAATAAACTACAATTAACAATAGCAGATATACATAAAGTTTTCGGTCTTGTATGTGTGCGTTTTGGGAATTAATATGAAATACAGTTTATCTACTTCCGTTAGTTGTTAATTTACTTAACACTTTGACTTCCAGTCTTTTAAATATTTACTATCACAACCTCATGAACTTTCACCAAACAAGCATAAAGTCATAAATCAGATTACAAGTGTATGTATGCATGTATTTAGAAAAAAAATAAACCCTGCTGACCAACAGAACCCCCCCTCCAACCCCCCGTTTTTTTTTTATTGCAGCCCTTGGATTTGAAAATAGCATTCTACTGTATTGCAACCTCAGTTTTGAATTTGATTACCGTAATTGTTCAGCCCGAATTGCTGTAGCTTTTTTTGTAATCCCAAACGTTGTTTTTCCCCTGTCATTAACTTACATTATCTTCCACAAAATATGTGCTTTGTCAACCATGCAGGCCAAGCTCCAAGGCAGCTGAGAGCCCGAAAAAAAAGAAAGGGCAAGGAAAGCAGACGAGAGAAGAAGGAGAAGATGATGATGATGGTGATGATGACGACGACGACGAAGAAGAGGAGGAGGAAGATGAAGATGATGAAGAGCAAAGTGTTGCTGCCAAGAAAAATGGAAAAGCAAAGGCTGTCGTCCACATGAGGAAGCGCAGGGTATCGTAGCCTCTTCTACTCTCTGTCATCAATGCTCATTCTCTGGGCAGATTATATTGACATGACAACACTAGAATATGATGAAAAATCGAAGGTCCTTCCCATTCTGTACATGTACTGTTGGCAGTGCAGCCAAGAGAAAAGCTACCAAATTAATATTATTCCACGTAACAAATATTTGAATTTTAGTTGTAAATGTAACTCAATGCTTTTGATAGTGACCCGCCACCGCCCCCTTTTTGATATGTTCAGGGTAAGCGGAGACACGGGCATCCCCGTTGGTCCAACATTAAGCGCCACAAACAGAATGAAGAAGATGAGGAGGTGGTGGTGAATAAAGCTGAAGGCGGCGAGGAGGCCAATGAAGGAGGAAGCCACTCTGATGACTCGTGCCAGTCTGAGGACCTTCCCAAGGAGGACGCCTGCACTCACTGCGGTCTTCCCAACCACCCGGAACTGGTACGTAACTTTTTATTTTTATTTTTTAATCTGAATGATGTAATCGCTGGGATTTGCTGTGGCTTCATCTTGTTTGCGCGTGTCATCATTAGATTCTGTTGTGCGACTCATGCGACAGTGGATATCACACGGCCTGTCTACGACCGCCACTCATGCTCATCCCGGATGGCGAGTGGTTCTGCCCACCCTGCCAGCACGTAAGTCACCCTCGGGAGAATTGTCATGCCTGAATTTACACTGCTCAGCCAAGTGCCCAATTTGAGATTTAACACCTTGACCTCATCTTATTTCCATGTAAATGTGTGGAAATTGAGCATATTAGAAGCGAACAGACCTTATCCATGGTGTAAATTGAGCGATTACTCAGTAACCGATGAAATAATCGAAATGATAATTGATTCAAAAGATTAATTTGTGACAGCGCTATCACAGATAAAGCGGCAAAAATCCCATATTGGTCATACTCTAACGTACACAGGCGTCAACACCAGATGGTGACAACGTTGAGGTCAGTAATATGATGTACATGATCCAGATATTATTACAGTGTTGATTTTGGCCTGGGCTGACTCTCCGTATTTTAAAATGGAAACGGTGAAAAGGTAACATTTGTACATCATATTTCATCTTTTAAACACCTAACATTGCATATTTATCATAGTGGTTTTGTTTGCGTATTGTAGCATATTTACATCAGATTTCATCTTTAATAGGCCTAATGTAGAATAGTTGCATTATATTGAATGTACAGGTATATGCACCTTTAATGTAGCATATTTACACAGAGCTAATGGTAATTCCCTTCTAATATGCTATATTTACATAATACTTTTTACATCTGTATCATGGCGCGTTTGGACCATAGAATTAAATCATTTATTTAATTTATTAACACTTCTGATGTTGCATATTTACCTAATATTTGATGTCTGATCACCTCTAATGTAGCTTACTCGTCTATACTTTCATATTTACAGCAGGTGTTTATTTGTGTTGTTTGCACAGAATCAGATTTAGAAGAGGCCCGAAAATATCTGAGTCCATGTCCCCCCCTCGCTATTTATCCTGCCATGACGCATTTTACAATTGTACCACTTAAGGGAAATATATTGCGATTAGTGCACGCAGCTAAATTCGACTTATGAGGCCTTTGGCGCCTGTACTGTCAAGAGTGAAATAAGTACAGAAGCTGGGATATGGTATCTAACCAATCACACGTTTTTAGCGATGCTAGCTAATTACTGGTGCAGCTAATAGCCTGTGTTTTATGTGTACAGAAGCTTCTGTGTGAGAGACTGGAGGAGCAGCTGCTGAACCTGGACAGCGCGCTAAAGAAGCGAGAGCGTGCCGAGAGGAGGTGAACGCACATGACACGCACACACTTCCATGAGATCAGAAACTAGTCCAGCAACATACACAAACGTGTTGATGAGCTTAAATTACATATGTCTGCGCCAGGCGGGAGCGGCTGGTGTACGTGGGGATCAGCGTGGAGAACATCATTCCTGTGAGTGTAGAGTAAAATGGAGGACACCTCACACACACACACACACACACGCACGCACAGATTTAAACCTTAAAACATTTTATTGTGTCCTCACAGGGAAATGAGGAAGATGAAAAGATGGCCAAAAAAAAGGATGCCAAAAAGTCCAAAAATTTGGGGAGGAGGTCAACCAGAGCCAGGAAGCACATCAGCTACAGGTTAGTGTGTAACTCAGGAGTGTCAAATCCATTTTTGTCATGTGCCACGTTGTAGTGACTGGTTCCCTTGGAGGGCTGTTATGACTGGGAAAACATATAAGTCAAAAATAATGGTTCATTAAACGATTGTTTAAGTTAGTGTAATGAGGGGTTTGGTAACAAGAAAATGCTTACAATGTCTCGCATATTTATTACATATGAGAAGTTGAAATTTTGGTACAGATTTTAACAATCATCATAGACGTTGAAATGTTTGATTTGCTTTCGCGGGCCACATCAAATGATGGGCGGGCCAGATCTGGCCCTCGGGTCTTGAGTTTGACACCTGTGGTGTAACTGCTTATGCTTAGCCACGTTAACTGGTGTCACTGGTTTAATATGTTTACAATGTGTTGAACTGGTCTAAAAACTACATATGACATTTTTTTGCTTCAGATTTGACGACTTTGATGATGCCATTGACGAGGCCATCGAGGAAGACGTTGGCGACACAAACACCGGTGAGTGGCCCACGTTCGGATTAAAAACATGGCCACTTGGTTTTGATTTTTGTGTCACTGCCATATTTCCTCGTCTTGTGGTCAGGAGGGTTCATCCACTCAAATACGGATGGGGAAGCAAGGTTGTCTGAGCTAAATTTTTGTTAAATTTTTTTCACCAATAAATGATTTAGCATGGTGAATTAAATTACAGTATGGGCCACAATTTTGAGTAAATAGGATGTTTGCTTAACGCAAGAACCTTTCCTCGGAATAACCCCTGGTGGTGCCATGTCCCGTCAGGGGGAGCCAGAGACATTGCCGCCGGCGTCGCATTGTCTGAGCACGGCACGGCGGGCCACCACCGGCCGATGACGCTTGCCGCGCGAAACAGAAAGCGCCGGCGTCTCAATGACCTGGAGAGTGACAGCACGGCAGTGGAGAGTGAGGACGACTTCACGCTCAGCAACAGGTGACATCATCATCATCACTGCGAGATATGGGACATTTGCAACGGGAAAAAAAATTGCTCAAAAGAACAAGGCATGTGCAGGAATAGTGGTTATGATTGCACGACTGTCCATGTCTTATGTGTTATTATTTCCGTATTTTGTTAATTGTTTAGGGCGGCCCGGTAGTCCAGTGGTTAGCACGTCGACTTCACAGTGCAGAGGTACCGGGTTTTTCCAGCTCCGGCCTCCCTGTGTGGAGTTTGCATGTTCTCCCCGGGCTTGCGTGGGTTTTCTCCGGGTGCTCCGGTTTCCTCCCACATTCCAAAGACATGCATGGCAGGCTGATTGAGCACTCTAAATTGTCCCTACGTGTGAGTGTGGGCGTGGATGGTTGTTCGTCTCTGTGTGCCCTGCGATTGGCTGGCAACCAATTCAGGGTGTCCCCCGCCTACTGCCCGGAGACAGCTGGGATAGGCTCCAGTACCCCCCGCGACCCTAGTGAGGATCAAGCGGTTCGGAAGATGAATGAATGAATAACTGTTTAACTTTGTTTCAGCCGCAGCTGTTGTGAAAGCGCTTTATAAATAACGATGTATTGTATATTTATAGTGTTATTTATTGGTACCCCTGATTAAGATGTTAAAAGCTTTGAAAGAAGCTGTTTTGTTTATTTGGGATAGTACCGGTAATCGCCTTAACAATTCTGCATACAAAGTAAGCATTTTTAATTTAGCAATAATTGGTTTATGTATTCATGTTTGGTCAAGCAGGCATTTCTACTTATATATTTAACATTTTACCTTTTGTTTAGTAGTGATTGGTTAGTTTATTCATTGGAAATACAGTAAAATAATTACATTATTTTAACATGTCTTAAATTAATGTAGTAATTATTTTTTTTATTTTAAATAAATACAAATGAAAGCGACAGTCTAACATGTGAAAAAATATTTCTTTTAAATTCAAATTTAGTACTTGCAAATAATACTGTCCAGAAATGGTAAAATAAGCAATTTTAACCTATACATTTAACATTATTAAATTACATTTATTGAAAGATTGTTGCTTCCATTTGTTGTAAATAATACAAATACAAATATAAACATTAAAACCTAATTAGCTTTATGTTAAAATATCTACACATTTTGCACTGAACACTTTTTTTAACCACATTGCTGTGGTCCCTCTGTCCCTTAATTTAAAAGTCCACTGTGGTTTTTGAGTGGAAAAGTTGCTTCACCCCTGGTTTAGATTTTTTGTAACTCGCTGAATTTTCCTTGTTCAGCTCTGAAGACGAAGAATTCGCAGGCTCGGGAGCTGCCGCCGACGATGATGAGGAAGACGAGGACGGGGGTAGCTGGGACAGCGCGTTGCGGCCCAAACGGACAGCGAGATCGGGGGCCAAGTACAAAGCGGGCATTACCAAACACAAAGTCGGGAGGCCACCGGGGCGCCGGCGGAGACGTTCCTCCGAGGACGAGGAGGAGGGCAGCGACGACGGTGAGTCGAATGGATCTCATGAAGCGATCGTATTCAAGTATGCTCACGCCTCTTTTTCTGAAAGACTCCGATCAGTACAGCGACATGTCGGATAAGAAGCGTGGCGGGCTGAGGCGCGGCCAGCGGCAGCAGGTCAACTATCGGGAGACGTCGGAATCGTCGGATAATTCCCGGACATCTGCCAAAAAGAAAGAAGTGAGACCACGCGGGCGGCCACGTAAGGAACGCTTCTCGAGCGACTACAGCGACGGTAAGTGCTCCCCACAGAAATCTTTGAGCATAAGTACATGGAGTGCTCGGTTTCGACAGTTTAATTCCTACGGCGCTGAATTTGTATGCAAGTCGGGACCGGCCGAAGTCTGTCAGTAACCGATACTAGAATAGTACTGAAGTCATAAATACAGCAATTTTTTATATGAAAAACACGACGAGGCCATAAATATAAAACAATCAAATGAAAAATCATAAGCACACAGTGTCGATACTCTCGTGAACCGAAGACCGCTTGTAATTTTTCAGCTAATATTGTTTCCGTTGCCTCATATCTTTTTTCCTATTGTCTTTTTTTTCTTCCCTTTTTGTAGTAGTGCTAGTACAAGTATTTGTCTTTCTCCCCAACATTATTTTTTGTTTCATCTAATATTTATTTTGCCTCATCTTTGGATACTTTTCAGATATTTTTAGCATTTTAAAATATACTAGATTTCAGTTTCACAAATTTTTCATCTTATATTTTTCTATTTTCCAGTTTCATCCAGCATGTTTTTTCCTATATTTTTCCAATAGAGTGCTCAATTTGTGTATTTTTCATCCCTTTATTTTGTTCTTTGTTTTTCCAAATTATGTATATTTTGTACATTCCTAATATTTTGTCTGTTTTCTGAGTACATTTTTCATCCCTTTACTTTTCTCTAATATTTGTGTAATTTTTCATCCAGCATTTTTCTATTTTTCCACCATTCTCCACTATTATATCTTCAAAACTTTTTTTTCCCTAATCGTAGAGTATATTTTATAATTGTTCAATTTTGGGGGGGGGTATATTTCCATTTTCCCCCTAATGTTTTTTTTTTCAATTTTTTTCTATCGTGTTTTTGGCACATATTTGTTCTAATATTGTCTCTTTCATCTAATATTTATGTCATCTTCTCCTATTTTGGCATTTGTATAGTATATTCTACATCGAATATCAGATTTTTTTTCTTTGTGTTTCTGTTGTGGGGGCAGGATGATAAAATCCACCACATTGTGACATCACCGTTGGGGAGACGTCCAGAATGGCTCACTCCGACACATTTTTAGAAAGTCAGATAACAACCGGTTTTCTTAGTTGTTTCATTTCACACTTGACCCTCCAGAGAGAGACAACTATATGTATGCAAGACATTAAAAATGTAATTTTCCATCATATGCCCCCTTTAAATTTTGAAATAAATATTACTCTGCTTCATCTGCATTGCGTTTAAACTCATCATACTTGTTCTTCCAGCGTCACCTTTCTCACGTGACTCTGAAGAGGAGGATGAGGACAAAGGTGGTCAGGGGAAGAGGAAGCGAGAGAAGCGGCGAGGACTAAGAGAAGAGGAGGATGTCTCCACTCGCCACTCCAAAGCCAAGCGAAGGCGACGCAACCAAGAGGACGAGGAGGAGACAGAGGAGGAAGAAGATGGTGGCCAGCCGAGAGGGAAACGGCGTCGATGGAAGCATTCGGAAGAAGATGAGGAGGAAAGGAGGAACATCTTGAGGACGGGTAAAGAGGACGCCGACCCAGAGAAGATGGGCAGAGGGAAGAGGCGGGAGATGTTGTCCCAGCAGCGGCGCAAGCGTCTGGCTCAGATGCTGAAGAACAGAAGACCCTCCACAGACGAGGACGACTCGCAAGAATCTGAGTCCTCCTCTGAGGAGGACCGGCCCGTTCGCAAAAGACTCAACCGTATCGACTCGGACGAGGAGGAAGAGGACGAGGAGTCGGAGGAGACGAAAGACGACAGTGAAGCTGGAGACAAGGTGCGAGGACTAAGCAGACTCGGGCAATCCAGAAGGGCCGCACGTGGCACCCTGCCCAGGGACGCTGCAGCAGCGGGTGGGCAGGGCAAACACAGCAGCCCCTTGCACGATGAGGAGGACGAAGAGGCCAAGTCAGACTCGTTAAACTCTGTCCACAACAGTCCGCGCTCGTGATCCGTTCTTCGTCGGTTCTACTTTCTAGGCCGGGGGTTCTCAAACTTTATAGGTCCAGAGAAGACGTGTTTCCAAGGATCCCCCCAGCCCCACCCCACACGACACCCCAAAATAATCCTAACACCAGTTAAACATAACTTCCATGTTCAACCCGAAACGCCAGAGGAATTTAAACAATTCCAATTTACAATAACATTTTTTTTAAGGGAAAAACATTTGAAATGTTATGAGAATAAAGTTGTTTTTTCCGAGGAGGAAAAAATGTCAACAAGAACAAAGATGTATTCTGACTTGTCAAAAAGTTGTAATATGAAGAGCTAAATCATATTTTGCCAAGATAAAGTCAGAATAGTCATTCCAATTTCAAGCTTTATGAAAGTGGCAACGAAAAGAACGACAAGGACCATACAATTTATGTTGATGTCTTATGAATGAGGATTTAATCTTAACATTTTATTCATATTATTTTCACATTTATTACAATAGTCACGGTTTTAATGACAGAAGAACATTAGAAGTGATCTTAAAAAGTACAACTTTATTCTTGTAATATTATTAGCCTTTCATTTAAAAAAAGAAATCTCTAAAATTCCCCAATTTCGTCTAGTTCCTTGGCACCAAGATGTCACCATACTGGCCCAAAATGAGCCAGTTATTACAGGATTTTTTTTTTTTAGAAGTTTGAGTCGTATGAGAATAAAGTCATGAATTGTTATCTTAACAAGAACAAAGATATATTTTGGCTGAAAGAAAACTATTTTTCTAGATAAATTCCGAATGTTATGTCATCTGAGCAAGGGACGAACGTCATCAAGAGTGAATTCCAAAAAGTACAACTTTATTCTCATAATACACCCTTTATTTTGGAAAATATCCCTTTTCTAATAAATAAAAGATATATTTTTAAAAATAAATAAATAATGCTACTTACGCAGGGCTGCCAGAATTATGTGACGATACATCACAAAGCTGTTAGTAATTGTAATTCGTTTATTGTGTTATTTTATTCACCAGTCCCTACACATTGGTACGGTAATCACTTTTCAAAATGGTACAACATAATTGAATGCAGGTTATTTCCACAGACCCCCAAGCTAAGGGAACCCCAGTTTGAGAACCACTGTTCAGCACATTGTCGTGATCATAAAAGGAACGCCTGGAGATCACATGATTGTCACGGACCTACCCGACTCTCCCCTCCACCCTCGCGGTCCTTCTGGCAGCACTTATTCAGTAGCCCCGGCCTCCAAACTCTGGATCATGAGACTTGAAGTAACGTTTTGACACTGCTGTACATAGCGTGTGGCCTGGCCGTGCGCTCTCTCTCTCTCTCTCTCTCTCTCTCTCTCTCTCTCTCTCTCTCTCTCTCTCGCTCTGTTCCTTTTGTAAAATAATAGATGTTGCATTTTAGTCCTCTTGTAAAATACAGTGTTCTATTTTCTCAAAGAAGGACAAAGAGCAGCATTGCGGCAGTGAGCGGCCAGCAGATGCCAAGTTTGACGCGTTGAGACACCTTGGATGTGGTTAAAAAGCAGACCAGGCAGATGCCCCCGATGGCCATAATGATGTCAGGTAGAAGGAGATCCCTCATTTTATATTTGCATAAGTCGGATTGGAAAATGTATGGTAAATTTCTAGGGGGAATTTATGATGGGGAATCTACGGTACGTTCCAAAATTAGAAGCTTTCCCATGGGAAATAACTGACAATGGAGGGGAATTTAATGGAAACGTATCATTCAAGCGGGCGGCACGGTGAAAGCCTGGTTAGCTCGTCTGCCTCGCAGTACAGAGATCGTGGGTTTGAATCAGGCCCCGGCCTTCCTGTGTGGAATTTGCATGTTCCCCCCATGCCTGCATGGGCTTTCTCCGGGTACTCTAGTTTCTTCCCACATTCCAAAAGCATACATGGCAGGTTAATGGAACACTCCAAATTGTCCCTAGGTGTGAGTGTGAGCGCGGATGGTTGTTCGTCTATGTGCCCTGCGACTGGCTGGCAACCAATTCAGGGTGTCCCCCGCCCCACTGCCCGAGGACGGCTGGAATAGGCTACAGCATGCCCGCGACCCTTGTCAGGATAAGTGCATTCGAAAATGGATGGATGGTATCATTCAAGCGTGGCCTGAGCCATTTAAAAAAATAACAACACTGGTCAACAACAAATTCTAATCTGATATGGCTTTATGTGTCCCTATATATATTTTTGACACTGATTTAAAAAAAAAATCTATTTACTTTGTTTCCTAGCACATTAGATTTGGGTGATATTTTCATTTAAAACATTTTTTGTTTAATTTGACGTGAAAAGCTTGCGCAGAACAGATTTTACCATGCACTGTAATTTACAGCTATGACATTCCAGAAAGATGAGCGCACACATGAAAAAATTAAAATAATCATCTCATTTACTTGCATCTCACCCCCTATTTGAGCTGCCCATCCTCGCGAGGGTCTCAGGTGTGCTGGAGCCAGTAGGTGGGGCACACTTAAACTGGTTGCCAGCCAATCGCAGGCCACACATAGACAAACCATTTCCTTGCATCTCTATTAAAAAAATAAGTGATCCCACATCCCCCGCCCCCAATAATTACAATTTAATATGCAATTATTTTTTCGAGTTTCTCTTCCCACTTTTTTATTTTTATTTTTTTTTAACAAGCACGAAACCCATGGGCAATGTGACATCAATTTCGATTGACATCAGTTGGCAGTGCTGGGCAAAATGGCAGCCCCCTGGAAAGATCAAAACAGGTGCATTTTCTGCTTAATTCATATTCCACAAACACAATATTAATCTGAATACCATTTTCTACTAATAAGGGCAACGTAACATATTGCAAAGAAATGTTTTGACTTCCACTTTAAAGTCCTCCGTACTCGTATGCACTTTGTCCTAACTGGTAAGACAATTCAGCAAAGTATTTGAACAACTACATGTTACTACTCTTTGCACAAGTTGAGAAAGAGCTTCACTGGTAGAAATAATAGCACACAGGTGTCAACAAGTGCAGAGTTGTGGCTCACTAGTTGTCTGAAGTGTGCAAAAATGTCACACTGTAAAAAAACAAACAAAACAAAAAACAGTTCGACTGGTGTGCTGAATTGTCTTACTAATGAGAAGAAAGAGCGCACAAGTACAAGAACCTTAAACTGGTTATGCTTGATATTGAATATATGCTCAAGCAAGGTTCCAGATACTTTCCAACTGCTATTATTTTTTTTTTCCAAAAATAGTTTTTATGGGCGGTTGTTTTTGTTTATTTCATTTTATTTTTTCAAGCGCAAGCAATAGTTTTGGCTTCGAAAGAGTGTCCCATTGGAATGAAATCTAATTGTCACAAAACTATATACTGTATATCTCAGATTTTATACTCAAGGTTTAACTCGTACAGTTTTTCTATCCAATCAGAGCTGAGTTTTTGTTAGGGAATTCACTTGGTCTCACATAGGTGTGGACAAATCTGCTGGCTCTGAATCAGACAAACAAAAGAAGTGGTTGTGTGTCCCAAGTGCACATTGAAACAGATTGGACTGGACATGGATGTGTGACTCTGTTGTTCTGTTACTGTAGTGTCACAGTAATGTCACCTCAATGTTGTCTAAGTTATTAAAAACCAGCACTGCGAGCATCTCCTCAAATCATACTGCAGCTGTTTTCTGTTTTTTGTTTAAGTCCTTTGTCCAGTAACATGTCATTGTCCCTTCCCTTACTGCAGAAAAAGAAAGGGGACAGCACGATTCCATTATTTACTTGATAAAAGTAGTATTTTATTGCTTAAGTCAACTGAGCTAACCATTTGACCCACAATGGGGAGATTTATGCAAACACACACAATTTGGTGGAATGGTCCATATGCTTTTATTTTACCATTATAATCAGTGATTTTTAATTATGGTAAATTGAATTAATATTTCAATACAGTTATAGGTCTGGAATGCCTCCTCACCCATAAATATGAAATTAAACAACCATGTGACCTGACAATTTCTGAAAATGTGTCTGATTGGGCCATTCTGATCTCCGCCCGACTGTGACATCATAGGTCATTTATTTACATGATCCCTCCTACATACCGAATTTCTTCACCTTGACTTGGCAGCAAAGTTCAAGAATGGTAGTAACATATTCGAGGCATTTGAACTAAAATGTGTCAGAGCCATGTTATGAAGCCATCTGGAAGTTGCTCTGAAAATGTGGAAGGAAAAAAAATTGCAGCAATCCAGAATATAAACAGTTCCCGGTGTTTCAAAACTCACTTTAGGGGCCATAAATCCGTGCGTAATTTCCGTTAGTCACGTACGAGTCACTCAAAGGATGCTGTAACGTTTTATTTCGTCAAACTGACATAAACGTCACACTTGTAACAGTTAAACGCGCCGTTAATATTTGATCATGGAGTGACGTGCGTTATAGCTTAATTTAACTGTTGGGACATGTTACGCAACTCCCGCCAAGTGAAAAATCACGCTCAGAAAGAATGGAGGCGACGCATTTCCAGAAGTCGCTGTAGGACTCGTATACTTTACCTTCAAAATAAAAACTGACCGATTGTCAGAGTTCACAACGGACTTACTACGATCACATCACAAAAATAAGGATCCATCTTATAGGTCATCAGAATCCCTTATTAGTTATTACATATTGCATAACCGATGATAAACGTGGTTTAAAATGGTTTAAAGGGGTGCAAAGTTTATTTTGAAATCCCATTGATGTCTAACGTAACGTCAGGGAGTTGGCTCACTGATTGGCTGACCAAGTTTCATGTGGCAGAAAGGTCGAACGAGTGGATTTTTAAAATTTACAATAGTCAACTCTTTACGGAATTATTTTTTTACGGTAACGGCGTGACTTCGTCTTAACTTCAAACCTTATTCCAGGTAAGCGATGGTGACAATTGAACATTAAATGCTTAATTTCCCATCTTGTAAAGAAGACTTGTCCCCCCCCCCCCCCAGCCAACGTGTTGAAATCCGGAAAGAAAATCGTAACCGGTTATTCATAGTTATTAATGTGTTACGGTAAATTGAAACACACAACTAAACGCCTTAATTTCGCTGTAAATGATACTTTGTTGCGGCGAAGCCGATAAAAGTCTCGTCTCATCGGTGACGTAATCGTGTTGGAATCATAGCAACTCAAAGTGCACTAAAGCACGCCAGTTAATCAAACACGAAGATAGAAAATCACAAACCCTGTCCATATTTTGCCACTCTTAACGCGGATTGTTTTGCTATCCTTTTGAACCTCGAAGTGAGGCTTTTTGTGCCTTAAAAACGGCGTGTCGTAGTGAAACAACGTTACCCATGATGCACCTTGCAACCACCAGCCCTTTTTTTTTCTTAAATCGCAGGCGGGAGAACAAGCAAGCAAGAAAATGTTGGCAGCATTTAAACTTTAAACGCTGGCGTGTTCATTTTTTTACGAGGCGAGGAAAAGAGGGCATTTGAGCACTTTTTTTACGTTAACTCAAAAGTCGGCGCCGGAAGAGAAGCAACAGGTCGGTTTTTGATTTTTTGTGGCGTTCTTCTTTTTCCAGACTTCTCGCTTTTAAATTATCCGTTAACGAGTGATATACCTAAGAAGGTGTTTTTATTCCTCTTGTTGTCTTTGTACTATTTACCTAATACTCGCACTCCCGTGACGTCATTTAGACCAAAACACGGATCCCCCCCCCTTCGCCGGTTTTAATTAAAAATGTATTAATTTTTCCACACACGCACTTTTTTAGGTTCTAGCCACCTACAAACGATTCATATTCGCGATTTAATCCACAATGACGCTCAAAATATAATCAGGGATGTTTTTAGCGGGGTAGGGGCTAGTTAGCCACGTTAGCATTCGCACCATATCTTGCAATGCGTTGGTGAAACGCAAATACATGTCGCACAGCGATGTATACAAGATTGCTTTCACTGAAATGTGAAATGTAATTTATGTTCATAAAACTGAGTTCGTTTTTATTTTAAACGGTGGATGTTTTGGGCCGCCGTCCTGAAAGTGACTCAGGGTTTCTTCAGCTCTACGAAGCCGAGGAAGTCTAGCAGGGCTCTTGGTGGTTCGACCGTGTCGGAGTGTCCTTGAGCAAGATACTGAACCTCCAGTTGCTCCTTATGCTGCGACATCGGTTGGTGAATATGTTGACGGTGTGCAGCGCTTTGATACCCGATGTAGATAAGCGGTCCACAAGTGACATCCCACCATTTACCATAAAGTTGCCTTCTGAACGACTCCTGACTTGGAATGGATGAGTCAGTCAATTTTTAAAGAATAGTTAATAGTATTAGTTAAATGTAATCATTCACCATCCAAAGGTTTGACTTGGCGGTATGGCTTGAAATAAAATCGTGCCCCCTTCAAAAATCTCCTTCATTTAGAGTTAAAGCAAATGTGAATGACATTTTTTCAAACCAGACTTGATTTTGGTTTGTTTCCCCTGTATGGGAATTGACACCCCGATATTGATACTTTTTAAATGATATTGGAAGGGGAAAAAGGTGAGTTTTATTGTTTTACAGAGTGTTGCAGGCATTTGGGCAGAACATTTAAAAGACAATGACCAAAAATAGCGTGGGTAAACAAAGAGGTTACGAAAACTTCTGGGCCAGCGAGTGCAAGTGGTGGTATGAATGGTGAGCAAATCAAGATAGGGTCAACCAGGGACTACAGTTTACAGTAGTATATGTTGTTTTGCAGTGTGAAAATGATCATGAAGACGCACAAGCGCAAGCTCCAGCCGGAGTCCTCCGATGAGTGTCCTGGTGGCAGCTGCGGCGGCACTTTGGCGTGGGAGCGTCAGCGGCAGTTTGTGTTTAGCGTCTCCCTGCACAAGTACCAGCTGGACCAGGAGTTGCCGGAACCCAGCCTGCGGCGGTCTGTCCTCATCAGCAACACCCTACGGCAGGTAGAAGCTTGTCGGGTGCCTTCTCACGAACGGGCGCCTCCCTCACTCATGCATGCACCGCATGAGCAACTGAGAGTCACCGGGGTGCAGGACCTGCCGTCACCTGCCAAATGCCAGCGAGTGGCGTCCAGTCGCGCATCCTTTGAGGAAGCGGAGGATTGGAGCTCCCTCTCCGCCGACCCCGATTTTACCATTTCGCCCGCCGTTTCGTCCATCCTCACCGGCCTAGACTCTAGCCTTGATGCGAGCGCGCCACTCCCGCAGTTGCCCTCCCCGCGGGCAGCCCTCAGGTCCCTGGAGAACCTGCAGACCTGCCCTGACGCCGGCGGCTTCTGGCTGAGGCAGCAGGTACGAGGGGCTCACAGCCAGGATCTGATGGAGTGGGAGGCTGGCATGGAGGCGGCGCGCTCCAGCTACTTGACGGACATTACAGCTGAGGATATGTTCCAGGACATAGACACGTCACAGCTGGAAAGGGACATGGGGATTCTGGGCCTGAGGGGTGACGGGTGCCCCCCCGCGGAGGACCTCCCGTATCACAGCGCCAAGGGCCTGCCATCCTTCTCGTCCTTCAGTTCACCATCGACTTCATTCAGGGACGGACTGGATCTGGAGCACCTGGTGACCATGCTGGTGGAGTCCTGAGTGGGAAAACAGTGTCGGATTTTAACCGATGCTGCGAAGCAGTATAGAAAGCCATTTGAGCGTTTCTACCATATTCTTGATATCCACTCGTAGTATCCTCTTTGTCCTCACTAGTAAGACATTTCGGCCCCTGGTGGAATAACTGGCTTTCTACAGTTGTAATGAATAACCCCCCCACTCCTTGAGCATGACAGGAAGACATGTTACTATTGAGCCCCAAACAAAATGTCCACAACTTGACAAGGCCACATTAGTGGTACAGTAGAGCGAGCCAAAATTTGCTCGACACCCACCCCAAAAGGTTTGTAATTGCCTCTTGATACCACAAGATGGCGGGCGGCAAAGCACTTTTTTTTAAAAACTACAGACGCTCCCCGACTTACGAACATCCGGGTTACGAACAACGGTACATACGAACATTTTCACGGTTATGTCGAAAAAAAAAGAAAAAGTTAGATTTTGTATTGCGCGCCTTTTTCCGAGTGCCGAACGGGGCGGAGGAGGGCTGAAGCCGCTGCTAGTTTACCGGGCAGCTAACCCTTGAGCCCTGAAGAACGTGACGAAAAGCTCTCTCCCCGTTATATGGATGTCAAACATATAAGCCTTTAACATACATTCCAGACAAAATATAGCACTGAAGCAACTTACGAACGAATTCACCTTATGAACAATCGTCCGGAACGTAACTCGTTCGTAACCTGGGGAGCGTCTGTACAAGACAAGACCAACTCAAGCGCCTTGCCTCAGCTCAATGTGGTTGCTTAACGTGAAGATGCCGCCAGATGGCACCAAAGCAATACTTTTACATTACAAATCATGGGTCCCCCCCCCACTGGACTTCATGGGTTTCCTGTTTAACTTGTGACATAAAACTGTTAGTTAACCTCTAGTAGTGTGCACGACGACGGCACAGTTGTCTTACTAGTAATGCAGTTGCTGAAATGTCCCAAAGTAGTAGAAATTGTTTTTACTAGTAAGTTAGTCATCCGAATCGTGCACTGGATTGTCTTGTAAGGACAAAGAGCGTACTAGTACGTTAAAGGTCAATATGGAATAAATGCTCAGAGGGCTTCTCATAAAAGCAATGAACCTGTGGACAATGAAGCAACTTTATGAATCTGTTACCATACGTAGTTGAGCCGGCAGCCATTAAGTGTCTTAATTAAAATGTGTGGAATCTTCCGTGAAGAAAAATGTCACCTCATATTTATCAAGCAGTTACCATAAAGATGCCTTCTACTTTTTGGTCCATATTTCTTATCTTCTTATATTTCATATTCACAAAAGTTCCAGTCAAGGCTTTCTGACCGCCGTTCCGTTGTTAGCCCGAATGCACTTTTTTTTTTGTCCTTTGACACAAAGTGTTTACCTCCATGTGTTCCAAGAAGCCTCAAACCGGTCTCTGTTTTACAACTCACCCCTTATTTTTCATTTATGTTTTAAAATAAAGCGCAAATGTTTTTTTTTTTGTAAAAAATAAAAATACTTCATTAAAATGTCATAATGGAAACATCTTGGCCTTCTTTCCCCCCCAACCCTCCCACCGCAATCACAATTAACACTTATTTCAACAACTTTATTTAAACAAGGTTTTGTACAGTGTACTAGTTAAAACGTGAGCATTAAAGTGCAACTCAAAGTGTTAAACCTCCGCAACATTTGGCCCTAAATCACCATGATGAAAATATTACCGTCACTAATTCAAACTGCTTGAGAAGGAGCAGTAAGACAGAAAAAACAAACATGAAAACCATACTTTGGCATGGGGGGGGGGGGATGTCCCGAGGATGCAAAGCTTCCTTTGAAAGTTCATTGAATAACTGCAAATCTTCCCAGAAAAGTCAAGACTTCCCGTTCAGTCATGTATTTTAGTTTCTCGGGAGAGCATATCACCGGTCACCGATGGAGTTGTACGAGGGCCGCTTCTGGGCAGAGGTGGGCCCATTTTCCACAATGGGCTCGCGGTCCTCGTTCTGGTTGGACTCCTCGCAGCGCGGGAGCTGCAGGAAGGTTGTCAGACCGTGTAGGTCGGCCATCTTGTGGAAGGTGCGCAGCAGAAGGTACATCATCATCAGGCCCACGAATAGGTAGACTGCAAAGTATCGGGGAGAAAAAAAAATCAGTTAAGAGGAGACAATCCGAGTACCGGTATCTAGTTAACATGTTTTTGGCGTGCATTAATTAAAACATGAATTTTAAGGACCCCCCCCCCCACCCCCCCTTCATTCGAACCACTTTGGTCACAAAGTACAAACTGCCAAGTCATGGGCTGAGAACACCATTGTGGGAGTGGGATTACATAAATAGAAAGGCCAAATTGTGATGTCAGTGTGGGGAGGAAGGCACATGAAAGATTGCCTCTGTTTCATTTCACACATGGGGGGTTTGGCAGCGTTTGGAGTTTTTTAACTTTGGATTCTGTCGTCAATTAGTTTTTAAGTCAGGTTTGTTATTTTTTGAAGAGGCTTATTTTTTTAACTATTTGTTGAGCACAAGATGGAATTAATCTATAATTCCCATGTATGTCCTCTTTTTTTCTGTATAGATGGGCAGTGATTAAAAAAAGGGGGTGGCAAACAAGAACGCTCATCTATGAAATGAATTTACAAAAATTAAAATGACAAAATTTAGTTCCAGTTTTTAAATTTTCTATGAAAGTTTTTATTTTGTGTTTTTTCCCCCAATGTAGTTTTATTTCTTTAGCTTTGGTTAACTCTAACTCCCGTCCTACAACTATTTGTATTCAACACACTGAAAGGTCAACTTTCCATATGTCCACTTTGAATCTCAGAACGAAGAGAAATTTATGCCAAAGGTGACGACAACAAGATCTGGTCTTCCTGATCTGAAAGGCACACGGTCACATGCAAGCAAAAAAACTCCGCCCACAATTTGACAGGCAGTAAATAATGAGGGATTACTGTATGACCAAGAATGAACAGTGGCTGGGAGATTAGCTCACTTTTTTTTGTCCTGTTTGGAGGAACTTCAATAACAGTGATACCCCTTATTAAATATCCAAATGTGACATGTGACCAAAAAAAACCCCAACAACAAACCCAGAAACTATCAGTGGAGCAGTCCAAACTCCAAATTATTTGTTCAATGCAAACACGAGATTCAAAGGAATGCTAGTTTTACAGTGTTTTGGTTCATCTCAATCGGTGCTAGTTCCTCCTTTCCAGGAATTTGAATTTGCTCCCACCCATTTCCAAATGTTCAGTCTATTTTTACTCTGTTCTAGATGTTTCTTGTCCCTCTTATCCCATTTGCTCCTTGTCTATCCTTGTTGGTATTGATCGAAATGTAACTCATATCCCCCTCGCCCCGCCAAGTCTGTCCTATTTGCTCCCAGTACATTCTAGGAAGAAGCTAATCTATCTCAAATGTTCCACCTGATCGCATTCTGTCTGCGATATTCCTCGTCAGTCCTTTTGCATATCCAGGTCTGTCTTGTGTCCACACACAAAACCAGTTTTAATGATTGATATGAATTTTTGTGGCTGTATGTATCTTGAAGAGATGAACTGAAAAATGTCCAAGACCCATGCTTGAAAGTGGACAAGAAACCTTTGGGTTTGGAGCAGCATGCATCTAAAATGTGTGAAACAACTTGAACTTCTGTTCTGTTCCGGTTGGTCAGCCCGTCTTCCTCGCTTGTGCCCGAACATAACGTGATTATCAATTTGCGGCACCGGATTCCGATTTTTAATTTTTGGTCCTTTCAGGCAACAAAATTCCGCACCACTTCAGAGTGTCGTGACCTCATAAAACACAGAGATGAGACAATCTCCGCAGATGACATTCTGTTGCCGGAATACTCGGTTGGCATGTCGCAGCCCCGTGTGATACCAGCTTCCTAATGGACGCTTTTGGGAATGTGACTGGCCAGCCGCTGTTTCGCTGCGTGATGGGAATTTACCGTATTTTCCGCACTATAAAGCGTTTCGGAGTATAAAGCGCACCTTCAACGAGTGGCCTATTGTAAAACTGTTTTCATATATAAAAGAAAAGCTACAATAGTGGCTGCAGTTGCGTTATGCATCCACTAGATGGAGCTAGGCTAAATACAATACAATACACCAGCTTTATTTACATCGAGCTTTCACAACCGCTGCAGCTGTAACAAAGCGCTTTGCAGAACATTCAAAATACTACGTCCAAGTATTTTGTATGTGAAAAAAAAGTTTTAAAGATCGTTGACTTTCTGGGCCAGTCTGTTATATTGTTATTCAATCAGCTCAAATATTTGTTAAATAGTGATTCTCAACCCGCAGCAGATTACTGTTCTGTGAGAGATCAAGTGTGGTGGGAATTTTTAAAATTTCACTTAATTGGTCTAAAAATATTTGATTACCAACCAACACGTGTTTGAGCATCTATCTATGCCACAGATGTAAAGTGACAAGCAGAACAATCACATGTTCTTCCATTCGATGGTAGAAGGTCCAATAATTAACCTTTTCCTCCAGTTTTTATGCCATTTTTGTTTAGTGGTGCGCCTTGAGATTTTTTCGCATGTAAAATGTGACTCAAGACACGTTGGGAAAAACTGACCTTGGCGTAACATGTACTCACCCATGACGGCGACCTGGTAGAGCTGTTTAAAATTCTGCCCAGGTCTGGCAGCGGGAACAAAGTCCCCCAGGCCGATGGTGCACAGCGAGATGAAGCAGAAGTAGAAGCCATCCAGGAAGGACCAACCGCCCTCCACTGCGTGGAACACAACCGCCGGAGCCGCAAAGAAACACAGCAGCACCAGCGCCAGCAGCGCCAGGAAGTGCACGCCAGCCGCCCGACGGGCCTCCAGGCCGCAACGCTGGAGTTGGTTGAGGGGAGCCGCCACCAGAGGATACATCAGCCTCTGCACGCACGCCGTCAGGACAAGCATGGTGAAGGGCACGCCCAGCAGAGCGTACACGATGGAGAAGACTTTGCCCATGTTCGACAGCGGCGTGGTATGACCATAACCTGCACAACACACACACAAAATTACATTTTTAAAAAAATCCCTTGTACGAGACACGCAATTTAAAAAAAATTCAAGATTTTAGTCAAGTATTTTTTTCGTAATATATATATATATATATATATATATATATTTTTTTTTCAACATTTGTATTTTCCCCCAATTTTTTAACAATTAATAATTTTGTCCCGTATTTGCCTGTCTATTGGCCTCAGTTACAATCTGAAATGACATAACTGAGTGACTGTTAGCAATAGCTTTCAATCTTTTGAAAGTGTCCAATCAAGGTTATTTCAGTTCAGGAAAACTAAAACTGTAACAGCACTTTTGTTCACTAAATCAAATAACGGAAATGCCTTTTAAAAATGAAAACTGAAATTACATTTTATGTTTACAAAACTAACAAAAACTAAATAGAATTGTATTTATTCCGGTATGACAGCACGGGTTGTTAGCCAGAATGTCAAACAGTCGCTTGGGAGTTTACATTTTATTAAACAAAACATAAACCTCACTATAATGACACTTCCATATCTATAATAACCCTGGCGCCTTTCCATCCATCAATCCATCCAGTTTACTGCATTCAGTGGCAGTTTGAAATCACAGATGCCCCAACAACTAATTGATTGTACCAAATGTCCATCCATCCATCCATCCATTTTCCGAACCGCTTGATCCTCACTAGGGTCGCGGGGGGTGCTGGAGCCTATCCCAGCTGTCTTCGGGCAGTAGGCGGGGGACACCCTGAATCGGTTGCCAGCCAATCGCAGGGCACACAGAGACGAACAACCAACCACGCACACATTCACACCTAGGGACAATTCAGAGTGTTCAATCAGCCCGCCATGCATGTTTTTGGAATGTGGGAGGAAACCGGAGTGCCCGGAGAAAACCCACGCAGGCCCGGGGAGAACATGCAAACTCCACACAGGGAGGCCGGAGCTGGAATTGAACCCGGCACCTCTGCACTGTGAAGTCGACGTGCTAACCACTGGACTACCGGGCCGCCCCCCAGCCGTCTTCGGGCAGTAGTACCAAATGTCAAATGTTTATTTCAAGTTTCTATCCATAAACCATCACCTTTAAAACGAGAGGAGCAAATATTAATCGACAATAACCGATTACCAAATTTATTAACCGCTTAATCGTTTAGAGACCTTGGTTTATCGTCTAAATCCTCAAATTTTCTTATTCAACAGTAAATATTCTACAATCTCGAAAACTGACTGATTATCTTTTCATTCAACCAAAATAAAACGTTGCAAACAACGGCTTTCATTTTGGAAAAATAATGATCAACATTTTGTGCAAGTGACATCACGAACTTTTAAACAAGCCTCGTGTTGCCTTCATTTACCGTCCGAGATCACATAACTCCTGAATTTATTGTCCCAATTGCACCTCGATGTTGAGTTAAGCTATTACCTGAGACATCAAAGTCAGATAACATTTCCCTCTCAGTGATAACAATTTAACGCGCTCATTAAAGCACTTGGAGGACTATTGAGCCTGAGAGTCTCATTAGTATTAGCGGGAGAGTATTATCAGATCTTTATGTTTTCCGTTTTGTCGCAAATGTGACGAACGGAAGCACCCACGTTGTAAAATTTGGAGCCTTCTCCTCGAAGCTTCTTGACGTAGGGTTGAGGTCTCCGAGAAGAGGTCGAGATTAAGTATGGACGGGAGATGATATGAAGCCCCCGCCCAAAAAGTTCGCCTGACTTACCCACGGTGGTGACCAGCGTGTTGGCGAAGAACATGGCCGAGGTCAAGTCCCAGTTGGACGCGTCAGAAGAGTCGTTCGGGAAGACCGCCACGCCATACCTGTTGGCGGCCAGCACCTGGCCCACAAAGTCATCCAGGGCGGCGGCGGACACGCAGCTCTGGTTGAGAAAACGCTGCTTTAAGGTGTCCACGTCGCGACGGAGCTGCTCCTCAACGGGCCGCTCGAGGCTGGAGAAGACCAGCCCGCCGAACAGGAGGTAGATGACGTAAAAGAGGACGAAGCCGCTGAGGAGCAGCCACGACTTGCCCAGGGGGTGCATATCTGCCACCGAACCGGAAAGAGGACACTTCAGCCTCTTCGATGGAACTTTGAGGGGGCCGATCGCCGACTGCGACGCCCCCCTTCTCCCGCGTCCTCCTCCCACACGCCGGCGAGGAGGAGGGGTTCCTCCCGGACATTCATCCTGCATCCTGGATCCACGGTATCACATGATCTCGTTACACAATCGATCAACTAAAATTCGAACAAGGCTTTGTCGATATTGGTACGAAAAGTTAGTGGGGAAACGCTGTATTTATTCGTTTTTGTGTGGGTTGTCGGACACTTTATTAGGTACACCTGTACCATCTCATCTAAAGCGATGTAATCCCAAAGTCAGTCAAAACTACAATACTATTCACTTTTGAATAACATTGTCTTTTATTCATGTGACAATATTTTATAGAAAATATTGAAGGGGCTGGGGGTTGTGTTTGTCTTTACAAACGTGGCCAGAGGTGTCAAATCCAGGTCCAGAAAGTAAATACCCTGCCACAGTTTGGCATTAGCAAAAGGTGCTTCAACTCAAATGGCAGGTAAATGAGTTCTTGAATAGAAGCACCTGTGGCTAAAGCCAAACTTTGGCAGGGTTTCTAGTATTTGGCTTTATATTTTGACCCCTTTGATTTTGATTCTTCCAACAAATGAAGCATCTTTTGGGGGCCTTAGCATGCACAAAACTTCACCAATGTTTTGCAAGTGCATGCCCCGTGATGAAAGATTTTAGAGGTCCCCCAGTACAGCACCTCAAAACTCACCGAATATCACCCACCGAAAAATGTGAAAATATTAGACCAGTGGTTCTTAACCTTCTTAGAGGTACCGAACCCAACCAGTTAATACTGTATCCACATTCACTGAACTCTTCATTAGTGGAAAAAACGCCAAAAAGAAAAAAAAACTGCAAAAAGTATATAACGTTTCAAGAGATAAGTCTACTTTTTTTATTTTTTATTTTTTTTTATGTCACGACAGTCACACGTTGACTACGAAGCAAACGAAATTCCCCACAGCACTGATTGGACAAGCAATGTCAAGTGATCATCTGCAGCCAGTGATGGCCAAGCGTCATGTCAACTAATTGACATTTTGAGTCGAGTGTGTCTTAACCTCCATGGCAGAGGCTCCGTCGAACCCCTGGGGTTCGATCGAACCCCAGGTTAAGAACCACTGTATTAGACCCTGGCACCAGTTTCACCTCTAGACACAGAATTGAGTGAGCATGTCTACCGCAACAAGACGCACCAAAAAATTGTAAGGAACCATGCTTGAAATTGTACATTTTGAGATCCGCTTATCCTCACAAGGGCCGCCGGCGTGCTGGAGCATGCCACCCAATCGCAGGGCACACATAGACGAACAATCATTTGCGCTCATAATCACACCTCGGGACAATTTTGAGTGTTCAATCAACCTGCCATGCATGTTTTTGCAATGTGGGAAAATGACTTTATTTTCCTGAACTTTCCAGTGGCCACCCTGAGTGGTTTAAGCCAATTGTTCCATTTCAGGCGTGGATCCTTGATACACTCTCGTGCGTCACTTTATAATAGAACCCTCGTGAGGATAAGCAGATCGGATAATGGATGGATGGACTTTATAGTCGACATGTCCATACAATTACATGTCCTTTGGTCAAACTAGTGTCAGGGGTGTGGGGTGGGGTGGGGGGCTAACTTTTCAGGGGATGGTACTGAAAAAATGTGCCCAAAAATTGTGCCCTCCTATTTCTGTGAGACATTTTCGTTTCATGTCCATCCAATTTCGTGTTACGTTGTGAAACTTGTTTCACAATGGCATCAATAGGTGTCCATAGATCTTGTCACTAAAATGCACAGAACATGTGACTCACAAACGACTTTTTTTTTGTTTTCTCCTTTTGTGCTCCCACTAAAATCGCAGACATCATTTATCTGACGCATTTGAACAAATCCATTAGAACGCATGCAGTTGCTTTCTTGTGACTGGCACACATGACAAAGATGTCAAATTCATTTGATGATGTTGTTTTCCACGCAGACTGTCCTCGGGATCACATGAGCGTTTGTGCACACGTGTCTTGTATGCCTTACTTGTGTTTTCTCTCTTGGTGTGTTCTTTTAAGGCAACCTTGTTTTGCTTCCTCTGTAGCTTAAAGCGCTTCTCTTCATCCTGCTGCGGACCTGACTCAGCAAATTGTGCGCTTAACTCTTTCCTTGCAGTTCAAAAGAGCATAAAAATTAAACACACTTTGACAAGAAGTGATTAGCAGGGGGATGAGAAAAAAAAGTGACCGAGCTTCAGCATGGCCTTAGCGTCCATGTGTGAGGAACTTTCTCGGGACAAAGAAGACACTGTTATGAATAGGCCGTAAATTTAAGATGCAATTCCAGGTCTGGTCTAAGAGGCCCTGCGAAACTGCAAAAAACACGCAGGAGTCATGCGAAGAAGTGTAAAAAATAAAAATAAAACAAGTTCTCCTTTCTTCTTCTCAGGGATACATTTTATCATTGAAGAGACTGAGGGATGCTGCTGCCATGTGGAGACTGGTGAGTAACATATTGTCACTTATTTAAAGCAACAACATTATCTCAGTTGTTTTTACACCCCCCCAACCCCATCTGAAAAAAAATCCTCATTTGTCCAAGTTCTACAGAAAGTTCGAAAATGATTTATCTTAGTTTTTATCACACACAAAAAAGGCATCTAAACACATCTCATACCCATTTTCTATATTTCTGCTGACTGTCGTTACATACGTGCATTTACATTTCATTTTCATTCAATTATACATGTGCCATAAATATACGTGAAAAATGACAGACATGGCTGGATATTCTGGATTCCTTCGAAAAATGATCCTCCTGTTTATGCAGTCATTGCAAGTGACGTTGACGTTCCATGCTAACCAAAACAGCATTGGCTGCCGAGGTCAACTTGCTATCACCACTGAAAGTGTGTTGGAATGAAACATTCCATTTTTTAATGTTATCTGAGGGGTGGCACGGCGGTCAACTAGTTAGCATGTCCGCCTCACAGTGCAGAGGTGCATGTTCTGATTCCTTCCTGTGTGCAGTTTGCGCGTTCTCCCCATGCCTGTGTGGCTTTTCTCCGGGTACTCCGGTTTCCTCCCACTGTCCAAAAACAGGCATGGTCTCTTCATTGGGCACACTTTATGATCCCTTGGCATGATTGTGAGTGTGAACGGTTGTTTGTCGACGTGTACCCTGCGATTTGCTGGCATCCAGTTAACAGTTGACCCCGCCTACTGCCCGAAGACAGCTGGCCCTCGTGAGGTTAAGCGCCTCAGAATGAATGAAAGAACGTTATCCGATCAACAAGACGCAGAGCATGTGATGAGGAAACACGATCAAATTTATTGATTGATGAACTGGTCAAGGACTTCCTCTTTGCAATGAAAATTGTGACACTACAGACACAGCAGGAGAACACAAACAAGCCCGTCGAGCCATCCAGTCCACAAAGTAAACATAGCACATTCCCAAAGTCACACACTTTGATTGACAGCATGGTAGCGACAGGAAGTAGAACACAGCCAATGAGATGAGTCCACTTTGGAAGTGAGGTGACTTTCCGCTCTGGCCACCGTATCTATGTGGAGTAGCGGTGGTTGTGGTGTTTACTTTAAAAAAAAAAATAAAAATCTACTTCCTGAAAAAAAAGCAGCTCCAGAGATTTGTGGTTGAGTCCTTTTGTGACAAAAATCCGCCATATTCTTTCTACGTCTGGGTTGTGTGGGGAAGCTAAACTTTAAAAAAAAGGGGGGGGGGAAATCTATTGAAAAGTTGATGGAAAAAAACCCCCGAAAAGAATCATGGCAACATGTAAGATGCAGGAATTCCTGTCAAGTTCTGACTGTCTCTGACATATGACAAAAATCTCCCAAATTCCTCATACATCTGAGCAACCGGGAAGCTAATCAGTGTGCAATGAACAAAACAAGTAGAGCGGTGCAGCCTCCATCAAAGGAACTGAAGGAATTTATGGCGACGTCCCACGAATGAGAACAACCTCTTATGAGCTCTGGGGAGTCTTGTATTCGTCTGTTAAAAAAAAAAATGGTGGCGCAAATGATAAAAACTCAGTGAAAAGATGAGAAGAATTGAAACTGAGGGACCTTGCAGCTGCTCTACACGTGAAAACAATCTTGTATATTGAATCCCTTTTCAGGCCTCTGGGAAATCTTGTATTCAATTGTTTGTCAAAAAAAGCTAAATGGTGGCTGCGGTTCACTTAAAGTTCAATTTATTGAAAGGACGAGAAAAAGTAAGTTGCAGAAGTTTCTGGCTCTATCCTACATGTGACAATAATCTCCCTTACTTTTCATGGGGAACCTAAATAGTGCCAGATCCAACATTTTAGTGTTTTCAGTGGAACAGAAACACAATGTAAGCCTTGAAAATCAGAACAGACAGAACAGACGAGAAGAAGAGTGTGCTTCTGCAACATTAAATGGGTTGCAGGAATTGCTGGCAAGTGGTGGCCTACATGTGACAACAATCTACTTCATTTAATCCCTTGTTTGGGCTGTGTATCCTTTGTGTTGCAGTATTTAAAAAAGAAATGGTGACCATGATCCTAATATAAACATTCCAATTGCTGAAAAGACAAGAGAAGGAGTTGCAACAATTTCTGTCTGTGTCTCATATGTGACGATAATTTGCTGCGTTCAAATAAAACTTATTGTATTCAAATGTAACAAAAACCAAAAAACGAGTATAAATGTGGCAACATGAAAAGCAGTGTTAAAAGCCACAGTCATTTCTAGTAAGTAGTGGCTGTGTTGTACCTGTGACAGGAATCTAGGGGATTCTTGTAATTCACAGTTTAAAAAACACAAATGTCGGTGTAAAATGGATACACTTGGTGAAAAGACGAGAAGAACAAAGGCGGAACAGTAATTTTTGTGACAACAATCTGCCATATTATCCATATGCCTTAGCTTATGATGAAGCCTAACAGTGTAAAATTTAATTGTTAACAAAAAAAATTACTGAAGAGGGAAGAAGAAATCTGGCGCCATGAAAGCTGAATACATTTCTGGCAAATAGTGGCTGCGACCTACACGTGACACCCATTTCCTTTTTCATACATGTGGTGAAGCTGTGAAAAGTTTGCAGTCCTCACCTAAAAATCACATTTCTGTTTTTATGTCCCAAAACCCACCACAAGCCGTTAAATTAAAAAATAAGTTAAAGTAAAGAGGTGAGTCTCTGCCATCACCAGATTAAAAAAAAAACCCAACCAAAAAAGAAAACCCCAACAAAAATCAATTACTCCAGACTGCTCCTGTTGTAGTCGCAGGACAGACGCCTCTTGGCCACCGCATTGTGAGCGTAACGATTGGGTGAGAGCAGTCCGGGCGAGGGACGTCGATTCAACAACTGATGGACGACTCGGCTCTCCTGTAATGAGAACGTCAAGCAAAATTCAATTAATTAATCAAGCAAAATTCAATTAATTAATCAATTACCACACTTTAATTAAAACCTTAACTATGGTCGGACTGATCAATCAGCCGACCAACAAAAATCTTTTTTTTCCCCTCCCATATTAACAGATGACCAGATTAAAAACAAAACCAAAAAAAGGCAAATTTTTGCCCATTTTTCTCATTGTTGTAAAGTTTTTAAAATTGCTATTGAACAAAGTACTGTAAAATGGTCACATTTTATGCCTGTATTTTGGGTCTTTATTGTTGTAAGCGTTAGGGGACCCAAAAATAAATTTGATTATTCATTATCGATATCCATTCATCCATCCCACACATTTTCAAATCTGCTTTTTCCTCATGAGTGTCACAGGTGTGCTGGAGCCTATCCGATCTGACTTCGGGCAGTAGTGGGGGGACACCCTGAACCGGTTGCCAGCCAATCACAGGGCACACAGAGACGACTGACATTTCGCGCTCACAATCACACCTGGGGACAATTTAGAGTGGTCAATCAGACTGCCATGAATGTTTCTGGAATGTGGGAACAGGCCGGAGTACCCGGAGAAAACCCACGCAGGCACAAGGAGAACATGCAAACTCCACACAGGAAGGCCGGAGACGAAAAAAAAAAAAAGTATGTGTGTGTGTGTGTGTATATGTACAGTATGTGTGTATATATATATATATATATATATATATATATATATATATATATATATGCAGAAAAAAACATGTCAGCGTGGCCCTATCTGAAACATAAAACTGGCAGAAAATTGCAGTTCTTTGAAACTTTACTGGTAGTTAGGTGACATCGACAACAACTAAAAATACATTTATTGGCATGAGCAGTATGTTTGGCCACAAGGCTGGGATGCACCCTTGTGCAGCAACAATATCTAAATTGGTTATTTTGACTTCCACTTTCAGTGATTCATTTCTTTTTGTTGGGTCATTCATATTAATGTTGGAAAACCTTTTGAAATGATTGAGCATCTCATTTATTAATTTTTTTGATATCACAAGAATTTGGCATTTGAACACGGGTGTGTCGACTTTTTAAATCGACTGCATGTGTGTGCACTTACGTTGTTGGTCTGCTCCATGTGTAATGAGCTCAGCAGAAGACCTCGGGACATGCTGACACCACCGCCGCCTCGCTTGTACTTGTGCACTGACATTTTGCTGATGTCGTGGAAGCCGTCCAACAACCTGAAGAGTCCACCATAAAAGTATTTGTCATGAAAAAAAAAATTGTCATGACAAGTGTCATTCAACACCATCTAGTGGAGGGGCAGGCAAAGTGTGCTTCATTATCAGAAGTCCTGTAATATTTTTTGCGTTCACTTTTGCATGTTTTAACCAACATTTGATCATTTGGATGTAGATACTAATTTGTTTAATTCAAAAATGTGTTTTTGTCAATAAATAAAAAACTAAGATAATGTATTCTTCAAAAGTTATTTTGTAATTGATTAGTATTAGATTTATTATGAATAATTAAAACAAATCCAATTAAAATCATCAGTTCTATATAAAAATTTAAAAAAGACCTTAAAAATGCTGTGAAATTAGAAGTTTTACATTTTTGTATTAGGTAAATCGTTTGATAATTGTATTATTTACAAAGTAATAAATCATTTTACATAAAATATATTTTTAAATTATCATATTTGATCATGAAGAGCTAATTATAATACATTCATTAAAATTAAAAGATGTGATTACATTTTGGATATTTTAAGGCCGACCCTAATTTTTGTTTTATGTTGCAATTCATCATATGGCTACACGAGTCATTTCCACCATCCATCCATCCATTTTCTTATTCGCTTTATCATCACAAGGGTCGCGGGTGTGCTGGGGCCTATCCCAGCTGTCTTTGGGCAGTAGGCGCGGGACACCCTGAACTGGTTGCCAGCCAATCGCAGGGCACACAGAGACGAACAACCATCCACGCTCACAATCGCACCTAGGGACAATTAAGAGTGTTCCGTGTCCTTACCATGCATGTTTTTAGAATGTGGGAGGAAACCAGAGTACCCTGGAGAAAACCCACACAGGCATGGGGAGAACATGCAAATCCCATACAGGAAGGCCAGAGCCAGAATTTAACCCTGCATCTCTGCACTGTGAAGGACGTGCTAACTAGTCGACCACCGTGCCGCCCTCATTTCCACATTTGTGAACAAAATCAAAGTCCCATGTTTGACTGACCGCTTTTCCTGACTGCTGCTTCCTGCGACAAGCTGTGTCAGTGTGGGAATAATATCAGCAGGATGGCGGGGGGCCGAGTTGGGCACCGAGGGAAAGGCCGTGACAAAGAGAAGACCCTGCAGGAGGGAGAGACCACATCAATCTCACGGAGGTAGACTGGGATTGTCATGGCAATAGTCTGGAGGAGGACCAGGAGTGTAAGGGAAATGTTCTGGGAGTGGCAGAACAAAAATGTCATTGGATGTACTGACAATTGTTCAGAACATTAGGAAGTCTCATGACAGTAGTGCAGGTGCACTGGGAAGTGTCATGGGTGTGGCTTTAAGTGTCATGGAAGTGGAGTGGGAATGTCATGAGAGTGGTATTCATTTTTCAGAAGTGGAGTGGGAATACCTCACGGTCTGAGAGGTATTTTGGAAGTGGTAGGGTAATGGTGTAGGGTGTTATCGAAGCGTAGTGGGAGTAGGAATAAGTGTTAGGGAAGTGGCGTGGGAATGTCATGGGACTAGCAAGTGTCATGAGAGTGGCATAAACTGTTACAGGCGTTATATTGGAAATGACTTGTAAGTGTCATGGGAATAGTCTGTTGCCCTGCAAATGTCAGTCTGCAATCTGTGACAAGCCATGGAATGTGTTTGCACTTCCATGAAGAGACAACCTCCTTACCAGTTCATGACAGACCCTGTCCGTGCTTGCCTCTTCAGGCCACCACTGTCCCACAAGATCCCGACCCTCGTCGCCCACGTCTTGAGGAAAGGCTGCCCACGCGTCTGCATTTCCCATCCAGGTGGGCTTCCAGTCACACAACTCCCCGGAGAGGTCACTGCTCTCGAATGCTGTTGAAAGCACACAAACATTACAATACAATGTTGAAAAAGGAGATTTGTCCATTTGATGCAATACCTGGTGGTGTCCCACTATATTTTGTCCCATTATGGTCTTAAAAACAGAAGCATAACCTTTTGAAAGAAGCCGGCCTAATCCCGAGCAGTAATTCCAAAAATGTTATTAGGCGGATCAAAGGCGAGGAAGGAAGCAAGAGAGTAATCCAACAGCTCAGCCTCATGGTCTGACTTCACTTGGAATCTTTTACTCATGCGAATACGGTATAAGGCATGTAGAAGTTGTCAAACACAAAGCAAGATTTAAAATATGGGGAATGTACCAGGAAGGAAAAATATGTAAATCAGACAGAAAAGAGTTATATAGTTTGATTTGACAATTCAGTACTATAATATGAGTTGACTGTCCTAGTCTAGTGTACTTAATGAAGTGTCTGGTGCGTAAACATGCCCTAAAAGTTGTGTGAACTCACCTGCTGAGCTCCCACAATGCACCGGGAAAGAAACGGCGACACCCTGGCTACCCTCTTCTCCTCCCTCTGCTTG
Source organism: Hippocampus mohnikei (assembly GCA_026261675.1). Lineage (NCBI taxonomy): Eukaryota > Metazoa > Chordata > Actinopteri > Syngnathiformes > Syngnathidae > Hippocampus > Hippocampus mohnikei. Next base: position 4,636,928 of record JAKGUB010000346.1, on the reverse strand, counting down.
CACGAACCCTCCAAACTCATCTTCCTCGTCCCAATCTTCCTCCTGTTTTACGTCCCGGCTCTCCAGCTCTATCCTGTCTTGGCCTCTTTTTTCGACTTCTTCTGCCTCGGTGCAGTTCTGACTTGTTGCCATGGTGCCCAAGTTGGGCTGGGCGGGGTTGGAATTATGCAGGCAGGGACCAGCGGGAGTTACTATGAACCCACATGCAAACTCAGTTGGCATCCAGTCAGCTTCTTTCCCCTTCACACAGTCCACTCTGAAGTTTTTTCTTGAAAAAGAAGAAAAGGAAGAAGATGCCCTCGTTGTGTTTGTCACATTGTGCTCCGGCTCCGAGTGTGCGCCGCTGCTCCTGAGCGCTCTCCCAACCTCACCTTCTGCTTGGCCAGTGCTGCCCCCTGCGGGATAGGGCTCCTCCGTGCACCGGCTTGTGATGTCATCAAAAGGCGCCTGGATGGCACGCTGTGCCTCATCCCATCTCTTTTTTATGTTTATGGAGTCTTTGCCTCTCTTACATTTCGAGTGAGGGTGAGAAGATTCCAGGTCTGGGTTGGCCACCAACAAAATAGAGGGATCATTCCGGCAGAGACCGTTCCCCTCCTCGCCCTCCTCTGCATTCTCTTCCCACTCCCTCCTCGTTTCTGTTATCTCCCCACTAAGAGTGCCTTCTTTCCTGGCATTCTCCTCTTTTGAAAGCTTCTGAAGGCATCCAAGACTCCTTCCCAGCTCTGGACTTTCCTGACAGAGACCCCCTTTGGGACTCGCGACGCCATCCGAACTGACTTTGTCTGGCTCTTCCTGTTTCTCTGTGACTTCCTCATCGGCAAGTGTTTTGTCTCGGCAGGCCACATGACTGGACTTCCTCTCACTGTCCACACTGAAAGCATTTAGAAAGCATGGAGGACTCCCAACCAGTCCTTGTCTTTTGCTAACGGCTCTCTCGTGAGCACTGACCCGACAGGCCAAGTCCAGTTTGTTTCCCCTTTCTTGCTTCTCTGTGACATCCTCATCAGGAAGTCTTTTGCCTTGGTTAGCCACGTGACTGGGCTTCCCGATACTTGTCTCGTTGGAAGCATTCTGAAGGCATCCAGGAGTCCCACCCGGTCCACAGCTTTTCTGACCCTCGTCTGGACTGGTAATGCGCTTCAGCTCAACTTTGTGTGTCTCTTCCTCTTTCTCAGCAACTTCCTCCTCAGGAAGTCTTTTGACTCGGCCGGCTGCATGACTGGACTTTCTCTGGCTTTCCGCATTGGAGGGATTCTCATGGTAATCAGGACTCCCCCTGGGTCCTCTGCTTTTCTGACTGGCTTCCCCTTCAGGACTGACAACGCAGTCTTGACAAACTTTATGTGGCTCCTCTTGTTCCACTTTGACTTCCTCCTCTGGAAGTGTTTTGTGGTCTTGGGTGTCGGTGTAAATGGACTTCCTCGTACTTCCTTCATTGGACAAATTCTGAAGGCATTCAGGAGATCCCCGCAGTCCTCTATGTTCTTGACAGACTTCCACTTTGGGACTGGTAAGCCGCTGCAGGCCGGCTTTGCTTTGTTTTTCCTGTTTCTTTGTTACTTCCTCATCAGGGTGTCTTTTCTCTCTGCCAATCGGGTGAGTGGACTTTCTCCATCTGCGGCCTGACCGCACTCGAACTCGGCTTGCTGCGGTCTGCGTTTGGAGAGCAGAAACGTCCCGACGGCCAGTACCGGAACCAGACTTCCCTCTCAGCCACCCTCCACCCCCGCTTGTGCCACCAGATGTGGAGTACAAACAACTTCCTTTGTCATTCCGCAGAAAGAGACACTGAGTCTGCGTCTTCCCGTTGCCTTCAGATGTCTTGAGCGTCGCCACCGTCACCAGGGCGCCCACCGCGGCCTGGGGGAGGCCGTACCCTGAATCCCACGCCCCACTAGAGTGCACATCCGCCGGCCTGGGACAACAAGTCCTCCGACCGGTGGGGGGTGACACTGGTGCTCGTCCACCGCTCGGTGTGGTGCCACTCTTCTGCCGGTTCTTGGAGCACAGTGCCCAGGCCCGCAAGCCCCGGATGAGCGGTAGGTCCGCCAGGCCCAGCTCCAGCCTGCTGGGGAGCGGCTGCGACGCCGAGGAGCATTTCATAGGCGTCTCGCGGGGTGGCGCCTTCAGGCATGGGTAGTTGTTGTTGTTGTTGTGCTGCAGCATGGTGCTCCACGTGAGCCTCATTTAGAGAGGCGTTCTCTTCCTTTAATAATTGGAGTGCATATTTTGATGGTCTTCAGCCAGAAGTCATTCAAAAAGTCTCTAAAGGGGGCAGCATCGCTTGGAAAATGATGTCCAACTGAAGTGCAATAACAGCAACGCCTCTCCGTGGGCCCCTATGGTATGCCAAGGAGATATAATAGGAAGTTTATATGGATGTGTTCAAGCGCCACATTTGTTTTTGTCCATTTTTATCATCAACCCAAAGAGAGAAAACATAAATAAAATGTATTTGCATAATTAACCTTAAATCACCAAATTACAAAGGAGTGTTGAAGCCACGGTGAATATAAAAATAAGCACGACACCGTGAGTTGTAATCTTGCCAGAAAAAGTGCTGTTTTGGTTCAAGAAAAATAAAATTCTTGGAGAAAATTGCTGTATTTTAGACAAAAGTCTTTGTATTTTTTTGAGTAAAAACTCAATTTAGAATGTAAATGAATAAAGAGTAAGGAATAATTTTCGAACAAAAGTATTCTATTTATTTTGAGAATAAAATGACATATTTTCAAAAATAAATTACATGTTTGAAAAAAACAACCATGTATCTATTATATTGCAGATGACATTTTGGCGAGAGAAGGGGTGTACACCTGGGACTGGTTGCCATCCATTTGCAGGGCACATGCAGAGAAAACTTACATCACATAATTTAGAATCTTCATTGAACGTCACATACATGTATTTGGATTGTGGGAGTACAGCTACAGCACCGCAACTCCATGCAGTAAGGCCAAAGCCAAGATTCGAACCCCCAACCTCAAAACTGTGTGACAGACATGCTAACCACTCAAACGCAATCGTCGTTCGTTATCCGTCACGCTCGGTGGTATCCACGCGTGCACATCACTTACGTCATTGGACCAATCAAAACAACATTTTATACAAACATTTCTCACCAAATTCGATGATTAAATTGCCGCCCGTCTCTCTCGTAATCACAGGCGAAGGATACGCGTCCTCCTCGGACTGTGCAGCAGCATCTTCCTCCTAGTTGTGGGCCTTGATGATCCACCGAATGTTCGCCCGGTCCACGCTGGCTTAAAATAGACACGACTACACCACAAAGGCGTCTTTCGTCCACCTCCTCCTCCTCCTCCGCCCTCCGTCAGCATCGTCAGCCTCTCCTCCCCAGCAGCACCAGTAACAGTACCAGTTGCAGCACCACTGCGGCCATTGCGCGTCATCTGCGACACGCAACGCATGCAAGCATCCGCATCATCAGCGCAGCTCGCCTCCACGTACTCGTAAGCCCAGGCCAGCCTCCCCCGCGCAGCCGCCATGGAGCTGTTACTCAGGAAAGGGGTAAAAAGGGAAATTGATCACAAAAGTGTTAAAATATCACGTATTGCTTACTGTAAATAACAATGAAATGACCGAACGTTGGTCAGTGGACAGTGCTACGCTACCAATTTAATTTTTAGGTTACGAAAATTAAAAAATTAAATTTTGCGAAATAAATGAAATAACTTTAGCGCGATGACGTCACGGCGTAATTGCGTGTAAAATGAATTTGCACTGGGGGGAAAGAGAAAATATTTTGTGGTTGCGCTGATGAAATGTTGCCGTTTTTATTTGCAAGTAAGTCAATTTTGTTTCTTATTGTTATTGTGCTGCTTATTTTCTGATTATTCTGTTTCTCCGGTGTCCACCAGTGCTCAGAAACGACCCTAAAAAACCGAATCATTATTATCGTTCAACTTCCATAAAAGCGCTTCATTCATGACTAATACATATGAATACAGAATAACACAATTTCACAGATAATACAAATACACAAACCAAGCACATCAAAAAACACCATCCATCCATCCATTTTTTTCATTTGCATTACCGTAGTTTTTTTCATTCCATTTTTCTTAATTCACCGCTTCTCTACATCTATTGTGCAGCGATCTATTAGCAGTGCCTTGACTCCGGCAGTGACGGGAAGCCTTGATTAACTTCAGTCGCTGAGTTAAGTTCTTCCGTCATCTTTTCACATTTTTAAAGGGTATTTAATGAATAAAATGCACCATCATTCGAATTATGTCCCATTAGCAAACTGTTTTAGTTCTGGAACAGACGTGTACGTCGAGTTTATGGCAATTTCTTCCTATTAACTAACAGCGCTATTATTGGACGAATTAATCTCTTACATAACAATTAAAGCACGTACACGTTAATATGTCCGCGTGAATTGCCGTATGTATTTTGTAAATTTATTGTTTGGAAGTACACATGTCCTTATTCTTTGCTAAGAGTTTTATTTTGATCATATTAATCTTGAAGATCAACTTCCGGATATGAATGACGTCACCTACGCAAATAAATGGTGGACAATTTGATCCAGTCAAGATGTTTCTTACTGGGCAGATTTAATTGCCCTTTGCGTTTTGCCTAGTAACAAGAGCCAGAAGAATTCTGTTGAACCGTAGCATCTGGTCGCTCGCTATTCAAATGTTTATTTCATTTTTGTGTTGAATCACAAATGATTTGTGTTGCAACTTGTCACAGTTATTGAAATACAGTATATAAGATGTCTGTGTGAATATATTAATTTATTTATGTAATATCTTCACCAACAATCTCTCCAATGCAGGTGTGACAACACATATACTGTAGCACTGAACAAATACATACTCATTCAAACCAGAAAAGTCAACGTTTCTCCACAAACGTCTCAGTGTGCACAGACATATAATCTTTATCCAGCATTTGAAAAATGTAAAATAAAATGTAACTTTCATTTGCAAAACAGGCACAGCAATCAAAGTCAAAACGTAAATGATTATACATTCTCAAATATCTGTCATACGAAATGTGATGACGGGCTGTAGTGCTGCGGTTTTCTATTTTTACAGACTGTAATGTCTTAAAAACATTTTTCATTTTTACTCTATCAGACACACTATTCTTAGTTAATATGAGGGTGAGGTTTATATTCACTACATAGATGACCAGCCATTAATTTCTTATCTATACTGCTTATCGCACGCAAAGGAGTTGATAACTGTGTCCAAATAGTATATATGAGAAGAGTAATTTAAATTGAGCAACATATTCTTCACTTGAGATGCATGAAAAATAAAAATATGAACTAAAACAGCAGCATTTCGGTCTGCATGATTGACCACCAGTCGTAAGTTTACAGGTATGATCCACACAAATGACAAAAAAAAAAGAAAAAGTTTTACGGCATGACTAACAAACTAAAAATACAGAAATGTGTAACAATCTCAAATAAACCCCAAAGACACACAAACCAATGTGACAAAAACATTCCTGTTGCTACTCTCTAGGAATATTGTAAAAATCGTAATGAATGACCTACTGTACGTCCACAAGGGACAAACTTGTATTTACATCGTCCTCTGGCAGTACTGTCAAATGTAACTACATCTACAATGAAATCGCTTCACAATAAATCTCCTTTGACATAGCGTGTTGAATGTTGAAAATAACTCAAACTACACTAACACACTTGGAGATATAGTAACTAAAAAAAATGGCACAATGAAAAATGAAAAAGTAAATATATCTTACTCTGTTATGAATGAATGCTGCTTGGATGAGTGTTCATCACATGAATACAGACACTCCCCTACTTACGAACATTCAATTTGCTTACATTAGAAAATTGTGAAAAATTCCCTGTTAGTCTAAAAACAACCCTTTTTTTTTAAACTTCCAAGACAGAATTTTGAATTGAGCGCCTACAGTGTACAGTAAACCACCACCATTTTATAGTGGTTAATCTTTCTTGTCCCTGCTATATCGCAGATTTTTAAGGTATGAGTTTTTTTAAATGTTTTTTTACAGTACACTGGCAAGTCTGAATAGAACTATGTGTCAAGATATTTTCTGCATATGCTGTAAGCTCTGCTTGATTGTGTTGCTGCTCTGTGTGAGTTAAAGTTACATTTTTTTTGAATGTTGATTATTACCGTAACATCACTAATTTCCGCGATCACATTGCGCGTTTCACATAATATTTTAGCATTAGGCCAGTGGACTTTCGATACACGATATACTGTATATAATTGGGCTGAACATTTTGTTAAATAAACATACATCGTTTAATTCTTTTTTTTTTCACGTCAGTTTTAAACTTCAACTAGGAAAGAAACATAAATAGCTTAAAGCAACCATACTGTGCCCTTTATTTGGAAAACTGCAAGCAAGAGTCTTGTCTTCATTTCCTCAAAGTGATCCTACACGATCTCTCATGTCTTGCCAACGAAAGTGAGAACAATGCTAAGAATTTTTAAAAAGTGTTTTAATCTGTTTAAGTGCGTTTTAATAAGTGTGAATGTGTTTAAAGCGTTCAGAAGGAGTAAAACCGATTCAAATTTTTTTTTCCCACCTATCGCAGGTTGTACAGGAACAAACTGTTCACTACTGACACTGTCTTGACTAGGTTTTCAATGAACAGCTCAAGAAAGAACAGGCACAATGTAATACTTAATGACAATAGAAAAATGGCAAAATAACGATTTACAAACAGTTTAAGATACAGCCTACATGAACGTAACTCGTTCGTAAGTTGGGTTGCATCTGTATTTACCAAAACAAAGGCTTTCATTTTGCAGGCGTGTCTGGCTCCTCAGAGGTCTGATGGTGGATGAGTGGTTGCCCCTGAAACACCCGCTGAGGTCTCGGCAGGCGTGGAGTGCCGCGTCCTGGTGGTCTTGGTGACCACAGTAACTGAGCCTCCTCCCCCCGGGGTGGAGACTTCGCGTGTGGTGATGTCAGAGGAGTGCTGGCAGAAGGAGCCCGACATGTTGGCTTCACCTCCCAGCTCCCCTCGCCGCTGTGCCTGGGGAGACCCCTCTGGCGTGATCTGGAGGAAGCCTGCCAGGAGGTCAGGCCAAAAGGACAGAAAGTGAGGAGGGAAAACAGCTGGAGAAGCGTGTAAGACAGAAGGGAAGGTTAGTCTTTGTAGCAGAGAGACAAAGCAAGACGTGACAGTTAATAAAAGGGAAACAAAATTACAAATTCCACTACAGTGAACACATGCCATTCACTGGTGTCTGGGAAAGTGAGCAGCTGCATTCTTAAATTAACGTGAGCAGATGCCAGCTCCGCAACTCAGCAGCACACCAGGATGAAGGTTGATGAAACGTTGGCTTCGTAGTTCGTTTCGTTTTAATGTTAAAATGGTTTGCCTGAACCAGAATCCCAAATCAGATTGTAACCAAAAAGTAGAATTCTGGTGGCTGAATGTCACTTGTCATGACTGCAGTAGCCTTCTACTTCCGAACGTCTGGCAGAAGTTGCATGTTCGTCTTCTTTTAAAGAAGAGTAGCTTTGAATGCTTGAACTGTTTTACAGAGAAGCACTATTTGGCAAAAGTAAATAAATAAATAACATTTACAAACAGGACAGTAACTGCTTTCAAGGTGAGAGACCAGGCCTACCTGTGGAGTGAGGTTTCAGGGTGAACTTTGGGACCTTGAACCATGGGGGGGCCTCTATCCCCTGGGGATCTCCTTTGATGTCTCCTTCGCTCCAGGTTTGGACTTTTGATGAGCTGAACTCCATGGTAGAAGAAACTGGAGATGCCGAGGTGTCCTGATGCAGCATTTGCGTTCTGGAGTGTTGTGTGACAACGTCCTTTGAGGACTCATCAACAAAACCTTCAAATGAAACATTGCCTGGTTTTATCTGGAGCCCTTTAGGAGCTTCCGCTGACGATGAAGGTTTGCCCAGTCTGGTTCCGATTTCCAAGCTGGCGTCACCTGCAGCTTTCTTTCCATAAGGAGAAGTGAATTCCACCTTTGGAAGTTTGACTTTTCCACTAGCTGCCACTTCTTCGTCTTTGAAGCCCCTGTGAAATCGTGTATCTGTTTCAAAGTGGAACTTTGAACTTGGAGTTTCTGGCCTGAGTGTATCGTCAGTTGACCTTAATGGGCTGGTACACACTGACATTCCAGGTGTGCTAACAGATGTTTCTATGGTGTTTGTTTGAAATTTGGGAATCTTCACCTTGGCGTCACCTGTATTCAAAGTCACCTCATCTGTTTGGGATGGATTTACTAAAACAAAAACTGCTTTCTTCACTTTGGGGCCTTCGGATTTGGTCTCCGGTCCTCGGATCTCCAGTCTTCCTTCCCGGGAGGACAGGGACGGGAGTGGGACACCAAATTTGGGGATTTTTATCTTCTTGCCTAATTTGTCGTCTTCTTCATCCTGTGCTGTACCGATATCAAAGTCTATGTCTGGAATCCTGGGGATTGCACTAGATGATGACGGGAGGCCACTTTCTTCTGAGTCTTCTTTGCTTTTCACACTTGCACTTGGTAACGTAACGCCTGGCATTTGAATGTTAATATTTCCCTCTTTGTGTCCGTTGTGAATTGTGGATGTCAGACCAGAGACTGCAGGTTCAATATTCTCAATGTCATGCTCAGATTTTACACTGCCACCAGTTTTCTTTTTGGGCATTCCGATATTGAACTTTGTTCCCTTGACTTTGGGCCCTTTGACTTTGCTGTTGGTTTCTACATGACATTCTACCCTCTTGGTGTCCCCTTTCCGAAGTCGCATGTCCAGCTCCAGGTCTCCTTTTGGACATGCAATATCCAGGCTTGGCATCTTCAGTTTCAGACCTGTTTGCTCTCCCTTTACATGCACATCACCTTTGTCTTTGTGGATAGATATGTCTGTCCTTTGGATTGTCGCTTCTGGGAGGTCAGTGATTGCATGTGGCATCTTAAAGTCGCCTTGTCCATGTCCATGGAAGTCAGCATCTGGTGCTTTGGGAAAGGACACGTCTATTGACTGCATTTTGAGTTCAACTTCTTGTGTTTCAATCTTTAAAGGTTTGCTTTTTGGCATGTTGCCAACTTTTCCTTTTGGTAAGGATAAGTCCACATTCGGCATTGGGAATTTTGTTCCTTCTCTCTCATAACTAATTTTGGGAAGTGGCACAGCCAGGTCTACTTTGGGCACATTCACATCAATAGCAGGCTTTTTGGGAATTTCTCCCTCATAGGTTCGGATGTCACACTCCAATACGCCAACCTCTGCATTGGGGAGAAGAACCTCCTTTTCTGGTGATTTAGTGGCGGGAAGTGATAGCTCAACTGAGGGCATCTTGGCCTTGGCCTTAGCTTCAAGGTCACCGCTTGGCTTTCCCAAATCTCCATCTTTTGAAGCAAATCCTGGCATGGAGAACTTTGGGAGTTTGATAGTGACATCGGGTGCATGGAAGCGACCTTTCCTTTCTACATCAACACTAGTATCTGGTTTAGGAATGTCAATGCCCCCCTTTTTTAAATTGACATCCAATTCAGGACAAGACACAGACACATCTGCATCCGTTTTGGGTATTCCAATGAAGGGCTTTTTGAGTTTAGCTTTTTTGCTTGTCACTTTACTGTCCAAAGCCAACTCCACAGATGGCTCTCTGAGAGAAATGTCGACCTCAGAGCTTTGTCCCGACACCTCCAAATGGCCACTCTTGGACTTGCCACCAAACCTGGGAAGTGTAAAACTGGGGACTTTGAGAGAAACATTGGGCAAATCAAAACTTCCCCCAGAAGAAGGCCTGCTTCCCTCTGGTTTCAGAAGCGCCACTTTCACATCGTCACCTTTTGGTTTGGTGAGGCCAAAGTCAATATCCACCTTCGGGGCTGAGATGTCAACAGTTGGAAGTTTGACTGTCCCACGTTTAAAAGAGCCTGAACCTGAACCTTCTCCTGTCAGTCCAGTCATTGCCGGGATGGCAACTTTCCCACCTTTTAGATCAGGACCTTCCAAACTGACATCTACTTCTGGGGATTTAATTTTCGGAAGGGAAACATCAACCGCTGGCATGGTGACTTTTCCACCTTTAATGTCAGGACTTTGAAATTCTATGTCAGGACTTTTTGTTTTCATTTTAGGAAGATAAATATCCACAGAGGGCATATGGAACTTTCCTCCTTTGTCAACATGTCCTTCAAGTCCAATTTCTCCCCCCGCTTTTCCTTTGGGCAGAGACACATCGATGTCTGGAATATCAAGCTTACTTCCTTCAAGTTTTGGACCTTTTACTTCTGGTAAAGAAACATCCAATGTTGGCACTTTCAACTTCCCTCCTTTGAGATCTTGGCCTTCAATGTCAACATGCCCCTCAACTTTTCCTTTGGGAAGTGACACATTGATGTCTGGAATTTCCATTTTGCCTCCCTTGAGTTCTGGACCTTTTACTCTAAGACCACTTTCTGGAAGATGCACTTTTGGTAAAGAAACATCAAATGCTGGTAATTTAAACCTTCCTCCTTTAACGTCAAAGCCTTCAATATCCAGATCTTTTTCAACTTTGGGAAGAGAAACATCAACCATTGGCATGGCGACTTTTGCAACTTCAACATCAGGACCATCAGTATTTATCTCTGGACCTTTTGTTTTCACTTTAGGAAGAGAAATATCAACAGAGGGCATGTGAAATGTTCCTCCCTTGGTAACGTGCCCTTCAAATCCTATTTCTCCTGCTTTTCCTCTAGGGAACGACATGTCCAACGCTGGCATCTCAGTCATCCCTTCACTGAACTCTGGCCCTTTTAATTTGACACTACCCTCTGGAAGATTGACTTTTGGTATAGAAACATCGAGTGATGGCATTTTAAACTTTCCACCTTTGACATCAGGACCTCTGAAATTAACATCACCCTCAACTTTTTGTTTGGGAAGGGATACTTCGATGTCTGAAATTTCCATTTTTCCTCCCTTGAGTTCTGGACCTTTTAATTTAACTTCACCTTTTGCAAGACTGGCTTTTGGTGAAGAAACATCCAATGTTGGCATTTTGAATTTTCCTCCTTTGACATGAGGTCCCTCAATATCGAAATCTCCTTCAACTTTTGGAAGAGAGACATCAACATTCTTTCCTTTAAGTTCTGGACATTTTAGTTTGACTTCACCTTCTGGAAGATTGACTTTTGGTAAAGAAACATCAAACGATGGTGTTTTGAACTTTCCACCTTTGACATTAGAGCTTTCAATATCGAGATGTCCTTCAGCTTTGGGAAGAGAAACATCAACGGTTGGCATGGTGACTTTTCCACCTTTACCATCTGGGCCTTCAATATTTATCTCTGGACCTTTTGTTTTTATTTTCGGAAGAGAAATATCCACAGAGGGCAGATGGAACTTTCCTCCTTTACCAATCCCGATTTCTCCTTCTGCTTTTCCCTTAGGGCATGAAATGTCTAAGTCTGGCATCTCAATCTTTCGTCCGTCAATACCTGAACACTTTATTTGAACACCACCCTTTGGAAGGTTGACTTTTGGGAAAGAAACATCCAATGTCGGTATTTTCATTTTTCCTCCTTTGACTTCAGGGCATTCTATGTTAAAATCTCCCTCCACTTTGGGAAGTGTGCCATCAACGTCTGGAATTTCCATCTTTCCTCCCTTGAGCTCTGGACCTTTTAGTTTCACACCACCCTCTGGAAGATTGACTTTTGGTAAAGAAACATCCAACGTTGGCATTTTGAACTTTCCTCCTTCGACATTAGGGGCTTGAACCTCAATGCCACCTTCAAATTTTCCTTTGGGAAGTGAGACATCAATGTCTGGAGTTTCCATTTTCCCTCCCTTGAGTTCTGGACCTTTTAGTTTAACACCACCCTTTGGAAGATTGACTTGGGGTAAGGAAACATCCAACGTTGGCATTTTGAACCTTCCTCCTTTGACTTTTGGGGCTTCAATATCAAAATCTGCCTCAACTTTGGGAAGTGATACATCAACATCTGGTTGTTCCATCTTTCCTCCCTTGAACTCTGGACCTTTCAGTTTGACACCACCCTCTGGAAGATTGACTTTTGGTAAAGAAACATCCAACGTTGGCATTTTGAACTTTCCTCCTTTGACATCAGGGCCTTGAACCTCAACGCCACCTTCAACCTTTCCTCTGGGAAGTGAGAAATCAATGTCTGGCATTTCCATCCTCCCTCCCTTGATTTCTGGACCTTTCAGTTTGACACCACCCTCTGGAAGATTGACTTTTGGTAAAGAAACATCCAATGTTGGCATTTTGAACTTTCCTCCTTTGACATCAGGGCCTTGAACCTCAACGCCACCTTCAAATTTTCCTTTGGGAAGTGAGACATCAATGTCTGGCATTTCCATCCGCCCTCCCTTGAGTTCTGGACCTTTCAGTTTGGCACCACCCTCTGGAAGATTGACTTTTGGTAAAGAAACGTCAAACGTTGGCATTTTGAACTTTCCTCCTTTGACGTCAGGGCCTTTAATGTCCAAATCTCCTTCAGCTTTTGGAAGTGAGACATCAAAGTCTGGCATTTCGATCCTCCCTTCCTTGAGTTCTGGACCTTTCAATTTGACACCACCCTCTGGTAGTTTGGCTTTTGGTAAAGAAACATCTAACGTTGGCATTTTGAACTTTCCTCCTTTGACATCAGGGCCTTGAACCTCAACGCCACCTTCAACCTTTCCTCTGGGAAGCGACATATCAATGTCTGGCATTTCCGTTTTCCCTCCCTTGAGTTCTGGACCTTTTAGTTTAACACCACCCTCTGGAAGATTGACTTTGGGTAAGGAAACATCCAACGTTGGCATTTTGAACCTTCCTCCTTTGACTTTTGGGGCTTCAATATCAAAATCTGCCTCAACTTTGGGAAGTGAGACATCAATGTCTGGCATTTCCATCCTCCCTCCCTTGAGTTCCGGACCTTTCAGTTTGGCGCCACCCTCTGGAAGATTGACTTTTGGTAAAGAAACATCCAACGTTGGCATTTTGAACCTTCCTCCTTTGACTTTTGGGGCTTCAATATCAAAATCTGCCTCAACTTTGGGAAGTGAGACATCAATGTCTGGCATTTCCATCCTCCCTCCCTTGAGTTCCGGACCTTTCAGTTTGGCGCCACCCTCTGGAAGATTGACTTTTGGTAAAGAAACATCCAACGTTGGCATTTTGAACTTTCCTCCTTTGACATCAGGGCCTTGAACCTCAACGCCACCTTCAACCTTTCCTCTGGGAAGTGACACATCAATGTCTGGCATTTCCATTCTCCCTCCCTTGAGTTCTGGACCTTTCAGTTTGACGCCACCCTCTGGAAGATTGACTTTTGGTAAAGAAACATCTAACGTAGGCATTTTGAACTTTCCTCCTTTGACATCAGGGCCTTGAACCTCAACGCCACCTTCAAATTTTCCTTTGGGAAGTGAGACATCAATGCCTGGCATTTCCACCCTCCCTCCCTTGAGTTCTGGACCTTTCAGTTTGGCACCACCCTCTGGAAGATTGGCTTTTGGTAAAGAAATGTCAAACGTTGGCATTTTGAACCTTCCTCCTTTGACTTTTGGGGCTTCAATATCAAAATCTGCCTCAACTTTGGGAAGTAAGACATCAATGTCTGGCATTTCCATCTTCTCTCCCTTGAGGTCTGGACCTTTCAGTTTGACACCACCCTCTGGAAGATTGACTCTTGGTAAAGAAACATCCAGGGTTGGCATTTTGAACTTTCCTCCTTTGACATCAGGGCCTTGAACCTCAACGCCACCTTCAACCTTTCCTCTGGGAAGCGACACATCAATGTCTGGCATTTCCATTTTCCCTCCCTTGAGTTCTGGACCTTTTAGTTTAACACCACCCTCTGGAAGATTGACTTTTGGTAAAGAAACATCCAACGTTGGCATTTTGAACCCTCCTCCTTTGACTTTTGGGGCTTCAATATCAAAATCTGCCTCAACTTTGGGAAGTGAGACATCAATGTCTGGCATTTCCATCTTTCCTCCCTTGAGTTCTGGACCTTTCAGTTTGGCGCCACCCTCTGGAAGATTGACTTTTGGTAAAGAAACATCCAACGTTGGCATTTTGAACTTTCCTCCTTTGACATCAGGGCCTTGAACCTCAACACCACCTTCAAATTTTCCTTTGGGAAGTGAGACATCAATGTCTGGCATTTCCATCCTCCCTCCCTTGAGTTCTGGACCTTTCAGTTTGGCGCCACCCTCTGGAAGATTGACTTTTGGTAAAGAAACATCTAACGTAGGCATTTTGAACTTTCCTCCTTTGACATCAGGCCCTTGAACCTCAACGCCACCTTCAACCTTTCCTCTGGGAAGCGACACATCAATGTCTGGCATTTCCATTTTCCCTCCCTTGAGTTCTGGACCTTTTAGTTTAACACCACCCTCTGGAAGATTGACTTTGGATAAGGAAACATCCAACGTTGGCATTTTGAACTTTCCTCCTTTGACATCAGGGCCTTGAACCTCAACGCCACCTTCAACTTTTCCTCTGGGAAGTGACATATCAATGTCTGGCATTTCCATCCTCCCTCCCTTGAGTTCTGGACCTTTCAGTTTGACACCACCCTCTGGAAAATTGACTTTTGGTAAAGAAACATCCAACGTTGGCATTTTGAACTTTCCTCCTTTGACATCAGGGCCTTGAACCTCAACGCCACCTTCAACCTTTCCTCTGGGAAGTGACATATCAATGTCTGGCATTTCCATTTTTCCTCCCTTGAGTTCTGGACCTTTTAGTTTAACACCACCCTCTGGAAGATTGACTTTGGGTAAGGAAACATCCAACGTTGGCATTTTGAACTTTCCTCCTTTGACATCAGGGCCTTGAACCTCAACGCCACCTTCAACTTTTCCTCTGGGAAGTGACATATCAATGTCTGGCATTTCCATCCTCCCTCCCTTGAGTTCTGGGCCTTTCAGTTTGACACCACCCTCTGGAAAATTGACTTTTGGTAAAGAAACATCCAACGTTGGCATTTTGAACTTTCTTCCTTTGACATCAGGGCCTTGAACCTCAACGCCACCTTCAACTTTTCCTCTGGGAAGTGACATATCAATGTCTGGCATTTCCATCCTCCCTCCCTTGATTTCTGGACCTTTCAGTTTGGCGCCACCCTCTGGAAGATTGACTTTTGGTAAAGAAACATCTAACGCAGGCATTTTGAACTTTCCTCCTTTGACATCAGGGCCTTGGACCTCAACGCCACCTTCAACTTTTCCTCTAGGAAGTGACATATCAATGTCTGGCATTTCCATCCTCCCTCCCTTGATTTCTGGACCTTTCAGTTTGACACCACCCTCTGGAAGATTGACTCTTGGTAAAGAAACATCCAGGGTTGGCATTTTGAACTTTCCTCCTTTGACATCAGGGCCTTGAACCTCAACGCCACCTTCACCCTTTCCTCTGGGAAGCGACACATCAATGTCTGGCATTTCCATTTTCCCTCCCTTGAGTTCTGGACCTTTTAGTTTAACACCACCCTCTGGAAGATTGACTTTGGGTAAGGAAACATCCAACGTTGGCATTTTGAACCTTCCTCCTTTGACTTTTGGGGCTTCAATATCAAAATCTGCCTCAACTTTGGGAAGTAAGACATCAATGTCTGGCATTTCCATCTTTCCTCCCTTGAGTTCTGGACCTTTCAGTTTGGCGCCACCCTCTGGAAGATTGACTTTTGGTAAAGAAACATCCAACGTTGGCATTTTGAACTTTCCTCCTTTGACATCAGGGCCTTGAACCTCAACGCCACCTTCAACCTTTCCTATGGGAAGTGACACATCAATGTCTGGCATTTCCATCCTCCCTCCCTTGATTTCTGGACCTTTCAGTTTGGCGCCACCCTCTGGAAGATTGACTTTTGGTAAAGAAACATCTAACGCAGGCATTTTGAACTTTCCTCCTTTGACATCAGGGCCTTGAACCTCAACGCCACCTTCAACTTTTCCTCTAGGAAGTGACATATCAATGTCTGGCATTTCCATCCTCCCTCCCTTGATTTCTGGACCTTTCAGTTTGACACCACCCTCTGGAAGATTGACTCTTGGTAAAGAATTATCCAGGGTTGGCATTTTGAACTTTCCTCCTTTGACATCAGGGCCTTGAACCTCAACGCCACCTTCAACCTTTCCTCTGGGAAGCGACACATCAATGTCTGGCATTTCCATTTTCCCTCCCTTGAGTTCTGGCCCTTTTAGTTTAACACCACCCTCTGGAAGATTGACTTTGGGTAAGGAAACATCCAACGTTGGCATTTTGAACCTTCCTCCTTTGACTTTTGGGGCTTCAATATCAAAATCTGCCTCAACTTTGGGAAGTGATACATCAATGTCTGGCATTTCCATCTTTCCTCCCTTGAGTTCTGGACCTTTCAGTTTGGCGCCACCCTCTGGAAGATTGACTTTTGGTAAAGAAACATCCAACGTTGGCATTTTGAACTTTCCTCCTTTGACATCAGGGCCTTGAACCTCAACGCCACCTTCAACCTTTCCTATGGGAAGTGACACATCAATGTCTGGCATTTCCATCCTCCCTCCCTTGATTTCTGGACCTTTCAGTTTGACACCACCCTCTGGAAGATTTACTTTTGGTAAAGAAACATCCAACGTTGGCATTTTGAACTTTCCTCCTTTGACATCAGGGCCTTGAACCTCAACGCCACCTTCAACCTTTCCTTTGGGAAGTGAGACATCAATGTCTGGCATTTCCATTCTCCCTCCCTTGAGTTCTGGACCTTTCAGTTTGGCGCCACCCTCTGGAAGATTGACTTTTGGTAAAGAAACATCAAATGTTGGCGTTTTGAACTTTCCTCCTTTGACTTTTGGGGCTTCAATATCAAAATCTGCCTCAACTTTGGGAAGTGATATATCAACATCTGGTCGTTCCATCTTTCCTCCCTTGAGCTCTGGACCTTTCAGTTTGACACCACCCTCTGGAAGATTGACTTTTGGTAAAGAAACATCAAATGTTGGCATTTCGAACTTTCCTCCTTTGACATCAGGGCTTTCAATGTTTAAATCTCCTTCAACTTTGGGAAGTGAGACATCAATGTCTGGCATTTCCATCCTCCCTCCCTTGAGTTCTGGACCTTTCAGTTTGGCGCCACCCCCTGGAAGATTGACTTCTGGTAAAGAAACATCCAACGTTGGCATTTCGAACTTTCCTCCTTTGACATCAGGGCCTTGAACCTCAACACCACCTTCAATCTTTCCTCTGGGAAGTGACATATCAATGTCTGGCATTTCCATTTTCCCTCCCTTGAGACCTTTTAGTTTCACACCACCCTCTGGAAGATTGACTTTTGGAAAAGAAACATCCAATTTTGGCATTTTGAACTTTCGTCCTTTGACTTTTCGGGCTTCAATATCAAAATCTGCCTCGACTTTGGGAAGTGAGACATCAACATCTGGTACTTCCATCTTTTCTCCCTTGAGCTCTGGGCCTTTTAGTTTAACACCACCCTCTGGAAGCTTGACTTTTGGTAAAGAAACATCCAACGTTGGCATTTTGAACTTTCCTCCTTTGACATCAGGGCATTCAATGTCCAAATCTCCTTCAGCTTTTGGAAGTGAGATATCAATGTCTGGCATTTCCATTTTCCCTCCCTTGAGTTCTGGACCTTTTAGTTTCACACCACCCTCTGGAAGATTGACTTTGGGTAAGGAAACGTCCAACCTTGGCATTTTGAACTTTCCTCCTTTGACATCAGGGCCTTGAACCTCAACGCCACCTTCAACCTTTCCTCTGGGAAGTGACACATCAATGTCTGGCATTTCCATCCTCCTTCCCTTGATTTCTGGACCCTTCAGTTTGACACTACCCTCTGGAAGATTGACTTTTGGTAAAGAAACATCCAACGTTGGCATTTTAAACTTTCCTCCTTTGACATCAGGGCCTTCAATGTCCAAATCTCCTTCAGCTTTTGGAAGTGAGACATAAATGTCTGGCATCTCCATCGTCCCTCCCTTGAGCTCAGGACCTTTTAGTTTGACACCACCTTCTGGAAGATTGACTCTTGGCAAAGAAACATCAAACGATGGTGTTTTGAACTTTCCTCCTTTGACATCAGGGCCTTCAACCTCAACACCACCTTCAAAATGTCCTTTTGGAAGTGAGACATCAAAGTCTGGCATCTCCATCCTCCCTCCCTTGAGTTCTGGACCTTTTAGTTTGAAACCACCCTCTGGAAGAGTGACTTTTGGTAAAGAAACATCAAACGATGGCGTTTTGAACTTTCCTCCTTTGACATTCGGGCCTTCAAGCTCAATGCCACCTTCAAGTTTTCCTTTGGGAAGTGAGACATCAATGTCTGGCATTTCCATCCTGCCTCCCTTGAGGTCTGGTCCTTTCAGTTCGATGCCACCCTCTGGAAGATTGACTTTTGGTAAAGAAACATCAAATGTTGGCATTTTGAATTTTCCTTCTTTGACATCAGCGCCTTCAAGCTCAATGTTGCCTTTAAAATTTCCTTTGGGAAGTGAGACATCGACATTTGCAGTTTCCATCTTTCCTTTGAATTGTGGACCTTTTAGTTTAACACCACCCTCTGGAAGATTGACTTTTGGTAAAGAAACATCAAATGTTTGCATTTTGAATTTTCCTCCCTTGATATCTGGGCCTTCAAGTTTAGTGCCACCTTCAAGTTTTCCTTCCGGAAGTGAGACATCAATGTCTGGAAAATCAATTTTCCCCTTCTTGAAGTCTGGGCCTTTTAGCTTGATACCATCCTCTGGAAGACTGATCTTTGGTAAAGAAATGTTAACATGGGGCATATCGAGGTCCACATCTTTGCCTTTGGGAAGTGTCAGGTCCACACTAGGCAACTTGAATTCTCCTTCAGCACCCGGTCCTGTCAGATTAACCTTTTGTGATTGTGATCCATTAAAATTAGGTAGGGTGAACTTCCCATCTCCACCAATATAATGGCTCATGTCTACTCCAACCTCAGCAGAAGAAGGACAGAATTTCTCATCACTTCCTGCACCAGCCACATCCTTGTCAGACACTCCCATCTTTGGCAAAGAGACATTAAGTGTGGGCATGGAAATTTCAGGTCCTTTAAAAGAGCCCTCCACCTCGTCTGGAATTCTCTCAACATGAAGGTCCACGTCTGACACAGAGAAGTCCACTCCAGGCTTCCTAATTGTTGTCTTTATATCCATGTTTGATGTTCCTTTGACTTTGGGAAAAGAGATGTCAATTGAAGGCACAGATGGAACATTTTCTAAAATCCCTCCTTTGTTGACATGTGCTTCAGGGAGAACAATACCACTTTCCCCTCTTATTTCCACGGTTGGAACACAGATTTCGCTTTCTGCTTTGACCTTCATTTTGTCATCATCAGTCTCATCCAAATCACATACCAGTATCATTTTGGGGAGTTTCAAGTTTGGCATTTGCAGTTTTCCATCACCTTTGTCTGTTTCAACATCAACTTTTCCCTTCATAACTTTGGCGTCATCGCCTCTTACTTCAACTTTTGGACCTTTAATTCCCACCTTTCCCTTGTGAGCGGGCAAAGTTGTGTCAGCTTTGATGGAGGGGAGGGCAAAATTCACATCTGGGGAATTTAATGATACTCCCCCCATTTCCACATCTACACCTTTCCCAGCAGGCAAACTGAACTCTACAGACGGCGACGGAATGTTGACATCCGGCTTCTTAAGTTCCACGGATCCAGACTTGGTATCCTTACTCTTGGGAAAGCTGATTTCAAACTTGTGACCTTTTCCTTTGGCTTTGGCTTTGGCTCCTGGAATCTCAGCCGGGGAGACCTTCACCTTTGCCTCCAGTCCTCCACTGTCCTCTTTTCCTCCACTCTGACTTTTTATCTTCATCCGAGGAAACCTGAGAAGACATTTTGTTAGGATTAAAACTGCCACAGAAAATTGTGAAAAAAAAATCCTTGCAACATGTCTAAAACTTTTCCAAACCTCACTGTACTCAATTTCTAACACCGTATTTCTTCAAAAAGTGGTCGAGGGAGTCTATTTCTGCAAAAGCATTAATCAGTGTTTGCAGTATATTTCAATGTGTGTCATGGAGTTTAAAACAATAGTGATTCAGTCTTCTAGAACACTAATTGACGCTGAAGACATGACCAATTATGTTTGATTTCGACACACTTTAATTGGTGCAGTAAGTTGACCATGGCAGGCACTCCTGTGAGATAGATATACACACACACTGTATATATATATATTTATATAAATACATTTAAAATGATCCCTACGATATGTAATACAACCTGATTTTCCTCTTTGCCTTTGCTGCAGCACCACCTTCTGCCTTCACTTGGTCGCTCCGCCTGGGTTTGAACCTGGGGAGGCAAAATTCAACGTCCACATCGCTCATCTCCAGCCGGGGTGGCGTTCCCTCGATCACCAGTTCCTCGCGCCGTTTCTCCTTGAGCCTCTTCAGACCAAAGCGGCCGCCTCTCTTCTTCTTGGCCTTGAACGGCTTGATCGCCTTCACGCTCTGAAACATACAAGAAGGTCAGCCACCCTCCCCTATTTTAGATGCCTTTATGTAACAATCAAACATCAATGACAAGGTTACCGTGAATTTTATAGGGCAACACGTTTCATTCAGAATATGAAGCCGTCTAGCTGACAGTGAACTTCATTGCCAGCCTGCATCGGGCGGCTGTCTGCTCGTTAGCACGTTCTGTTAACACCACCAAGATATGCCTTGGGGAGCAAAACAATTCTGAAAAGCTCTCTGAGCAATTCATCCTGATCTTACAGACGCTAAGCTAATCGATAACTTAGCTTCATGTACCACTGTATACGAAGAGAGACCAACTCTTGATTTGTTTTTTTTGGTCTGGTTTCAGTTTAATAAAATAAAAATAAATACAAACATAATAATAACAAAAACTTGTTTCACTCAGAGTGAAAGTACTGCCTGGATGCTTGTTGTGAACATGATTGGTTGGCATTTCACGTCAATTTAAATGGACCACCACTTTATCGAGAGCATCCAAAACAGGGTCATCCTAAAAAATGTAACAAGCAAGAATACAATACAATACAATACATGCTGATTTATATAGCGCTTTCACAACAGCGGCAGCTGTAACAAAGCGCTTAACAAAGCAGTTAACATGAAGTAAAATAATAAACACAACACACAACATAAAACACGAACAAAAAGTAAAATAATGAACACAACACATAACATAAAACACGGACAGTCGTGCAGTCCTAACCACTTTTCCCCTCATACGCTTTGTTGTTAAAGCAGTTTGAGATGAAAGAGGAGAGAATCAAAGTGTCCTTTCACCAGTGGATCAGAGACGTCATGCTCAAAATGTGCACACGTCGGCTACAAGCTAAGTTTCAAAGTCAACAAGAAACTGTAGCATCCATTGACGAAAAAAGAGATTTGTTCACTTCTCCTGTCCCATGTAAATCCATTCCAATTCCAAGCGGTGACTCTCAGTTCCAAACAGCATCGGCCCTCTGCGCCGACGCTCCTCTCTCCTCATCCTCAACTTCAGCAGTTATCCATCCAGCCACACCAACGCAGACTGTCCAACAGCGCTGACATCTCCACTGAACAAAGCGGGGCTGTGAAAAATGCTGCCCATTACAGGCGCAAAAAACACAAGCGCCCCGAGGCTGTCCAGCACCGACAGTCAATGGCGCCGACATTCCTCCAAATCAAAATCTGTGCTGGTACAGGCGTGCTGCCGAGAAGGCGCAACCACCAAGCACAGATTCTTCTCCTTTGACGAAATGTCGTGGCCAAAAAACGCTGAAAACAGTCCACATCAGGTCCACACGACGAAACAACAAACGTGACAAAACAAAAAGACAAAAACTACAAAAAAGAACAAAAAAAGCAAGGCTCTTTAAGAACACTTGCCGACGGCTGCCTACTCGGGCGCCATCTTGAGGAAAAAAAAAAAAAAAATACCATCATGCTATCTGCTCGCCACTGTTCAGTGCACTGGAAATGTGCTAAATTGTCAACTTCTCAGCCAAGGTAGGGTGACCAGACATTTAGAGTTCAAATATGGACTAAATAAACACATACAGTTCCTCCATTCAAAGTGGAAATCCCATCTTCATGCACGGTGTGGTCGTGATTGGCCAATGATAAGGTCACATTTAGCAAGCCAGACTCAGAGTCAAGGGTGGATGAGTGAAATTTTTAATTACCATTTTGGTCATCTTGGCTTTGGGACCTTTGATGTCCACACTGGGGAGGCGGGGCCGCACGCAGACCTCCTCACCCTGGACCGTCCTCTTGACCAGGAAGCTGACTTTGTAGGGCTCAGCGCACTGGAGGATCTTCAGAGCATCTTCATAACGCACGTTGTCAAAGTAGACCTTGGCGCTTAGCAGCTGATCACCTAGTATGGACCAAAGTAGTATTTTGGACTCCCAGAATATCACAACAGTCTGTTGTCGTATAGAAGTTTGAAGAATTAGTCTATTTTTTTATTTTTTAAAGAAACTTTTTTCTTTTTCAAAAAAATAACTTTTCCTCAAAAATAAACAACCCTTCTCCAAAATATAGGACTTTTTTGAGGAAATACACAACTGTTTCAGAAATGTTTTCAGAAGTATCAAACCTTTATGGTGAATTTAACTTTTTTTTTGAAACATCTGTCTTTTTCTGGAAATACAGTAGGAATTGTATGGTTTGACTATTTTGGGAAGCATACCTGTTTTCCAAATATCCAACCTTTTTGTATTTATTTATACAACTTTTTAGGTGAACTATATGACTACTAATAACACAATCCAATAACTAATATAGGAAGTGAGTAAATATGGGCTATTATTAGTACCTTCACTGGTTTCGAAGTGGCGACATGCACAGCATCCTTGCATTTCTTGTGCATTTGTTTTCCACAAGTCAAATCATCTGTATGTCATTATTTTTTCAAAGTCATGTTGTAAAATAACTTTGTAATGACAAAGTGTCTGGTTTGGAGTCTTTTTTAGGGTTAAAACCATGAATGTTGGCAAAACACTTTTGAGGGACTATCGACTATTCTTGATCCCTAACTAATGCAAATAGTGAGTGTTGACTGCAGTGGGGGAGTTCGCAAGCATGCAGGCACCTTGCTGCAGGCTGAGATGTTTGGCAGCTGGCGAGTCCTTGAGGACGTCTTTGATGAAGATGCCTCGCTCTCCACCGCCGGTCACGCTGTAGCCACTAGCTCCAGCCTCCGCCTCAGTCTCCACCACGATCTCCACCGGAGGCTCCGCGGCTTCCACCGTGGTCTGATCCTCAAATACAAATACAAAGTCTTTCAGTCTTGACTGTCACTGTTGTGAAGTCAAGCTAAAAAAAAAGGATATAAAACAGAATGGTGACCAGTATGAATCAATATCACATATGGAAATAATTCAGAACAAATCAAGATGGTAAGAAGCTAGCATTAAGATCGAAGTGCGGAAATCAACCAGTGGCCCTTCAGGAGCAACACTGTTATCAATTTATCAGTATGGGCAACACCGTGGACCAGTGGCGAGCATGTGTGCCTGGCAGTTGTGAAGTCAGGGTTTCAAATGTCGGGTCTGGCCGATCTGTGTGTAGTTGGAATGTTCTTCCCATACTTGTGTAGGTTATTCATCTCACGTTTCCAAAATATGTCAGAATGTCAGGGTGAATTCTTGTTTGTCTGTAGCCTACGGTGGCATTTTAAAATTCATAGTCGACTGCACGATTTGTATTTTTACGAGATGCCTTGAAAATTTCCAGTTCGGTTCAGATTGTTAGTTTGATGGCTAAGGGGGCTTTACTGTCTGCTCGTTAGAAGGTTCCGGGTCCATCTCCGATTGGGCCAGTTGGCAGGTGGATGCTCGAAGGTGACTTCTCTTCTGACTCAGCACCTTTTTCAACTCTGCATGGAGCTTCTCCTTCTGCTCCTGTACACAACACAAATGTTTTTGTGGGATAGGAAATAAAAGTTTTGATCATTTTCAAAAATAGACAACTTTCTGGGAAATATACAACTTCTGGATTGTACCACTGGTCCTGTTTAATCAAACTTGTTTTCTGAAATATATGAACATTTTCAGAAATATTTGAGTTTGGGTTCTTTTTTGGACAAAAAGGCTGTAGCGATTTTTTTTCCTGTAAATATCTGACTCATGAGGGAAATATACAACTTTTTTTCAGGAATTATGTTTTCAGCTTCATGCCATTTCCGCTCAGGTTGTTGTCATTCATTTGTGTGTATGCGTATAAGTAATATTTGAATTGATTGCCTTGCCGAAACTGTGCCAAGCAGCCAGACGCGGTAAGTTCCATTTCGGGTTCTCCCGTAATTCAGGAAAGATAAGCCACATTGTTTGTTGTTGATGCTCTGGTGCAAAGACTGCTGACATCTCTGCTGATTCCGCACAACTGAAAGCTGTTTTTGTGGCCCAACCATTGTGGTCCACAATAGTGTAGCGAGCGAGCAAAGATGTGCTGCCAGCTGGGCTCATCAATGGCAGCCAACAAAAGTCTCTGGGTTTTAATTGATCAATGATAGAAAGTCTTCCCAAACACATAGAAGCTGTTGAAAGGTGGAAGCAACTCCACACTGTCCCAACATTTTCGTCTGTATAGTATATATGATCGTACATAGCGTATGTGTATGTAGAGTATGTATGGCATGTTGATAAAAGGGGTTACAGTTTGTCTCTATTTGTGTCTCACCGCTCTTTCTGGACTCTCGCGTTCCTCTGCAGATGCACTGTGGTGAGGGTTGCGTTGTGGGCCAGCGGGGGGTCTGCTTGAGGGGGGAGAACGCTTCTTATCTTTCACCTGTGCAGAGGAACAACATTGTGATGGGTCTCATATATTACAATGTGTGTCAATCCAAAGGGAGCATTACTGTCTTTGTTAAAGTCGAATGTTTGTTTTGACCGTCACTGGATGGCGTTTCCTCATGGAGTCTCTTTCGTAGTAGTCGTCATTTTAGTTTGACTCTCATTTTGGTCACTCGGGCTGGGAAACTACCTTCCACTATGTCCCTTTTTTGTCATGCGCAAAACAGTTTGAAAAGAACTGCTGGTTTTGTCTGCTTCCTAGTCAAAATTCAAGTGACTAGTTGCCTTTATGAAAACGAAGTCGCTCGATGGGTTGAAACAATTTATATAAAGTGGGAGTCAAGCCTAAAATTTTCTTTGTAGTGGTTTTTTTAATGGGCCTGTGTGAGTCTAAACACAGTGTTCTCCTTACTATTGCGTTGACGGAATGACAATAAAGCAGATGAATCCACCCTTAGTCATCCATCGAAGGGCACAGCCACTTTGACATTCTACTGCCTTCGGCTGTCGACGGGAATTGACATCAAGTGCCCTCAAACTCCCTTTGCAAACATCACAGCTCACCCGTTTTCCAGATGTGGTCACATGACATTCGCAACACGAGCCCAAAGGGCACTTTAAAGTCAATTCCAGTCGAGAGCTGAGGCCAGTAGAATGCCCAAATGGCTGCGCCCTGAGGTGGATGAAAACGGGTGGATGAATCTGCTTATTCCACCAACACAATATTAATCACTGTGTTTAGATTAGTGGGGGAACATAGAACACATTATTGCAAAGAAAAATTGGGACTTGATTTCCACTTTAAATAGTAGAGCAAATAAACCACATTCTGAGCACTGACTCTGCTGTTGTCAACTAGCTCCTCTCTGTTTGCCGCCATGTTGTTAATGCAAGCAATGTGCATCAGCAGTGACTTACTCTGAAATACAGAGGCTGCTAAAAAAAAAAAGATAAATAACAACATTGAGAATTAAAAATTGACCTGCGCAATCAACTGTAATTGACGTGAGGGCGGAGCTAGTCATTTGCCATGTCTGTGTTTTGCTTACGGCGTGATCTCTGCTGGCGCTGTGAACATGGCCGTCGTCGCCTTCTCTGTCAGAGTCTGGAAGGGGGACAACAAAACACATCATGGATGCATTTTAAATCACGTTGGTGGTATATTGCGAGAGTTGCCACATGAAAAAATAATAAACCTTTGTTGTCCAAATAAACACGGACACACACACAGAATGGTGGAGCGACCACACATCAGACTGTCCTGGAGAGCTAATTGTTGTTAAAGAGATATAACATTTTTAACTGTATTGAGAGACCTCACTTACAGCAAGACTCTCCCCCTTAAATTCATCTCAGAGACTGTTGATGTCGCTTGGTTGCTGCTGTTTTGGTTCGTAACGGTGATCAAATGGACTTGGCAGTGGTTTGGACACTTTTATCTGTGACCTTACAATGCATTTTCGTCTTGGCGGGGGGGTGAAAGGTTTATCTGTCATAAGTGGATGACGCACCTGGCGACTTATTCGGGGTGGACAGTTTATTGCAGCAAGGGTCAGTGAGCGCCACAGACTGTGAGTTATGTCATCTTGTGACCCGCTGGACACCAGACACCCACCTACACACCCCATGCGCACAAATGCCCCCCCCAACAAGACACACACATGGATGCACGCACATACTGTACATAGCGAAAGCAAAGTCCTTAAAGTGATCACATGAAATAGCTGAAGGTCCACGGTGACTTGCAAGCCAAGCCATTCCTAAAATGTTCAGAGGCTGGGATGTCAGGTTCTACACACTCTCAACTCAACTCCACTCCATTTATAAACCGCTTTAAAAAACAACTACAGGCAGAAGAAAGCGCTGCACACAAATAAGCATCAAACAAAACATATGAAACAATTTAAATAATAAAACGAGTTAAGAACAAGAAAAACTCGAAAACAGGTACGATTCTCATGCTGGGTTGATTTGTGGGTTTGAAGATGTGTTTTAAGAAATGGACAATGACGGGAACTTTCTCTAATTTGTAGATGGAGGTCACTCCACAGCATGACACCAGCAACATAGAAGTTCCAGGAACAGCTGGTCAGCTGGCCCGATGCACTGGCCAGGAGCGTACGAATGGAGACCATCAGGGAGGTAAGGCGGGGCTCGTCTCAAACTCAACTTATGTGGATGCTGCTGGAGATAGTTTGACTGTGTTTGGCCCACATTACGTTTTCCACTAAAAGGGTGCTCATCTGTTCCAAGAAAGGAACTGTACATTGAATCCAATCTTAAGCTTTATTAGTAGCTGTTCAGAATGGAAATCGTTGTTCGGAACGGGAACAAAAGTGGTGACCCGGTCGTGTCTCTCATCTCCCTGGTACTTTGCAATTTCCTCAGCATGTCTCTTTGAGTCATTACTTATGATTGTTTTTTCTTGGAGCACCGCAATTTTCTCTGTGCATTGAAGACATGTCGTTATGCTGCTGTGCTCCAGAAAGGAAAAAAAAATCCATCTCCTGTTTTTCTTGAAGTTGGCTGTCCTCATTGCCAACCTTTTTCCTCATAGCAGGTTTTGAAAAAGACATGGCTGGGACTGGGTTGCAGGATATGTTGTCTTGGTGTCACTTCAGAATTACAGTACGTTTCGCCAAAAGCTGTCATGAGCCTGAGCGATGGTAGCCAATCGGTGATTAAAAAAAAAAAAATGCCCAGAGCAACAACATGGCAAAAATGCCCAGGCAGCCGGTGGAGGTAGGCCAGAGTCGTTTAAGGGAACACACACGCATAAACATATACACTTAGTAGAAGTACTGAATCTCTCATGTACTTAAATAAAAGTAAAGTGTACAGGGATGTATTTACTTGGCACGACAACAACAAATCTGCGCCGTTTCCTTCTTTTTTTAACTTACAGATTGCGCCGACTAAGGTGTAAAAAGAAGCAAGCTAGTGTTGACTCTGGCTTTTATGCCATCACAACACATTCCCATAGCTTTACGCACACTCAATTAGCTAATGATAAAAACAGCAACAACAAATTCAGCTTGTTTTAAAATGCAACACAATTACCAAGAATCATTTTTGGTGGAGACAGCATCAAGCAACTCTTCCTGTAAGCGGGCCATGGATGTCAAAATCTTTTTCACCTTATGAGATCCCAAGATCTCAATCGATTTGAGCAGGCGTTGAAAAAAATAATAAGCCTTTTGCGACAAATCAGTAGAAAGGGCAGATACCCGGTTTCAATAAAAATCAAAGGCCGTCAGAAAAATCTGGGAAGTACAGATTCCAGAGAAATCTTAATTCCACTCAGTATTTGTTACCTCCCAACGCTAACACGATGCACGTCCTCCAACTTCCTGTTTGAGTCATGAGATATGATAACAAGTGCGGATGAAACCGTCATCATCAGGATCAAGTGTGCTTTTTGGTGGCCCAAAAATCAGATCAGGCCATCTCTGGGCAGGAAGGGGCTGCATGTAAACAGGAAAGTGATATTTCTGACAAAGATGCCCACCTATTTTGTTAGTTAACACAGTGTTCCATTCGCTTTTGAGTTCAATTTGTTCCCTGACTAACCTCCACTTAATTTACTCCGATATTAAATCAATTCCATGTCAGCATCTTCTCCATGCTCCTTGCGTGTGTTTTCATTTCGTATTTGCAGGTTTTGGTTGTTTGTCCCTTTCAATAAACAGCCGAACGGCCACCATCGTTCAAATGTATCTGTTTATTTATTTATTTACTTTTGTCAAGCGATGGCGTATCTGAGGCTCACTCGTAACTCAAATATTGCCTTTTGCGACACCAAAATAAAAATTTTAAAAGTTGACCAAGCAGCAATGTAGAACTAAAAAGCTCATACGTCAACATGCTCCCGTGAAAACATGCTTAGTGTCACACGGCGCATAATGTTATTTACATGGCTCTTCCCTTACTTGCCGTGTGCAGGGAAGTTCACCCTCGATCAGATGTCAAACATTGTTTCCTCACAGGGGTGCTCCCTCCCAAGCCCCCTGATCCACTTCTGACCAAACTTCCTGCCTGAAAATGAACCCCACCTACTAGCACCACGGCCACCGCCCAAAAACAGACGCCAGGAAACCACCATCATGATCCATCATGTCACTTGTAGTCCTTGTTTATGCTGAAGCGTTCATGTGATGTCTTCGAGCTGCTTCCACTAGCCTGAACTTCTCTTCAGGAGAGTCCACTTCTTGGCCTCCGTCACACCAGCTGGACTCACGGAGGCTTCGGATGTCTCACATGCTAAGAAGCAGCATGACACCGCATCTGATGCACTGTGTACCATGAAGACAGGAATAAAATCCCAAACGTGTGTTGTGGCCAGGGGTGGGAAGTAACAATATACAAATACTTTGTTGATATACCTAAGTAGTTTTTGAGGCATCTGTACTTGAGGGTTTATTTCACTTTCACTCAACATTTGAAGACATTCGTCTATACTTTCTACATCTAAATTGTCAAAATAGACCTCTGATTGTGACTTCAGATTCATGAGTTTGGAAACAGGCGTTTGCGCCGTTGTAGGCGCGAACAGAGCTGACTTGCTTGCCAGCCAGTGGAAGCTGCTCCTCTCATTCACTTTAAATTCGCATGGTCCAAACCAAAGTCGCAGTGTACAGAAGAATGCATGCTGACTGAGGGAGTGAAATACCGTCCATCCATTTTCTAATCGGTTTATCCTCACGAGGGCTGCGGCTATGCTGGAGCCTATCCCATCTGCCTTCAGGCAGTTAGGCGGGGTACCACTGAACACTCAAGGACAATTTAGAGTGTTCCATCAACCTGCCATGCATGGTTTGTTAATGCGGGAGGAAACCGGAGTACCCGGAGAAAACCCGCACAAGCACCTGGAGAACATGCAAATGCCACACAGGAAGGCTGGGACCTGGAATCGAACCTTTGCACCTTTGCATTTTAAATTCAGATACTCTTTGCAGATCTCAAAGAAACTAAAACTCCTCCAAAACCCAAGCTTGATCTGCCCCAGGAGGGCAATAATGCCCCTCTATATACCACACTGTGCTAATTAAGTCGCTCCAAGGTTAGGTTATGTCGCTTGCAGGACAGAAAGGTAAGATTCCAAACCAATCAAGTGTAATGGTTTGGGTTTCAAAGTTGGAAACTTTCCATGGGAATTGACGGGAATAAATCAGGAAATCAAGAAAAAAAAACACTGAAGGCACTGTAATGCCCTCTCATGTGGACAAGAGGGGTTAACTGTTGAGCATAAAATGTCTGCTTGTAAATAAAACAGAAAATGTTTATGTTCATAATTTAATACAATAACTTTTTCTATCACATCACCCTCAATTTTCAGTTAATTCTCTTGTAAAGTTTCCAATTTGGAATATTTCCACCATTCCCTATTTTAACTTCCTTTGAAAATGTGCTGGAAATTTTCCGTAAACCTGCACAGATCCAGCTACCTTGGCTGTTGTCATCGTTGCGCCCTCACCATGATGACATACCAGGCTTGGGCGGGTTAAGGTGGGGGAGGGCTCCATTTCTGTGTAGGAGGGGGCAAACGGATCCAATGACTATCCTGCTGCAGCTGTCACTTGTGTGTAACGCTAAGAACGAGGCTAAACGAAGTCAATGCCATGCCAGCACCTCTGACAGCTCTGCGTCACTTGACTTTCCGATGATTTATGTTTTTGGGGACCTCAACAAAAGCTGTTTTATCTCAACAATCTGGAAAACCTATCCAATGTGACTCGTCTCAATACCGAATGAAGTAGTTAGCATTAATTTCCATGAACTCCTCTTGTCACAAAACACTCTTAACGTCATGGTGACACACACTACTCAAGTGTTTGTTGAAACAGCACGCTATTGTTCCGCCATGTGCAGCCATTCCGCACCGCGCAGGCACGGCAACTTTCCGCAAAACTTCCCATGACCAACTACAGGACAAAAACTTGACTTTTTTGCTCCAGAGCTACTCATTGAAGCTTTAATGGAAGCTGATGGTCCATCCTACCTTCTTCTCAGCCTTCCCAGGGTCTCCCTTCAGAGCTTCAGTTATCTTCCTGCCCTAAGAACTTTCAGTCTCTCACTCTTGTTGGTGGTATTTCTTAAAATTGTCCTGCTCTCTGTCAAAAACGTTCATCCCTCGTCACCAGCCCGCCCGTGGCTCCCCTCACTGAAAACCTCGACCCGACACAGGACCACAACATCTCCAGAAGGGACCGGGCCAGCTTGCTGATTGGCCAGCGGGCAGGAAGATGCCCCCATATTAGGTCAGCTGGAGGCGGGGCCTGCCTTGCTGATAAAGTAGGGAGGGAGAAAAGCGATAACAACGTTTGGGGCATGGTACAGCGTCTCTGTGTGAAGACTGAATGTGTTTCTACTCACTTGACTGGCACTGATTTCAGCAGGGGTTTTCATTTTTTTAGCTAATGTCGTCAGAGTGAGAAGTTTAGGAATGTGGAGAGAAAGTTCTGATGCACTTGCAGAGCGACGGTCCCGGTGGGAGATGTTGTTGAAGTTTATTTTTAAAGCCAAGGTCTAAAATTAGAAAGAGCAGGATTTGGAGAAAGGGTGAAGCTTCCTCTCGCAATGCTTGAGCAGCTGCAACACAGTGTGTGTGTGTGTGTGTGCGTGCGTGCGTGCGTGCGTGTGTCTATTATTAGTGTGTTTCTGTGAGTGTATTATTAGTGTGGTAAACAGTGAGTCCGCCCCACTGCACAACCCGAACCAGCATAAAATTCCTGCATTGTTATGAGGTGGATTGATGACAAAACAAGACACGTGTCGTTCCCTGAAACATGATACATTTGTGGTAGATCCAGAGGCTGCGAATCAAATCCAGCATCAGACTGCAGCCCTTCCCGGTACTGCAATGCTCTCGGGATGTTGTTGTGATGTAGTCTAGGCGATATTGAGATGTCGCAATAGTGGTTAAGATGCTGGTAATTTTTTTGGTCAGAATGCTGTTGGCATTTGCTGAAGTGCTGTTGCGGTCAGGATATGATTGGCATGTTTTTTGTTTACCGTTGGAAGAGAGTTCCATTATGTGCGAATGCTGTCGGGGCATTTGGATATGGTGGACATGTTGATTGCTTGATTTTGTCAGGATTTGGGGAGATTTCGTGGGGATGGTATGGGCATCTTGTCAGCATGTTCAAGAGATAGCCTTGCGATGTATTCAGGATGTCGTGAAGATTTGGTGTGGTTGAGATGGAATCTGTATCGCGGGAGGATCTAGCTCAGATGCAATGGGGATGATGTTGGGATGTTGTGGCAATGTTTTGGAGATAGTGTTGTTGTAGTGTTAGGATGCCATGGACATGATGTTGAGATTTTGATGGGATGTAGTTGGAAGGAATGTTGTGGAGATGGTCTCAATGTGGTCTTGCAATTTTGTCTGGATGTTTTCTGATCATTAATCGTTTTATTGATCATCAGGGGATACATTCAGGAATGAAATAATATCTGAGTGTAGTCTTTGGATGTTGTCAGGACGTTGAGGAGATTTTTGGGCAGGATGATCTGTGACTTGTTTTAGAATCTTATTTGAATGAAGACATTTTGTGGGATGACTTTGGGATTTTGCCAGTGTATTTTGGAGATTAAATTGGGATATAATCGGTATAGTGTGAGGATTTGGTCTAGATGTTTTATGATGAGATAAATCCAAGAATCGCATAATATATCAGGATAGTATTTGGATGTTGTTGGCTTTGTGTTTGTCTGGTATCAGGATTGTGTTGGGATGGGTCAGCTGCCACGATTGTGTCAGCAAACATGGACTTTGATCCACAATGCCTGGATTTCCATTTATTCAGCCATACAGTGGGGGTATCTGGACTTGGATGGAGGGTCAGGCGTTGGTGCTGCTGGAGTGATGTTGTTGGGTTTTGGTTTTCGTAGTGTTGTTCAGGTTGAGCATTAACGCTGAGCTGTGTAGTGACATATTGCAACCAAGAATCTAGATGAGCCATAAAGCCAAAAGACCCTTCCAACAAATGGATGCCTAACTGTCTAACATTTTGGAATCAGAAGAATTTGAAATTCATCATTCGTAGGCTCCAAAACTTGCAATGTTACATGACCTCATAACAATGTATCACATTGCAAGCTAACACTATTCTGGAAACATGGCCGCAGCTTGTTCCTTAAATTCAACAGATTTTAGATGAGTGTCTTTCTCTAGTACACGGCAAACTAATAAGTGGGAAGATGGATTCATAATGAATAGAAAACAATCGCCATTGGAGATCTTAATGAGCTAATGTCACATTTACATTTTAGCTCGCTTGGCGCATCATGCTGTATTTAAAAGCACAATGCTATCACCCCCAGTGACAATTTGATGTCTTTGGTGGTTCTCAAACTTTTGTTCTTATTGCCGATCCAGTCCGCAAGTTATTCATCCTGACCTGCATCAGAGGAAGGTGTCCAGGTGACTCGGAATATTCCACGGAGACACTCACACATGGTCTGGAGGAGGACGCCACTGGAGCACACCAACACAGCAGCCTGCACTCGGGGCTCTCGAGGTGGAGGCGATCCCGGGGTGGCTTCGACGCTTTGGGGTCGGCAGACCAGCGACGCTCTCAGTGTGCCTTACACCGGGGGATGGAAAAGATGGGAGGGGGTCCAATCCAGTACCCAACTTTGCATCCTCAACCACTGCGTGCGTGCGTGCGTGTGTGTCTGTGT
Organism: Hippocampus mohnikei; assembly: GCA_026261675.1. Taxonomy (NCBI): domain Eukaryota; kingdom Metazoa; phylum Chordata; class Actinopteri; order Syngnathiformes; family Syngnathidae; genus Hippocampus; species Hippocampus mohnikei. The sequence continues at coordinate 4,603,505 of JAKGUB010000346.1, read as the reverse complement.
GTTTGTGTGTGTCTACAGACAGCACAGAATAGACGTGCATTAGCAGTTGTGGACAGTCAGCAATTTGCTCCGTGTCGCTGCAAAGCTCTCATTGTTGTTACCTTTGGAGGCTTTAGCACAGGCTGTTGTTGGTGGGCTTAGTGGAGGCTGCATGCTGGATGGCAGATTGACCCCCAGCACGGAGCACAAAGCTCAGCGTGTTGATTACTGCGGCATCAGAACACCTTTTTAATCAACACATTATTCTTCATTGTTGCCCAGAGAAGACCTGAGGCTGAAATATGTCCAGCCCGGTTTGGACAACAAGTAGCGAGGCAGAATGTTTGCACAGAAACATGGAGCATGTCATTCTAGAACTGTGCTTCCTGGTCCCCTGACGGTCACAAAGCCGTAGTTTGAGGGAAGAAGAAAAGAACATTTCCAACACAGTGTGCACCACCATCATGTCGCGACTATTTTTTATGTTTTCTCACGGTATACGGGCAAGTCCGAATTGAGAGTTGTGTGCCTTCAGTGTAGTACCAAGTTGTGCCACAATATACAACACCGAGCACCACTGCTGGAGATGGAGGGTAGTTATGAGCAAGAAGAAGAGCCGGAGACTTCTGAAGCTTCAGTAGTAGTCATTGTTTGGCGTAGTGTGCAAGCGAGACTCAGGACACATGCGAAGGAATACAGTGGTGTCTTGAGATATAAATTCAATTTATTCCATGACGACACTCATCACCCACAACACTTGCATCTCAAATCAACTTTCCTCATTGAAATGAAAGGAAATGCCCTTAATCCATTCCAACTTCCTACAAAACCCAACAAAACAGCACTCTGTAATACAGCACTTTATAAAAGCATATAGTTAAGGTAGATGTAAACAGAAAGTAAAGAATGAAACCGTGTGACACGTTTCTTTTTGTTGCTTCAAATCAATGGTCTTTGTGCTGCCCCTTCTGCTGTGCGTGCCTTGCCCACCAGGGGTCAGTATAATACAGACATACAGATAACCACGGAGACAGTCACAGCTCCACAGGAAGCGCCAGTAAGTAATAATAATAATAATAATAATACATTTGATTTATAAGCGCCTTTCAGTAATCTTGGAAAAGAATACATACATTGTTATAATATCTGTCTACATGCATTACTCCACCGCTAGTGTTCACATAGCCACTACTAAAGGGGTTATACCACCCCAACTCTAATGCTATTTGTTAGCCTATTTAAGCTGGCAAACATTAAGGCAAAGTTATGTTTTAAATAGGTAACACGTAATGCTCTTTGATTTAGGTTTAGTTTGACAGTAAACTTCAACGCATTAAACAGCTTGAAGCCTCTTTTTAGAAAAAAAATATTTTCTGCCCAAAAGTTTGCTTGCTGCCAAGTGAGTTGAGTTCACTGTCAAAATACAATGCCCCTTTCTGTCTATTAAAGTTGGGAACTTTACACATTTTTGCCTGGTCTTTGTTCTGCTTGAACCAAGACAAGTTGGAATTCCGACATAAATGTACCTTGCAAAACGAGGTCCCCTTGCGTTGGATCTTACTCAGCACTGTCCTGAATCCTTCGTGCGAGCTTGCAGAGCACTCCCCGGTGACATTAAATCCTGCACCTAAATCCGATTAAAGTCATCTAAAATATTTGAAGTGTATCGATTGTGAGACCAAGTTTATTAAGAGTAATTTTTCTGCTGTTCCTTTATGCTTCATTTGAACAGAGGCCATGACAACAGCGACTCTGCCGACAAAAATCAACAATGAATCAATTCAATTACAAGCAAACCCTCACTCAGTTCCTTTCAATTATTTTAATTAGTTATCGCATCCATTTACATACACACGGCAAACTCCAGAAAACAAAAAAGAACCATTTCGAGATTGTCCCTGAGATGGATGTCTTGATGGTGACATCACAGTGTTGAGTCAAATCTTTAAAATGTTCGTAAAAAGGATCGTCGAAAGCCGCTTTCCTAGTGTTGAAAATGTTCCTCCACCTCTGTGGTATGGGCTCTTCCAAAAAGTACCTGCACTACTTTGTAACGTGCGGACTAACAGACATCTTTGATGTCGGTGTGGTGCGTGAGGGGGACACTGAAGCCGGAGTTCCAATCTCTCTCAAAAACATTCCTCAGCTGTGATTGAACGCTGGGCTCCAGGGACGAGGATGCCGTCTGGTTGACCACTATGGCAGAGCCTGCAGTGTTCACAAAGTAGTCGCCCGACCAGTTGGATGTACCTGAAGAAATAAAAGCAACTGAGCATTTATTTCATTCTAACAAAAACAAGGGCGGCCCGGTAGTCCAGTGGTTAGCACGTCGGCTTCACAGTGCAGAGGTACCGGGTTCGATTCCAGCTCCGGCCTCCCTGTGTGGAGTTTGCATGTTCTCCCCGGGCTTGCGTGGGTTTTCTCCGGGTGCTCCGGTTTCCTCCCACATTCCAAAAGACATGCATGGCAGGCTGATTGAGCACTTTAAATTGTCCCTAGGTGTGAGTGTGAGCGTGGTTGGTTGTTCGTCTCTGTGTGCCCTGCGATTGGCTGGCAACCGATTCAGGGTGTCCCCCGCCTACTGCCTGGAGACAGCTGGGATAGGCTCCAGCACCCCCCGCGACCCTAGCGAGGATCAAGCGGTTCGGAAGATGAATGAATGAATGAATAACAAAAACAATTTTGATAGTTTCCTTAATTATGAGTCAGGGACTAAAAAAAAAGAAATGATTCTCAGGAACTAATACAAGGACAGAAAAGATAGAAACCTTTAAATGTTGACGAATATCTGGGATTTTTTCCGCCCTAATGTTCTTTTATTTCTCTGTGCGAAGCTAGACATTTGCTTTTTGCAGTTCACTTGTATTTGGACCCAGTGGTGCAGTGATCTAAGAGATCCACTAGAGGGAGTTGTGTGTGTGTGTGTGTGTGTGTGTGTGTGTGTGTGTGTGTGTGTGTGTGTGTGTGTGGTTGGGCTATTGCTTGTCACTTTTTTCTTTTGCCTGACTGCCACCTACAGGACTGGAGTGGAATACGATGGCCGCATATGAATTGATTTATTTATTATGAAAATGTTCATTTGGCCTTGCTCTCTATTTGTATGGTTTCATTGCATTTTCCTCAAAATTGGGTACAAATCTGGATCAAAAGAACTGGGATTTTTTTTTCTACATTTGCTCGTAGCGGTTTGCCAGCAGTGGGGACTAGTGGACCAGTGACCCACACTTCATCTGACCCATTCTGGGGTCACTTTCAGGTCACTCAGCAATTTTCCCAACATCAGTCGTGAACTCAGTTGGCTCACACAAGTTATCATGTCTTACCGATGTAAGCGACCTGGTCTGTCACCATGTACTTGTTGTGGTTCACCCTGGCGAAGGGGATCTTCTTCTGTTCGGCGCTGGAGGGAACCACGAAGAGTCGCTGTTGACGACAGAGGGACAAAGTGGCTATCCTGATCTTGTGACAAAAATCCTGCCTATTCACCACAAACAAGCCATCTACTCACCACCTGGATATCCAGCTTGGTCTTTGGGTCATAGAGTGACACCAGCGATTTGAGGAAGGAGACCATGGCGGGCGGTGTATTAGACCAGCAGCTGATCAGCAGGCGCACTTGCACGTGCTTCTCGTAGGCCACCCGACGCAGCTGGGTGTCAATGTCCGCCCAGTACCTGCAGGGATGTTCAATATATACAATGTCAATTTTTGACTTTCATTACAGTCTATGGGAATTATTATTATTTTTTGCCCCATTTTGAGAGCACAAAAACATCACAATGGATGCACCACCAGGCAGATGACATAGAAAATTGCAACTTGGTTTCTCAAGTTCGAAGTCGAAAACAAAAGCTTACAATGAGCCCAGCTTTTTCTATTCATCCATCCATCTATTTTCGAATCTGCTTATCCTCACAAGGGTCGTGGGCGTGCTGGAGCCTATCCCAGCCGTCTTCGGGCAGTAGGCAGGGGAGACCCTGAACTGGTTGCCAACCAATCGCAGAGCTTCTTCTCATGATAAAAATATGATCTAACCAAATGATTGCATGTGTGATTGCAGCTCGCTTTACCTTCTGGGATGTGAGAACTCGATGGCAGGCATGTAGTTCATGACGGCGATGTAGACGAAACTCTTGGCGTCCTCCATCACGTTTAAGATAGACTCCAGGTCGGACGTCCTACCGGCGGCGCAGAAGGACAGAGGGGAACTCTGATAAAGAAGAAGTTGTTAACACAACAACAAACACAAACACAAAGTTTAATTTGGTGTTGTTACTCACTGTCAAGTAGACGCTGGAGAGAGTGTTGTTAAGTGTCAGCTGGAGTGGCGTTTCTTTGTTGTAGACGGTGGAGAAGCTGGAGGGCCAAGGTGACGGGATGGACTGGCTCTCCCCCAAGAACCAGTAAGCCTCGAAGATCTTTCCCAAGTCTGAGGCCAGACAGCTGCAGTTGTACACTACCACGCCCAACTCCTTTACCTAACAATCACATTCAAACATAACTTGAGTGCGTCAATTTATAAACAACAGCATGGATTATGCATCGAGATGCTCGTAATGTTTTGATTTCCCGAAACCGCGCAGCTTTAAGTTATGTGTGACCCAAATTTAAATTTGAATTTAAAATCACTTTGTCTTCGCTAGCTTAATGGTAACACAAATAGAGGCGCAACACATGTAGACAGAAAATATGGCAATACTCATATTTTTCCTCCTCTATGGAGAATGATTAATATTATTTCGGCTTACAGTGTAGATTGTGACAGTGTTCATGTACTGTATATGGTATCTGTATTATACTGCCCTCAGGTGGCCAAGGTACACACACCCGAAAGAGCAGCACAATGACTAGGGAATTAAAGTTTAAAATGTGGCAAAAACCTATTTTGATTTGCTTACCCTCCTCTTCCTTATGTCAATAGTGTATGTTTTTAGAAAGTACACTACTCTATTGGGTTATTTTCCTGATGACAACAACACATAAACATTTTATTTCACTGGGGAAAGAGCAAAAGATCATTTGAGGAAGGAAACAAACTTGTATTTCAACGAATCACTGTATAGCTAAATATGGCAAAAAAACCCCTTGAAAAATAAAATCTCCCAACATAGACCATAATCCGTTCTGTGACACTGCTTGACTTCCAAATTCAATTTTTACCTCCCATTTGAAGCGATGTAATTTTTGCCGTCATCAAACATTGTTAAATAAGGCAAACGTATAATATTCTAAATGATCATATGAATGTGAATAGAAGTCAACCACTGTTTCATGTTGAACTAAGACAAAAAACGCATTTACTCACGCTTGAGGCAGGAGGCATTTGCAGAGCAATACTGACACCTAGCGTCATTTTGGAGGCACGTCTGGTATCAAGTGTGTACTGTACCTGTGTGAGTGATCTCCAGTCCATGTTGGCGCTTCCGATGTAAATATGTTTCTTGTCTACCAGCCAGAATTTGGTGTGCAGAACCCCTGAGGTCAGCTCTCTCATCTTTACCATCCTGATGTCGGCCCCTAACACACACGCACGCACACACACACACACACACACACACACACACACACACACACACACACACACACACACACACACACACACACACAAGAACATCTTTTTTGCCTTTTTCAGCTTTACAGTGGTTCACTTTGACCACCCACATAATCGCCCGAAGATTCAATCCATGTGACTACGCAGGCCATCATCGACAATTATTTTGCTTCTTAAAAGGGGAAGTCAAGTCAAAGATTGCCTTCACAATAATATGACCTATGCGACCCCACCGGTCTAAATTGTGAATATTCAGATTAAAATTGGGTTTGTGGAATATGAATTACCGCCAAGCAGAAAACTCCACTCGGTTTTATCCATCCAAGACTGCCATTTTGTCGACTGAAAATGACATCACAGTACAGTCAGGGCTCAGGTAATGACTGTCACGGCTCTGTTGTGGATGTTAGCAAGCTGACCCTTAGGCACTGAGATGTCATTTTCAGTCGACAGCAAGTGGCAAAATGGCCGCCCCCTTTGAGATGGATGAAAAACAGGTGGATTTTGCTGCTTAATTCATATTCCACAAATGCAATATTCATCAGAATACAGTGTTTAGACTAGTGGGTGACTGCAATGATGTTCACTATATTTTATGCGACAGTCACCTGAAGCATTAAGCCGTTTGAGGTCTGCGGTCGGCTGACTTCCCTGTGGCTCGCTGACGGCGATGCGGACTGACAAGGCACCCGACAGCTCGGCCAGGTTCTTCAGAACGTTCTCACCCTGTTGGCAAGACATTAGTGGACCGAGGCATGGACAGGAAAAGAAGTGTTCGCACCTGATCTGCGGTGGGCTCGTGGGTGCGCGTGTCTTGGTTGGTGAGCGTCCAGTAGAAGGAGGCGATGTCTACACTTGTGCGGGCCTGGGCCATCAGCTGCAGCCATGCCTGGTAAATGGAACCGTGAGACGGGTCGCTGGAGTTGAACTGCATGCCCTCGGGGATGCTCTCCACGAGGGAGATCCTGAAGAAGTGAGAAAGAGGTCAGATCACATCAGATTTTTCACAGCTTAACTATTATGTTTTTTTTTTTTTTTAATGTTGTTGCTGTTTTTTTTTAAACCTTTCAAATGTCACAGTTTTCTTGAAAGCTGCATTGTTTGAATAATATTTTTGGTAATTTTCAAATTTCAGATAAGATAACAAAACCTTTATTTGTCTCACAATGGGGAAATTTGCAACTTACAGCAGCAAAATTTTGAAGGAAGAAAGTAGAAAAACATGAAGTATTTGGATGCACTGTACACAGTACAGAGTTTCCCCATTTAAAAAAAAATCATTACTTTCATATTTTACCAACTTCATTTTTTTTAGGGAGAAACTCAGATGTTGAATTAAGTTTTAAGCATTCCAAACTAATCCATCAAGTTTTCATACTGCAGTATTGGTGTGTCCCTGTTTTAGTGAAAGAAACACTTAGAGTTGATCTATTTCTCTTTATTTTCTTCTTCTTCTTCACAACTTTCTTAAAAGCAGCATTTTCCAGAATCTACCCTTTGTTTTCTTTGCCATTTTCAGGCTTCCCAGTTACTACCGTACAAACGGGCGTTTTGACTGCACCGTAACTGTCTGTTAAATCTAAAATTCATTAAATTGGGGTCTGTTAAAGCGAAGCTCCACTGTACTATACTTCTTGCCATTCCAATTTCCTTCGACTCCCCTTTTTAAACCATATATGTGAACAGCATTCATTTTGATGCCGTTTTCTTACTTGCACGGGTCCGAGCAGGACTCCAAGCCAAGTTGCAGATCAGCGCCGATTATCGGCGTCGCGGTGGAAGTGGCGGGTGCTAGCAGGTTGTAGAGCCCCATGGCGGCGAGGAGCAAAGAGGCGGTGGCAGCCACTGCCACCAGGCAACAGGAGGTCTGTCGGTAGAGAGGCCCAAAATGTTATTGTGAGGCGACTTTTGAACCGGCATTAGTTGACATACCGTTTGAGATTTGTCGTCCAAATCCGGCCGCCTGACATCCGCCAAACTCTGCCTGACATCCGCCAACTGGAGAACAAAACACGAATATTAGTCGTTGAAGAATATTTTCACACCATAGCTCAGTTTGGCGAGTGTCAATGGATTAACGTCCTCCCCCTAGCCCAGTCAGATATATTCACTTTTGAAAGTACCACCCTACTGAGAAGGCCTTTCTTTGGGTGGGTTGGGTTTTTTTCAAAAACAGATTGGCCAGATCATTCGTTGATGCAGTGCATGTCAAATTTGACATTTTTAATATTCATAATGAAATAATGATTTCAAATTTTCAATTGTATTATTTATTCTTAATTTAATTAATTACCTGTATTCAAAAATACTCATTTTACTCATAGTTATTATTGTATTTACCATAACTTAATAATCCAAAAATTGAGTGCAAATGTTTTCCCAAACCAATCTTAGGACCAAAAAAAAACTCGATAATGTGCAAATGCCCTAAAGTGTCAGGCTTTCTCGTGGCGGTGGTCATTTCTAGGATAAGGTTTCAAAAAGCATTTCAACACAAAACCTGGGAGAGGCTAAGGCTATTACATTTTCATGCGGTTCCAGGATTTTTTTATCTTTTTTTTTACCCCCACTATTACGAAACATTTTCTCGAATTTCTCACTGACTGATAGAGATGCCATGCAGAAGTTGTGCACGTCACAATTGGAATACAAGTAATAACTTATTTCTTATGGTACCTTCTCATAGGAGACATCAATCTTCATCTTCACACGTGAAGTCGCTCTGCTTTGATGCCTTAGACAACGTCAGAAGTCTTCACTTAAACAAGAGGGAGGGGAGAAATGGGATGTAACAGCACAAAGAATCACATGATCTCTCTCTCTCTCTCTCACACACACAGAAGCTTCTAGGCCTCTATTCACTTCACACCACTTCTGAGTTCAAGAGAAAGATCAACAATAATTAATGTTTTAAAGTGATTATCAAGTAATAACAAAGAATAGAAGGTTTAACATGTGTTTTTTGTCGTTGAAAAGTTGGGAAAGAGCGCAAGACTTCCCTTTTTCAATAGCTCTTTAGCTGATGTCGTCATTCAGAATAATCACATGTATTGCATTAAACGTGCAGACATTTGCAGGTTATTGCATATTTCCGCCGTGATTAACTGGAACAATGCGCATGTACTCTGATGTCTCTAATTAATATACAGTATGATGATAATTATAACATTTAATTATAACATTTAATTACTGGCTGAGTTCGCTCTCTTGCAGCATTAAGCAACTTGTCTTGCATGGTGTGTAGAATTTCTCCTGCAAAGCACGTGTTCTTTTTATTTTTATGATCAGGTAAATTTTTATTTGACTTATTTTCAACGTTCACTTTTAATTAACCATTAGATTTTTTACAGGTACTACAAATTTGATTTTACATTGTGCGCTTTTACGTTTTTTTTTGCTTTTATGTTTACTGTTAAGTTACTTTTACATGTAGTTTAACTTCTACACATATTTCTTCCTTTTGTTTTTTTTTGCTATTAGAGTTAAGTTATTTTTGTACTTTTTTGTGCATACATTATTTTTACTTTTATTTATTACTAAAATTACTTTTACATTGTTTACCTTATTTTACATTTACACGTTTTTTAATTTTTACATGCATCTCTGAAGAATATATATTTTTGCTTTGACAATTGTTACTGTTATAATTATATTTAAAAGCGATCTTTTATTTTACTTTAAAAATGGTTCTTAATTTTATATTTTTACATGTTATTTTATTTACGTTTACTTTTTACTTTTAGATGTACATCTCATTTTCTTTTTACTTTTACAACTACCTTTTAAAAATAATTCGACTTTTATTTTTACCTAATACATCAAATTGAATTCTTTGACATCAAATTAAAAAACATTACAAGATATCAATTCTCCTGCGTTCTACTTCAAAAGGAAAATTGAAAAAGACAAGAAGTAAAACTAAATAGGTCCGTATAATCCGAATCAATTGCTTTTATTATTACTGTATTATTATTATTATTATTCGTTTGTTTTGCTGAGCCAGCACAAACACGCCGCCGTAAAAAAAAAAGATTCAAAACAATTTGACGAACCTGCTCTAAAGCTTGTCTTTTCACTGAAGTCCCACACACTAGCGTCGGTTTCTCCGCGTGACATAAAATTTCACCTAAAGTCACTTTCTCCCACGATTGTTAAAGATATTGGGTCACAACAGACGAGGGCGATGTAGCTTCAAACTGTTTACAGTGGTACAGTGCGTCTGACAGTCATGTGACAGACGAAAGCCAATGAGGCAAGAGTAGAGTCATGTGACGCGCGAGGGCGAGTTGTTTTGTGCGCATGCAGATTCAAAAATGACCTCTAGATGTCGCTGTAATCCAGCGGATGCCAGACTAAACCAACGATTCAAAGTGTCAACCATGTGAATGAATTTGTTTGTATCAGCCCGGAGGCGACATAACTTTCTCCCATTTTTTTTTAAACAAATGTCCACTTTCATACAACTTAACACATTAGAATACTGGGGGAAGTGGGCCACATGCCCCGAAAATGCAATGAATTCAATATCGACGTGTAATTAATCACGCAAGGAGTAGTAAGAGAGCAAGTCATGGCAAAAGAACATGTTTTTGCAACAAATAAATCTGGTAGGTGTTTTTCATTATATTTCATTAGAAGTTAACCATACATGTACTTTACCATCAAGCATACATATTGTCTTGGTTTGTCTTAAATGTATTTACTCTTTGACAGTCCAGATGGTGTCACCATTGAAGAAATGTACAAAAACTGCAGTAAAGACAATTAAAACGACTGGGCCTTGGTGTGTGCTTGAAGTAATACAGCAAAACTATTTTAACATGTAAATGTTAACTAGGAATGAAGAAATTGCAACATTACTTTGTTTAAAAAAAACGCACAATAAAATAATCCCAGATTGGATGAAATTCATCTTGTTTTTGTGTACGCTTTGGCAGGGAAGACACCATTGAAGGACTGTACGAAAACGCCATCAAAGCTGGTTCTACTTCTTGGGAGAAGCTTGGTGAGGACACAAAAATGTATATAGTGGAAGTATTTATATTACTGTAGTTTATTTGGCATTAAAGGATGTGTTAATTGGCGCTGTGCGACGTCAGCTGTCGATGAGAAGGACGCCATGTTTAATTTCTCCCCTTGGTATCAATGAATGATCACTTGTTTTGTTGTTGTTTTTGAATGCATAATACAGTTCAACACATTCATCCACTTTGTTTGAAAGTAGATTAATAAAGAACATTTGTATCTTGAGCAGGATGCAGTACTGTTGTGCAAATGAACACAGTAGCCAATATTTAGTATAAACTGAAGTGTTTCTGTGAACTGAAAACAAATGCTGACTTCTGAAACTAGCTACAAAGTTATCAGTATAGCATGTATTAGGCTTGATGATATGACTTTAAAATAAAAGCTCAGATTTAATCCAAATTTCCCAACATATAGAAAAAAAGCAAACGAGAATGTCGAGTGTCATAATCTTCCGCTTCAGGTCTTTGCCCAGCCTAAAGTCAGAATAGGTAAAGCTTTGTCACTGTTCGAAGCATCCCCTGGGTTACGTTTTTGTTGCTGTTGAGCTCCAATGCACCCTTCTGGATAGACTTTTCCTTGCTTTGTGCTCCAAGAGCTTGGCGTTGTCACCAGTGGCCTTACGAGCAAGCGTTCCGCTGCATGGTTTCTCAAGAACAGATCCTGTTTCGAGATACTTGCCTTGGATAGCGTAAATTGTGGCGTATGTTGGAGCAGTGTGACATCTATGAAGCTGCCCAAAGCCAGTGCTGAACCGCAGTTGGGGACAATGTAACTTCTCGCTCCAACGTCCGTGGGCAAGGGAATAATTTGTTTACAAAAACTGTAAAGCCTAAACTGTCAAAGCCGCACTGCCTCACGTCGGTCCAAATGACACCTGAAATGCAATGCAAAAAAAGGAAGTGTGTTGTACAGTGACTGTATGTTTTCAACAGCAGTCGGGGTGAAAAGTGTGGAATGTGTGTCTAAGTTAGGTGGGCATTTTTGTATGGTGCTGGAACTTAACGTTTGATAAGAAAGAAAAGAAATTCCAAGATTATCTCTTGGAAAAAAAAGTTTAAAAAAATCCCTTCCCCCCCTCCTATTTAATTGAGGGTTAAAATAGGTACGGTGGGGCAGTTCACTTGACAAGGCCATGTGTGCCATTATCTATTGTTAGAGACAATGTGTGTCATCTGTGCTTCCCAGACTCATTTAACATTTATGACCACTACGAGGCCCAGTTATGACACAGTCATAAACGCCGACTTCCACAGTCAAGCCGACCAACCCCACACTCGGAATAGCCTTGATGATGGATTTCTGTCATTTAGTATACTCTATTTACTGGAGTGTTTGTGTTATTTTCTGAACAATATCTAGTTTGGTAACACAGTGAAATTTATGATATATTTTTTTAAGGGATGATTCCAACATAACTTGATTTTTATAGTTACGGTAATTAGTGCTGATGGTAAATTCCGTGCAAAGTTGTTAGTGAGGTAAAGTGACTCATTGGTGACGCCATTGAATCGATATCACTTAGACACCTGACAATTGACTTCCTGTTGTGTGTTCGTGTGCGTGCACACGCTCATTGTATGCAAGCTGTTATATGAATAACGTTGTGACGTCGTGGTAGGTGTGGTTGCATCCTGGAGCACAGTGGCTCACAACATGAACAAAATGCAGTCGTGGGCTGTCAGGTGCAGCAGGGCCTTCTACCGTACCATGAGAAGTACAAACCAATATTTACATAAAACTGTATTCGTTTATTCACAAAAGTGGATATACTGTATTTCCATTGGCTGCACTCCTCCCAGTACGTGTATGTGGGTGTTAAGTTTTTTTGTCCAGTCTGGTTTCAGCCTCTATCTAATCTAATTTGCTTGGCCTTCAAAATCAGGAGTGCTTGGCCCATAACATTTCAACTATACAGTGATGCCTTGCGATACGAGTGACCTGGCTTACAAGCTTTCTCGATATACGAGCTGTCGTTTGGCCAATTCTTTTGCTAAAAAACACAAGTGCTGTTTGGTGATGGTCAAATAAACGCAACTCACTTAACAGCAAGCAGCACTTTGGTAGATCGCGAACGAGTCTTCTTTATTGCCGCCCCCACTTGAATTTTACTGTCAAGCTAAATATAAAAAAAAGGAGAATGACACTTGGTGTATTAAAAGCAACCACATAGCTTTGCCTTTGCAAAGTCAACAAATGGTACAAAATGCCACAGATGTGCTAATGAATTTAATTGGCGCCGTGCTTAACATCACAGCACCAATCTTAAGCAACGGATATTTGAACAACAACAATGGAGCAACACATTCAGACAGATAATATAACAATACTCACTGACAAATGTTATTTATGCTCTGCAAAGACCGACTAACCTTACTGTTTATGAGTTGTCAGGTATCCACCATGTCCATGTATATCCATGTCTGCAGATAGTGAAGGTGCACACACCAAAAGCAGCAGCACAATGTCCATTTAAGTGAAGCAAAAACTGTTCTTTTCAGTGTACTAAATGATGTAATTGCTGTGTTTTATTTATGTAAAAATTGACAGAGTGCTATTTTTCACATTATAGAAAACAATTTACAAATTTGTTGTTTTGTTCGTGAGGCTTAAAATACCGCCGAACGACTTAAACTCATATTTCAAGGCAACACCGTCTTAGCAATGGGACAATATCAAATTCATCCTCACAGAGCCAGAGAGCTGGCCCTCGACGGGATCAGCATCTTCCTCTGATTGGTTACCCAGATCAAGCCACGTTCAACTAGCACACCCCGTAACGATTTGTCAAGCACCGACAGTCAAATAGCGCCGACCCCCCATCAAAATCAGTGTTGGTACACACGTGCTGCCGACTAGGCCTAACGGTCAAGCAGAGATTCTTCTTCGACAAATGTTGTGGCCAAAACGCTGAAAACGGTCCACAACGGATCCACACGAAGGAGAACAAACACAATATGACAAAACAAAAGACACAAACAATAACAAAAATGCAGAGCTCTTGCAGATGACTGCCAGCTACGGCGCCATCTTGAAATTACAATATAGAGTAAAATGGACAACAATTGATCGCAGTATTAAATCAGAATTGGGCACTTGGACCTGCAATGTAAATCCCCCCCCCCCCCCCCCCCTTACACTTGTGACAAATGGCATGAAATCCTGATGAAAGGTTTGACCAGGTCAGCCTTGCAAATAGGTTATCTGTCAACCTTCACCTGATGCTGAACGAGCAGTCTGTTTCCCCCTTCCAGCCCCCGCTGCAGCCCACTCCCCCACCATATGTTTCACCGGTGTACCTCCTACCGTGTTCCCACCTCCCTGGTCTCAGAGTCCAGCTCGCACAGAGAGTGGGCGGCGGGGGTCAGAAAGAACTGGACAAGTGTCAAAATCGATTCCTGGTCACGTGGAGTGCACTCGAAATTGCACAAGGAAGCGAGCTGACACCTCGGGCCTTTTGGGTACTCGACGGAACGGCACCGGCAGGAAGTAGACCACCCTGACATAGAGCTGGAGGGACCCCAGGTTGAGGTGAAAAGATCATAGGACCAACACAACCTCTGAAATAAAATGTGAGCTGGCTTGAGTTTTGAAGGACCATATTTGGGTGGGATGGAAAGAGGCGGATGGATTCCAGGACCGGTGCAGTTGTTTGGACTTTTGGACCAGTTACAGGAAAAGCAAGGATTGGCCTGAATGATTACAAAATAGAAGAATAAACACATAGGGAAGAGTAAAGGTACAGCTCTTTAGTACAAAGAACAGGGAGACACGTAAAGTGCAGACCCCCCCCTCAACCCCCTTACAAAGTTGGGTCGAAATCTATGCTGCATTTCTCACGTAATCTTGCTTGCAAAGTCCATTCCTAACCATTACAAAACGATGGATGCGGTCCTGTGTGCAGTTTGGATGTTCTCCACATGTTTGCGTGGGTACTCGAGCTTCCTCCCACATTCCAAAAATAATGATCAGTTATTGTTTGTCTACATGTGCCCTAAATTTGACAAGTACCCAGACCAGCGTTCGTCTGAATGACTGACTGGCAAAAAGTCCAAAGTTGGCTGATATCGGGTCCAGCTCCCGTTTTTTTTTTTCTTTGTGCTCTCACTTTAAAAAATAAATAAATCACTGTGTATGTACCACGCATATGGAATCAAACAAAATTGCAAAAGTTAACAGTAGTGAAAAAAAAGTCTAAATCAAAATGAATAAATAAATAAAATAACATCAAATTGGAAATATTACTTGCTTCTTTTTGTAGGAGGAAGAGGTCCAGAATCACCTTTGTACAAAGCATTCAAGGAAATCAATGTGTGTGTGTGTGTGTGTGTGTGTGTTATCCTCCACACAAACAAATACACAAAAAAAAGCTTTCCTGGTAGTAGAGTTAATACGTTCATTTATTACACACACCAACACAGTGTGAATTTTAACACTCACACTGTCTCCCCCACCATTTACCACAAAGTACTTTGTTAGTGTGACCACATCGAAACTGTGTCCAATTGGACTTTGGGAGGCTTTTCATTTGATGTGAGTGTGTGTAAGGGGGTCCGATAGAGCAGGTAACTGATTACCCAACGGTCGAAGCGGGTGCGGGTGGACAGAGGAGGGCCCGGTCCTGAACTCTTCAGGAGTTTTAACCCTCAAATCTTTTACACGGCTGAGGATTTCCTTTACATTGTTGGGCTAAGACTCAAGAATCACAAACACGACGGGAGTCCACCTCTTAAAGGAGGAGCCCATTGGCCGCTTTGGCAAACAGGATTTGGAGCTTTGAGACGGTATCAGGTGACAAAGATGATTTTTTTTTTTAAACACCTTTTAGTGACCAACTGGGGAGTTCATCGTGTCTGTTCCCACGTTTTACCGTCCAGAATGAGGAAGTGAAGCTCTAGAGAGGTTAAGTGAGCGGGTTGTCATGGCAACCCCTTTTAGGTCACTATCGGCGCCCTTATCAGTCCCAATGTCATCAATCTCTGTCACATTCCACTATTTTATTCTTTTGTAATCACGCGTGGGCTGTCCATTCCGGGATGTCCTGTGCTGTGATTGGTCAACCTCACTTCCTGGTGAACCAACAAGGTGTTCGTAGTGCATCAGGTTTAATGCTACCGTTCATGTTCTAATGGGCTTGAATTTCAAGCACTTATCTTTTTACCACAGCAATGAATTATGAGTAATATGTGGAGGCACTTTAAGGTTCCACCAGTTTTACAGTGGATATAAAAAGTCCCCACACCCCTCTGCAAATACAATGTTTTTGTGATACTGTATCAATGAGATCAAGATCATGATTGCAAAACTTTCTCCACTATTTAAGTGGCCAAGATCTTGTACAACTCAACTGAACATTTGTTCTAAAATCTTTTTGAGAGGGCAAGTAAACAACTGGTTGCAAAAGTCTGCACACCCTCTTGTAACCTGGGTGCGATTGTGTTGAGAATTCACTTGTAACATTCACTAAATGTTAAATGGGAGTCGGCACACGCCTGCCACCATTCAAAGGGCCACTGATGAACCCAAATGAATGGTTCATTTTGAGATCTTGTAGGCTCTTCCTGGGTTTTTCCCCCCTCTTGACCAGAAGCCTGAAGGTTTGTGCTAACGCTGCCTGTTATTTGGAGCTGATCTTGCTGACACCACCGTGCTTCATTGCAGGTGTGGCATTCTGTTGGTGATGAGCAGTTTTCTGTTGGTGCTGAAAATACCTTATAAAATTATGCCCAAAGATTAAACATTTGTTTCATCGGAGCATAACGCGGTTTCCCATGTGTGTTTCAGAGAGTTTCTGAACACCATAATATGGTGAGGGCGGCCCGGTAGTTCAGTGGTTAGCGCGTTGACCTCACAGTGCAGAGGTACCGGGTTCAATTCCAGCGCCGGCCTCCCTGTGTGGAGTTTGCATGTTCTCCCCCTGCCTGCGTGGGTTTTCTCCGGGGTTTCCTCCCACATTCCAAAAACATGCATGGTAGGCCGATTGAACACTCCAAATTGTCCCTAGCTGTGAGTGTGAGCGTGGATGGTTGTTCGTCTCTGTGTGCCCTGCGATTGGCTGGCAGCCGGTTTAGGGTCTCCCCCGCCTACTGCCCGAAGACAGCTGGGATACAGGCTCCAGCACCCCCCGCCACCCTTGTGAGGATAAATGGATCGGAAAATGGATGGATAGATAATATGGTGAAGCATGTTGGTGGCAGCATCATGCTTTTTGGGGTTTTCTTTTTCCAGCTGAAACTGAGGCCTTAGTCAAGGTGGAGGGAATTATGAACAGGTCATAATATCAGTTGTGAACACAAAACCTTCAGGCTATTGCTAGAAAGAAACAAAGTATCAGGAAAAGCTTACAAAAGAATCTGAAATGTACACAATACAGTAAAACTTCACATGTTTGAGTGGCCTCTTGTTGTGGGTCGATATGCCATACGTCTGGGCAAAAGAAAAATGCTCACTGACAGATTTGTGAGGAATGGCCTTTTGTTGACACAGAAAAGATATCAAGAAGCAAATGTAAACAGCCAATAAGTCATCTATACAAGCAGCTGACAATGAAATGAACTACAGCAGTGACTTGACACTTATACACAAGTTAACAAACGCAGCAAAATAGTCTGCACGTATATTTTGCGGATCATATGCATGTATTGTATGTCATTCAGTTTATGTACGGTGAAACCAGTGTCCTGCTGTATTCATCTGGAAATGGAAAAGTTTCCTGATGTCACGACTTGTACTGTACATCGTGTATTAGCTTAGCGTAACAGTTCAGATAATAGTTTATTATTCTCATTCATCATCCAGCCAAGTTGCGTAAAGGGCCGTCATCCTGTCACATTATTGATGTCTTTCCATCTTCCCCCCCGTATGTTTCTTTCCCCTTGCTCGTTGCTGACGTGAGCGTGGATGCACTAATGTGAGGCGACGATCTTTTATTGCCTCTACACCCCCCACCACCACCACCACCACCACCACCCAACCCCCTTTAAAAGTCACTCTGTCGTCCCCTCTTATCAGTGCGGCGTCCCGGCCGAAAGCCCCCACGCCCGCCCCACCTGTAGCGCCCAGGCTCATTACTCATTAACCAGGACTTCCTTTATCAAGCCCAGACAACCGGCAGGTCACTGGCCGACCCGCTGCGTTCGCTTTCGGGCGCGCCTCAAAACTTGGGTTATAGTTACAGGAGGCGCAACCTACTGTAGGCCTCACACGCTTATGTACTCAAACATCACATCCATGCACTCGATGGAGAATTTGATGTCAGTATACAGGGTGTGAAGGAAGGTACCCCCCAAAAATGGCCAAAAGGAGAATATGATGGCTGATTTGAACCAAAAATTCAGACTTTCTTTTTTGGCATGGTTTCGAGAGACTTTTTTGTGCTCATGATAAACCCATCCATCAAATGTATTGTTGCCAGGTCAAACTGGCTTTACTGGTTGAATTTTCAAAATAATTCCCACATTTCATTTAGTTTCTGTGCTTTATAGTGAATCATCCCAAGTTGCCACCATACTCTGTCCACATGCAGTGACCAAAACAAATCACACTTTAGTGTTGCCCATCTCTCGAGTATATGTGCTTTAAGTACGGTAGCAATCAGACAAAATTTCTCTGGCAAAGTTAAGGAGCTCTGGAAATGGCCATAATTTTCATAAAAAGGATTCTTTAGTCGGCACTTTGGTCAACTGGTTAGCACCTCCGCCAATTGGTTAGCACGTCGGCCTCACAGGGCAGAAGTGCAGAGTTTGATTCCGGTATGTGGCCTTCCTGTGTAGGGTTTGCATGTTCTTCCCGTGCCTGCGTGGGTTTTTTCTGGGTACTCCTGTTTCCTCCCACATTCCAAAAACATGCCTGGTCGGTTAATTAATCACTTTAAATTGTCCCTAGGTGTGAGTTTGAGCGCAAATGGTTGGTTGTCTGTGTGCCCTGCGATTGGCTGGCAACCGGTTCAGGTTGTACCCCGCCTGCTGCCCAAACACAGCTGGCTCCAGCACACCCGCGACCCTTGTGAGGATAAACGGATCAGATAATGTATGGAAGAATGAACCCTTTGAACCAAATTGGCAGACTTTCTGTGTCTATTTTGGCATGCCTCCTTGTAACTTTTTTGGTGGGTCTATTCATGACACTGTAGCCAAGTCAAACTGGCTTAGAAGGCTGAATTTAAGAAAGTTTAAGAGGTGCACCCAAGATTTATCAATCCCTAAAATGGCCGCTTCAAACGGAAATGGAAATCTTCCCATGTCTTTCTGGACATAGCTAGAAACCCCAAAATCTCTCTGACCCGTTTGCTTTGAAGGACCCTTGGAAATGGCCAACATGACTAGTCTAACGCGATGACGTCAAACCGACATGGCACACCTCCAGTGTCGTTTCAGGCACGGCTTCTTGAGACTTTTTTTTGTAGGTCTACTCATGATAGGCACCTCTCTCAAGTTCCATGTATCGAAATAAAATTGAGTTTGGGGCCTGTATTAAAACAAAAAAAATCAACATCTATCCATTGTATTTATTTAAATAACTACAATTCATTGTTTATCTTATGAATAAACTGTTCAAATGTCATTGAATGGCCATCGCTAGTGCACATTTCATCAACTGTCATTCTCCACAAACAAATATTTCCCTGTGTAAATAATCACTGTGATGAATAATGGGCTTCTCCGCTGTGTGATGTCACATATCGGGCATCCTGGCATACACTAGCAGTTAGTCGGGCATTCGGCACTGTGACCTGATGGTGCTCGAGATAACGACCCCCCGCCCCCCACCGCCCACGCCATGCTGCTCCATTACTGCCCGTCAAGTCTGTTTGATGTTAATGGCCGCCGGCTGGCGCTGACCGTCTGCAATTATCCACACTCATGTGGCCCGAGAGGCTCTCTGTTTAGTGCCTGAACCGAAATATGAAAATAAAGGCAAGTTGAGTAATCATTAATCCGGCCGGTATGTCCCGCGCCGGCCTTATCAGACGGCAGTCTGCCGAGATCGGGATTTTGAAAAGCGGGGCGTCTGATTGGTTGAACCTTGAAGTCAGGTGTGAGGGGTCATGTGGGATAAGACAGGGTGGGCAAACCTTTCTGCTCCAGAGCCACGTTAGGATTTTATTTATTTATTTTTTTTGATAATCGGACAGATGAAGCACATTGTGGTTAAATTGAAATAAAATGTTGCTGTGAAATATGTCAAAAATGAATTAAATAATGAAAGTGTGTGTGTGTATGTGTTCTCTCATGACTTTCATGTGAATGTTGGTCTCGCACACGGGCAAATGTACAGCGTATGGAGGGGGAAAAACTCAGACCAACTAAAATGGCATCTCCGCTGTGTGCGCGCGCGTGTGCATGACGTTTGTGTCGATGTTGGTGTCGGTTGTTGACAAACTCCAAATAATCTCATAATTTCACGCAGGCACAGACACACAGATGCATTCACACACACCCATCTTCTCTGGATCAAACAAGGGCGGGGTTGGGGCAGGGTGACTGTGAGGCTTCCAACTGATCCCATCAAACCTATCAACTGTGTGTGTGTGTGTGTGTGTGTGTGTGTGTGTGTGTGTGCGTGTGCGTGTGTGTGTTTGCACAGTAGTAAAAACCTGAAAGAATCCCCGCTTTACCTCCTCCTCCCACCTCCCCCCAACTTCACCTCTTTCTCCTCCATAAACCCTCCTCTCCCACCACCGCAACCTCCCAGGACACCCAGGTGTGACTTCGAGCGCGCACGCACACACACACACACACACACACACACACACACACACACACACACACACACACACACACACACACACACACACACACACACACACACACACTAAGCTAAGCTAAGCTATATGCCTAGAATTCATTTTTTTTCTCTCTTAATTGTGTGTGTCAGGGAGAGGGGGCTATGGGGTATGGTGGGCCAGGGGTGGCGCTCCCCCCCCTGCACTGATAGATAGAGCGTGCGTTATTAGCTCAGTGCCAGGTGAGTCTGTGAGTAAACACAGCAGACAATGGATCCAGCCCATCTCCTCCTGTCAGTCGGCCTGCGTCAAAGCAGGCCATTGTTCTGAGACTCCACCGTGTGTGTGCGTGTGAGAGAATATGCGCGCACGCGACAACATGCGGCAGCTCGCATGCGATGACTCAATCCGGTTTCGGGCATTAGAAGCCACGCGTCTGTCTTTTTTCGGGGAGAGACGCTGTTTGAATTAAAGCGCCCGCCGCTTGCGTAACGCATGTCGCCGACCTGCTTCAAATTCCAAAACCGCACAACAACAAAATCACTTGACGGAAGCACCGCTTCGCATGCAGGACTCAACGCTCTATTGCCGGCTCCAGAGTCGGCCTCAGCCCGGGCTGTCACTTGCTGCCACTAAATCAATGTTTGACAGTTTTAGTTTTCTGTCAACAGCTATTTCACTAAACCATCTCTTGTACCAAAACAAGCAAAAGAAACCGTTATTTACATACAGACTCTCTCTCTCCCGCTCTCTATCGTCCACAACATTTAGCATTCTGCACAGGCATGATAGAGCAGGGACTGAGGGTAAATTAAGCACTAAAAAATAAAAGAAACACAATCAGTTTTAGTTGCGTTGACCCCGTTTTGCTTCAGCCCACTCGGTTTCTGATGTGCGACTTGGCAAATTTTTGGAAAATGTCGCCAGGCATCCACGGCAATCACAGCCTGTGTTGTTTTTGCCCACCCCCATCCCCAGTGTTGCGTCACAACCATCCGTTTTGTTTTTTTTCCCCTGCTGTGGCAAATAACACGATTGCCGTGGCCGCCAGGAACATAGCGCATTCATAGCTTGATGTAGAGGCCTCCCAAGATAGAGGTGTCAAGCTCGGTTTTGTCGTGAGCCATTTTGTAGTTTTCCCCAGAGAGCCATTATGGCTGTGAAACCATATACATGTTTAATTGTCATTATCTACCAAAAAAATAAAATAATTGAGGGATAACTTTAAAAATGGTGGACCGAGACCTCCCGCGAAAGAGGAAAATCCGTGAAGTAGGTACACCCCCCGCCCCCTGTACAGGTTTATGTACAGGTGTATGAGTATATATAATATTTATAAGGCCAAATTGAATGGTATACATGCATGTAGAAGTAAATGTAGTAATTAACATTATTTAATGCTATATACTAATATATATACATGAATAAAATGTATGAGTTAGCTTAGGTTAGCGTATAAATAACAAAATAAGTAAACATATACATGTAGCACTGTATATGTGACCCGCTGTTGTTTTGCTGACTTTCGCTGCCTCTTGCGGACCTTTTGGGGCATTTTCGCTATTTGTATTTATTTTTTAATGAATATCTTTGAAAAATCCGCGAAAAGTACGAAAACTGAACCGCAAAGTCGCGAGGGATCACTGTATTCAAGTTACTGGAAAAAGGTTTGGTAACCCCCCCCCCCCCCCCCAAAAAAAAAGCAACCATATCTGAAAACGTTTGAAATTTTGGTCGATTTTTCGTAAAAATCATGAAAGTTGATGCACACGATTTGCTTTCACGAGCCGCATAAAGTGTTGATCTGGGCCTGCTTCCAACCAAAATGGTGACTTCTTCTTCATTTTCTTGCATGGCTACTGGAGACTTTTTGACTCGTGCTATTATGGCAGACTTTTCCACGCAAGCCTTCGCTTCTGAGAAATATTGACCAAAAATGACCTGCACATACAAGAGAGAAATCAAAAGTATCCGTTTCATTGAACTGCTCTGCATCAATCTCAAACCCAACGTTGGTACCAGTATTTGCGTCTATCTTCCCTCCACCACGACTTCTTGCATCACAGGTTTATTCTGACAAGTGCAGGAGCAGAGCATCTCTCCGGCGAGGGGAACATCCCTGCTCCTCCTCTGTCACCATATTGTGCAAACACACCATGCAAACATGGCTGTGCTCACCATATGTGTGTGTGTGTGTGTGTGTGTGTGTGTGTGTGTGTGTGTGAGAGAGAGAGAAGCATAAGGCCAAGTAGCAAAAGCTCGAAGCAAAGGAATCGAGGCTGCGATTAAAAGTGTGAGATAGCCACGTAGAAAAACCGAGGCCTTTGTGTGTCTTATCCTCGCCTCAAAAATTGTCTCACACTTGAACCCCGTGACTTGTTCACCTGGCATACCAAACCCAGTGCCCCCTCAGCACCCCCCCCCCCCCCCCCCCCAACCTCCACACCCCATCCCATTCATCCCAGTGCAAACACTCCTGCCTGCTGCAGGAACAAAAGCTGCCATGAATAATGGCAGCCAAATGTCACCGTTTTCTTTTCGAGGCCGCCGCCGCCACCTCCCAACTCGCTCCGCCAGGGCCCAGCCTGCTGTTAACCATTAACGCAGCACCTGAAGCGGCAACAATGAACAGAAATTCAGGGCGGAGTCCAGGTACAGCCGGAATCGAAGCCCTTAAAAACATCCTCGTCTTCTCTTCAGACGCGCGACATGTTCGCTTATTAAGCATCGATTTGGAATCGTCTTTGTTTTTCTTCGGCAAAATAGACATTTTCGGAAATTCAGACCCACAAAGCTTCAATTATCAACCTGAAATTTGGTAGGCAGGTTTAGGTGGTCCATCATGAGTTGACCCACAAAAAGTCTCAATCTGCCATATCTGAAAAGACAAAGAAGTCTCACATTCAGGTTTGAAATGACCATTTATTTTTGGGGTTTCATTTTGGCTCTTTCCAGGTGTTTGTTGATTCCTGGCAGCTCATCGTAGAACCCTACGAAACGTGGTCATTTTATGTCTATAATGATTTGACGCACAAAAAAAGTCTCCAGAAGGCATGCTTGAGACGACACGGGAAGTCTGCCATTTTGTTTATAACGTGTCCTTTTTAGGGTCTTTCCAGTGGCCCTTCAATTTTGCCTGCTACTAATAATGAACCATATGCATAGACCCGCGGATCATGTGAAATTGCGTACCATTTGAGTTCAAATTGTGAGAAATGTTGGTTTTCATCCATTGGTTCGGGCCAAACATGGCGGCAAAGTTTGACCCCCGGATTCATCCTCGACCTTTGGCTTTTCGCATCCATTTCGAACTGTTTCGTCGTTATTCTTAGTCCAGCTCGAACTTTATTGAAAATTCAGCCCCCAAAGCC
Organism: Hippocampus mohnikei; assembly: GCA_026261675.1. NCBI lineage: Eukaryota > Metazoa > Chordata > Actinopteri > Syngnathiformes > Syngnathidae > Hippocampus > Hippocampus mohnikei. The sequence continues at coordinate 4,579,855 of JAKGUB010000346.1, read as the reverse complement.
AGTTTGAGTCAGCAGCAGTCGTCGATCATGTGTCGACCTGCCAAAACTTCTCAAGAAACCATGTCGGAAAAGACACAGGAAGTCTGAGGTTGTCATTTTCCATGAGTTATTTCCGATTCGTTTCAGGTTTGACGACTCTTCATATCTTCCTGGATTTTTTGGGGGGGGGACGCAGCCCCTGGAGCAACATGAAACCAGGTAGGCATATCTTTCCTAAGTAAACCCACAAAAAGTTTCAAGGTGTCAAAACAGAAAAAAAAAAAAAAGACAGGGGCTGTGCCGTGTCGTTTGGAAGCGTCTCAAATTAAAAAAACTTCCCTTTCCCTTTCCAGTCATTAACTTGAGGATTGCTGTATTTGTCATCTTACTTCACCGTCCAGCCGATGGTGACAAAACTGAAGTCTTTCTCTCTACCTGCTTCTTCTTCTTCTCGCTGACTTCCCTCCACGGGAGACCGCGGCCATCGGCATCAATACCTCGCTGTGTTCCGTCCCTTTCGGGCCAACACTGCTACCTTTGTGCCTGCACTGTGCCAGATGAGACTAAAATTAAATGCGCTTTAATTGCAGCCTTGTACGCCGCTGTGTGTGTGCGTGCGCGCGCGTGTGTGTGTGTGTGTGTGTGTGCCCACGCGTTTATGAAGTGTATCAAGTGAAGAGGCGAAACAACATTTTTAGCTTGTGATCCGGAGACAAAATGCCATTGAAAGAGGAGGCAGGGAAATAATCTTCTAATACAGCCAAATTCCCATCGGCAAAAATGTCTTTTGAATCATTAAACTGACTGCGTGATGCAAAGATTCTGGTCTCCAGCCCATTCTACACAGCCATCCTGCAAAATGATAGCATCTGTAATCAAATATAGCAACGGCATCGTCCAAAACGTTTCGTGACGGTTTCTTCCCGTTTCTTCCAAAAAGAAAAGGAAAAAAGGCTTATAATGTTTCTAAAAGGCCAAGCTGAATAAATATCATAGCTCTAAGGCACAAGACCTGCATCTCTGTGTGAAACATCTTCGATAGAAGTATCCCCTCCATGTTGTTTATGCGCTTCATTTGAAAAAAAAAAAGAAAAAGAAAAGTCAGCACTTGTTGTCATAAAGCAAATTCCAGGTAGCCGTGCTTGTTCATTGAGTCTGCTGGCCACTTTTACAACTCTTAGGGCCTCTTTGAGAGAAAAAAAAAAAAAAAAGCCACTGCGCTAACCCAAAGCCTTTCAAGAAGATTTTTTTTTTTTTTAATTCCCGGGCCAATGAGAAGAAAACTGACCGCAGGGGCCAACGGGTGGAGGAGGCAGCTGGCAAAGTAAGACGTCTTAATTCATGCGGTGGATGTTTTGAAGGAAACGTACGGCGGATGGAGCTGAGCGAGCTGCACCCTCGGGCTCAACTGGATCTGCTCAGTTTAGCGCTTGCCCTCAGGCCTTTCAGCCTGGATAGCTTGTTAGCATAGCAGCCTTTTTTTATTTTTATTTTTATCGCCGTATTTAAACAAATGAGCACGCTATTGGCTCACGGTCATGCTCTTGCTTCTCTGTTGATTTAAATGATTAACGCCAAACGAGGATCCAGTTTGACCACGTTGATTCCCAGTCAACATTGTTATGATCATCGCGATCGTCATCCCTGTTGTCCTTTAGTTCACCTCCCATTATTTGTTTGGACTGGAGAACACTTTTCCCTCTTTTTTCCAAACATAAAAATTGATAATAATATCTATATATATATATTTTTTTTTGTAAATATATATATATTTTTTAATATATATATATATATATTTTTTTGTATATATATATATTAAAAATAAATATATATATTTTTATTTATTTATTTTTTATTTTTTTTTAATATATATATATATTTTTTAATATATATATTTTTGTATATATATATATATATTTAAAAAAATATATATATATATATATATATATATATATATACACACCAACTTTTTCCTTGTATACGAAACAACTAAACATAATTTTTGTTTTTCTTGTCAATCGTGAAAAAGTGGGGCTTGACTCTTTTTCCTCCTTGGAAATGACAATTCTGTTTTCGTAAGGATGCAACTCGCGAAGTGCAAAAGTGACAAGTTCATTGTTTTTCTTTTTCCGTCAGTTCATTTAAAAATGTAAAACGACGTCAAATTTCAACTGTTGAGTTGCTTTGTACAATATTTGAATTTGTGTGGAGGAAACAATGTATTCAAGGAGGAGGCCTGTATGGACCATTTTTTACATTTTTACTTGGAATATCCTCACTTTTCGACATGAATGGTTGTGTCTTCGGTTATGTTTGGGGGAGTGATGCAAGACGTATACTGTATTGATCACTTGAAAGTCCGGCAGAGTCATTTCTCCAGTTTCCTCCCATATAAATCATAAACAAAGTCATTGACCAAAGGTGAGGGGTGTGCTCACCTTTGTGAAATACTGTAGAGGGGGGGAAAAAAAGTGAGGAAAATTCACATCGTGTTTGTGTCGATGATGTTGTTTTGGTCCCTTTGGGGTCAAGTGAGGTTTGTTTTCCTCCATGCTGCCTGCGAACCACTCTGACCTTTTTCCTTTCAGCTAACATCTTTATTTATTTTGCTATTTCTGGCCAAAAGTGGGGGAACGAGTGTAAGAGTGTTTTGTGTGTGTGCGTGTGTGCCTGTGTGTGTGTGTGTGTGCTCCTGTACAATTGTATAGCTGTGTGTGTGCATGGAGGTCCGCCGTGTGATTCCTCTCTTGTTGTTTTCATTGACGCAGCCGTAGAAAGTCAATGTTGTTGTTTGCAGAGTTTGGCGGAATTCTCCTTTAGCAGCGAGAGATTGCACGCCCAATCACAAATTCCGTCTCGCCTGTAAAATGTTGCAAAAAAAAAAAAAGTCAAACATGCGGCTGAGATGTTGTAAAAGTGCTTCCTGTTCCGTGTTTGGACTTGAGTAGGATTGAGTATTTATATCATATTGCATTTATGTAACACACAAAACAACTTTGTCGCACACACACACACACACACACACACACACACACGCACAGGTCTGGAAATTCTGTAAACAACAACACAAGCCTAAGAAAAATGTAAGCAAACACTGACAACATCAGAGTAGATGCAAGTCCCCATTTTATGAAACGTTCTGTTCCGTTTACTTTGCTCTGGACTGACTCAATTTCCCCCATTGGTTGAAACGACAGCTTCAATTTCGCATCTTTACATCAGTTTTAATGTATGTACAGTGCACCTCGAATGTAGCACATTTCCATCAAATGTCATTTTTATATACTGCACCCCGGCGGCGCGGTGAACAACTGTTTGGCACGTCCGTCTCACAGTGCAGAGGCGCAGGGTTCGATTCCGGCTGCGGCCTTTCCTGAGTTTTCATGTTCTCCCCGTGCCTGCGTGGGTTTTCTCCGGGTACTGCGGTTTCTTCCCACTTTCCAAAAACATGCATGGCAGGCTGATGGAACACTCTCAATCAGGGGTGTCAAACTCGTTTGTGTCGCGGGCCACACTAACTGTGTTACGGTTTCCCTTGGAGGGCCGTTATGAATTTTGGGAAACCATATAAATGTTTAATCACCTCCGCATATTACATACACAGCGCAAAATAAATTGATCAAGAACTAGTTTTACAATCAGAAGTCAAGACTAATGACTGTTATTGTGGATGACATAATGACAATTTGACATTTTGGTTCAGACTTTAGCAAGCATCTTGGAACTTGACTTAATTGATTTGCTTTCGCGGGCCACATAAAATAGTGTGGCGGGCCAGATCTGGCCCCCGGGCCTTGACTTTGACACCTGTGCTCTAAATTGTCCCTAGGTGCGAGTGTGAGCGCGGATGGTTGTTCGTCTCTGTGTGCCCTGCGATTGGCTGGCAACCAGTTCAGGGTGTCCCCCGCCTACTGCCTGGAGACGGCCGGGCTAGGCTCCAGCAACCCCCGCGACCCTTGTGAGGATAATTAGAAAATGGATGGATATATTGTACGTGGAATGTAGGATGTTTTGACTCTATTTGATGTTTATACACCTCTACTGTGTTATATTTCATGGAGGCATTGAATGTTGCATATTTTGATCACATCATCAACCCTTTCAGGGACAGCGGTGACTACAGTGGACGGCTTATCATGTTCTCAGGTCACAACGTGCATGAAAGGGTGAATGGTCTCCATGCCTAATATTACACATCTAATGTGCGATAGTTACACAATATTTAATGTTGATGACCTTCTGACATAGCGCGATCGCAATATTTGAAGTGTAAAAAACTGTTAAAGATAGATTGTAATGTATGAATGTTGCTGATCGATCGAACCAAGAAGGAAAAGTCCGTCCCGTCGCAAACTGTAACTTTCCTGTAGCTCCCACAAAATCCTTCCCGTCGCCTGCAGTAACCAGTTAAACCAGTTGTGTTTGCTCACAACCAGCGGCTCTCTTCCCGCCTTCACTTTGTCTTGTTTTCTTTCCACGTGTCCAACCCGTGTTTGCTTTTAGGATGATGGGATGGCTCCGCCTTTTAACATTTGAACATCTTCCGTGGCCGTGCACGTAAAAAAGACGTGTTACACTCTTTTTTTGCAAAAACATGCGTCGTCTTCATCTTGCAATCCTTTTCATGATGCGAAGCGCATTGAGTTCCTTCGCGTATGGAATGCGCCGTATAAATCACGCTGCTTTTGCTTTGCCTAAAATGCTCGCTCCATATGAAAAAAATGGCACACTCCCATTGGGTTTGCAGTCCATGGATCCGTTTTTGAACTCGGCAAGTCAAGTGTGGTAACAACCTATTGATTCAATGTATGTCACTCCTGTTTGCTTTTAGAAATATTAGAGAGCCTCTGTTGTTGTATATATGAAGACCATTAGCATTAGCATGCGCACGCAGATTTTGCCCATATTTAAAATTGCATTTTCGTCATACGCTTGGATAGGTTGAGGAAGTGCCACCTCCCTCGCCACCCCCCAGGAGCACTCGTGAAAATTTGGGGCCTCCTCTTGCAATCCCTGCAGTAGAAATCCATCGTTATGTCGCAATACTTTAGTCCGTAACACTCCTCTCTACTTCGAGTGATAGATATAGCACATATGGTGTTTTTTTGTTGTTGTTTTTTTTCCGGTAATTTGTTCCTAGACATTTTCCGCGTCCCGGGTGGCTTGGATCTCGACTCGACCGCTCACCGTTTCCCCTTCCCTTCCTCCATCCGCATTGATGCCATCTTTATTTGGCTCTAGGTCTCACCGCAGCTCTTTGAATAACGCCACTGAGCGTCCCTTACGGGAAGAGCGCGGCGGCCTCGCAGCGGCAACAGCGGCATCTTCCCCAAAAAAATCGGCTAGCCAGCGTTCCCAAACAGAGAGTCTGCACTCCCTCTCTCGCGACTTCTGCAGCACATTCTAATTTTAAACGCGCTAAAAGGTAGCTTTGTGGAGCTCGAGGTGGGGGCACGGGGAGGGGGAGGGGGGGGATTATGAGAGGGGGGGGAGTTGCGGATGAAGGAACGTTTTGAAGCTATGGCAGTCGGCAGAACATGACATACAAGAGGAATATTCATATGTCGACTTTCTCACAGGGCGACTGACGGCTCCTACACAAAGTCGGAGAGGAACTTGGGCAAAGGGATGACCTCCGCCAAGGCCATCAAACACCGCTCAGTCATTCATGGTTCAACTTTACATATCATAAACCATTCATTTATCGAACCTGGAAAAGGGATCGCTCAGAATCACGTGAAAGCCGGGCTGAACAGTTGCTGTTCAAAGCTTCTGCTTGAATTTCTTTCCAGCATGTCAGAATAGCCTCCCAGAGTTGCCGTGTGGATCGCAACTTCCTCCCAACTGTTTGCTACGGCCACCTATGCTTCAAAGGTTCTCCATAGGTTTGATCGTCAGCATTTCTCTTCTTTTCCGCCCATGTAGAGGTGTTAAAATCCAAGTCCAGAAAGTAAAAACCCTGCCCCGGTTTGACTTTGACCGCAGGTGCTGCTTCTCAACTGGCAGGCGAACGAGCTCCTTTGAGTAGAAGCATCTGTGGCTCAAGCCAAACTGAGCCCGCGTTCTTACTCTCTGCACCTCTGTCCCCATAAACAGCCCGCGATGTCGCCGAATTTCTTGTGGCATAAGTTGACTTTGTTTGGCAAAGTTCTGTTCTTCATTGTGTACGGTGGAAGAAAATAGTCAGTCAGAAACGGCGCATATTTGTCACACCTTCAGGGACGTGAAAGGGGGCTGACCAGCTCTCTCCCCATGACTCCGGCTCCAAACTTGACTCTGCTACCTCCCTGCTGACGTTTCAGCCTTGTTGGGACACGGTCGATGGCCACGGCCTGCTCCATACATCTTCAGCATCCGGGGTTGCGCGTTGCTCCTCAGCGAACGGTCTCATGCTGCAAAAAAATGCGTCATTGACTGTGATGTGTAGAAAAGGGGAGAAATTTGTGGTGTGGAGGTTCACGTCCAACCAGCAGCATTGGGAAGCTATTTGGATATCCTGCAACTAAATTCAAGCCCTCTGCAAAAACGTGCGTTACATGCATGACAGACTTGCGAAGCGTCTGTCAAATAAGAAGTCCTTTCTGCTCAAAGGGAACTTCAGCGGTTAAAATGTTGAAATGATTGAAATGCTGCAAATTCAACAAATATTTTCTGTTCTTTACAACCTATAAAATGTCTCCAAACACTTCTGTGCATAATACAATTTGGAGCGGAGGGGAAAAAAAATAGCTGTTATCATCGGGAGGTTTACTTGAAAACATTCAACTTATCCTCCAACAGTAGATGACTTGAACACGTTTGCTGAGTAACATTCGAATAGACTAAAATCCGGGGCAAGGCCGTTCCGCTGTGAGTTGGGGGAGTACGGCGGGTTTTGGGCAGCGATAGAGAGGTAGCGAGAGAGAGAGAGAGAGCGACAGAGAGAGACATTCCCCTGGCCCGTGGCGGCGGCGTTCTCTCCGGCCCCCATGAAAGGTGGGATTGTCCTAAGGCTTCCCCGAGCCAGGAAAGTTCCCCCCGACGGGCTGCGGGCCGGCCGACCGGCGGCCCCTCTATCTGCCAGGAAGGCCCAACGCCGCTGCTTATGTCAGATACCACGCTGTGTGTTATAAATACTTGTGCGTACATATACACACATAACACATGCACACACACACACACACACACGCACACGCTAAATGAGCTTGCAATGTGTTTATTTTGACAGGAGGTAGTGAGAGTGAAAGGGGGGTTTCTTTCTTGGGAACGGCCAGCGTTGGAATATTTAGCTCAGGTAGAACCTTCCTGTTTCTCTGACGGAATTTGTTTGACAGGGAGAGACGAAAAGACCAAGGTGATGTTTGGTTCTGGTTTGGGATTACTTGATGGGGGTGGAGAACAATAAGGCAGGCAGGCAGGCGGCGACTATTCAAATACAACAAGGCCCGCCTGTACGCAGCCCCGGGGGTTAACTGTTGATGGCCCCTCCTTGTTAACACCACACATGATGGTAGTTTTTTTTTTTTTATTATTATCTTCTATGACGGTTTAAACCATAGTTGCATAGATCGGCAGTTGATGAGCAGTCACGTTCCGTTGGGCCAGATGAACTTTTTCTAACAGTCCCATTTCAGACATTTTTTTTTCTTCTTATTCACAAAAATGATATATTTTTAGAAGTTATATTTTCCACAAGTCCTTTTCATTTAATTTCACAAAAAGTTATTGTTAATTCCAAAAATAATTTCATAAAATCGGGTTTTGAGTTCAGTATTTCTTTTTCATAAATTTGTTTTCACAAAAGCAATTTTTGAAATTTGTACTTTTTTGTTAGCCATAATCAGATTTTCAATTCCTATTTTTAAAAAAATATGAGTTCTTATTTTAAATGTTTTCATAAATGTATGCAATACAAAAATACATTTATAATTTCAAAAAATTTGGATTCCCCCATCCAATTTCTGATTTCATTTTTTTGCTCAAATTCAATTTGGTTTATTATGAAAAAATCCCATCTTTTTTATTCCACCCAAAAAGTGACATCCTCTTTTTTTATTTCAAAATATTTTTTTTTATTTCACTGATTTTTTTTCCTTTTTTCATTTCAGAAAAATCAGACGCCTTGCCAGAATGTAATCAACGACGAATCTAACTTCTCACAAAACTCAGATTTCCAATTTAAATCCATAATTGTCAATCAAATTTCTGATATAAATCAGTTTGTATTGTATTTCAAGATTTGCTTTCACAATAATAAATAATTATGTATTTATAAAATGGTATCCCCATTTCTATGGTGGTTAAAGAGGGCCAAAATACAAATTCTCACCCGGAAATAAGAAGAGCTTGTGCACCTGAGTGTAACACACACACACACACACACACACACATGCACGCGCACACACGTACTCAAGACACAGCATCATTCATTCATTCATCTCCTCCCCACCTCATCCTCCCTCTCACTTTTTCTTCATCCTTCTGCCCTGCTCACCTGATTTTAAGATTTGAAGAAGTTAGCGTAGCTTTTCATAGCTAGCGTAAACTCAGGGCTGAGCCGTGCCGCTCAGCTGATGCTCACCATGAAGCCCCGTTCACATGAACAACTCCAACTTTGGTGTCGCCGTTGCAGAACCGCGTAGCAAATCGGATACCAGAACACGCACGCTGACATTAACTGGGCACGGTTCTGCACCTTAACTCTGCGTGCCGCAATGTTCATGCACAGCACTTTGAATGCAGCAGCGGTTGTTGTAAAGTGCAACATAGATCAAGTTGAGTTGAGTCGTAGCTTGTTGGGTTTTGATTCGGACGTGACACGAGAGTGGCGTCGCATCCTCCGGAGATGGCACGTGGCCTCTTCATAGAGATTTTTTTTTTTTTGGTGTGTGTGGCTGCGGTGTGTGAGTGTTAATTTCAAAGCTTCCGTTTTAATGGCCGGGGCGGAGGCTCGCTAATCTGACCCAGCTGGGTACCACACCCAATGCATCTGTATGTGTGTGGGAAGTTGGGGGTGGGGGGGTGGGGGTCAACAGCGGGTTGTTAATTGGGGCAGTCCGGGGGTCCTCCGATTGGAGGCGGTGTACAAACAACATCAAGTCACAGAGGGGTGAAAGTAAGAATGGAATTCCTGTGAGGATGGAAGAGCGGGTCTGGAAACTCCCCCCCCCCCCCCCCAAAAAAAACTATTACTCTTTTAAACTATTCACTTTTAGAAACAAAAATCAAACAATAATACTGATAACAATATTGAAAGTTATGAAATGATAATGTATGATATTGAATTATTGGTTAAAATGTAGCATCACCGTGGTGAAAAATATGACATTATCTTGAGTGATATTGAGTAATATAGAAACTGCTATTCAAGGATTAGGAATGGTACCGAATGATTATGGGAAAATGTGTGTGATGTTGGTGAAAAATGTGGGAATGATATAAAATGATATGCAATGATGTTTAATTGTGTGGAATGAGGTTAAATGGTATTGGTGAAAATGTGAACGTTTGGGATGTTGGAACTCTGAAGCTCACTTTCTGGGATTTTTTTTATTTTACAGAAGGTACATCTAAATTCCATCGGTGTGGCTGTCTTAGAAATTGGGTTCGACCCAGTGTTACATTGACCAATCCGCAGTATCTGTGTTTGAAACGATTGGCTCCTTCCCTTCTACCTAATCACTATGTATGAATTATTATTTATTGGACTACATAGTTCATTCATCAACCAAATGAAAAATAGTTTTAAAACACTATTCAGGCTCCGTTAATGACACCGGTGCTGTGACATAAGTAACACCGTCAGCTGCCGGGCATTCCGTAATAAACATTGAACGAATAAATCAATTACAACGATGCAATTGTAAAGCAAACAAAGCGCTTAAATCCGATACATGTTTTGATGTTTAAAAAAAAAAAAAAACTGAACGTTCATCCTTTGCTGTCCAGAGTCTTCATTTTACGCAGTCGTGCACATTCTAAAAAGGACGTCGGTATAAAACCGGCAGGTGAGAGGCTTTTCCTATTATTGCGCATCGCATGCACCCATTCCGCCAGCTGTTGGCGACCTGGTCTATTGTTAATGTGTGGGTGTGTGTTTTGTGTGTCCAGCTGTATACACACACACACACACTGTTAATGAAGTGTGTTGTCGCGCCGGTGTGACCGCTCTTCTGCTCTTCACCCCCTTCTGGTGCTACGCTATCATGCTAGCCGCTCAGCACTGCTCGATCGATATGTGGCGCCATTTTGCACTGGTGATGATGTCACCACGGGAAGATTCTCTCGTGGTTGTGAGCAAAATCGCAACGGCCACGGGACACGTCATTCGGTACGCGATGCCACACAATGCACACAATTGCTGTCTAAACATTCCACCTTTGGTCTGTTTTTTTTACAGAGCTTTTTATCCTTTTCATCCAAGCTGGGAAAAGTATGGGTGAAGAGTGTGTTGCACCTTAACAAGAATGTGGGCCTTAATGAATGCATTAGCCTGGAATGTGTGTGGAGTCCTTTCACAGGTCAAAATGTTGGTATTTCATCACTTTTCTGGTAAAATGGGGACTCTTTCATTGAGAAAGGTTGGGGTATTTAAGCCTTCCAGTGGGTGTTGATGAACTCTCTCATTGGAAAATGTTTGGGTGCTGGGCCCCTTCATCAGGAAATGTGTGTATGTAAAACCCTTTCACTGCTAAAAGTGGGGGTCCTGAAACCCTTTCACCTGCAAATATTGTATGTGGATATTTAAGCCTTTCACGAGAGAAAATGTGTTGAATCATTTCGCTGGGAAAAGTGTGGGTTTGGGCCTCTTTCACCAGAATTCGTGTTTGTGTGGAACCCTTTCATCCCAAACTTTATAAGTGCTGAAATGTTCCTTTTGTTGGAAATAGTGTGGGTGTCAAGTCTATTCACTAGGAAAAGTATGGGTGTTGATTAATTTAACCCTAATTCCATTCCCCCCCCCCCCCCAAAAAAAAGTATTCTGAACCCTTTCACCAGTAAGTGAGTGGATGTTGAATGTATGCGCCTGGATAGGTGGGTGTTGAATCCTAACACCAGGAAAGTGTTGGTGATGATCAGGGCCTGACTGATTTTTCAGCTTTTTTTGGGGGGTGGCGGGGGTATTTTAATCATAATAACGTAAGGCAAACATAAAAAACATTCAAACATCCACCCCCTCCCCAACATCCCCAATCAAATTCTGCACAACATTGGCCTAGTTTGGCTGACTTTTTCTTTTGTAAAATGAAACAAATACTGAAGGACATGATTTTGTAAAACTATCAAATATTCTGCCTGTAATCCATATCTTTGTTGTCACTGTTAAGGGACTAACAGAGAAGTTGCACGCACGCACGCGCGCGCACACACACACACACTCCAACTGAGTCCAAGTGAGTCCCAGATGGAAATCGGTAATGGGTGGGGTCCCTTCAACACACCTGTGATGAGTGATGAGTGATAAGATAACTTCAGGGCTTGATGTGTGTGTGTGTGTGTGTGTGTGTGTGTGTGTGTGTGTGTGTGTGTGTGTGTGTGTGTGTGTGTGTGTGTGTGTGTGTGTGTGTGTGTGTGTGTGTGTGTGTGTGCGTGCGTGCATGCACGTATTACTCTTCCTCACACGGCATAGAATACACCCTCCGGCCACTTCATTAGGTACACTTAAAGAGACCCTCTTTTCAGGCAACCCGACTTTTCGAAACGTGTACCGGCACAATTACACACACGTCGCGTGTGTCTCCAGCGTTGTCAATAAGTGGGCATTTTTTTGTTTCTTTTGTTTTTTGTTTTTTTTTCTTGGAAGGCATGTGTTAGTGTACCTAATGAAGTGGCTAGTGACAGTTAGGCGAGTCAAGGAGATGTCGAGCTGGTATCATATTAAACAATCAGAGTTTGTCTGTGCTGCTCTCAAAGAAACACAAATTATCTGATTTGCTGCAAATATTTGCAGCTAACTAATCTGTGTTGTCGGCGTATTTGCAAAGTCATACTTGTGATGCTTTGTTATACACACACACACAGATATATACATGCGCACACACACACACACACACACACACGTACGCGCGTATACACACTGTCAACATTCCATCTGTTATTGATCACCGCTCCATTGATTTCAATTGGCTAAACAGAAGCGTAATAGTGTTTTCCTGTTTTGTACAAACAGCATCGATAGATGATTCGAGCCGTAACAAGGGTAACTTAATCCAGGGACGAGGTGTGAAGTTTAACACCCGACACTCACGTCCTCTGCCCTGTTGTGTTGAAAGCAGTCATCGCTGTCAGTCAACTATTTTATAGTCTGATTGTGGTCTTTGTGTGTGACAGGCATCAAACTCGGTCCAAGCACCAGATGGGCCGGGAGCAGTTACAACGCTGGCACAAATGTGTTGTGGTATTAACACAGGTGGTCGGGAACTCCGGTTCCTCGAGAGCCATATCGATATGCCTGTTTTAGATCCCTCCCTCCTCCAACACACCCGATTCAATTGTTCACGATCCTTTCACGTGTTGAACTCGAGAGAGATCTAAAACGGGCATGAGATGGCTTTCGAGGAACCGGACTTCCCGACGCCTGCGTTAACACAAGGCACTCGCTTCCCCTGTGGTGTCGAGAGCAATTGTTGCTGTCGCACAACTAGCGTATGATCTTAAGCATCGGATTGTGGGTAGTCTGGGATCTCTGTGAGAAAGGTACCAAAGCTCAACCCTAGGACTAGTTGGGTCTGGAGGAAATCTCTTGGGTTTTTTTTTTAGTGAAAGCAGTCATCGCTGTCAGACATCTCTTTAATAATCTAAATATTTGATTGTGGGTGAAATGTATTCAGGGATCTTGTTTGGAAGCCACTCAAGCAAAATCCAGGGACTAGTCGGGTCTGGAGGCGTGCTCTCGGGTTGTGTTCAAAGCAGTCACCACAAGCCGGTCAGACAACTATTTTATAATATCGTCATCTGACTGTGGGTAAAATGTGCACGAGGATCAATTTTCAAAAGACAACGAAGCTCACTCCAAGGACTAGTCGGGTTTGGAGGCGTTCTCTCGCAGTGTGTTGAAAGCAGCCATTACTGTCAGGCAACAATTTTATCGTCCAATCTTTTGATTTGAGTTATGATTGCCTCGGGAAAGACAAAAACCTCAGTCCAAGGACTAAACGGGTCTGAAGGTGTGCTGTCGGATTTTGTTGAAAGCACTTGTGTCACTGTCCGACAACTATATTCCAACCCGATGATCTGAAATGTAGAACCTTTTGGCTTATTAGATCAATGTCAATCATAATAGAAGAGTGCCAGAGGAATGATGACCGGTTTTGTGGTTGTGTTGCAGGTGTTAGGTGCTAACTATTCACAAGTGTTAATTACCTTCACAAAAAAACACCTTGAGCTGCCTTCGCCTCCCAACCTCATCAAATCACCCGACCCCACCCCCCCCACGCACCTCCCTCTCTGGTCCTGAGGATATTTGCCTTGACATCTCCTGTCTGACACATGAACAAACATCCCCCAAGATACCGGCAGATACCGGCGCCGCTCAGCTCAAAACGCACCTTAGCACCGGCGCACTGGGAGCCTGATTGCGCAAAAACTGCCCGAAACTTGCCAAATGTGCAAAATCATTTATTTTATTTTATGTTAATTATTTCTTTGTTTTTTGCGGTGGAGTGACAAGAAGTCTTCTGAAATATTGTCTCTAATTCGGGTCTGAATAATTGAAGGGCTGTCATGGACCAGTCAGAAGATGCGATCAGGCACTCTTCGAGTTCTTATGTTTTAGAACAAACTTACTCGTTGTAAACTTACTCGTTGTATGTGTACTTTTACACGCTACTGTTCTATACATGAGGCTACTACACATGGTAATACGTAATATACTCTGCCCCGCTACAAAATGTACACATGCTACCGAAGCTCCTGTATATGCTAAAATACACACAGCACCTTCTACTCTCCTGTATACTATTACACACGCTACTAGAAATACTTTACTATGTAATCTACTACGCATTACAATACAGTACATGCTACTACACATATTACTGCACGTGATGCACTAAACGATAAACACGGGCGTCTCTATATACATTCTGCTATACCCGATGCTACTATAAGTCCCGCTATACATACGACTACTACATGTTAAGATGCAGTACACACGATTACACATTCTACTTACGATACATACTTCTGTCAATCATCAAATACATATTAACGGTACGATAAATGCGACTATACGTGTTACTGCACATTTTGATAGAGTACATATCGTAATGCTACTATCGGCCTCTATGATGCTATAAAGGATTAAATACATTGTGCTACACTTTTGACACTTTTACGAAATGCACCGCAATGTACAATACTGTACTGTACATAAGCGCTACCCATGCCGCTGCACAGCACACTAAACTTGCTGCTACTTAGTAGATTCCTTATTAATCTTGTTAACATAACTATCCCCTTAAAATATTTAAAAGCAACAGAATGACTAGCGGGTGGCCCGGTGGCCCAGTGGTGAGCGCATCGACCTCACACTGCAGAGGTAACCGGGTTCGATCCTGGCTCCAGGATCATGTGGAGTTTGCATGTTCTTCCCGGGCCTGCGTGGGTTTTCTCCGGGTCTTCCGGTTTCCTCCCACATTCCAAAAACACGCATGGCAGGCTGATTGAACACTCTAAAATTGTCCCTAGGTGTGAGTGTGAGCGCGGATGGTTGTTCGTCTCTGTGTGCCCTGCAATTGGCTGGCAACCGGTTCAGGGTGTCCCCTCGCCTACTGCCCGAAGATGGCTGGGATAGGCTCCAGCACCCCCCCGCGACTCTTGTGAGGATAAAAGCGGATCGGAAAATGGATGGATGGATCATGACGAGCATAATGAAGAGGGAGCATGTGTAGAGGAATTAATTGTCTCTCGGGTGTTGAAGAAACATTCCCAACGTGGTATTATGTGGTAGATTATGCGAGCGATTCGGTGCGCAGGTGTGCTGTCATAACAAAGAGCAGAACGTTGATAAGAACAACAGCGTTTAATGATTCTGGGAGGGAGGGAAAAGTGGGTCAGCGCCGCGGCGAGGGGAAGTCAGAAGAAAAAGCGCGACACAACTTGCGGAGAGGCGGAAGTGAAGAAGTAGAAGAACATTTCAGCCCAAAAGTTGTGACCAGGACCGCGTCGAAGGGTTCGAGCGGCAACCTTTTGGTCACCTTTTCCCTGCCTGCTGTGGAGCCATCTGTACTGTGCACACACGCGCGCGCACACGCACACACCTACCTTTCGTGTTTAACGCAATCACACTGGTTCGTGTGTCTCTGTGGAACTTTTTTTTTTTTTTTTTTATCGACCTTGCCCGACAGGACAAAGTCCTAGCATTTATCTGAAAGTCTGACTGACACACGAGCTCAACATGTTGGTGTGTGTGTGAGTGTATATGTGTCGAGGGGGGGTGGGGTTCTTAATTTTAGGGTTAAATGTTGTGATATTGGCATCCTTTTGCTATGTGACTTTTTTTTTTTTTTTTAGGACTGGCATGTACAGGTATCGGTGTGCGTTTGCTGTGGCGCTACAGTTTGTGAATGTTCACCAATCAGAGCGATGAATGTTGGGTTGCGACATCTATTAGGGAGACTTGGCCTTATTCACATTTCAAAGCAGACTTAGTCACGAAATAATGATTAACTCTGTCCGCTCTTGTATTTTCATCCAAGTGAGCAAGATTACAAAGTAAAAAGACGACTGATGCCTGGACCAAAAGAGAAACTAGTGCATTTTGATGCAAAGCTAATTGTCATTAATTAGTTAGTAGGTTGGTTGGTTATTTAATACATCAACCAAGGAAGAAGACATACTTTATCATGTAGTTACTTTACTCAATCGGTGGGTTGGTTGATTGACCGGTTTGTAGTTGTTTCACTCGTGGACCAAGGAAGAAGTCATTCCATTTTGATGCAGAGTTACTGAAGTTAGCTTATCGGTTGATCGTTCACTTGGTTGGTTGAGTTGGGAAATGAACTAAAGAAAACAGTCCTGGTTGATTAGTTGCTCGCTGGTTGGTTGGTTAGTTATGGCGTGCATAGACCAAAGAAGAAGACATACATTTTGGCACATGGTTGGTTGGTTGGTTGGCTGGCTAGGTAGCTAGCTAGCTAGTCAGCTAGCTAGTTAGTTCGTCAGTTGGTCGGTGAGTCGGTTGCTTGGTCGGGAGGTTGGTTAGTTTGTTAGGTTGGCTCCGTGCATGTTTCCATGGTCACCTCTTTGGTTAGTTGTATTGTGAACGGACGGTGGAAGAAAGCATTGCATCTTCATGCAGTGTTGCTTTCAGTTGTTTGCTTGCTTGCTTCCTGAAATTGCATTTTGATCCATAGATACTTTAGTTGGTTGGTGTGTTATTGACAAAGGAAGAAGACGATACTGGTTGGTTGATTGAATCCAAAAAAAATGGTGGCACATGGATGAAGGAGGAAGACATTGAATTTTGACAGAGAAAAGATTCCTAAATTGGTGCATTGACCAATGACGAACCCCTCCCATCTCAAGAGCGCCGTGTCGATGAGTCCGTTGGCTGTTCATTTGGATGGTTTGTCAGTTGCTGCTGAATGATTTTACTTGGGTGAGTTAGTTCTGACTTCTTTTCTTCCTTGACTACTTTGTGCGGGCGCAGACTTTGACACCAACTTAAAGTCAACATCCATGTTCAAATATAATGTTAAATTTATGCACGTCATGTACTGTACGTAAGTAGGTATGCTGTGCAGTGTGTGTGTGTGTGTGTGCGTGTGCGTGTGTGTGTCACATCATGTCATCCAATAAGAAAGGGAGTGTATGTCCCCAAGGCAGAACTGTAAGTGCTGTTTTCCTCCACCTCCTCATGCCTCCGGCCTGGCCCTTTTCCACCCTCCCTCCTCCATCTTCCACCCCCCCCCCCCCCCATCACCCTTCCCTCCTCCCCCTCTCCTCACCCCTCCCTCCCCACAGGCTATAAGCAGAGTAAACACAGCATCCACCTAACAGGATCCAGGATGCACCGCTTCATTTGCATCTCAGCTCCTGAAAACACACGCACACGCACACACCTTTCTCTCTTTTTTTAGCTTCTCTTTTCTTTTTTATTTATTTCTAGGACTCACCGTCCCAACTTCTTCCCTTGTTATTTCTTTAGTTCCGTCATGTTTATGTTGTTGGTTTGACTCGTTTCTCAGTTTTTGTTTTTGTAATGGCGTGCACAAGTGTTGAGTTATCTGTTGTGCCCCAGGGGTCGAATATTCAACAAGAGTCTCGGTGGTGCACTTTCGCTCTTCCTCCTCCTCCTCCTCTTCCTACTTTTCTTCTTCTTGTCAGTACACATGCAAAACTTCTTCATCTTTAGCCTGAGGTCAATCTTCTTCAGCTTCCACTTTTCTCCTTTTTTAAAACATTCATCCTAGAGAGATGACCAAACTTTTTTTGTTTCATTTGTAGGTGAAAGCGGTGCCTTAAAGTGTGACCATCTCAAATCATAAAAATAACTAAAATAATAAATAAATAAAATGAAATGAAATCTAAAAGTCTTCATAGTGATTCAATCAGAAAAATAGCACTTTACGGCACGATTGTTCTTTCTGTAAACACACAGAGTAATGACATAAGGAAATCTCAACAATTTAGCATGTTTTGAAACATTTTTTGCGACAATTGAATGTGCTGCTCCTTGTTTTGCACACAAAAACAGAATATGTTGTCACAAAAATGTTGAAGGGAAATGTTTGTGTAGTTTCCAATAAAAGACCTACACGTGTAATCAAAATACATTTCATGAACAAAAGTGCAAAATTTGTCTGTGAAAAAAAAAAAATGGTTGTCTCCAAAAATTCCATCTATTCCACAAAGTATCTCAAGGTCACCATTCATCTTTGTGCGGCACTTGGATGTCGTACGCCGTCCCATAGCCGATCGATGGCCGTTGTCAGATGCGTCGAAAAGACAAAATTCCGACATGCTCCTTCTCCCGCCGTCTTTGTTGATTCGTCGCCGAGGTCGCGCCGGGGTCAGGATCCGCGCGCGGACGGCCCGCCGACGGCCCTCGCCCAGATTGCTCTTTGAGGCTCTCAGTGTGAGGCGTCCATGTTTAGTCTGCTGCACGCCGCGTCCATTTGGCCCCGAGCTGTCTCAACAAGAAAACGAAGCTTCTGACCACCTTGGTGGCGCTTCTGGGCCCACCATCACTCGCAGTTCACTGTAGCACTTCAGTACATTTTTACAAAATTCAGTGGTTCTTAACGTTTTTATAGGTACCGAACCCAACCACTTAATATGAACATTCACCGAACCCTTCATGAGTGAAAAAAAAAAAAAAAAATATATATATATATATATATATATATATATATATATATATTTCAATATATTAAATATATTTTTAAAAACTATATATATATGTATATATATATATATATATATATATATTTTTTTCAAATTCAAGAAAACGCATTTATTAAAAACTGAAAAAATTTATACAATTTAAAGGGATAAGTATATATATATATATATATATATATATATATATATATTTTTTTTTTTCAAATTCAAGAAAACGCATTTATTAAAAACTGAAAAAAATTATACAATTTAAAGGGATAAGTATATATATATATTTTTTTTTTTTTTTATTTTATTATTTTTTTTTTTATGACAGTCACATGTTGACTACGAAGCGAACTAAATTTCCCACAGCACTGATTGGACAACCAATGTCATGTGATCATGAACGCTGGCGCATTTGGCTGCCGCTGCTCAACCCGTATTGTTTTGTGTTTTTTGTTATTGTAAAGTGTCTTTGGGTGTCTTGAAAGGCGCTTATAAATAAAATGTATTATTATTATTATCTGCAGCCAGTGATGGCCAAGCGAGAGTGTCATAACTAATTGACATGTAGAGTGGGGTGTGTCTTACCCTTCATGGCAAAGGCTCCATCGGACCCCTGAGACCGACTCACTGAACCCCTGGGCTTCAATCGCGCTGCAGCACACACACACACTACATGTATATATATATATATATATATATATATATATATATATATATATATATATATATATATATATATATATATATATATATATATATATATATATATATATATATATATATATATATATATATATATATATATATATATATATATATATATATAAAGCGTAGTGCAGCATGGTTTGCCAAATTCCCAAACACACTAAACTATACTTGGACCTGCACACAAAATCACCTCTGCGCCATTTTTTTACGGCCGACCTTACTATCTACGAAAATAGAGCCCTCTTTATCAGGGGAAAAAAAATAAATCATATTTTGCTATAATATGATCCAATTGTAACATTATACTCTCAAAACACAGAATTTGCCCACACAAATGTACAATGAACAAAATGCCATGAAAACACAACGCACTTTTCCCATTTAAACCTTTTTTATTAAGAAATATGAATGATGGCCATCACATTGAGAACAATAAACAATATATTAAAAGGACACACACAGTTTAAAAAAAAGTAGTTTGTGAAAACAAAAAGAGACCACATAGCTTAAATATGACAATTTGTCATCCGTCATGTGACCTGAACTTTTATTATCCTTCACTTTGTTGAAAAAGAGGGGGGAAAAGGCACTTTTGGACCGCAATGTGACACGTTTGGCTAAACTCAGAGACCGCCCCGCTCAGTATTGTAACACACACACGCACACACATACACCTACACACACGCACACTATTAGCCCACCTGGCCAGTGGGAGCTCCATAGTGCAAAGTACTGTATGTAAATCTCCCATAGTGCATCTCTCCTCTCTTCTCGTATTAGTAACTAGCTTCACACACACACACACACACACACACACACACACACACACACACACACACACACACTCCCCTCGACGACTGGCCTGGTCCAAGCCAACCCACTCAAACAGGTAACAAGGGGGAAATTAAATGCGTTGTTTGAAAGTCTTTACCACAGTTTGCTTTGCCTCCTTCCTCTAAACATCCCCATATTCCAAAACAACCTTGATTTTCCTAAACACTCCTCATTCGAGAATATTTGTACCCCAGAACCTTTCCATTCACGCATTTTGCCATACCAGAACATTCTTGTCCCATATTTTCTTATTCCACGATGGTCATCTATTCTCAATGGTGTTCTCGTTGAATATTCTCAGACCAAATGTCCCCATAGTCCATCTATTTCCTTTCTCAAACCTTCCATTTTCCAGAATATTCATATTTAAGAACATTCGTGTCCCCATAACATTCCGTTTTTCCAGAATTGTAATTTATTTTGGAACATGACAATTCCAGAACATCCCCATATTCCAGAACATTTTTATTCCTATTCTAGATTTGGGATGTGCCAGAACATTTGTGTCCCATAACATTCCCTATTTCAGAATAGTCATTTATTCTGAAATGTGTGTTTCGAAATATTCCCATAGCACTTTTTCCTCAACATTCCTATTCTAGATCTTTTCCAGACTACAACATTCCTTTCCCATAACATTCCTTATTCCAGAATAGTCATTCATTCAGGAACTTTATACTATCCCAGAACATTCCCCAAACAGAATCTTGAACATTCCTATTCTAGCCGTGTCCCATACCAGAACATTCATTTTGTCAGAACATCCCCAAATTCCAGGACACATTCCTATTTCCAAGCAATGCTTATCCCAGGGCACTAATATCCAGAACATTCATATTCAAGACCTCTCCCACACCAGAATATTACCCTCTCATAACATTCCTTATTTTAGAACGTTCCTATTCCTGAACATCCCCGTATTCCAGACCATTTCTCTTCTACATTTTTTCCAGACCAGAATATTCCTGTTCCATAACATTGCCAATTTTAGAACATTTCCTATTCCCGAATATCCCTTAATTTCATAATATTACAGTTCTGCTATTTTTCTCTGCCAGAATATTCCTGCCCCATAACATTTTTTTTTTTGCAGAATATCCATTTATTCCAGAACATACCTATTCTAAAACCTTTGCACACTAGAACGTCTGTGTCCCATAACATTCGGCATCCCAGAATATTCAATCATTCCAGAACATCACTTATTCCAGATTAAAACTAAAAAGGGGCAAGCGGTACGGGATGCGATGAAAACAGGCTTTTGTAACATGAAGCGTGAAAGTAACACCTGAAGCACATGTTTGTAACTGTTTGGACAAAGCAGAATATAAGATATATTAAAATTTATTCCCTTTATAAATAAATGCAAATACCCATTTTACACACTCACGCATACGCACACATTCCCGCTATTTACACTTTGTACAAAATCTATCTTCATTGTTGTCATCATCTTCATCATTGGATGTAACCAGAGAGTCTCCATTGGGGGAAAGAAAAACATGTGGTCCTTCGTAATGTGGCTCGGGAAAGCCGCCTCAGCATTTACTCCAGGTCCATGATAACCAGCATCAAGTTCATCGACTAGTATGCTCATTGGCTCCACTAGTAGGATATGGGAGGCATACGATATGGAATAAAACCTTGATAAGGAGTCTACTATTGTGTACTGCATGCCGCTGAGTTGGGCCTTGTAATGGTAACCGTTAAGATTTCATTGCATACTAGGAGATCAAAAGTGACACAAGTAGTAGGACGAAGCATTTCTCACTTGTGGGAAAAAAAAACGTGAGTCGTTAAGACAGGCATTCTCCTAGTGTGCGAAAGAGCGTACTAGTACATGGACCTTCAGATGGATCTTAAGGATGTGGAATAAATGCTCAAACTGCATTTGAGCATTTATTCCATTTTCTTGATATATTCTAATCGGGCGCTGAATTGTCCATTTGAGCCTACTACTGTTTAGCTAAGTAGTTGACGGGTAAGGTTTCATTACGTACTGGGAGGACGCAAGTCATGGAAAAAAACATTATGAGTAAGACACAATCATTCTTCCAGGGGTTGGATTGTCTTCCTAGCGATGCTAATGAACGTACTAGTTCACGGACATTAAAATGGATCTCAAGGATATGGAAAAGAGGCTCAGATGGCTTTGCGTACACGTTGGCCATTTTAGAGTCTGTTCAGCAAGCTTCCATCTTGTATTGTGCTAGATTACGATGCGTTGAGCACGGAGCGGCTGTAGAGAGTCTGGTAGTAGGCACCAGAGTCCATGGCTGCCGGTCCGGGGCTGTCGTAGATCTGCTTGGCGGCCACAGGTGAGCCGCTAGTGGCATAGCTGTTGTACGCCATCACCTGGTCCTGGTAGGACTTGAGGTCCATCTTCTGCTCATTGGACATGAGGTTGGTGATGGAGAAGGGGTGGTTGAAGTTGTAGTGGGGGTCCAGGGACTTGAGGGCGTCGCTCTGTAGGTCCATGTGCGGCCCCATCGGGCTGGGTAGGAGGTGGGTGGACTGGGAGTGGAAGATGGCAGCCGAGGAGGTGGGTGGCATGGCGGTGGGGGCGGGAGGTGGCGGTGGGCAGTCGAGCGGCACCAGCAAGGCGTTGCCGGCGGTCCCGCGGGGTAGTGACTGGTCGTCGGACGAACCCGGGTGGGAGTTGTCCGAGTGGGCCGAGTCAGCTTCGTCCGAGCCTCCGCCCGCCGGGCTGCGGTCGCCCACCTTACCACCCTCCTTTGCCGCCTTTTTGGATACCTTGTCGTCGATTTTGAAGCGTTTCTGGCGTCGTAGGTAGCAACCATTCTCGAACATGTTACCCGACTGTGGGTGCAGAGTCCAGTAGGAGCCTTTGCCCGGTTTGTCGGGCGAGCGGGCCACCTTGACGAAGCAATCGTTGAAGGACAGCGAGTGGCGGATGGAGTTCTGCCAACGCTGCTGGTTCTCCCGGTAGTACGGGAACAAGTCCATGATCCACTGGTAGATCTCGTTGAGGGTGAGCATCTTGCTGCCACTCTGTTGTATGGCCATCGTGATGAGCGAAATGTATGAGTAGGGCGGCTTGGCGTGTGTCAGCGAGCGGCGGTACGGCTTGGGCGGGATCTCCTTGGGCGCGGCGCGGCCTAGAGAGGCGCCTGACGGGTAGCCCAGCTGGCTCATGGACTGGCCCATGTTCCCGTAGTGGGACAGGGAGCCCTGGGTGGCGCTCGGGCCCAGCTGGGTGAGTGAGCCCGAGCCCAGGGAGGGCGCTACCGGTGACAGTGGCATGTGGGCCGGGCCCGAGCCCATGGAGGTCAGTGGGGATGTGCTGAGGCCCGAGCCAGGGTACGCCATGTTCAGGCTGCCGCCACCGCCGCCGCCCGTCGGGTTGAGGTTGATGTAACTGTTGATGGGGCCCATGGAGCTGACGGAAGCCAGGGCGGAGTTCATGCTGCTGGGCGAGGAATACATCTGAAACACAAACACAACAGCAGTTCATTAGCAATACAGCCATCCATTTTCTATCGTGCTTTTCCTCAATAGTGAGGCAAGTGACTTTTAGGTGGGATGCACTGTGGGCAGGTTTGAAGTTTTTGCGCTGATTCAGAATCTTTCATAGTTTGTTTTCTCTATCTCGTATTCATTTTAGGTTAAACAAATTTCTGTCATATCATGGATTAGAATGTGTCGTAAAAATGCACATTTTGTGGGTCAAACTTAAAAACAAAAAATGAAAATGTCTCAAAAACCTGATGGGCTACAAAAACAACAACAAAAAAGTAAAAGTGTTTTTTTTTAAATCAGCATCAAAAATATGACCCAGTGTCTATTTGTCAGAGAGTGTTTCCTGTTAAGAAGGTGAAATTCTGAGGAATTGGCCAATTTCAAATTAAAAAAGGTATTGAAACGATTCATTATCTAAATATTTGTCAGTCATTTTGAGAACACTGGATTACAAACAACGGATTGGTCAATAGTCAATGCCAGGGTGCACAAAGACAATCTATGGCCTGGTTGCCAACCAATCACAAAGCACATACGGTGGTACCTTGACTACCAGTGCACGAACTTTTTCGAGAGGTTGCTTGGTCGATTTGTCATTTTTTTCTTTGTGTTGTGCGCCAAAATTTGAGTTGCGATTAAACATCAGAGCTGCTACCGCTCAAGTGAAGTGCAAAACAAATGGACCACTGTTTGATACCCTGCACATGGGCAAGGAGAGCCAAGAGTTTCTTGAACTCGACTAATCGTCAAACACGCTAATTCAAAATGGAAATGCGCGTAAGAAGCCACTACGACTCCAGCCCATGATGTCACTCGCTAGGCCACGCCCCTTTTTAAGTACAACCAGCACACAGATACTACAGTGAATAGCAAATACATTTGATAAAACCATGCAGGTTACAACCTCTTTTGTTCGGTTATGTTTTTATATTTGACGTTAATAATTCAGTACTGTATTTATTCCTGATTAAAAAATGTAAAAAGGTGCCCATGCCCCTCCCCCCCAATCCATCTCTCCCCTTGCAAGCCACCACCTTAATCAGTTGTAGCTGCCCAAGAAAATGTGTTTTCTGATCATTGTTGTATTCATGTGTTGGATGTTTGCCTTTAAGGGGTGTGGCCTCGCGAGTGACGTCCCAACATTGGAGTCAGGTTTGTGGCCTTGCCAGCTTCTTCCCAGTTTTGTGATTAGCTTCTTTTTCCCCAGTTCCCCCAAAATTGGAGTAACAACTAAGAGGAAGGGGTTTTTTTCTGGAAATTGTGAAGGTGCCTTTTCGTGAGTGGCTTCTTCTCCTTCTTCTTGTCAATGCACAATGAAGCTCTCAGTGCGCGCGGATTTCACACTCACGCGTGAACGTCAAAGTGCGTAAAAAGCGCGTCACGATGCTCCGCACGCACCCCCCCCCCCCCACCCTTCCTCTCCGTGCTCGGAAAAACGCAAGTAGTTCCAAAAGGTCTTAGAAATTGTGTTAAAATGTTTTTTTCAAGTGTATATGTATACCTGTATGTGTACATATATCAATGTAGAAATGTATAAAATAGAAATTTGAAAAATGGGTCACGATAAGATATACAACGTCGCGGAAAGTTCCAAGTGAGGCGAGTTGAGGCTTCACGCGCCCTTTGGTTAAATATTACCAACGTGGTAATTTCATCAGCAGTTGATTATATTAACTTTTAATTTAATTATCAGCCCAACTTTAACCTCTTATGCGTTTGAATTACTTTACAGACGAATGCGTCTGAATTCAATGTGTCTCCGTAAAACCAACTGCAATTACGTCACCAAACGTGAACAATTGCTTCATTTTTGAACGACTTGGGGGGAAAAAAAAATCTGTCATGTTCAATTTGGAATATGACATATAGGTGGAATTCTTTTTACTTCGTGACATATATGACATATATTAATGTTTTTGAGGGCCTCTAAAGTAAATATCATTATTTTGTAAGTTGTTCCTGCCTTTGAAGTATATTTCGACTCAAGTCAAATTTATTCATATGCCCTAAAATCAAAGAAAGCAACATATGTACGTTTATTGTAGGATTTTGGCCTATAAAATATATAACGTATTTTCTGTTGGTTTTGCCTTTACACGATAAAAAAAATACACATTTAACTATTTGTGCCGTTCCTGCAATTTATTTATTTATTTATTTATTTATTTATTTATTTATGTAGTTGTTTATTTATTTATTTATTTATTTATTTATTTATTTATTTATTTATTCCCTTTGGCATAGAAAATACACGTAATTATTTTTGCTGTGCTATTTCGGCCTCTAAATGTATACACGTACTTGTATACACCTTTTCTACTCCACCTTTTTGGCAAGTAAAAATACAGGTTATCTTTTTGTTCTTTTGGACTCTTCAATGTATTTTAAATGATTGATTATGTTGTTTTAGGAAAGAAATATATGGATTGAATTGTGTATACTGTTTTAAGTGCTCACTTTTGATAAAAATGCATTCATATTCAATAAGTCACTGATTGGTCATCTTTTCGTATTTGACTACGTAATTTAATATCACTTCATTTGAGAAACGAAATGTTTGTACAAATTAAATGAAAATGAAGTCAATGAGTGAGTTGAAGTCAGTTTTCCCCCCTAAGTTAAAAAAAAAAGAAATACAGCTTGCATTTACCAGGCAACAATAATTTGTTTTTTTTTGGTACGTTTTTACATTTATGTAGCAATATTTATGCAAGAAAAAAAAAGGTTTCTTGCCCTTACCTCGCTGGCCTCGCTGTAGAAAGTATTCCACTCAGGTAGGTCGTGGGCTTCCATCTTCACAGAGCTCAACATCCCCACAAAGAAACACTGAGAGGAACTGGACGAGCTACTCGCACTTTAACACTTTTTTGGGGTGACACGTTTTCCCTGTTTAAAAAAAAAAAGTTACAATCCTTGATGACACGTAAAAAAAAAAAAGCTCCGTTAACGTGGAAAGTTGTGTCAAGTGACTCAAAGTTCATGGGTCCATTGTTTCCCAGCTGTGTGCAGACGTGGAGGCCCGTGGCGGGACGTGCAGGCCCGGAGCTTGTCAGGCGGGAGCGCAGGACGGCGTGAGGACAGCGGCCGGTCCCACTTCTACTCCTTTATAAGGTACAGCCGGGATCCCGCCCACGATACCCCCCTCCTCCCCTTCCTCCTCTCCTGCACATTTCAATATGGAGTCAGGAAGGAGGCCCCTGCAAAAAAAGACCGATGTGGCCCCCTGGCGTGCTGTTTATTGGCCCGGTCGGACCGGCGGCCACCCCGGCTGTAGCAGGCAGGACCTCCAATACCACCACCACCGCCACCCCCCTTGGCCCCCACCCTCTCAAAAGCCCAATTAAAAGTTCAGATGGCATACCCAACAAAAGTGAAAACAAGTTAAAACTGTCAGCATGGCAAGTGTTGGTAGGGGGGCGGGCAGAGGTCCGTCAGTTTGTGGCCCGAGGGTTGGGATGGGGAGGGAGGGGGGCGGCACTTGTTAGTTGTTAGGTGGGTGTTGGCGTGAAAGTCGTTAATTCCCGCGGCTGTCACCTCCTTGGAATCTTTCACACGTTGGCAAAAGGAAGACATTTACAAGGCTGCAAATTTGCCTTAAAAAAGGCCATCAAATCAGCCCACGTCACTCAGGCGCATGCGTAATATCAATAATTTGAACGTTACTCAGAGAAGACTACTTGGCTAACGCTCAACTCTATTGGCATGAAACATGGCACGATACAACACGTTGCATGTATAAGCACAAGAGCATATAGCAGTAATTAAATAGCACAATTATGATGCTGTGCCGACACGAGTGAACGCACAATGAGACTATCATTATGAGTACAGTATACGATAACTATGCAAGATGTCTAATTTATACATTGTAATATTGAAGGTGTGTGGGTGTGCATTGATAAACCAACATTAAATATATAATTAAAATAAATGCAATACTTCAATTGAAAAAAAAATATAGAGAATTGAGTGGTTTATTTCAAATTGCTGGTTTCATGAGTGCATGCAACCAAAATGAAATAGATTAAATATGAAATATATCATAAAAGCAAACATTCTAATGTAAAACGCCAACTAAGATCAACAAAATATGTATTTCATTATTATTATTATTATTATTATTATTATTATTATTATTAGAGCTATGACATATCGGCCAATTTAGTATTTTACTTTTTCGGTACATTATTTGCTTAGTTATTTTTGTCCTGAGAATAAACATATTGAACTCTTTTTTTGTTTGGTTTTTGCATATAAAAGAAATATTTCATGATTGATTCTTTTTAGCCTGCAACGTCTAAATAAAATTACTCCTTCGTTCTTGTCGTCATTTGAAACAATTCGCTCGTTTTACGTTCCCCTATGGACTTTGACGTCCATTTCTTTCCTTGTACGCATTTACAAATGAAATATAAAGTAAGGACTACTGCACTACTTTCTGTAAAGGATTTTTAAAATTGCTTTCTCACAGCGTAATTCT
The DNA here is from genome assembly GCA_026261675.1 of Hippocampus mohnikei. Lineage (NCBI taxonomy): Eukaryota > Metazoa > Chordata > Actinopteri > Syngnathiformes > Syngnathidae > Hippocampus > Hippocampus mohnikei. The sequence continues at coordinate 4,552,062 of JAKGUB010000346.1, read as the reverse complement.
GTGACGTTGCCCAACTAGAATTTGATATAATAATCGAGTGTAATGCCAAGTAAAGTAACGCAGTGTAGTGGGATGTCATGCATGCGCGGGAGCGGAATACACAAGACGGCCGTGCGTGTGCATGATAATGGCGGCCGGCACAATGGGCGTGTAATGACGCGCACACGGGGAGGTCGTCGGCGTGGATTAGGATACAGCAGGAAAGGGGTAGAGGGGGGCGGGAGGGGTTAGTCACACGCGCACCTGCATCAAGGAGGACCTGAGTGGATCAAGGGGGACACCTCGTACGCGTAATGATGTCGCAGCTAATCCTGTCAGTGACGTCATCGTGTGCAAGTAAACGCAATTTTATGAACGGTATGTTTCAACGTGACTAAAGAAATATCGATTTGAAATAGGCGCCTCTTCCGAGTATTGATGGAGACGAACATCAAGTTAAGTATAATTGAATGTTTTTTTTACACAACGGAGTTCTAAAACTTATATAGAAATCACAACCTACCTCGTAATACGTGCCCCCCCCACACCCCCTACCTTCCTCAAAACCTTTTTCTTGGCAAAATAATACTTGCCTCTCTCCCCAAATTTGCAACACTGCCTTCTCGCCCCCCAAAAAAACCTGACAAGTTGTTTTCTTTTAAGATTAGTGTTCAAAAATATTTTTTCGCTTGAAAAAAAGAGCTATTTTTATTTGAATTTAAAACATGATTGTTGAAAAGTTTGAAAAAATATTTTTAAAAACACATTTATGCTAAACTATAAAAAAATGAAAATAAAAACATTGTAAAATGTCAGGTTTTTTTAATGTTCGTTTCGATTCATTTTTTAAATTGTCGAGACAAACTTTCTCGTTGAAAAATATTTTTGAATGCTTAAAATACTGAAAATGTTAAAATGGAGCTTTTTTTAATTGATAAAATATCCACACCGTTTTGCAGAGGGCTTGTACATGACACACAAAAGAACCACGAATAGGGGACGTCGTTGACTGCATCTGCAGTGCGCGCGTGTGTGCGCGTGCGTGCGCGGGGGGCCTCCCTGCGTGCCTTCTTTGCATGTCACTGGTCGCTGCGTGGCCCATTAGCACGTGCATAATTGCTCCCACAATGGCGGTAATGAGTTGACACTTTCACTCACTTTCGCCCCCACCCCCAAGGCCCCCAATCAGTATCGTTGCATTCGGAAGGAACGTCACATAATGACGAGAATGCTATCAGCGCAGTTCAATATTCGTTGTAGCGCAAAGGCGACATCTGGGGGTCGAACCTATTCCAACAACGTTATCAGTTATCACGACTATTTTATAAACTCATCAGTATGATGATTATGGCCATTGTTGGACTAGGTCCAAAGTTAATTCAACATCTCACGTTTAAGTATCAATCTGCATAAGGCCAGTAATCAATGAAGATGTTTACCAGAAGTAAAAAACAAACAAACACCAAGACAAGTGTGACTTTTTCCATCTGATTTATTCCCGCCGGGTCATTTTTTACAAGAAGCTGCATTCAAAAGACAAAAGAGCAGATTGGTTGTCGCCATGGCGATGCCACATAGAGGCAGGACACTTCTGCACAAGGCACTTGTCTTACGTTAACGTCAGCATATAGCCGTACAGATTGTATACACATACATTGGCTTTGGTTTGGTTCATCTGTGCGAGGAACATTCTGGTTCTACGAAAAAAAAAAAAGGTTAAAATAATCTTTTTAAACCCATCGGCAGGTTTTATGAAATGACGTGCAATCTTTTTTCAATTACAGCTTGTAGAATGGATGATTGCACTTGAAACAACCAGGAACCTTTGAAAAGGAAACACTGGCAGGCAGGTGACAAGATAGTGGAAATCGTGGGGGGGGGGGGGGGTATGTTTGCTTGATGAACTTTGACGCAAGTGTGGCACCAGCCTGATGTCCAACTTTGTTTGCTGGTGGGGCTATATTTCTGTGTGGGGAAATGTTGACTGGTCTTTGTGCCAAGGAACTACATTGGAGTGAGTTGCGGAGCTGTATTGAGACAAAAGTATTACGTTTCTGTGTGTGTCCTCATCTTTGCTTGGCCCTACCTTTGATATCCCAAGGGGAATTAAAAAAAAAAAAGATGCTGGTGTGTGGAAGTGCTCTTGTCTGTCTATCATGCAGCACCACCACGAGCGTCCCACATTTATGGAGGGGACATTTTGGCTGGTCTATGCACAGAAAATGTTCCCAGTGTGTTGGACAATGATGAGATGCATTATCACTCTATGTGTATACTTCAAAAAAGATATGGTGGCCCACACCTAGAGGTAATACAGAGGAGTAAAAACAGTTTTTGGATGGGTGTTTGTGTGTTGTGCCTGCCTGCCTTTTGTTCCATTTTGCCACAGAAACCACCATTACGTCTCTCGCTCCTTCTTGACGGTGACATCGCCGCTCTGCGCCGGGGCCCCATTGGAGCCGCTGCCGCCGGCGCCCCCGGGTCCACCAGGCCCCGCGCCGGGTGGGGCGGCCGACGGGACGCCCGTCACGCCGGTGCCCAGGATGGTGGACACCTCGCCCTGCATGAATGCCCAGGGGGGGCTGTTGACCGACGTGTCCAGAGGGCAGCGCTCACCGCTGGGGCAGTAGGCTTCGCCATCACCCCGCCGACTCTGGATGTACACTCTGGTGCACGGGAAGCAGAACCTGTGCGTATGTACAAACACATGAAACTTAGATGTAATATCATACTTTAAGAAGTCTTTAATTGTTAATATTTTACCAGGGAACCTTGCATTTTTCTCTTTTTGTGACATGTGTTATGTTAAGTGTATTTATAAGCTAAATTAACCTCTTTTGTTTTTAATATTTAATAACATTGACTTTTTTTACGTGCTACACCAGTTACTGTTAAAAAAAAAAAAAAAAAAAAGAATGCTAAGTTTTTACTGATACTGTTAGAAAAGAATTAATTCAGGAGGTTTTTATAAAAAAGTGAAACTGAAACGATTAAACTTTGCCCACCAACAGTATACATTACATTCAATACAGTGCAGCACTGTGAGTTGGTACACACCGGTGTCCCGGCACGGAAGGACACTGTACAAAGTGTGTGTCCTCCAGCCTCTCGTGGCACAGCGTGCAGGACAAGGTGCTTCCGGTTAGACTGCTGGCGGCCGAGGTCGAGCCCACCTCGGACGCTCCACTGTGGGGCAGTGCAGCTGCAGCAGTGGTGGCCGCCTCTGACGAGCTGCTGGACGACAGCGGCTCCCCTCCAGCGCGGGCAGCGAGGGGCCGCGGCTGCCTGGCCGGCGACGACGCGGGCTTGGGGCTCGTTTGGCTGACGGAGGCCGATGATGAGGGCAGGCCGGCGGTCTTACTGGAGCCGATGTGCGCCTGGGGCTGCTGCGACTTGGCCTGGGACGAGCTCAGTTCCCGCTCAAGCTCCGGCGTGATGAAGGGGGCGATTCCCATACCGATGCCGAGCTGGCGGCGGTTCATCTCGGCCAGCACCGGTGCCGGGAATATCATCGGGCTGCTCATGGGGGCCGTCCGAGCGGTCAGGCCAGCCGGCATGCCCGTCAACAGCCCGTGGGGGATTCCTGCTATGCTCTGAGTCACGAGATTCGGGGGTATGGCCGCTCCGATCATGGGTCTCCGGCTGCCGCTGGGGCTCTGGCGGTTGACCTCTTGTGGCGGCTGCCCGTCGCGGTGCAGCCCGTTGGGCGGCACGCGAGCGGCGGCCGCGCTGCCGCCTTCACCTCGACCACCCCGGTCGAAGCGCTCAGCGTGGGACCGGCCGCCATCCGTCGCCGGCTCCCCGCGGCCCGGTGCGGCGTGTTTGTGGGGCGAGGGTCCCGGTCCCGGCGAGCGGACGTTGCCGTCCTGCATGCCGTGGCTGCGCTTCAGCTGCCGCGCGCTAGCGATCAGAAACTCGATCTGGTTGGCGCCCTCGTAGTTGACACAGCCGCGGCACACCACCTCGCTGAAGTCCCACACCACCGTCCACGGCATCTTGGGCAGGTCGCACAAGTAACACCACTGGCGCCGCGAGAACGAGGAAGGCGACGACATGACGGCTGGACAGCGAGCCGGCGGGCGAGTTAGCCGGCTAACCCGACCGAGCGCTCGTTAGCTAACCTAACCTGTTTATCTTTGAAGTGGTGTGAAGAGTGCTGGTTGCTAATTAGCTTCTCTTTCAGCTTCCTCGGGCACTGTTTGGAACAACCGCAAACACACTAACAATAGACGAGACAACACTTTGTTGATTTTGACGATTTCCTCCACATATTCCGAATTTGTTTACCCACTTAGGCCTGCTCCTGACTCCTGTCAACCCACTCTCGCTGAGAACGCGCGAGCTTTACGTAACGCGTTAAGATGCATTGTGGGCGATGTCGTTTATTAGGTCGCGCTCTTTCGACGCAAACGGATGCACCACGTCTGTTTTTTGGACTACAAACTGTTGCCACCGGAAGCGATGCAACCAACTGCTGCCAACCGCTCTCGCGATATGTTCGTGCCAGTTCGAGACCGCGCTGAATAACCTTAAGTAAACTGGCGAAATGCTTTCTGGGTCATGTCGTTTCTTCATCGGACTCTTAAAGCAAACTAACACAACACGTCTGGTTGTTGGACTACAAACAAGGCCGACACAGGAAGTGCGGTACACCAGGGTCACAGTTCATCTGTGGCCACACGCACACGTGCAGTTATCTTTTCAAGCGCGCCCGCCCAGCTTTCAAACGTTGGAATACAGTTTGGACCACTTTTCCCCGGTAATTTTTCAACAGCATAAAAATGCCTCGAGATGTTTCATCCTCGTCAAGTGAGGACGAAGCGAGTAACCCGCCAGCGCAAGCGTCGTTTAGGCAAAAGCACGTCGGTGAGTTGGCACTCGATGATGTTTCTCTCTCGAAGCCGCAAACATTAGCATAATGGAATCATATGAAGATAACACGTACTTAAGTGTACTTTATGAGGTGCTAAATGCTGTTTTGGCAGAGAGGAGCAGCAAGTATCAGTGCCCCGATGACTTCGTGTGCTTCAGCCACAAGCCTTGTAGCAGCACGCTGACTGAGAGCCTGAAGAGCAGCGAGAGCGAACTGTGGCTCATTAAAGCCCCTGCCAACTTTGATCCTCGATGGTCCGTAACTTCTTTAATGTTTTCTTTAGGGTATTTTCCACACACTAGTTGCGATAAAGATACAGGTAACAAGTTTACCAATTTACCGGTTGACACAAGTCAGTTGGGTCCCTATGCCATCATGTGTGCTGTTTGGCTACTTTAGGGGTGTGTGACAGTCGAGAAATAAGACAGTGAGAACCACGCTCACACCATAATTGTACAACTGCTGCGGTGAAATTGTCATGGATATGTATTGTTCCCCTTTAAGTTATTCAACACACACAAAACAAACAAAACACCATCACATGAGGCTCATTAACGGTTTTAGTTGGCATTCTAGGCTAAATAACACTGGCACAAACTGTTTGGACAAACAAATGCGCACTAGCAATTTATGCTATTAATTCATGAAGCTTACTTCTTGGCACGCAGAGTAATAAATGTTCTGCACGGTGGAAAAGTAGCTGCATATCAGGGGAGCAAAATCAAACTTGAAAATGATATTCACTGGGGACATTCAAGCACTGCCAACAAAACAATTCATGAAATTCAAAATGACATCTCACTGTTAGAAGGCATTTTTCAAATCGCCAAGATTTAAATTCATGGAGAGAAAAAAACGAAACGGCTGCATTTTGGTCAGTCGGCTGGATAATTACATCCATTATCTGAGCCACTTGAACAAGGTCGCAGGTTAGTGCTGGAGCATATCCCAGCGGACTTTGGGCAGGAGGTGGGGTACAGTACACCCCTAAACTGGTCGGCAGTCAATCAAATTTTGATATTTAGTGTTGTGATCTGTTTGGTCCTTAATAAGTGCAGTCCGCGTGTTGACGTGTTATTGTTTCATGGGCCATGAAAAGTTGTCAGTGTTTAGTAAGGTTGCAACTCTAAGTAGATGAATGAATGTCTTTTATTCGTTGTCATTTTGTATAAACGTAACCTATAAACTCAAATATATATATGGTAAATATTTGATCAGATTATTCTTGTAGAGTTGCAATGAGTCATTGACAATTAATCGATTATCAAATTAATCTATTTTTCATAACTGTTTAGCTCGCTTTTCTTAAATTAGAACTGTCCTAATTTTTTGAATTTCAGTTTCGGAACGGCCAAATATTCTCAGGTTTCTGTCGTCCTCCTTGAAAGCAGACGGATCATCTTTGTGATGAATTAAAATAAAGCATTAGCTTTGACTTTGGAATGAGATCCTCAAAATTTTTGCCTATTCTCTGACCTGGCCAAACCAGGAACAGAGTCATATGTATTGTGTTCATACATTTTCTACACTATCAATTTGAAACAATGCCCTTGACAGAGTAATCGATTAATGTACTGGTAATACAGCTGAATTGATTGCTTTTGTTTGAAATAATTCATGGGAGGAGGACCTTGGAAAAAAAGAATCGTATATTAAATCCCAATCGTAATATCAATGGAAAATTCCTTTTCTCCTAAATTTGTTTAGCCTTACAACAGCAGGATTCCACCAGATGGAGTCAAAGTATTACTTTTATTGCTTTGTCTAGAGCACAAAAACAGATGAGATGTTCAGGGAATAATGGAAGACGAATCTCAATGCTGTCTGACTTTTATTCCCCCCCCCCCCCCCCTCTCCCGCAGTTTGAGAGGTGCAAGAGTCAATCTTTCCGGCTTTCAGACACTGAAGCTTCCTTCCGCCTCGGCTGCCGGCGAGGGGCACGGCCAGCAAGTCTACAACATCCTGGCGTCCGATCACGGCACCGCCAACCTCCGCTTGCTCACCGCCGCATCTTCGTCGCCGGTTGTGGCGCCTGCCTTCTCTGGCCTCTTGAGCGTTTGCGAGAGCTACGGGGGCGCCCGCGCGCCTCCCTGCGTCGTCCACGCCGCGCCCGCGCCGGCCATCCCGCCCGGACTCAAGCAGAGATTCCAGCCCTTCGGAAGCAAGACGCCCACCACGGCGCAGGAGACACAAGATGAGGACGGGAAGAGGAAGAAGAAGAAAAAGAAAGACAAGCACATGAAAAAGGAGGAAGAAGTGAGGGTCAAGCAGGAAGTTGAGGAAACAGGCCAGGAACACACTGAGGAAAAGAGCAGCAGGAAGAGGAAAAATATGAAGGAGGAAGTGGCCGTTGTGCAAGTGAAACAGGAATTGAAGCGTGAACTGGACGTGGGCGCTTTATATAATGATGACAGCTCGGCAGAGAAGAAGAAGAAAAAGAGGAAAAAAAGCAAAATGGATGCCGAATAAATGTCATCAACTCCGATTGAACTCTGATTTTTTTTTTTTTTTTTGACGAAGGGCGTACCTCAAAATGTTTTCGCATTTGTCCTCATTAGGGCGTATATGGGCTGGAGTCAGATGACTTTTGGTGACGGTTAGTTTACACCCTGGACTGGTCGCCAGCTCATCGACCAGTTTTACTGAGGGACAAACATTCACTTCCATTCACATTTTGGAATGGGGGAGGAAAACCGCATCCACGCACAAAGAGAACGTTTGAACTCTACACAGGAAGTGAATCCAGAACCTCGAGACTGCGAGGCACACATGCTAACTAGTAGACCTCTGTGAAGCCTCAAAAGAAATTTTAATTAAAAAAAAAAGAAAGCATTTGTCTTTTAAGGACATTTGTGTCGTCCTCTCTCTTTCAAATGGATTATTTATAAACATTGATTTGTACTATGAAACAGAATACTGGATTGTCAGTGTTGTCCATGGCTTTTTTTCCTTCAAATATTTTTTCATCAACGCTAGTAAACAACAAATTGTCGCAAATGCTCTTGCTGATTCTGGCAAATTTTGGTGTGCCGAATCCAAACATTGCATTAACTTTTTTCAATCAGGTCAACTTTTTGAATTCTGGCCATGTTTGTAACATGATTGTTTTTCGCTACACTTATATTTACAGGTACTTGGATCAGTATCTTTAATTTACTTTAAACTTTGCAGCATTTGGTTAGTAAACTGTTACAAAATAAAACTTCTCAATAAATTATCTCGGGGGAAAAATCTGAACAAAAATCAACCTATAACGTCACAAAAGTGTAATAAATTTGGAAAGAAACGTATTTTTTGAATCAACTTGACAAAAACCTAACCTGAACTAAAGAAACGGATCTCTCTCCTTTTCACCAATGCCAAATTGAATGCAAAACACATGTTTTTAATTTTATGTGAACCGTTTTGTTACAGCTGCAGCTGTTATGAAAGCGCTATCGTTTGTGCATGTATTTGTATACGAAGCCCAACGTTACTCGGTGTCTGAAAACTACAACCAATCGTTCACCAATTTATGAACGCAGCTCGTCTCATCCCCATTTCAAGGATTCAAATGACCTGGCCGATATTTTTTTTTTTAACTTTGTGGATGTTAAGTGTTTTCCTCTGCTCAGAAAAAGCTTCACGTCGCATGACGTCAGCAAACAAACAGTCTTTGACGTTTTATGGACGTCACGTATCCATTTAATCCCAAATAGTGACTCATTGTAATCATTTCCGAAGTGAACATGTTACATAAATCCAGATGCCCACTTTTATTCTGCTAATTGATTGCAGTTCAAATGTGAAGCAATATCAAGCATTTTCTCCATAGTGAGAGTCTATGGAAAGAGATGGGCAGAACGTCCGAAATACTTGAGCGAACGTTCTGTTCTATTTTCAGGCACGAATAGCAATGTTCACATGAATGTTAGTGATGACTGTTTTTTTCTGACAGTTAAACAGCAATAGGCTTTGTTATGCTCACTTTAATTCTTTTACACGGTCACTTAGAGTCGCATGTCTTTCACTAAGTTCACGCTGTCTCGCCAGTAATGGATGAGTCCATTGTTACACATGAACATGTACTGCTCTGTCCAGCAGGTGGCACTACACTCCGCCCTTTCCTCCAGTAGGCGCTGCAGCTTCACAGTCACCAAGCATCCATTTTCCATGCTTATCCTGAAAAAGGTCGTCGTGGGTGAGTGCTGGAGCCCAACGAAAACTGTACCCTGATCTGGTCACCGGTCAATCGAAGCGCATGTATGGGAGACGATTCGAACAACCGTCACTGAGTGGGAACCGAGCCCACGACGCTCGCATACAAGTCCGCCATCAGCGACTCGAGTTGAATTTCATGGAAACCAATTTTGTTCACTTGTTTTGAGATCTCCCAAGCGCAACCCGAATCACTGTGCTTTTTGTGTGTTTGCAGGTGCGATAGTCCTCTGCATCCTCCCCCTCCCGCTTCTCGGTGGTCGTCATGTGCTGTGCTGCTCTGCACCAGAGTGCGTTCCTGACTCCTAATGAGCTCCAGCATCTGCTCATGCGGAGATGGAGACACGCGGCAAACATCTCTGGGCATTAGGAAAAATTCAGCCCCTGAAGCCATGCAGTTTTGACTTTTAGCACTGTCAATTTTCGTAGATACGTCTATCATGAGTTAACCCCCCATAAAAGCGATGCTTGAAATGATCTGGGAAGGTTTCTCCAAAGACAAACTACGACTGGAAATCTAAGAAATCCAGCCCCTAAAGCTAGCTTCACATATCCACGTGAAATTTGATAGACTTGTCAGGCATGACAAACCCCACAAACAGGTCTGTGTGTGTGTGTGTGTGTGTGTGTGTGTGTGTGTGTGTGTGTGTGTGTGTGTGTGTGTGTGTGTGTGTGTGTGTGTGTGTGTGTCCGCGTGCGCGTGTGCGATTGAGTCAAGGAGGATGAATAATAAATGCAGCTTGGAAGTTTGGCTGCGACGTGTTCAGACTGCTGAGCGGAAGCTGAGGCCTTCACTTGGGCTCAGCTGATGCTTGTGATGGGATGCAGGGGGGGGTCGTTATAGAGTTAATGAATTAGAGAGCCAACCCCCTCTCTTCAACCCTTCCTCCCTTCCCCCATCTCCAATCCCTCCCTCTCACTTTCTTTTATTTCCAAATAGCGCCGCACATCGTTCCAGCTAGCCTGCGGCAACGAGAGCGTTGCTATGGCAACGGGGACCTGCCAAGGACCGGCGTGTTGGTGAGAAAGAGGGGACGGGGGTGTGGGGGGGGGGGGTTATCAATGTCTTACACCCCACCATTTGACCAAAAATGAGTATACAGTGGCTCAACGTGTGCATGAATTGTGGTGTAATACACAAACTCAACGTTGTTTTCACTTTCCCTTTCTTGCGCACACCAGAAGACATGCACAATACTATGGGCGTGTTTGTGCGCAAGACTGCAGCAGACATCAAAAGCCGATCCCTGCTGCAGCAGCGACTTGATGGCCTACTAATATTGTGCCTCGCCTGAACCCCCCCTTCACCCGCCCCTTTATATCTGCACACCCCAACCCCACTCACTTACTGACTGTAATTAATATGGGCCAGACCATCAGTTCGCGCTTGAACGCACACGCACACACACACACAAAAAGAGGAAGGGGCATGTGTCAATCACGTCGGCTATGTTGATGTCACTTACACAAGTTTAACATCATATTATTTGATGAGAAACAAGATATTTTTTTAAAGCTAACTAATGTCATAGAAGATATAATAAACATGGACTGATGAATAAGAATGGGCAAAAAGCAGGATTCAGACCAGAATCTGGGCAAGTTTCGGCAGTATTATGGTGAGGACCAGGGCTGTGAAATAAACTAGGATGGAGATTCTGGACTGGAGTCGAGATGAGAATTGGGAACGGTGCCAGGGAACGGATCGAGATAATGAACCCGACCCATATCAGAATGTGGATTGGGATTAACCAGTTCAGGATAAGGTTCAGGACAAGAAATAAATTAGACTCCGGAAACGGGCCATGCCGTAGACCAGGATGACCAGGATGAGGATCCTGAAAAGGAAATTGACTGGGATGAGGATCATGACAGGAAATGGTCTAGAATCAGAAAATTGAGAAACACTAAAACCAGAGCAAGAACATTGAAATGAACCAGTATGACTATGAGGACCGGGAGCAGGAAATTCACTAGCATCAAGGAATATAAATGGACCAGGACTACGAAATGTCCTTCCATACTTATTTTCATTCATTCATTCATTCATTCATCTTCCGAACCGCTTGATCCTCACTAGGGTCGCGGGGGGTGCTGGAGCCTGTCCCAGCTATCTCCGGGCAGTAGGCGGGGGACACCCTGAATCGGTTGCCAGCCAATCGCAGGGCACACAGAGACATCCACGCTCACACTCACACCTAGGGACAATTTAGGGTGCTCAATCAGCCTGCCATGCATGTCTTTGGAATGTGGGAGGAAACCGGAGCACCCGGAGAAAACCCACGCAAGCCCGGGGAGAACATGCAAACTCCACACAGGGAGGCCGGAGCTGGAATCGAACCCGGTACCTCTGCACTGTGAAGCCGACGTGCTAACCACTGGGCTACCGGGCTGCCCTCCATATTTATTTTCCCATACTTATTTGTCATGTCCTTGTTTATGATGATACTAATGCAGCGTGTTATACCGGAGACAAATTCCTTGTGTGCTCTACGTACTTGGCCAATAAAGATGATTGATGATTCTGATTCTGATTTGAACTAGGCTTACATCAGGACCAGGATGAGAATCTGGACTGAGTCTTTGGAGTCCTGAGGTGAAAAGAGGTGAGGAAGGCTTTGATTATCAAGTACAACTTTATTGTCAAATGTGCTGTAACATACAGCACAGATGAAATTTGCTCCCTCTTAAACAGACAACAAGAGGCCTATGTGTGATTGGCTGCACACATAAAATGTGTTGCCAGGCTGTGTGTGTGTGTGTGTGTGTGTGTGTGTGTGTGTGTGTGTGTGTGTGTGTGTGTGTGTGTGCACGGTTTTATGTGTGTGTGATCAGTCAAGAGTGACATATGTTCTGGTAGAGGCTCTCTTTTCAGCGTGCTGCTGTTGCCATGGAAATCACATCACCATCAACACATCCCCCCATTGTGTAGAGTGTCTACTCTGTGTGTGTGTGCGTGTGTGTGTGTGTGTGTGTGTGTGTGTGTGTGTGTGTGTGTGTGTGTGTGTGTGTGTGTGTGTGTGTGTGTGTGTGTGTCCTTCATGTGTCCTTCATGGCGGATGCATCCAGACAAGACTGAGCATCTTTCATCGGTCCCGCTGCCTCCACCCAGTTCATCTGCAATGACGGTTGGTGGTTATTGATACTCGTGTGCCATGTGAGGAAAAATGATTTCATTTTCACAAAGCAGAAACTTGGTTTAATCCACTCAGACAATCAAGTGAGAGCATTTTCGTGTTTTTTTTTTTAATGGTCCTTAAGCGTATTATGTGTTCAATGAATAGTTGAAACAAACCATTGCCAAAGTTACGTCACGTTATTAAGAAGAAATGAAATGATAGCTCATCTTTTATGCGCTGGCAAGGTAGATAAAGCGCTCGTTTTCATGATTTTATTCATCCCGTGAGGTAATTGTAACAGATGTAAAGGAAATCGCATTTGATATAATTTTGGTTTGAATCAAAACATGTTTTAGTTTGGTCTAAATTAAACAGGCCACGATTTAGGCTTTTCTAAATTAAACTATTCTTGCTTACCAGTCTTGCTGAAATGAAACCATCTTTGCTTGAGTCTGGTACACGTGAAAGCATTTTCATGTTGTGTGGTTTGTATTTAATTTGGCTTGTTTTAATGCAAACCTTCTTTGATATAATCTGGACTAAATTAAACGGTTTCTGGTTTAGTCTTGACACCAATCAAACCGTATCGGATGCAATCTAGTTTAAATCGAACCATACTAGACTGGTGTGAAATAAAGCATCTTTGGGTTCATATGGTTTCAATTTAGTCTGGCCTTTGTTCAGTCTCACCGCGTCAAAGATTCTTTATTTTACACAGGAAAGAAGTCGGACTGGTTGGGAGAACAAGAACACTTTAGTCTGCTAAACCAGGTTTCAGTTCATCTGATTTTGCCTCCTCTCCATTAAAAACGGCCATAGTTTGTTTTGGTGAAATCTTGTAGTTGAAATGAAACCAGTGTTAGTTTTTTAGATGAATTCTGATCAAAGATTATTCCAATTAAAAATTGCTTGTGTGTAAAAGTTATGTTATGTTATGTGACTCAGCCTAAAATCTATTCAGACAAAACAGTTTTAGGAATCATAAAATTGTAAGAGTTTGACTTGGCCAACTTGAGCCGTGCAGTAGGTCAAAAGCAGCAAAACCGCCAGCAAATCAGGCAGTTGCAACTCCAAATATGTCCCCCCCCCCCCATCTAATTTACCTCCCATGACATACACATACGTTTTCACACGTTTACAACCATTCCAACAATGCAATTCATTTTGAACATGTCAGTGGACGCATTTCCGAGTGGCTCCTGAACGCAGCAATCGCTCCTGTTCAAGGGAGCTGTTGCGCGCAGGTGCCTCCGAATTCGTGATGGGATTTTCGGCTCTTTTCGGTGATGCGGTTTATTTGGACGGCTCAGTGAAAAGAGCCGGCTCATTTTGGCTCTCAAACGGCTCTTTTAACTTTAGCTTTTCTTTTAAATATTTATGACAAATTTAGCATACATTTTGATAAATGCACTCTCCTGCACTGCAAATAGCAACAATTATCAAGCAAAGAAATGGCTTTTTACTTATTTTATTGAACATTAAAAAGGCTCCAAACAATAAACAAGCAACAAAATTAAACTTCAACCAACAACAGTCAAACATACTGCATCATAACAAAAATAGTGTGTATTAACTGCAACAGCAGCAGTGAACAAAACAAACATAAGTTACTCCTTGCTTTATTTCAAATTTGCAGTCAACAAAACTAAACTTGGAATACTGCAATTTGTCCAGTCTTGTATTCTCTGGCATTCGAATCAGCATGACTTAGATTTGTTCTTGGTTTTACTGTTTGGTGCTTTCTACCGTCTTTATTACCGATTTGTTTTACTGTTTATTGTATATGTTAATTTGCTCCATGTACAGCACTTTGTATGCGGCGATGACTGTTTGAAAGTGCTCTATAAATACAGTTGACTTGACTTGACAGTCTTTGAGAACACCCTCTCTGACGGGACAGATGTTGCTACAATGCACAATCTACTCTCCATTACTTTGATCATACGGGGGTAGACGTAAGCTCGGTATTTCCAACAGCTCAGTGGATCAGCTGCCCTTGAAATTTGTGGTTCTTCAAGATATGCCCTAATTTAGTGTTTTGTGTTTTTGCACGCTTGGCTAATACATGTACTGTACTGTAAATTAAATTCAGATTGCTTGCCAAACGCCTTTGTGGTTTCCTGGACAGTAGGGGGCGATATGAACTAAAGACATCCAATTCACCAAGAAGAAGAATAAGTACAAGCACAAGAACGGTACCACATCCGGTTCAATGAGCAAGTTTACAAATAATGACTCAAATTAAAAAGAAAAAAAGAAACATCTTTTTTTATGGACTATAGTGTGTGACTTTGCACTTTTGTTTTGTTTTTCTGCCTGACCAGATCAGTCAGATTACTGGGCCAACGACGCAGCCGCCAGACTCGGAGGACATGCGGAAGGGACGGCAACCTGCATTTGGACACGCGTGAGTACTGAGCTGTGTGGTGTGCTTGAAGAGCTGATGTCTGATGTCACGTTGCACCACAAGGTGGAGGTGAGTGTGCCCGCCTGTCTGTCTCTCACTCAACTTAACCCTTGTGCAGTAATACAGTTTGTCACGTTCTCAGTATTTGTCCCAAATTGGGTTGCGCTTTGAGGTGTGACAACTTTTTTCACTTTTGAATTTTTTTTCACTTTCAACTTTCAAAATGTTCAGTGGCATCAGGCCAAGACATACATATCATTATTTATTTATTTATTTATATTTGGCGCCCTCTATGAGCCGCAGCAGCAGGAGTGTGTCAATCACACAGTCACTATGCTGCATATGTAAATAAAAAAACCACCCAGTCCAAATCTTGCATATGACATAAATAGAGCCTTGAATATGTCACCAAACCGCAGGAACAGAATTGTATTTCATGCCTGTTTTTTTCTGTAATGGCCATTTTTAAAAAAATGTGACATCAAACATATTTGTCCCAAATTGGGTTGCGCTTTGAGGTGTGACAGCTTTTTTCACTTTTGAATTTTTTTTCACTTTCAACTTTCAAAATGTTCAGTGGCATCAGGCCAAGACATACATATAATTATTTGTTTATTTATTTATATTTGGCGCCCTCTATGAGCCGCAGCAGCAGGAGTGTGTCAATCACACAGTCACTATGCTGCATATGTAAATAAAAACCCACCCAGTCCAAATCTTGCATATGACATAAATAGAGCCTTGAATATGTCACCAAACCGCAGGAACAGAATTGTATTTCATGCCTGTTTTTTCTGTAATGGCCATTTTTAAAAATGTGACATCAAACATATTTGTCCCAAATTGGGTTGCGCTTTGAGGTGTGACAACTTTTTCAGTTTTGAATTTTTTCACTTTCAACTTTCAAAATGTTCAGTGGCATCAGGCCAAGACATACATATAATTATTTATTTATTTATTTATATTTGGCGCCCTGTATGAGCCGCAGCAGCAGGAGTGTGTCAATCACATAGTCACTATGCTGCATATGTAAATAAAAACCCACCCAGTCCAAATCTTGCATATGACATAAATAGAGCCTTGAATATGTCACCAAACCGCAGGAACAGAATTGTATTTCATGCCTGTTTTTTCTGTAATGGCCATTTCAAAAAAATGTGACATCAAACATATTTGTCCCAAATTGGGTTGCGCTTTGAGGTGTGACAACTTTTTCACTTTTGAATTTTTTTCACTTTCAAAATGTTCAGTGGCATTAGATCTAGCCATACATATATAGTTTGCATTACTTTTTTCTTGAATAACAAAATGAGTATTGGGTTATGACTCTATATAAGTAACTCTAACTCTATGTGTCCAATATTGTGTATAGCGTTTATATAGATATCAGAGTGAAAAATGTTGTACATGGTAATTAGAACCTTGAAAAAGTATAAAAGTCACAAAAACTATGAAAAATGTTGAAGTAACATACATTATAACAAACAAACAAAACAACCAGCAACTAATATGCAAACTTGATAACAAAAACGAAAAACAAACACAAAACTTTTTTTTTTTTTACAATCAGAACAAATGGTTGTAGTGTGTTTGTGGCGGATTGGCCTTTCCACATCTGCCACAATAATTCGAAGCACGAAGTGGTTTTTCGCAAAAGCTATCCGTATTGCTTTCTTTTTCTCGCATGTCCTCTTCCTGCAGCTGCTGCACCTGGCTGCTGTGCAGCTGCAGTTGCAGTGTTGGTGTGTTTACGTGCATAAACAAATGTAAAACTCATTCATTCATTCATCTTCGAACCGCTCGATAAATGTAAAACTCGATTCTCAAAAAATAACACTTGATTTTCAAAACAACGTCCAGCCAGTAACTATCGTTACGCGTTGAGTTTTCGCGTGCTGCACCCTCAAACAAGTCAATCATGCCAATCAATCAGGGCACTGGGCATGCCCGTGCACAAATGCACATTGTGAGTGCGCGATCTACTGGCGTGAAGACGAGAAAAAAGACTGATGAGCCCATCATTTCAAATGGCCGTAAGTACACTCCTAAACGTGGCTGTTTCGCCTGTGCTGAGCGCGTTCACGTGAACAGCGCGCGCGCGCGTCACGTTCATTACGAGCCCACACAGCCGGACGTGCATTGCATAACAGTTTGACCAATTCAAAAGTCGATTTTCAAAAATAACACCTGATTTTCCAAAAACACCCAGCTAGCAATGCTCTACAAACTGCATTACATTGTTTTGCGTGCGTCGCGGCGTGCGTGCAAACCAATGTAATTTATGTGCAACATACGCGGGTGGGACATCTTAAGAGGTGACACCAGGAAGTTGAGTCTGTCTGGGTGACGTCTCTGCAAGAGACGCGCACGACCTCACATTCAAATGTGCACAAAATGGCGGAAAAATACTGCTTCGATGTCTTTGCTCAGTACTGTTCTATGTGGCGTGCACAAACGATCATATCCACACACATAGATGCAAAGAGACCTCTCGCAACAAACTACACCGTTTATTCGAATGAAAATGACGAACTGGAAGTACTCTCAATGACGTAAAGAGTCGGCACGAAAATGATATCTTAGGCTAAAGCGCCATCTCGTGGAGAGTGAGGTAAAACTCACTACCACAATTCTCAAGCTTTGATAGTACTGGTGAGCCGCCGGTGATGTGATTTGTGCAGAAATTGAGAAAATGCACGATAAAACACCAGTTTTACAGTCTATTGAAATTTGAATTTATAATGGGCGTCAATATGCCAAATTTGGGATTTCTACTATCAAGGTATTCCAAATTTGTTACAATGTCATATATACCAACTGCAATGTTCAAAAATGTCCAGCTTGCTGTCATTTTGAACTTTGACCCCTTTTGACATCCTATGGAAATTTCAGCTTCGTGGGGTTATTTTTCACACTCTGGCTGTGTGTGCAACTGTCTGACTGTCCAAAAATGTCCAAATTTGGGACAGATACTGCACAAGGGTTAAACTTCTGCTTCATGTACTGCACAACGGTGTCAACTCCTCATAGACAACCCGAGCATCATCAAGCACTTCTGGAATATGTTTTTAAACATTGAGGTGGACCAAGTTAGTTTAAAAATGTGTCTATGTATGCATATGTATATAATATATACATACAAACGACTAACTTGGCCCACTTCAATGTCATTTCAAAACTTGACCAGAAGAGTGTGATCATGTTGTTGTGGAGTACACGGCAGTTAGTTTTTGTCTCAGTGAGAGAAGTCGGACGGGCTCATGTCCCCTTTGGTGTGTCTTGAGATGTCAGTGACATCACGCATGAGCTGGTCAAGCACATGCTCCCATCTCAGGCCTGTCGTCAGTGTTTGTGTGTGTGTGCAACTTGAACTGGCCCACACAAAGATTGACTGGTCAAATGCTTTGACATTGTCATGTTCGCTTTTCTGTCCAATAGATTGTTCAACTTGAATTCAAGTCTATGCCTATAATGACCAAATCCATCCTCAACTCACTCAAGCCTTTTCAAAGACTGAAGTCTTGAGCTCAGACTTGCGCTTCAGCCACATCAGACAGTCTTTTCACTGTTCCCGTTGGTCTCCACATGACTCTAAACTCCAGGAATCAAGCTTGTGAAACTGACGGGAACAGTGAAAAGACTGTCTGATGTGACCCAAGTGCAAGTCTGAGCTCAAGACTCAAGTGTGCCCCAAACCACACCCAATTTGACATCCACCAATCGCGGTGAGGCCCCTCATTTGCATAACAGCAACCCTTATTTGCATAACCATGCCCGCTTTCCAAGTTCTGGCCAATCAGATTGCGCTACATTTGCATAACCACGCCCAAAGAGCCCGCCAATAAGCGAATGCCTAATTTGCATAACCACCCCCCTTTCCACCAATCACAGCATGTTATCATCATGCTCCACCCACTTTCACAGCTATCAGCCAATCATCAGCCATCATGCCAGCCAGGCCACCTCGATTTTTCTGCCTGGAAAAAAAAAAATCCAGGAAAAACTATTTTTGGAAAAACAATTCAGAAAAAAAATGAAAACAATTTTGTAATGTTTTTTTTTTTTAAGTTAGATTGTGGTGATGTGTTTAAAAATGAAGTTGAGTTGAAGTGTTCTTTGTAATCAAGCTTTATTTCTTTTGCAGAGTAGACAATCACAAAAGCAGAGGAAAAAGTTGCAAGTTGGATGGCAGTCTGCTTGTTGCTGGGCGGCAAAGTGGTCAGCTCTTGAGAAGCACGTGGGACAGGTGTGTTGACCTGAGAGGAAAGGCGTCCCTGAGTTACACACAAGTCAATTTCTTGTGCAGACAAAGATGTGTTGGCCATGAAACTTACCAGGGAGATAGACTCTGTGTTGGGTCTTTCGAGAGCAGGAAGCCGATCATATTTACTGCTGCCTGGGGGGGAAAAAAAAACGTCAAAAAAGTAGTCATGATCGTGCATTGAATGAGTGTAAATGTCTCCTACTTTTCAGGCTGGCCCAAAGTTTGACTTCAGCACCTTGCGAATAACAGGAAGAAGATCAAAAAGTGTTGCCTGCAGGTCTGTGCTCGTAGGTGGACTGTGGCGGTGAGCAGGTTACTCCCTCTTGTGGCACGGAGGACCCAAGAACAATCTTCCTTCAACTCTGAATAATGAAATGAGGCTTGTTCAAATGAGACTTCTTACCAGCTTGGTTCGCCTGATCACCACGCGAGGTCTTTTACCATTCGGCCATTCTGCTGCGAAAATGTCGAAATTTTTAGATGTAGTCAAAGGCAGCCGACCATACAAGGTCTTGAAGGTTAAAAAAAAGAACATAATTGCATCACATATATGCATTGCAACTGATCCCACTTACTGTACAAAGGCACAAAAGCATAACAAGTAATTGGTCTTGAAAAAAATAGTAATGCACTTTTAAGATTAAATGAGATTTATGAAGAAAGGAAATTTTAAACCATTTACACGAGCATATAAAATCTAAATGTAGTCCCTGCCTACACCTTACAAACAAAGGAGAGTGCTATAATATGTGTAAAGAATAAAGTATTCACATGTCCTTGATAGCGTCTGCTGTGTTGGGTCTGTTTCAGTGACAGACTGAGGATGCTGTTATCTTCTTCGCTGATCAAAACAATGTTGTCTTTTCCTCTGATCAAAACTGTGTCTCCCCATAGCGGATATTCCACGAATTTCACCTTATTAAAAATATTCATTCCGTGTCTTTTGTGCATTTTTTCACTTTAAAATTTTCCTGCGGACCTGATCAAAACTCCTTGCGGGCCGGTTCCGTATGTTATACACTCCTGATGGTATACTAAGGCGGTTTTAGCCGAAAAAAACTACCATGTATAGTAAGGCGTTTTTGGCCGAAAATGGGACGATGTATAGTATGGCGTTTTTAGCGAAAAAACGACCATGTATAGTAAGGCGTTTTAGCGAAAAAACGACCATGTATAGTAAGGCGTTTTAGCGAAAAAAGCGACCATGTATAGTAAGGCGTTTTAGGCGAAAAACGACCATGTATAGTAAGTCGTTTTAGACGAAAAACGACCATGTATAGTAAGGCGTTTTAGACTAAAAAACGACCATGTATAGTAAGGCGTTTTTAGCGAAAAAAAGACCATGTATAGTGAGCCGTTTTAGCGAAAAAACGACCATGTATAGTAAGGCGTTTTTAGCGAAAAACGACCATGCATAGTAAGGTGTTTTTAGACGAAAAAACAACCATGTATAGTAAGGCGTTTTAGCGAAAAAATGACCATGTATAGTAAGGCGTTTTGGCGAAAAACGACCATGTATAGTAAGGCGTTTTAGCCGAAAAAAACGACCATGTATAGTAAGGCGTTTTTAGCCGAAAAAAACGACCATGTATAGTAAGGTGTTTTTAGCCGAAAAAAAATGGCCATGTATAGTAAAGCCTTTTTTGGCTGAAAAAAATGACCATGTATAGTAAGGAATTTTAGCCGAAAAAAACGACCATGTATAGTAAGGCGTTTTTAGACGAAAAAAACAACCATGTATAGTAAGGCAATTTTAGCCGAAAAAAATGACTATGTATAGTAAGGCGTTTTTGGCCGAAAAAAACGACCATGTATAGTAAGGCGTTTTAGCGAAAAAACGACCATGTATAGTAAGCCGTTTTAGCCGACAAAAAGACCATGTATAGTAAGGCCTTTTTTGGCTGAAAAAAACGACCATGTATAGTAAGGAATTTTAGCCGAAAAAAACGACCATGTATAGTAAGGCGTTTTTAGACGAAAAAACAACCATGTATAGTAAGGCGTTTTAGACGAAAAAACGACCATGTATAGTAAGGCGTTTTAGCGAAAAAAACGACCATGTATAGTAAGGCGTTTTAGCCAAAAACGACCATGTATAGTAAGGCGTTTTAGGCGAAAAAACGACCATGTATAGTAAGCGTTTTAGGCGAAAAACGACCATGTATAGTAACGCGTTTTGGCGAAAAAACCGACCATGTATAGTAAGCCGTTTTAGCGAAAAACGACCATGTATAGTAAGGCGTTTTTAGACGAAAAAACGACCATGTATAGTAAGGCGTTTTAGACTAAAAACGACCATGTATAGTAAGGCGTTTTAGCCAAAAAACGACGATGTATAGTAAGGCGTTTTAGATGATAAAAAGAGCATGTATAGTAAGTCGTTTTAGCGAAAAAGCGACCATGTATAGTAAGGCGTTTTTAGCGAAAAACGATCATGTATAGTAAGGCGTTTTAGCGAAAAAACGACCATGTATAGTAAGGCGTTTTAGGCGAAAAAATGACCATGTATATATAGTAAGGCGTTTTGGCGAAAAACGACCATGTATAGTAAGGCGTTTTAGCGAAAAACGACCATGTATAGTAAGGCGTTTTAGCTAAAAACGACCATGTATAGTAAGGCGTTTTAGTCGAAAAAAGACCATGTATAGTAAGGCGTTTTGGCGAAAAAACAACCATGTATAGTAAGGCGTTTTAGCTAAAAACGACCATGTAAAGTAAGGCGTTTTAGCGGAAAAAACGACCATGTATAGTAAGGCGTTTTAGCGAAAAAACGACCATGTATAGTAAGGCGTTTTAGACAAAAAAATGACCATGTATAGTAAAGCGTTTTTGGCGAAAAACGACCATGTATAGTAAGGCGTTTTAGCGAAAAACGACCATGTATAGTAAGGCGTTTTAGCTAAAAACGACCATGTATAGTAAGGCGTTTTGGTCGAAAAAAAGACCATGTATAGTAAGGCGTTTTGGCGAAAAAACAACCATGTATAATAAGGCGTTTTAGCTAAAAACGACCATGTAAAGTAAGGCGTTTTAGCGAAAAAATGACCATGTATAGTAAGGCGTTTTAGCGAAAAACGACCATGTATAGTAAGGCGTTTTAGACGAAAAAAGCGACCATGTATAGTAAGGCGTTTTTAGCTAAAAACGACCATGTATAGTAAGGCGTTTTAGCGAAAAAACGACCATGGATAGTAAGGCGTTTTAGACGAAAAACGACCATGTATAGTAAGGTGTTTTAGGCGAAAAACGACCATGTATAGTAAGGCGTTTTAGGCGAAAAACGACCATGTATAGTAAGGTGTTTTTAGCGAAAAAACGACCATGTATAGTAAGGCGTTTTGGCGAAAAACGACCATGTATAGTAAGGTGTTTTTAGACGAAAAAAACGACCATGTATAGTAAGGCGTTTTTGGCCGAAAAAAACAACCATGTATAATAAGGCGTTTTTAGCTAAAAAAACGACCATGTAAAGTAAGGCGTTTTAGCCGAAAAAAATGACCATGTATAGTAAGGCGTTTTTAGCCGAAAAAAACGACCATGTATAGTAAGGCGTTTTTAGACGAAAAAAACGACCATGTATAGTAAGGCGTTTTTAGCTAAAAACGACCATGTATAGTAAGGCGTTTTAGCCGAAAAAAACGACCATGTATAGTAAGGCGTTTTTAGACGAAAAAACGACCATGTATAGTAAGGTGTTTTTAGACGAAAAAAACGACCATGTATAGTAAGGCGTTTTTAGACGAAAAAAACGACCATGTATAGTAAGGTGTTTTTAGCGAAAAAACAACCATGTATAGTAAGGCGTTTTTAGCGAAAAAATGACCATGTATAGTAAGGCGTTTTAGACAAAAAAATGACCATGTATAGTAAGGCGTTTTGGCGAAAAACGACCATGTATAGTAAGGCGTTTTAGCGAAAAACGACCATGTATAGTAAGGCGTTTTTAGCTAAAAAACGACCATGTATAGTAAGGCGTTTTAGCGAAAAAAAGACCATGTATAGTAAGGCGTTTTTAGCGAAAAAACAACCATGTATAGTAAGGCGTTTTTAGCTAAAAACGACCATGTATAGTAAGGCGTTTTAGCGAAAAACGACCATGTATAGTAAGGCGTTTTTAGCGAAAAAACGACCATGTATAGTAAGGCGTTTTAGGCGAAAAAATGACCATGTATAGTAAGGCGTTTTTGGCGAAAAACGACCATGTATAGTAAGGCGTTTTAGCGAAAAAACGACCATGTATAGTAAGGCGTTTTAGCTAAAAAACGACCATGTATAGTAAGCGTTTTAGCGAAAAAAAAGACCATGTATAGTAAGGCGTTTTGGCGAAAAACGACCATGTATAATAAGGCGTTTTAGCTAAAAACGACCATGTATAGTAAGGCGTTTTAGCGAAAAAAATGACCATGTATAGTAAGGCGTTTTAGCGAAAAACGACCATGTATAGTAAGGCGTTTTTAGACGAAAAAACGACCATGTATAGTAAGGCGTTTTAGGCGAAAAACGACCATGTATAGTAAGGCGTTTTTAGGCGAAAAAACGACCATGTATAGTAAGGCGTTTTTAGACGAAAAACGACCATGTATAGTAAGGTGTTTTTAGCGAAAAAACGACCATGTATAGTAAGGCGTTTTTGGCGAAAAACGACCATGTATAGTAAGGTGTTTTTAGACGAAAAAACGACCATGTATAGTAAGGCGTTTTTGGCGAAAAACGACCATGTATAGTAAGGCGTTTTTAGCTAAAAACGACCATGTATAGTAAGGCGTTTTAGCGAAAAAACGACCATGTATAGTAAGGCGTTTTAGGCGAAAAAACGACCATGTATAGTAAGGCGTTTTTAGGCTAAAAACGACCATGTATAGTAAGGCGTTTTAGCTAAAAACGACCATGTATAGTAAGGCGTTTTAGCGAAAAACGACCATGTATAGTAAGGCGTTTTAGGCGAAAAAACGACCATGTATAGTAAGGTGTTTTTAGGCGAAAAACGACCATGTATAGTAAGGCGTTTTTAGGCGAAAAAACGACCATGTATAGTAAGGTGTTTTAGCGAAAAAACGACCATGTATAGTAAGGCGTTTTGGCGAAAAACGACCATGTATAGTAAGGCGTTTTAGGCGAAAAAACGACCATGTATAGTAAGGCGTTTTAGCTAAAAAACGACCATGTATAGTAAGGCGTTTTGGTGAAAAAAGACCATGTATAGTAAGGCGTTTTAGCGAAAAAACGACCATGTATAGTAAGGCGTTTTAGGCGAAAAACGACCATGTATAGTAAGGCGTTTTAGCTAAAAAACGACCATGTATAGTAAGGCGTTTTAGCGAAAAAAATGACCATGTATAGTAAGGCGTTTTTAGCGAAAAAACGACCATGTATAGTAAGGCGTTTTTAGCGAAAAAACGACCATGTATAGTAAGGCGTTTTTAGCTAAAAACGACCATGTATAGTAAGGCGTTTTGGCGAAAAAAAAGACCATGTATAGTAAGGCGTTTTAGCGAAAAAACAACCATGTATAGTAAGGCGTTTTTAGCTAAAAACGACCATGTATAGTAAGGCGTTTTAGCGAAAAAAATGACCATGTATAGTAAGGCGTTTTGGCGAAAAAAAGACCATGTATAGTAAGGCGTTTTAGCGAAAAAAACGACCATGTATAGTAAGGCGTTTTAGCTAAAAAAACGACCATGTATAGTAAGGCGTTTTAGCTAAAAACGACCATGTATAGTAAGGCGTTTTAGCGAAAAAAACGACCATGTATAGTAAGGCGTTTTAGCGAAAAAAACGACCATGTATAGTAAGGCGTTTTAGCTAAAAAAACGACCATGTATAGTAAGGCGTTTTAGCTAAAAACGACCATGTATAGTAAGGCGTTTTGGCGAAAAAAAGACCATGTATAGTAAGGCGTTTTTGGCGAAAAAAACAACCATGTATAGTAAGGCGTTTTAGCTAAAAAACGACCATGTATAGTAAGGCGTTTTAGCGAAAAAACGACCATGTATAGTAAGGCGTTTTTGGCGAAAAAACGACCATGTATAGTAAGGCGTTTTAGCGAAAAAACGACCATGTATAGTAAGGCGTTTTGGTCAAAAAAAGACCATGTATAGTAAGGCGTTTTTAGCGAAAAAACGACCATGTATAGTAAGGCGTTTTAGCTAAAAAAGCGACCATGTATAGTAAGGCGTTTTAGCGAAAAAAACGACCATGTATAGTAAGGCGTTTTTAGCGAAAAAACGACCATGTATAGTAAGGCGTTTTTAGCGAAAAAACGACCATGTATAGTAAGGCGTTTTTAGCGAAAAAACGACCATGTATAGTAAGGCGTTTTGGCGAAAAAACGACCATGTATAGTAAGGCGTTTTAGGCGAAAAAACGACCATGTATAGTAAGGCGTTTTAGCGAAAAACGACCATGTATAGTAAGGCGTTTTAGGCGAAAAAACGACCATGTATAGTAAGGCGTTTTTAGCGAAAAAAAACGACCATGTATAGTAAGGCGTTTTAGCGAAAAAACGACCATGTATAGTAAGGCGTTTTAGGCGAAAAAACGACCATGTATAGTAAGGCGTTTTAGGCGAAAAACGACCATGTATAGTAAGGCGTTTTAGCGAAAAAACGACCATGTATAGTAAGGCGTTTTAGGCGAAAAAAAGGCGACCATGTATAGTAAGGCGTTTTAGGCGAAAAAACGACCATGTATAGTAAGGCGTTTTAGCTAAAAAACGACCATGTATAGTAAGGCGTTTTAGCGAAAAAAACGACCATGTATAGTAAGGCGTTTTAGCGAAAAACGACCATGTATAGTAAGGCGTTTTAGCGAAAAAACGACCATGTATAGTAAGGCGTTTTTAGGCTAAAAACGACCATGTATAGTAAGGCGTTTTTAGCGCTAAAAACGACCATGTATAGTAAGGCGTTTTAGCGAAAAAACGACCATGTATAGTAAGGCGTTTTAGCGAAAAAAGCGACCATGTATAGTAAGGCGTTTTTAGCGAAAAAACGACCATGTATAGTAAGGCGTTTTAGCTAAAAAATGACCATGTATAGTAAGGCGTTTTAGCGAAAAAAAACGACCATGTATAGTAAGGCGTTTTAGCGAAAAAACGACCATGTATAGTAAGGCGTTTTAGCTAAAAAATGACCATGTATAGTAAGGCGTTTTAGCGAAAAAATGACCATGTATAGTAAGGCGTTTTAGCGAAAAAACGACCATGTATAGTAAGGCGTTTTAGCGAAAAAACGACCATGTATAGTAAGGCGTTTTAGCTAAAAACGACCATGTATAGTAAGGCGTTTTAGCGAAAAAAACGACCATGTATAGTAAGGCGTTTTAGGCTAAAAAATGACCATGTATAGTAAGGCGTTTTAGCTAAAAACGACCATGTATAGTAAGGCGTTTTAGCGAAAAAACGACCATGTATAGTAAGGCGTTTTAGGCGAAAAACGACCATGTATAGTAAGGCGTTTTAGCTAAAAAACGACCATGTATAGTAAGGCGTTTTAGCGAAAAACGACCATGTATAGTAAGGCGTTTTTAGGCGAAAAAACGACCATGTATAGTAAGGCGTTTTTAGCTAAAAACGACCATGTATAGTAAGGCGTTTTTAGCGAAAAAAAACGACCATGTATAGTAAGGCGTTTTTGGCGAAAAAACGACCATGTATAGTAAGGCGTTTTTAGCTAAAAAACGACCATGTATAGTAAGGCGTTTTAGCGAAAAAAACGACCATGTATAGTAAGGCGTTTTAGCGAAAAAACGACCATGTATAGTAAGGCGTTTTAGCGAAAAAACGACCATGTATAGTAAGGCGTTTTTAGCTAAAAAACGACCATGTATAGTAAGGCGTTTTGGCGAAAAACGACCATGTATAGTAAGGCGTTTTTAGCGAAAAAAAACGACCATGTATAGTAAGGCGTTTTAGCGAAAAAAACGACCATGTATAGTAAGGCGTTTTTAGGCGAAAAAACGACCATGTATAGTAAGGCGTTTTTAGCGAAAAAACGACCATGTATAGTAAGGCGTTTTAGCGAAAAAAACGACCATGTATAGTAAGGCGTTTTTAGCGAAAAACGACCATGTATAGTAAGGCGTTTTTGTAGTAAGGCGTTTTTCAGACAGTTGAAAAAACGACCATGTATAGTACCATGTATAGTAAGGCGTTTTTTTAGGCGAAAAACGACCATGTATAGTAAGGCGTTTTTAGTATAGTAAGGCGTTTTAGCGAAAAAACGACCATGTATAGTAAGGCGTTTTTAGCGAAAAAACGACCATGTATAGTAAGGCGTTTTTAGCGAAAAAACGACCATGTATAGTAAGGCGTTTTTAGCTAAAAAACGACCATGTATAGTAAGGCGTTTTTAGCGAAAAAACGACCATGTATAGTAAGGCGTTTTAGCGAAAAACGACCATGTATAGTAAGGCGTTTTTAGCGAAAAAACGACCATGTATAGTAAGGCGTTTTTAGCGAAAAAACGACCATGTATAGTAAGGCGTTTTAGCGAAAAAACGACCATGTATAGTAAGGCGTTTTAGCGAAAAAACGACCATGTATAGTAAGGCGTTTTTAGCGAAAAAACGACCATGTATAGTAAGGCGTTTTAGCTAAAAACGACCATGTATAGTAAGGCGTTTTAGCGAAAAAAAGACCATGTATAGTAAGGCGTTTTTAGCGAAAAAACGACCATGTATAGTAAGGCGTTTTAGGCTAAAAACGACCATGTATAGTAAGGCGTTTTAGCTAAAAAACGACCATGTATAGTAAGGCGTTTTAGCGAAAAAAACGACCATGTATAGTAAGGCGTTTTAGCGAAAAAACGACCATGTATAGTAAGGCGTTTTAGCGAAAAAACGACCATGTATAGTAAGGCGTTTTAGCGAAAAAAACGACCATGTATAGTAAGGCGTTTTAGCTAAAAAACGACCATGTATAGTAAGGCGTTTTGGCGAAAAAAAAGACCATGTATAGTAAGGCGTTTTAGCGAAAAAACGACCATGTATAGTAAGGCGTTTTTAGCTAAAAAAACGACCATGTATAGTAAGGCGTTTTAGCGAAAAAAAAAAACGACCATGTATAGTAAGGCGTTTTTAGCTAAAAAACGACCATGTATAGTAAGGCGTTTTTAGCGAAAAAAAAGACCATGTATAGTAAGGCGTTTTGGCGAAAAAACGACCATGTATAGTAAGGCGTTTTAGCTAAAAAAACGACCATGTATAGTAAGGCGTTTTAGACGAAAAAAATGACCATGTATAGTAAGGCGTTTTTGGCGAAAAAACGACCATGTATAGTAAGGCGTTTTTAGCGAAAAACGACCATGTATAGTAAGGCGTTTTAGGCGAAAAAACGACCATGTATAGTAAGGCGTTTTGGCGAAAAAACGACCATGTATAGTAAGGCGTTTTAGCTAAAAACGACCATGTATAGTAAGGCGTTTTAGCGAAAAAACGACCATGTATAGTAAGGCGTTTTTAGCGAAAAAACGACCATGTATAGTAAGGCGTTTTAGGCGAAAAAACGACCATGTATAGTAAGGCGTTTTTAGCTAAAAAAACGACCATGTATAGTAAGGCGTTTTTAGCGAAAAAACGACCATGTATAGTAAGGCGTTTTTGGCGAAAAAACGACCATGTATAGTAAGGCGTTTTAGCGAAAAAACGACCATGTATAGTAAGGCGTTTTAGCGAAAAAACGACCATGTATAGTAAGGCGTTTTAGCGAAAAAACGACCATGTATAGTAAGGCGTTTTTAGCGAAAAAACGACCATGTATAGTAAGGCGTTTTTAGCGAAAAAACGACCATGTATAGTAAGGCGTTTTTAGCTAAAAAAGCGACCATGTATAGTAAGGCGTTTTAGCGAAAAAACGACCATGTATAGTAAGGCGTTTTTAGGCGAAAAAACGACCATGTATAGTAAGGCGTTTTTAGCGAAAAAACGACCATGTATAGTAAGGCGTTTTAGCGAAAAAACGACCATGTATAGTAAGGCGTTTTGGCGAAAAAACGACCATGTATAGTAAGGCGTTTTTAGCGAAAAAACGACCATGTATAGTAAGGCGTTTTAGCGAAAAAACGACCATGTATAGTAAGGCGTTTTAGCGAAAAAACGACCATGTATAGTAAGGCGTTTTAGGCGAAAAAACGACCATGTATAGTAAGGCGTTTTTAGCTAAAAAAACGACCATGTATAGTAAGGCGTTTTAGCGAAAAAACGACCATGTATAGTAAGGCGTTTTAGCGAAAAACGACCATGTATAGTAAGGCGTTTTAGCGAAAAAACGACCATGTATAGTAAGGCGTTTTAGCGAAAAAACGACCATGTATAGTAAGGCGTTTTTAGCGAAAAACGACCATGTATAGTAAGGCGTTTTAGCGAAAAAAGCGACCATGTATAGTAAGGCGTTTTAGGCGAAAAAACGACCATGTATAGTAAGGCGTTTTAGGCGAAAAAACGACCATGTATAGTAAGGCGTTTTAGCGAAAAAAAAACGACCATGTATAGTAAGGCGTTTTAGCGCGAAAAAACGACCATGTATAGTAAGGCGTTTTAGCGAAAAAACGACCATGTATAGTAAGGCGTTTTTAGCGAAAAAAAGCGACCATGTATAGTAAGGCGTTTTAGCGAAAAAACGACCATGTATAGTAAGGCGTTTTAGCGAAAAAACGACCATGTATAGTAAGGCGTTTTAGCGAAAAAACGACCATGTATAGTAAGGCGTTTTAGGCGAAAAAACGACCATGTATAGTAAGGCGTTTTAGCGAAAAAACGACCATGTATAGTAAGGCGTTTTAGCGAAAAAACGACCATGTATAGTAAGGCGTTTTTAGCGAAAAAACGACCATGTATAGTAAGGCGTTTTAGCTAAAAAACGACCATGTATAGTAAGGCGTTTTGGCGAAAAAACGACCATGTATAGTAAGGCGTTTTAGCGAAAAAACGACCATGTATAGTAAGGCGTTTTAGCGAAAAAACGACCATGTATAGTAAGGCGTTTTTAGCTAAAAAACGACCATGTATAGTAAGGCGTTTTAGCGAAAAAAACGACCATGTATAGTAAGGCGTTTTAGCGAAAAAACGACCATGTATAGTAAGGCGTTTTAGCGAAAAAACGACCATGTATAGTAAGGCGTTTTTAGCTAAAAAACGACCATGTATAGTAAGGCGTTTTAGGCGAAAAAACGACCATGTATAGTAAGGCGTTTTAGCGAAAAAAACGACCATGTATAGTAAGGCGTTTTTAGCGAAAAAACGACCATGTATAGTAAGGCGTTTTAGCGAAAAAAACGACCATGTATAGTAAGGCGTTTTAGGCGAAAAAACGACCATGTATAGTAAGGCGTTTTAGCTAAAAAACGACCATGTATAGTAAGGCGTTTTAGCGAAAAAACGACCATGTATAGTAAGGCGTTTTAGGCGAAAAAACGACCATGTATAGTAAGGCGTTTTTAGCGAAAAAACGACCATGTATAGTAAGGCGTTTTAGCGAAAAAAACGACCATGTATAGTAAGGCGTTTTAGCGAAAAAACGACCATGTATAGTAAGGCGTTTTAGCGAAAAAACGACCATGTATAGTAAGGCGTTTTAGCGAAAAAACGACCATGTATAGTAAGGCGTTTTAGCGAAAAAAAGCGACCATGTATAGTAAGGCGTTTTTAGCGAAAAAACGACCATGTATAGTAAGGCGTTTTAGCGAAAAAACGACCATGTATAGTAAGGCGTTTTAGCGAAAAAACGACCATGTATAGTAAGGCGTTTTAGCGAAAAAACGACCATGTATAGTAAGGCGTTTTAGCGAAAAAACGACCATGTATAGTAAGGCGTTTTTAGCGAAAAAAATGACCATGTATAGTAAGGCGTTTTAGCGAAAAAAAGCGACCATGTATAGTAAGGCGTTTTAGCGAAAAAAACGACCATGTATAGTAAGGCGTTTTAGGCGAAAAAACGACCATGTATAGTAAGGCGTTTTAGCGAAAAAACGACCATGTATAGTAAGGCGTTTTAGCGAAAAAACGACCATGTATAGTAAGGCGTTTTAGCGAAAAAAGCGACCATGTATAGTAAGGCGTTTTAGCGAAAAAACGACCATGTATAGTAAGGCGTTTTAGCGAAAAAAGCGACCATGTATAGTAAGGCGTTTTAGCGAAAAAAGCGACCATGTATAGTAAGGCGTTTTAGCGAAAAAACGACCATGTATAGTAAGGCGTTTTTAGCGAAAAAAGCGACCATGTATAGTAAGGCGTTTTTAGCGAAAAAAGCGACCATGTATAGTAAGGCGTTTTTAGCGAAAAAACGACCATGTATAGTAAGGCGTTTTAGCGAAAAAACGACCATGTATAGTAAGGCGTTTTAGCGAAAAAACGACCATGTATAGTAAGGCGTTTTTAGGCGAAAAAACGACCATGTATAGTAAGGCGTTTTTAGCGAAAAAACGACCATGTATAGTAAGGCGTTTTAGCGAAAAAACGACCATGTATAGTAAGGCGTTTTAGCGAAAAAACGACCATGTATAGTAAGGCGTTTTTAGCGAAAAAAGCGACCATGTATAGTAAGGCGTTTTAGCGAAAAAACGACCATGTATAGTAAGGCGTTTTTAGCGAAAAAACGACCATGTATAGTAAGGCGTTTTAGCGAAAAAACGACCATGTATAGTAAGGCGTTTTAGCGAAAAAACGACCATGTATAGTAAGGCGTTTTAGCGAAAAAAGCGACCATGTATAGTAAGGCGTTTTTAGCGAAAAAACGACCATGTATAGTAAGGCGTTTTTAGCGAAAAAACGACCATGTATAGTAAGGCGTTTTAGCGAAAAAACGACCATGTATAGTAAGGCGTTTTAGCGAAAAAACGACCATGTATAGTAAGGCGTTTTAGCGAAAAAACGACCATGTATAGTAAGGCGTTTTAGCGAAAAAACGACCATGTATAGTAAGGCGTTTTAGCGAAAAAAAACGACCATGTATAGTAAGGCGTTTTAGCGAAAAAAACGACCATGTATAGTAAGGCGTTTTAGCGAAAAAACGACCATGTATAGTAAGGCGTTTTTAGCGAAAAAAAAGCGACCATGTATAGTAAGGCGTTTTTAGCGAAAAAAAAGCGACCATGTATAGTAAGGCGTTTTAGGCGAAAAAAGCGACCATGTATAGTAAGGCGTTTTAGCTAAAAAACGACCATGTATAGTAAGGCGTTTTTGGCGAAAAAAAGCGACCATGTATAGTAAGGCGTTTTTAGCGAAAAAAACGACCATGTATAGTAAGGCGTTTTAGGCGAAAAAACGACCATGTATAGTAAGGCGTTTTAGCGAAAAAACGACCATGTATAGTAAGGCGTTTTAGCGAAAAAAAAGCGACCATGTATAGTAAGGCGTTTTAGCGAAAAAAACGACCATGTATAGTAAGGCGTTTTAGCGAAAAAAGCGACCATGTATAGTAAGGCGTTTTAGCGAAAAAAAAGCGACCATGTATAGTAAGGCGTTTTTAGCGAAAAAAGCGACCATGTATAGTAAGGCGTTTTAGGCGAAAAAACGACCATGTATAGTAAGGCGTTTTAGCGAAAAAACGACCATGTATAGTAAGGCGTTTTAGCGAAAAAAAGCGACCATGTATAGTAAGGCGTTTTAGCGAAAAAAGCGACCATGTATAGTAAGGCGTTTTTAGCGAAAAAACGACCATGTATAGTAAGCGTTTTAGCGAAAAAAAGCGACCATGTATAGTAAGGCGTTTTAGGCGAAAAAAGCGACCATGTATAGTAAGGCGTTTTTAGCGAAAAAAGCGACCATGTATAGTAAGGCGTTTTAGGCGAAAAAAGCGACCATGTATAGTAAGGCGTTTTAGGCGAAAAAAGCGACCATGTATAGTAAGGCGTTTTTAGCGAAAAAACGACCATGTATAGTAAGCGTTTTAGCGAAAAAAGCGACCATGTATAGTAAGGCGTTTTAGCGAAAAAAGCGACCATGTATAGTAAGGCGTTTTTAGCGAAAAAAGCGACCATGTATAGTAAGGCGTTTTAGCGAAAAAAGCGACCATGTATAGTAAGGCGTTTTAGGCGAAAAAAGCGACCATGTATAGTAAGGCGTTTTAGGCGAAAAAGCGACCATGTATAGTAAGGCGTTTTAGCGAAAAAAGCGACCATGTATAGTAAGGCGTTTTAGCGAAAAAAGCGACCATGTATAGTAAGGCGTTTTAGGCGAAAAAAGCGACCATGTATAGTAAGGCGTTTTAGCGAAAAAAGCGACCATGTATAGTAAGGCGTTTTAGCGAAAAAAGCGACCATGTATAGTAAGGCGTTTTTAGCGAAAAAAAATGTATAGTAAGCGACCATGTATAGTAAGGCGTTTTAGCGAAAAAAGCGACCATGTATAGTAAGGCGTTTTTAGCGAAAAAAAGCGACCATGTATAGTAAGGCGTTTTTAGGCGAAAAAACGACCATGTATAGTAAGGCGTTTTTAGGCGAAAAAAAGCGACCATGTATAGTAAGGCGTTTTTAGCGAAAAAAAGCGACCATGTATAGTAAGGCGTTTTAGCGAAAAAACGACCATGTATAGTAAGGCGTTTTAGCGAAAAAACGACCATGTATAGTAAGGCGTTTTAGCGAAAAAAACGACCATGTATAGTAAGGCGTTTTAGGCGAAAAAAAGCGACCATGTATAGTAAGGCGTTTTAGCGAAAAAAACGACCATGTATAGTAAGGCGTTTTAGCGAAAAAACGACCATGTATAGTAAGGCGTTTTTAGCGAAAAAAGCGACCATGTATAGTAAGGCGTTTTTAGCGAAAAAACGACCATGTATAGTAAGGCGTTTTAGGCGAAAAAGCGACCATGTATAGTAAGGCGTTTTAGCGAAAAAAAAGCGACCATGTATAGTAAGGCGTTTTAGCGAAAAAAGCGACCATGTATAGTAAGGCGTTTTTAGCGAAAAAAGCGACCATGTATAGTAAGGCGTTTTTAGGCGAAAAAACGACCATGTATAGTAAGGCGTTTTAGCGAAAAAAGCGACCATGTATAGTAAGGCGTTTTTAGCGAAAAAAGCGACCATGTATAGTAAGGCGTTTTAGCGAAAAAAGCGACCATGTATAGTAAGGCGTTTTTAGGCGAAAAAAGCGACCATGTATAGTAAGGCGTTTTAGGCGAAAAAAGCGACCATGTATAGTAAGGCGTTTTAGCGAAAAAACGACCATGTATAGTAAGGCGTTTTAGCGAAAAAAGCGACCATGTATAGTAAGGCGTTTTTGGCGAAAAAAGCGACCATGTATAGTAAGGCGTTTTAGGCGAAAAAAGCGACCATGTATAGTAAGGCGTTTTAGGCGAAAAAACGACCATGTATAGTAAGGCGTTTTAGGCGAAAAAAGCGACCATGTATAGTAAGGCGTTTTTAGCGAAAAAACGACCATGTATAGTAAGGCGTTTTAGGCGAAAAAAGCGACCATGTATAGTAAGGCGTTTTAGGCGAAAAAACGACCATGTATAGTAAGGCGTTTTAGGCGAAAAAAGCGACCATGTATAGTAAGGCGTTTTAGCGAAAAAAGCGACCATGTATAGTAAGGCGTTTTAGCGAAAAAAAAGCGACCATGTATAGTAAGGCGTTTTTGGCGAAAAAACGACCATGTATAGTAAGGCGTTTTTAGGCGAAAAAACGACCATGTATAGTAAGGCGTTTTAGCGAAAAAAGCGACCATGTATAGTAAGGCGTTTTTAGCGAAAAAAGCGACCATGTATAGTAAGGCGTTTTTAGCGAAAAAAGCGACCATGTATAGTAAGGCGTTTTAGCGAAAAAACGACCATGTATAGTAAGGCGTTTTAGGCGAAAAAAGCGACCATGTATAGTAAGGCGTTTTAGCGAAAAAAGCGACCATGTATAGTAAGGCGTTTTAGCGAAAAAACGACCATGTATAGTAAGGCGTTTTAGCGAAAAAACGACCATGTATAGTAAGGCGTTTTAGCGAAAAAAGCGACCATGTATAGTAAGGCGTTTTTAGGCGAAAAAACGACCATGTATAGTAAGGCGTTTTAGCGAAAAAAGCGACCATGTATAGTAAGGCGTTTTAGCGAAAAAAGCGACCATGTATAGTAAGGCGTTTTAGCGAAAAAACGACCATGTATAGTAAGGCGTTTTTAGCGAAAAAAGCGACCATGTATAGTAAGGCGTTTTAGCGAAAAAAGCGACCATGTATAGTAAGGCGTTTTAGCGAAAAAACGACCATGTATAGTAAGGCGTTTTAGCGAAAAAAGCGACCATGTATAGTAAGGCGTTTTAGCGAAAAAAGCGACCATGTATAGTAAGGCGTTTTAGCGAAAAAACGACCATGTATAGTAAGGCGTTTTAGGCGAAAAAACGACCATGTATAGTAAGGCGTTTTAGCGAAAAAAGCGACCATGTATAGTAAGGCGTTTTAGCGAAAAAAGCGACCATGTATAGTAAGGCGTTTTTAGCGAAAAAAACGACCATGTATAGTAAGGCGTTTTAGGCGAAAAAAGCGACCATGTATAGTAAGGCGTTTTAGCGAAAAAAACGACCATGTATAGTAAGGCGTTTTTAGCGAAAAAAACGACCATGTATAGTAAGGCGTTTTTAGCGAAAAAAAAGCGACCATGTATAGTAAGGCGTTTTTAGCGAAAAAAAGCGACCATGTATAGTAAGGCGTTTTTAGCGAAAAAACGACCATGTATAGTAAGGCGTTTTAGCGAAAAAACGACCATGTATAGTAAGGCGTTTTAGCGAAAAAACGACCATGTATAGTAAGGCGTTTTAGCGAAAAAACGACCATGTATAGTAAGGCGTTTTTAGCGAAAAAAAACGACCATGTATAGTAAGGCGTTTTAGGCGAAAAAAACGACCATGTATAGTAAGGCGTTTTTAGCGAAAAAACGACCATGTATAGTAAGGCGTTTTAGCGAAAAAAACGACCATGTATAGTAAGGCGTTTTTAGCGAAAAAAACGACCATGTATAGTAAGGCGTTTTTAGCGAAAAAACGACCATGTATAGTAAGGCGTTTTAGCGAAAAAAGCGACCATGTATAGTAAGGCGTTTTAGCGAAAAAAACGACCATGTATAGTAAGGCGTTTTAGCGAAAAAGCGACCATGTATAGTAAGGCGTTTTAGCGAAAAAAAAACGACCATGTATAGTAAGGCGTTTTAGCGAAAAAAACGACCATGTATAGTAAGGCGTTTTAGCGAAAAAAGCGACCATGTATAGTAAGGCGTTTTTAGCGAAAAAACGACCATGTATAGTAAGGCGTTTTTAGGCGAAAAAACGACCATGTATAGTAAGGCGTTTTTAGCGAAAAAAGCGACCATGTATAGTAAGGCGTTTTTAGCGAAAAAACGACCATGTATAGTAAGGCGTTTTAGCGAAAAAAAAGCGACCATGTATAGTAAGGCGTTTTTAGCGAAAAAAAGCGACCATGTATAGTAAGGCGTTTTAGCGAAAAAACGACCATGTATAGTAAGGCGTTTTAGGCGAAAAAACGACCATGTATAGTAAGGCGTTTTTAGGCGAAAAAAGCGACCATGTATAGTAAGGCGTTTTAGCGAAAAAACGACCATGTATAGTAAGGCGTTTTAGCGAAAAAACGACCATGTATAGTAAGGCGTTTTAGCGAAAAAAACGACCATGTATAGTAAGGCGTTTTAGCGAAAAAAGCGACCATGTATAGTAAGGCGTTTTTAGCGAAAAAAGCGACCATGTATAGTAAGGCGTTTTTAGCGAAAAAACGACCATGTATAGTAAGGCGTTTTTAGCGAAAAAAGCGACCATGTATAGTAAGGCGTTTTAGCGAAAAAAGCGACCATGTATAGTAAGGCGTTTTAGCGAAAAAAAGCGACCATGTATAGTAAGGCGTTTTTAGCGAAAAAACGACCATGTATAGTAAGGCGTTTTAGCGAAAAAAACGACCATGTATAGTAAGGCGTTTTAGGCGAAAAAAGCGACCATGTATAGTAAGGCGTTTTAGCGAAAAAACGACCATGTATAGTAAGGCGTTTTAGCGAAAAAACGACCATGTATAGTAAGGCGTTTTAGCGAAAAAAAGCGACCATGTATAGTAAGGCGTTTTAGCGAAAAAAAAGCGACCATGTATAGTAAGGCGTTTTTAGGCGAAAAAAACGACCATGTATAGTAAGGCGTTTTTAGCGAAAAAACGACCATGTATAGTAAGGCGTTTTAGCGAAAAAAAAGCGACCATGTATAGTAAGGCGTTTTAGGCGAAAAAACGACCATGTATAGTAAGGCGTTTTTAGCGAAAAAACGACCATGTATAGTAAGGCGTTTTAGCGAAAAAACGACCATGTATAGTAAGGCGTTTTAGCGAAAAAACGACCATGTATAGTAAGGCGTTTTAGCGAAAAAAAAGCGACCATGTATAGTAAGGCGTTTTAGCGAAAAAAACGACCATGTATAGTAAGGCGTTTTAGCGAAAAAGCGACCATGTATAGTAAGGCGTTTTTAGGCGAAAAAAACGACCATGTATAGTAAGGCGTTTTAGCCGAAAAAACGACCATGTATAGTAAGGCGTTTTAGCGAAAAAACGACCATGTATAGTAAGGCGTTTTAGCGAAAAAACGACCATGTATAGTAAGGCGTTTTAGGCGAAAAAACGACCATGTATAGTAAGGCGTTTTAGCGAAAAAACGACCATGTATAGTAAGGCGTTTTAGGCGAAAAAACGACCATGTATAGTAAGGCGTTTTAGCGAAAAAACGACCATGTATAGTAAGGCGTTTTAGGCGAAAAAACGACCATGTATAGTAAGGCGTTTTAGGCGAAAAAACGACCATGTATAGTAAGGCGTTTTAGCGAAAAAAACGACCATGTATAGTAAGGCGTTTTAGCGAAAAACGACCATGTATAGTAAGGCGTTTTAGCGAAAAAAACGACCATGTATAGTAAGGCGTTTTAGCGAAAAAAGCGACCATGTATAGTAAGGCGTTTTAGCGAAAAAACGACCATGTATAGTAAGGCGTTTTAGCGAAAAAACGACCATGTATAGTAAGGCGTTTTAGGCGAAAAAACGACCATGTATAGTAAGGCGTTTTAGCGAAAAAAGCGACCATGTATAGTAAGGCGTTTTAGGCGAAAAAACGACCATGTATAGTAAGGCGTTTTAGGCGAAAAAAAGCGACCATGTATAGTAAGGCGTTTTAGCGAAAAAAGCGACCATGTATAGTAAGGCGTTTTAGGCGAAAAAACGACCATGTATAGTAAGGCGTTTTAGCGAAAAAACGACCATGTATAGTAAGGCGTTTTAGCGAAAAAAAGCGACCATGTATAGTAAGGCGTTTTTAGGCGAAAAAACGACCATGTATAGTAAGGCGTTTTTAGCGAAAAAAAAGCGACCATGTATAGTAAGGCGTTTTAGGCGAAAAAACGACCATGTATAGTAAGGCGTTTTTAGCGAAAAAACGACCATGTATAGTAAGGCGTTTTAGCGAAAAAAGCGACCATGTATAGTAAGGCGTTTTAGCGAAAAAAGCGACCATGTATAGTAAGGCGTTTTAGCGAAAAAACGACCATGTATAGTAAGGCGTTTTAGCGAAAAAACGACCATGTATAGTAAGGCGTTTTAGCGAAAAAAAAGCGACCATGTATAGTAAGGCGTTTTAGGCGAAAAAACGACCATGTATAGTAAGGCGTTTTAGCGAAAAAACGACCATGTATAGTAAGGCGTTTTAGCGAAAAAACGACCATGTATAGTAAGGCGTTTTTAGCGAAAAAAAACGACCATGTATAGTAAGGCGTTTTAGCGAAAAACGACCATGTATAGTAAGGCGTTTTAGCGAAAAAAACGACCATGTATAGTAAGGCGTTTTAGCGAAAAAAGCGACCATGTATAGTAAGGCGTTTTAGCGAAAAAAGCGACCATGTATAGTAAGGCGTTTTTAGCGAAAAAAACGACCATGTATAGTAAGGCGTTTTAGCGAAAAAACGACCATGTATAGTAAGGCGTTTTAGCGAAAAAGCGACCATGTATAGTAAGGCGTTTTAGCGAAAAAACGACCATGTATAGTAAGGCGTTTTTAGCGAAAAAAAAGCGACCATGTATAGTAAAAGCGTTTTAGCGAAAAAAAAGCGACCATGTATAGTAAGGCGTTTTAGCGAAAAAACGACCATGTATAGTAAGGCGTTTTTAGACGAAAAAAAAGCGACCATGTATAGTAAGGCGTTTTAGCGAAAAAACGACCATGTATAGTAAGGCGTTTTAGCGAAAAAACGACCATGTATAGTAAGGCGTTTTAGACGAAAAAAACGACCATGTATAGTAAGGCGTTTTAGCGAAAAAACGACCATGTATAGTAAGGCGTTTTAGCGAAAAAACGACCATGTATAGTAAGGCGTTTTAGCGAAAAAAAAGCGACCATGTATAGTAAGGCGTTTTTAGCGAAAAAACGACCATGTATAGTAAGGCGTTTTTAGCGAAAAAACGACCATGTATAGTAAGGCGTTTTTAGCGAAAAAAAGCGACCATGTATAGTAAGGCGTTTTAGCGAAAAAACGACCATGTATAGTAAGGCGTTTTAGGCGAAAAAACGACCATGTATAGTAAGGCGTTTTTAGCGAAAAAAGCGACCATGTATAGTAAGGCGTTTTAGCGAAAAAACGACCATGTATAGTAAGGCGTTTTAGCGAAAAAAACGACCATGTATAGTAAGGCGTTTTTAGCGAAAAAAGCGACCATGTATAGTAAGGCGTTTTTAGCGAAAAAAAACGACCATGTATAGTAAGGCGTTTTAGCGAAAAAAAAGCGACCATGTATAGTAAGGCGTTTTAGCGAAAAAAAGCGACCATGTATAGTAAGGCGTTTTAGCGAAAAAAAGCGACCATGTATAGTAAGGCGTTTTAGCGAAAAAACGACCATGTATAGTAAGGCGTTTTAGCGCTAAAAACGACCATGTATAGTAAGGCGTTTTAGCGAAAAAACGACCATGTATAGTAAGGCGTTTTAGCTAAAAACGACCATGTATAGTAAGGCGTTTTAGCTAAAAAACGACCATGTATAGTAAGGCGTTTTAGCGAAAAAACGACCATGTATAGTAAGGCGTTTTAGCGAAAAAACGACCATGTATAGTAAGGCGTTTTAGCGAAAAAACGACCATGTATAGTAAGGCGTTTTAGCGAAAAAACGACCATGTATAGTAAGGCGTTTTAGCGAAAAAAAGCGACCATGTATAGTAAGGCGTTTTAGCGAAAAAACGACCATGTATAGTAAGGCGTTTTAGCTAAAAACGACCATGTATAGTAAGGCGTTTTAGCGAAAAAACGACCATGTATAGTAAGGCGTTTTAGCGAAAAACGACCATGTATAGTAAGGCGTTTTTAGCGAAAAAACGACCATGTATAGTAAGGCGTTTTAGACGAAAAAACGACCATGTATAGTAAGGCGTTTTAGCGAAAAACGACCATGTATAGTAAGGCGTTTTAGCGAAAAAACGACCATGTATAGTAAGGCGTTTTTAGCGAAAAAAACGACCATGTATAGTAAGGCGTTTTTAGCGAAAAAACGACCATGTATAGTAAGGCGTTTTAGCGAAAAAACGACCATGTATAGTAAGGCGTTTTAGCGAAAAAACGACCATGTATAGTAAGGCGTTTTAGCGAAAAAACGACCATGTATAGTAAGGCGTTTTAGCGAAAAAACGACCATGTATAGTAAGGCGTTTTAGCGAAAAACGACCATGTATAGTAAGGCGTTTTTAGCGAAAAACGACCATGTATAGTAAGGCGTTTTAGCGAAAAAACGACCATGTATAGTAAGGCGTTTTAGCGAAAAAACGACCATGTATAGTAAGGCGTTTTAGCGAAAAACGACCATGTATAGTAAGGCGTTTTAGCGAAAAAACGACCATGTATAGTAAGGCGTTTTAGCGAAAAAACGACCATGTATAGTAAGGCGTTTTAGCGAAAAAACGACCATGTATAGTAAGGCGTTTTAGCGAAAAACGACCATGTATAGTAAGGCGTTTTTAGCGAAAAAACGACCATGTATAGTAAGGCGTTTTAGCGAAAAAACGACCATGTATAGTAAGGCGTTTTAGCGAAAAAACGACCATGTATAGTAAGGCGTTTTAGCGAAAAAACGACCATGTATAGTAAGGCGTTTTAGCGAAAAACGACCATGTATAGTAAGGCGTTTTAGCGAAAAAACGACCATGTATAGTAAGGCGTTTTAGCTGAAAAAACGACCATGTATAGTAAGGCGTTTTAGCGAAAAACGACCATGTATAGTAAGGCGTTTTAGCGAAAAAACGACCATGTATAGTAAGGCGTTTTAGCGAAAAAACGACCATGTATAGTAAGGCGTTTTTAGCGAAAAAACGACCATGTATAGTAAGGCGTTTTAGCGAAAAAACGACCATGTATAGTAAGGCGTTTTAGCGAAAAAACGACCATGTATAGTAAGGCGTTTTAGCGAAAAAACGACCATGTATAGTAAGGCGTTTTAGCGAAAAAACGACCATGTATAGTAAGGCGTTTTAGCGAAAAAACGACCATGTATAGTAAGGCGTTTTAGACAAAAACGACCATGTATAGTAAGGCGTTTTAGCGAAAAAAACGACCATGTATAGTAAGGCGTTTTAGCGAAAAAAAACGACCATGTATAGTAAGGCGTTTTAGCGAAAAAAACGACCATGTATAGTAAGGCGTTTTAGCGAAAAAACGACCATGTATAGTAAGGCGTTTTAGGCGAAAAAACGACCATGTATAGTAAGGCGTTTTTAGCGAAAAAACGACCATGTATAGTAAGGCGTTTTAGACGAAAAAACGACCATGTATAGTAAGGCGTTTTAGCGAAAAAAGCGACCATGTATAGTAAGGCGTTTTAGCGAAAAAACGACCATGTATAGTAAGGCGTTTTAGACGAAAAAACGACCATGTATAGTAAGGCGTTTTAGCGAAAAAACGACCATGTATAGTAAGGCGTTTTAGCGAAAAAACGACCATGTATAGTAAGGCGTTTTAGCGAAAAAACGACCATGTATAGTAAGGCGTTTTAGCGAAAAACGACCATGTATAGTAAGGCGTTTTTAGCGAAAAAACGACCATGTATAGTAAGGCGTTTTAGGCGAAAAAAACGACCATGTATAGTAAGGCGTTTTAGCGAAAAAACGACCATGTATAGTAAGGCGTTTTAGCGAAAAAACGACCATGTATAGTAAGGCGTTTTAGCGAAAAACGACCATGTATAGTAAGGCGTTTTAGCTAAAAAACGACCATGTATAGTAAGGCGTTTTAGCTGAAAAAACGACCATGTATAGTAAGGCGTTTTAGCGAAAAACGACCATGTATAGTAAGGCGTTTTAGCGAAAAAACGACCATGTATAGTAAGGCGTTTTAGCGAAAAAACGACCATGTATAGTAAGGCGTTTTAGCGAAAAAACGACCATGTATAGTAAGGCGTTTTTAGCGAAAAAACGACCATGTATAGTAAGGCGTTTTAGCGAAAAAACGACCATGTATAGTAAGGCGTTTTAGCGATAAAACGACCATGTATAGTAAGGCGTTTTTAGCGAAAAAACGACCATGTATAGTAAGGCGTTTTAGCGAAAAAACGACCATGTATAGTAAGGCGTTTTAGCGAAAAAACGACCATGTATAGTAAGGCGTTTTTAGCGAAAAACGACCATGTATAGTAAGGCGTTTTAGCGAAAAAACGACCATGTATAGTAAGGCGTTTTAGCGAAAAAACGACCATGTATAGTAAGGCGTTTTTAGCGAAAAAAACGACCATGTATAGTAAGGCGTTTTTAGCTAAAAAAACGACCATGTATAGTAAGGCGTTTTTAGCGAAAAACGACCATGTATAGTAAGGCGTTTTAGCGAAAAAACGACCATGTATAGTAAGGCGTTTTAGCTGAAAAAACGACCATGTATAGTAAGGCGTTTTTAGCTGAAAAAACGACCATGTATAGTAAGGCGTTTTTAGCTGAAAAAACGACCATGTATAGTAAGGCGTTTTAGCGAAAAAACGACCATGTATAGTAAGGCGTTTTAGCGAAAAAACGACCATGTATAGTAAGGCGTTTTAGCTGAAAAAACGACCATGTATAGTAAGGCGTTTTAGCTGAAAAAACGACCATGTATAGTAAGGCGTTTTAGCTGAAAAAACGACCATGTATAGTAAGGCGTTTTTAGCTGAAAAAACGACCATGTATAGTAAGGCGTTTTAGCTGAAAAACGACCATGTATAGTAAGGCGTTTTAGCTGAAAAACGACCATGTATAGTAAGGCGTTTTAGCTGAAAAAACGACCATGTATAGTAAGGCGTTTTAGCTGAAAAACGACCATGTATAGTAAGGCGTTTTAGCGAAAAAACGACCATGTATAGTAAGGCGTTTTAGCTGAAAAAAACGACCATGTATAGTAAGGCGTTTTAGCGAAAAAACCGACCATGTATAGTAAGGCGTTTTAGCGAAAAAACGACCATGTATAGTAAGGCGTTTTAGCGAAAAAACGACCATGTATAGTAAGGCGTTTTAGCGAAAAAACGACCATGTATAGTAAGGCGTTTTAGCTGAAAAAACGACCATGTATAGTAAGGCGTTTTAGCGAAAAAACGACCATGTATAGTAAGGCGTTTTAGCGAAAAAACGACCATGTATAGTAAGGCGTTTTAGCGAAAAAACGACCATGTATAGTAAGGCGTTTTAGCGAAAAAACGACCATGTATAGTAAGGCGTTTTAGCGAAAAAACGACCATGTATAGTAAGGCGTTTTAGCGAAAAACGACCATGTATAGTAAGGCGTTTTAGGCGAAAAACGACCATGTATAGTAAGGCGTTTTAGCGAAAAACGACCATGTATAGTAAGGCGTTTTAGCGAAAAACGACCATGTATAGTAAGGCGTTTTAGCGAAAAAACGACCATGTATAGTAAGGCGTTTTAGCGAAAAACGACCATGTATAGTAAGGCGTTTTAGGCTAAAAACGACCATGTATAGTAAGGCGCTTTTAGCTAAAAACGACCATGTATAGTAAGGCGTTTTAGCGAAAAAACGACCATGTATAGTAAGGCGTTTTAGCGAAAAAACGACCATGTATAGTAAGGCGTTTTAGACTAAAAACGACCATGTATAGTAAGGCGTTTTAGCGAAAAAAACGACCATGTATAGTAAGGCGTTTTAGCGAAAAACGACCATGTATAGTAAGGCGTTTTAGCGAAAAAACGACCATGTATAGTAAGGCGTTTTAATAAAAACGACCATGTATAGTAAGGCGTTTTTAGCGAAAAAAACGACCATGTATAGTAAGGCGTTTTAGCGAAAAAAACGACCATGTATAGTAAGGCGTTTTAGCGAAAAACGACCATGTATAGTAAGGCGTTTTAGCGAAAAAACGACCATGTATAGTAAGGCGTTTTAGCGAAAAACGACCATGTATAGTAAGGCGTTTTAGCTGAAAAACGACCATGTATAGTAAGGCGTTTTTAGCGAAAAAACGACCATGTATAGTAAGGCGTTTTAGCGAAAAAACGACCATGTATAGTAAGGCGTTTTAGCTAAAAAACGACCATGTATAGTAAGGCGTTTTAGCGAAAAACGACCATGTATAGTAAGGCGTTTTAGCGAAAAAACGACCATGTATAGTAAGGCGTTTTAGCGAAAAACGACCATGTATAGTAAGGCGTTTTTAGCCTAAAAAACGACCATGTATAGTAAGGCGTTTTTAAAAAAACGACCATGTATAGTAAGGCGTTTTAGCGAAAAAACGACCATGTATAGTAAGGTGTTTTTGGCGAAAAACGACCATGTATAGTAAGGCGTTTTTGGCGAAAAACGACCATGTATAGTAAGGCGTTTTGGGCAAAAACGACCATGTATAGTAAGGCGTTTTTAGCTAAAAACGACCATGTATAGTAAGGCGTTTTTAGCGAAAAACGACCATGTATAGTAAGGCGTTTTAGCGAAAAAACGACCATGTATAGTAAGGC
The DNA here is from genome assembly GCA_026261675.1 of Hippocampus mohnikei. Lineage (NCBI taxonomy): Eukaryota > Metazoa > Chordata > Actinopteri > Syngnathiformes > Syngnathidae > Hippocampus > Hippocampus mohnikei. The sequence continues at coordinate 4,507,320 of JAKGUB010000346.1, read as the reverse complement.
GTTTTTAGCGAAAAACGACCATGTATAGTAAGGCGTTTTTAGCGAAAAAACGACCATGTATAGTAAGGCGTTTTTAGCTGAAAAAACGACCATGTATAGTAAGGCGTTTTTAGACGAAAAAACGACCATGTATAGTAAGGCGTTTTTAGCGAAAAAAACGACCATGTATAGTAAGGCGTTTTAGCTGAAAAACGACCATGTATAGTAAGGCGTTTTGGCGAAAAAACGACCATGTATAGTAAGGCGTTTAGCGAAAAAAACGACCATGTATAGTAAGGCGTTTTAGCTGAAAAAACGACCATATATAGTAAGGCGTTTTAGCTGAAAAAACGACCATGTATAGTAAGGCGCTTTTAGCTGAAAAAACGACCATGTATAGTAAGGCGTTTTAGCTGAAAAAACGACCATGTATAGTAAGGCGTTTTAGCTGAAAAAACGACCATGTATAGTAAGGCGTTTAGCGAAAAAACGACCATGTATAGTAAGGCGTTTTTAGCGAAAAACGACCATGTATAGTAAGGCATTTTAGGCCGAAAAACGACCATGTATAGTAAGGCGTTTTAGCGAAAAAACGACCATATATAGTAAGGCGTTTTTAGCTGAAAAAAACGACCATGTATAGTAAGGCGTTTTAGCGAAAAAACCCACCATGTATAGTAAGGCGTTTTAGGCGAAAAACGACCATGTATAGTAAGGCGTTTTTGGCGAAAAAACGACCATGTATAGTCAGGCGTTTTAGCGAAAAAACGACCATGTATAGTAAGGCGTTTTAGCGAAATAAACAATCTTGTATAGTAAGGCGTTTTAGCGAAAAAACGACCATGTATAGTAAGGCGTTTTAGCAGAAAAAACGACCATGTATAGTAAGGCGCTTTTAGCTGAAAAACGACCATGTATAGTAAGGCGTTTTAGCGAAAAAGCGACCATGTATAGTAAGGCGTTTTAGCGAAAAACGACCATGTATAGTAAGGCGTTTTAGGCGAAAAACGACCATGTATAGTAAGGCGTTTTAGCCGAAAAACGACCATGTATAGTAAGGCGTTTTTAGGCGAAAAAACGACCATGTATAGTAAGGCGTTTTAATAAAAACGACCATGTATAGTAAGGCGTTTTTGGCGAAAAACGACCATGTATAGTAAGGCGTTTTAGCGAAAAAACGACCATGTATAGTAAGGCGTTTTTAGACGAAAAAACGACCATGTATAGTAAGGCGTTTTAGCTGAAAAAACGACCATGTATAGTAAGGCGCTTTAGCGAAAAAACGACCATGTATAGTAAGGCGTTTTTAGCGAAAAACGATCTTGTATAGTAAGGCGTTTTAGCGAAAAAACGACCATGTATAGTAAGGCGTTTTAGCAGAAAAAACGACCATGTATAGTAAGGCGTTTTAGCTGAAAAACGACCATGTATAGTAAGGCGTTTTTAGCGAAAAAACGACCATGTATAGTAAGGCGTTTTTAGCCTAAAAACGACCATGTATAGTAAGGCGTTTTAGCTGAAAAACGACCATGTATAGTAAGCCGTTTTAGACTAAAAACGACCATGTATAGTAAGGCGTTTTTAGCCGAAAAAACCGATCTTGTATAGTAAGGCGTTTTAGCCGAAAAAAACGTCCATGTATAGTAAGGCGTTTTAGCCGAAAAAAACGACCATGTATAGTAAGGCGTTTTTAGCTGAAAAAACGACCATGTATAGTAAGGCGTTTTGGCGAAAAAACGACCATGTATAGTCAGGCGTTTTAGCGAAAAAACGACCATGATAGTAAGGCGTTTTAGCTGAAAAAACGACCATGTATAGTAAGGCGTTTTAGCTGAAAAAACGACCATGTATAGTAAGCCGTTTTTAGCGAAAAAACGACCATGTATAGTAAGGCGTTTTTAGCTGAAAAACGACCATGTAAGGCGTTTTAGCCGAAAAACGACCATGTATAGTAAGGCGTTTTAGCGAAAAAACGACCATGTTTTGTAAAGGCGTTTTTAGCGAAAAAACCCACCATGTATAGTAAGGCGTTTTAGGCGAAAAACGACCATGTATAGTAAGGCGTTTTAGCGAAAAAAACGACCATGTATAGTAAGGCGTTTTAGCTGAAAAAACGACCATGTATAGTAAGGCGTTTTAGCGAAAAAACCCACCATGTATAGTAAGGCGTTTTAGACTAAAAAAAAGCGACCATGTATAGTAAGGCGTTTTGGCGAAAAAAAACGACCATGTATAGTCAGGCGTTTTAGCGAAAAACGACCATGATAGTAAGGCGTTTTAGGCTAAAAACGACCATGTATAGTAAGGCGTTTTAGCTGAAAAACGACCATGTATAGTAAGCCGTTTAGCGAAAAAACGACCATGTATACTAAGGCGTTTTAGCGAAAAAAACGATCTTGTATAGTAAGGCGTTTTAGCGAAAAACGACCATGTATAGTAAGGCGTTTAGCAGAAAAAACGACCATGTATAGTAAGGCGTTTTAGCTGAAAAAACGACCATGTATAGTAAGGCGTTTAGCGAAAAAACTACCATGTATAGTAAGGCGTTTTAGCCGAAAAAACGACCATGTATAGTAAGGCGTTTTAGGCGAAAAACGACCATGTATAGTAAGGCGTTTTAGCGAAAAAAACGACCATGTATAGTAAGGCGTTTTAGCTGAAAAAACGACCATGTATAGTAAGGCGTTTTTAGCGAAAAAAACGACCATGTATAGTAAGGCGTTTTTGGCGAAAAAGCGACCATGTATAGTAAGGCGTTTTAGCTGAAAAAACGACCATGTATAGTAAGGCGTTTTTAGCGAAAAAACGACCATGTATAGTAAGGCGCTTTTAGACTAAAAACGACCATGTATAGTAAGGCGTTTTAGCTGAAAAACGACCATGTATAGTAAGTCGCTTTTAGCGAAAAAAACGACCATGTATACTAAGGCGTTTTTAGCCGAAAAAAACGATCTTGTATAGTAAGGCGTTTTAGCCGAAAAAAACGACCATGTATAGTAAGGCGTTTTAGCAGAAAAAAACGACCATGTATAGTAAGGCGTTTTTAGCTGAAAAAAACGACCATGTATAGTAAGGCGTTTTTATCCGAAAAAACCCACCATGTATAGTAAGGCGTTTTAGCCGAAAAAAACGACCATGTATAGTAAGGCGTTTTTAGCCGAAAAAACCCACCATGTATAGTAAGGCGTTTTAGGCCGAAAAAAACGACCATGTATAGTAAGGCGTTTTAGCCGAAAAAAACGACCATGTATAGCAGGGGTGTCAAAGTCAAATGGACGGAGGGCCAAATAAAAAATGTTGCTCCAAGCCGAGGGCCGGACTGATCGAATGTTCATTGAAAATTTTTAAAACTATCGCATGTAGTTTATTGAATCGAATTGAATCTACTGAAAACCTAACAACTTCATTTCAATATGATCAAATAAATAAAGCAACATTTTCTTATGGCTGTCAGTAAACTTTAATTTTCGACAGGCACAAAAGACAAAGTTTCTTTGGATAAAAATACCCATCAACATTGAATGAAAAGAAGCACCAGCAATAGCCCATATTTTCTCTTTTAGCAAAATTGGGCTACATTTACAGAAAACCCCCCAAATAATAGCAATTTTCGATCATTCACTCCTCAAATAAATCATGCTCCGTAGTTGTGCCATGCATAGGACGTAACGCCAAAACTCCTCTGTCACGCTTAGGCTTCAGTCCACTCATGGATGAAGCTTGACAGCTGGGCAACGTCAGAAATGTCGGCGCTCTCATCCACAACCAAGGAGTATGCGATGAAATGTTTTCCTTTTCACAAGCTGCTCTTTTCGATTAATGGACAACTGCTCTACTCGCTCGGCAATGGTGTTTCTGCTCATGCTCACGTTTAAAAAGAGTTGCTTTTTCAGGGCAAACTTCGTCACAAACTTTAAGCATACAGTTTTAATGAAATCCCTCCGTAAATGGCCGGGCTGATTTAGCGATCTCTTCTGCCACAATAAAACTGGCATTGACAGCAGCCTGGCTTTGTGATTTGGCTTTTTTGAACAGAGCCTGTTGAGATTTGAGGCTTCGTTTTAATTCCTCAACCTTCTGTAGCCTTTGTTCGATGTCCATATTATTGTTTTTGTCCGCGCGTTTCGTTTCATGCTGTCGTCTCAGATTATACTCTTTCAATACGGCCACACTTTCTCCACACAGAAGACACACAGGTTTTACAGCTACGTCCGTGAACATGTACTCTGACTCCCACCTTGTTTGAAACCCCCGGTTCTCGGTGTCCACCTTCCGTTTTGCCATTTTTTATGGATATCTGCAAGCTAACGTCACTGTTATCCGAACGACTGCTGCACTAGTAAATATTGAAATAAAGCGCCCGACTGCTTGGCGCGGCACCGTTGCATTGTGGGAAATGTAGTATTGGTGCGTGTAAAAGATCTGTGGGCTCTCGGCTTGCGGCCGTCCGCGGGCCGGTTCTAATAATATATCAACATCATCCCAGGGGCCACTGAAAACCTTCTCGCGGGCCGGATCTGGCCCGCGGGCCGGCACTTTGACATATGTGATGTATAGTAAGGCGTTTTTAGCTGAAAAAAACGACCATGTATAGTAAGGCGTTTTTAGCCGAAAAAACCCACCATGTATAGTAAAGCGTTTTTGGCCGAAAAAAACGACCATGTATAGTAAGGCGTTTTTAGACGAAAAAAACGACCATGTAGAGTAAGGGGTTTTTGGCCGAAAAAAACGACCATCTATATTAAGGCGTTTTTAGCTGAAAAAAACGACCATGTATAGTAAGGCGTTTTTAGCCGAAAAAACCCACCATGTATAGTAAAGCGTTTTTGGCGAAAAACGACCATGTATAGTAAGGCGTTTTAGACGAAAAACGACCATGTAGAGTAAGGGTTTTTGGCGAAAAAACGACCATCTATATTAAAGCGTTTTAGACTAAAAACGACCATGTATAGTAAGGCGTTTTTAGACTAAAAACGAACATGTAATGTAAGTCGTTTTAGCAGAAAAACGACCATGTATAGTAAAGCGTTTTAGCGAAAAAACGACCATGTATAGTCAGCGTTTTAGCTGAAAAACGACCATGTATAATAAGGCGTTTTAACCAAAAAAGACCATGTATGGTAAGGCGTTTTAGCGAAAAAACCCATCATGTATAGTAAGGCGTTTTGGCGAAAAAACGACCATGTATAGTAAGGCGTTTTAGCGAAAAAACGACCATGTATAGTAAGGCGTTTTAGCTGAAAAACGACCATGTATAGTAAGGCGTTTTAGACTAAAAACGACCATGTATAGTAAGGCGTTTTAGCGAAAAACGATCTTGTATAGTAAGGCGTTTTAGCGAAAAAAAACGACCATGTATAGTAAGGCGTTTTAGCGAAAAACGACCATGTATAGTAAGGCGTTTTAGCGAAAAAACCCACCATGTATAGTAAGGCGTTTTAGGCGAAAAAACCACCATGTATAGTAAGGCGTTTTAGCGAAAAACGACCATGTATAGTAAGGCGTTTTAGCTGAAAAACGACCATGTATAGTAAGGCGTTTTAGCGAAAAACGACCATGTATAGTAAGGCGTTTTGGCGAAAAACGACCATGTATAGTCAGGCGTTTTAGCGAAAAACGACCATGTATAGTAAGGCGTTTTAGACGAAAAACGACCATGTATAGTAAGGCGTTTTAGCTGAAAAAAACGACCATGTATAGTAAGCCGTTTTAGCGGAAAAAAACCGACCATGTATACTAAGGCGTTTTTAGCCGAAAAAAACGATCTTGTATAGTAAGGCGTTTTAGCCGAAAAAAACGACCATGTATAGTAAGGCGTTTTAGCCGAAAAAAACGACCAAGTATAGTCAGGTGTTTTTAGCTAAAAAAAAACGACCATGTATAGTAAGGCGTTTTGATCCGAAGAAAACGACCATGTATAGTCAGGTGTTTTTAGCTAAAAAAAAACGACCATGTATAGTAAGGCGTTTTTAGCCGAAAAAACCCACCATGTATAGTACGGCGTTTTAGGCCGAAAAAAACGACCATGTATAGTACGGCGTTTTTAGCCGAAAAAACCCACCATGTATAGTAAGGCGTTTTTAGCCGAAAAAACCCACCATGTATAGTAAGGCGTTTTAGGCTGAAAAAAACGACCATGTATAGTAAGGCGTTTTTAGACGAAAAAAACGACCATGTAGAGTAAGGGGTTTTTGGCTGAAAAAAACGACCATCTATATTAAGGCGTTTTTAGACGAAAAAAACGACCATGTATAGTAAGGCGTTTTTAGACGAAAAAAACGAACATGTAATGTAAGTCGTTTTTAGCAGAAAAAAACGACCATGTATGGTAAGGCGTTTTTAGCCGAAAAAAAAACGACCATGTATAGTCAGCTGTTTTTAGCTGAAAAAACGACCATGTATAATAAGGCGTTTTTAACCCAAAAAAAGACCATGTATGGTAACGCGTTTTTTGCCGAAAAAACCCATCATGTATAGTAAGGCCTTTTTAGCCGAAAAAAACGACCATGTATAGCATGGGTGTCAAACTCATTTCACATTGTGGGCCACACAGGGCCTTGGTAGATATCAAGTGGGCCGGACCATTAAAAATTATACCATACTCTGCTATAACTAACCAAAATAACATGTCTTTCCTTTGTTTTGGTCTAAAGATGCCCAAGAACACTAGGAAAATGTTGAAATTTAATGAACATATCTTTTGCAAAACATTTTATGAAACACCTAAGATTTCCTTCGACAAATGTGCAATTTACTTTTGTCATTCACATACTGTCAAACCTCGGTTTTCGAACATCTTAGTTCTCGACCAATTCGGTTTTATGCCTCGGATGATGAACAAATTTCGGTTCTCAAACAAACTGCGCACTTGAATGTACCATTTGACTCCTCTCGCCTTCCTTCTTCCTCGTGTTGCTTTCCATTGTGAGCAGACGTGTTCAATAAACATTTTTTTTAACAGAGCGTGGTTTCGGTTTTCGAACAATTCGGTTTTCGAACAGCCTTCTAGAACGGATTATGGATGAAAACCGAGGTTTGACTGTACTGTATATGCATTGCAACTGATCCCACTGACTGTGCAAAGGCACAAAACCTTAACAAGTAATTGGTCTTGAAAAATATAGTAACGCACTTTTATGATGAAATGAGATTTATAAAGAAATTTTTAAACCATTTACACGAGCATATAAAATCTAAATGTAATCTCTGCCTACACCTTACAAACTAAGGAGAGTGCTATAATATGTGTAAAGAATAAAGTATTCACATGTCCTTGATTGCGTCTGCTGTGTTGGGCCTGTCTCAGTGACAGGCTGCTGTTGTCTTCTTCTCTGATCAAAACAATGTTGGATTTTGCTCTGATCAAAACAGTGCTTCCCCCTAGCGGATATTCAATGAATTGCACTTTTATTAAAAATATTCATTCCGTGTCTTTTATGCATTTTTTCACCTTTAATTTATCCTACGGGCCTGATCAAACCTCATTGCGGGCCCGCAGGCTATATGTTTGTCACCCCTGTTCTTGGCAATCTTGAATAAAGTGCAAATAAAACACCCATTACGCACACTACCAAAATGTGCAAGCCAGCTTTATTCATTGTTTCAAGATGCTTTGTTGATCAGGGCAACTCCGCTGGAAGAGTTGAGACGCAAGTCTCGTCTGGATGTGCTCTCCGCTGGTCCCAACGGGGCTGTGGGCTGAAGAACCTGCAAAACCTAAAGGATCGCGGTGAAATCAAACTTCGTTTCAGATTGGGGAGGCAACATTGGATGACTTTCTGAGGGCCCCGATAACTTTTCCCCCTCAAAGTATTCACTGTATATCGATCAACATGTCAGAAACATTTCGGTCTCAAACTCCAGCAGAGGGCCCGCCATTGGCAAGGGCAAACAATCAACCCGATTTCGCTTTCCAATGTCAGCTAACAGAAGTAAGAATCATTGTAAAATTCGACCGCAAACTCGCAAGGTCTTTACGAAACCTAAGGGCGCCGTCTACTGGTGACCAATAGGAATGACAAACCTTCGACTGAAGTGGCTCTCAACTTTACAAGTACAGTCCCACCGAAAAAACTCTCTGGGTACCTTTATCAGGTGCTGTCTCACCATGTTGGTCTTTGTCGTTGTGTTTATGATCCTCTGGACGAGTTGGAACTGGGAAAGTCAATTTGTCTGTCTGTGGCTGCGCAGACGCGACGGAGCATGTGCTCAGCGTGCACTCCATGCAGTCCCTACCTAGCCCCTCGCCCCTCCCCTTTCTCTTCTGGTCTACCTCTCTGAGCACGGCAGCTGAGCAACTGCCAAACCTCGCTTCAGACAGGTGAAAAGAGAGAGCGACATCGAGAGGGAGAGAGAGAGAGAGAGAGAGAAGGAAAATGACAGAGCCGGCTCTCGAGGGAGGGTGCCGGCTCTCATCGTTCACTTCAAAGAGCCGGCTCTTTGTTCCGGCTTGTTCGCGACCGACACATCACTACTCCGAATACTCTACGACGTCCAATCATGGCGGGAGAGCCGATCTACTGCTCAACAAACAAGCCATCTAAGTCGAGTCAAACTGTTACACGTTTATGATGTAGACCAGGGGTGTCAAACTCATTTCACATTGTGGGCCACATACGGACTCGGGAGATGTCAAGTGGGCCGGACCATTAACATTATACCATACTCTGCTCTGAATAACCAAAATATCATGTCTTTCCTTTGTTTTGGTATAAAGAAGCATTGGCGCATTGCTACTGTCTGATGTGTTGGGTCTGTCTCAGAGACAGACTGAGACTACGGTTTTCTTCTCTGATCAAAACAATGTAGTCTTCTACCCTGATGACAACAGTGTGCCTCCTCGTGGGTAATCCATGAAATGCATTTTATGAAAAATATTCATTCCGTGTCTTTAATGCATTTTTTTCACTTTTAAATTATCCTGCGGGCCTGATCGAAGCTCCTTGGGGGCTGGTTCCGGCCCGCGGGCCGTATGTTTGACAAACCTGATGTAGACAATTCACGACGGCTTAATTGTTAACGTTAAGGGATAATCAGTGACGTGCGGTGAGAATCCAGACTGGTCATGCGCTCCTTCTCCGGGGTGGGGTAGAAAAATCTGAAGCCGCAAAATTTTAGCCCTCTTATACAATTTTGCGCTGCAATAAAACATGTCTCAAATGAGGACAAAATTGAATTTGTGAATGTTGCTTTTCAAAGCTTAAAATGTTTCAATTGATTTCACACTGGTCAACAACGTGATGGCAACAAAAGCTAAATATTTAATATCAGTCCAATTTTGCTGGTTTTGGGGGAGATCTCAAAAATAAATAAATAAAAATCAGTGTTAATTTCGTTGACTAAAAATGTTCGTCATTCTTTTCGTTACATTTTTTTTTGAACGAAAACAAAATTTGAAGTCAGTGATCGATACGATAACTAAATTGATTGACAATTATTTTTTCAAAAGGTTTAATCGGTCTTTGATTTGGTCCTGATTCTTTAGTTTTAGCCCATTTTATGTCTAATCCTAGTCCTGTTTTTGCTTTTGTGCTTTGTGTTTAGTCCTAGTCCCGTTCTAGGTTTATTCTGGTTTAGGCTTATTCCTAGTCGTTATTTAAAAAAGATGTAATATCTCTCACATTTAGTTCTGGTGTTGTTTTAGATCTACAGTAGTCCTCTTCCCGTTTCAAATTTAGCTGGTCTAGTTCGAGCCTTTTTCAAGTTCAGGCTGTTTTACTTTTGATCTAGTTTACGTTTGGTTTAGTTTTTGTCTGTCTTGCATTGAATCAATCACTTAATTAGCCTTTCATTTTTCCTTTTCCTGTCATTGATTCCTTCTGTTTTAGGTTTAGTCTTTGTCCTGTTTTAGCTTTTTTTGTTTTTGTCCATTTTTATTTGTAGCTATTTTACATTTCTTCTTCATTCTGTGTTAGGTCTAATTTGTCTTAGGTTTAGTCCTAGTCCTGTTTTAGGTTTAGTTTGTCTTGCCAGTAGTCCTGGTCCTGTTTTAGTTTTCATCTCTGTTCCGTCTTAAGTTTAGTAAAGTTTATGTTCTATCGTTCAACGAAAGCATACATCTTACCTTCCTTTAGCACTTCCTGTTTTCTGCTGATGTTTGCACATGAAGCACCCACTGGAAAATGTTTTAAAAATAATTATTATTATATATATTTTTTTAATTCCAACAAACATTTATTTGCACATCATGTTTACCACAAGTCACAAACATTCTCAACAGCGCTACTTCTTGTTTGACACAACTTGAAGATCACTTTGTGAGCTTTGGTTTTCGCTGACCCCCAAAAATGGGATTTTATTTACAAAGGCACTTCTAATCTGAGTTTCATTTCAACGATATTGCTTTTTGGAGATAAAAGATCAGCGTAATGCTGAGTAAAAAGTGCAGCACGCGCGTGCGCACACACACACACACACACACCCACGCACACATACACAGCTTTTTTTCAGTGACTATCACTAAATTTCACGCGCATTCTTTTTTTTGGGCGTGCAGCACAAAAGTCAAGTGGTTAGCATACCTGCCTCAACGTTTGAGGTTCAGAGGTTGAATCTCAATTTTGACCTTCCTGTGTGGGGTTTCCATGTAGGCCCTGCGCTAGTTTTTCCTCGTCGGCTCCTGTGAAGTCTCTTGATTGTCCATCGGAGTGAATGCTTGTTTGTCTATAGCAGCGGTTCTTAACCTGGGGTTCGACCGAACCCCAGGGTTTCGGTGAATGGGTCTCAGGGGTTCGACGGAGCCTCTGCCATGGAGGTTAAGACACACGTGACTCAAGATGTCAATTAGTTATGACACGCCCGCTTGTCCATCATTGGCTGCGGGTGATCACATGACATTGCTTGTCCAATCAGTGCTGGGCAAATGTAATTTGCTCAGTAGTCAACGTGTGACTCGTAAAATGTAAAAAAAACGTATACTTATGTCTTGAAATTGGATTCACTTTTTTTCTCTTTGTAGTAAATGCGTTTTTTTATGTCTTGAATTTGGAAAAATTCATATTTTTGTTTTTCACTAATGAAGGGTTCAGTGAATGTTCATATGAACTAGTTGGGTTCGGTACCTCCAACAAGGTTAAGAACCACTAGTTAGAGGGTTGATTGCACCTCATCATTCATTGCAATGTGAGCATGTTAGATGACTTTTCAAGCCAATTTATCAATCTTGCGCCTCAAAACCCGGCCAGGCGTGTTATCGGCATTCCGGTGAGCCTCTCTCGTCATCCTCCCTGCATGGTCTGGTTTTAGCGAGCTTCTTCATCAAGGCTGCAGTCCTTATCGCTTTTTGTGTTCTCCCGTCTCCAAGCGGGTAATGGCGCTGGCGGGCCGGTGTTGGATCAGTCGGCGTAAAGCAAGCGCTTGTATGCTTGGGAAGACGAGGAATGAAGCTAAAAATAGTTGCCCGCGGCGTCGGGGTGACATCTGAGTGTCCCACTTTCGTGATGAGACGCAGTCTATCCTGACCTTTTGGTGAAGGAAGCAAGGTTCACTCTGGGCTCATCGGCAGTTAATGTCAGGGCACATACAAGACAAAAAGCTTCAAGTTAACATCCATCATTTGGGGAGCCACTTTCAAGCCCAGAGTTTGACCGCGGGGCCGATGCGTTAACCACCGTTTGAGTGTGCCACTTCGAGATTCAATGTGAATTTTATGATCAAAATGACTTTTTACGATCAAAATGAGTGTTCGTGTGCTTGCAGAGTCAACAAGAAGCGTCTGACGCCATCTGGGGAAGCAGAAAATGCTCCCACGATGCACTTCGGCATGACTCCAACTTGGTTCCTGGAAAAAATGGCGCTTGGGGAACAGTTCAAAAAAAGGACACTGCACGGTTCATCCAAAGTCAGGCTATTGCGGCTCGGTCGAGGTAGAATATCACATTGAAGTCGGCACCGCCCATCTCGCTTTGCCAAGTTCAAGGTGATGTATCTTATTTGAATGCTGTCTTGACATGAACGTTTACAACTGGTCGTGGTAGTTATTTTCTTAGAAATAATGACATTTGGATTTTATTTGGGAACATTCAGTTCTTGGTTTTGATCTGCCGTTGAACAGTTGCACCTCTGAAGCACGTTGAACGGGAAATTAGAAAGTTATTTCAAAGTAATACATGTTAGAGCTGCAATTGCGATGCCACAAAACCGCAATTATTTCTGCTCATGGTTTTCATGCCTCCTTCTTAAGGTTTTGGACAAACGCTAAAATGCTCAAAAGCGAAATGCCCTGAGCAAGCGGTTACACTCTACGAGCGCGCCTTGTTGCCGGAGGAGCTTCTTTATCTGGGCGGATGGAGAGGAAGGAGGAAGAGTGCGGGGGGAGGAGAGTGACAGGAGGTTGGTCGGACCATGCTGTGAATGAGGACTCGGTTTCCCAGGAGGCTTTGCAACCACTGCCGGAAAGAAGCCACTCAGCCGATGGCATGGAGAGGGAGCGGGGGGCGACCGCAGGAACCCGCCGTGTCGTGGAGTCATGGCGGATGTGGCGGTGTTGGCTGATCGGATGGCTCTGGTGCACAGGAGGATTGTGGGTAGATGGATATGTCAAGAGGACGCACGGACGGACCCTCCGGCCGTGATGCGTGACGGGATCCCCCTCCGCTCTCACTTACCTGTGGTCACATGACTTAAGATGCGACTTTGCTTCAATGGTTTATTTTGGACCATGTACAAATCAACAAAACTTGACAGCTTTGCATGGTCACACATTAGCATTCATTGGTCCACGAGCGGTCGCTGGACGGATGTCACAGAAAAGGGTACCTTCATCATCATCATCATCATCATCATCATCATCATCATCGTCATCGTCCAGCCCCACAGTTTCATTGCACACCCTCACAGTCACATGCAGCAATGGTCGAAACACAAAAAGTACATGAGCTCACGTCACAAAAGACAAAAGTCAGCGGAAAAAAGTTCACGGTCGGTCGACAAAGAAGCGTCCGCTCGCTTCCTCTGTTGCTTGACATTCTTTCCACAGCGTTGTTGGTCTCATTTGGGGTTGTAAACATTAAGTTAGTAGCGGAGGACCGATGCTATCAATTGACCGGCTCTGAGAAAAGGTCGGACCGGTCTTTGGGCTCGGTCGGGGGGGCAACACGCTAAAAGCGCTTTTGAACGAACTACGACGACACCCTGAGAATCAGCAGCGCGCCTCTGACTTCGTCTTCCTTCCTCCAGAACTCTACCGGCGGCTGGTTGCCATGCAACTGACTGCAGTTGGCATGGAAACGGGTTAAGGTGGACCTCGTAGAGGAGGATGCGCCACGGACACGAATAGAGACACGAGTGTAGTCTGCAGCTCCCGGGGGAGGACGACGCCGAACCCGAACAACTTTCCACCAAGCAGTTTAGTTTTCCGTTTGGAAGAGAACGTTCAGCATCTCGAATTTGTAGACGGGATCACCTTAGGTACCGTGAGTACTCCTATGCAAGTCATGCCGGTGGGGGCATTCTGAGCAGGGGAGCCTAGCCTTCATCATCTTCGGCAACCTCCTGAGGCGTTTCCAGGCTGGTTGAGGGACAAAACCTCCCCCCAGACCCGAAGTCTCCTTCTGGTAGGATATATGCCCCCGAACACCTCACCAGTGAGTCCCCTAGGAGGCATCCCAAATAAAGCCCGAGCCGGACATCCAGATGACCAAGGCCCAACCCTCTGCAGGTGCCTCATTGCAGTCCCGTGCGATGTAGTCTTTGGTCTGTCCTGAGGTCTCCTCCTCACAGCTGAAGAAATAAATGCCTGATTTCACCAAACTGGCTCATCCTTCTCGTGTGACTGACCCTGACCTAAAACACTACGGTGGGACTTCCTTGCAAATGCTTGTGATCTTGTCTTTGGTCTGGCCTGAGATTTCCATCTGGTTTGACATTCCTTGGAATACGTTACTAAGGAAGCTATCGCAAATCACCCCAAATAAACGCCTGATCCAAACGATCAAAGCCCACCTTATATGGGTCAGCTCGTTTGCTTGTCTTTTTGGTCTCCACTCAAAGCTGCCAAGTACCTCAGGTCCAATCTTACGGTTGTCAAATGTGGTTCTTGGGACACGCAAATCTTAAAACTACTGCACTGCTTAGTGGAAAGTTTGCCTCCATGTCACAGTATGCATTCTTGACGTTATTTTGAAAGGCGTTAAATCCGGTTGAAGGCAATGTTTGTCCTTTTCGGAGACGAGACTAGGCCAATTATTAAAGAGACATACGTGGGGCCAACGGTTATACCTTGAGGGACATAAATGGAGCTGATTGTTGTCCTGAAGGGTCACGCGTGGAAATGATTCCCGTCTTTGATAGAACATGCATGGAGACCATCGTTGACCTTGAAGGGACATCGTCACGTCTGATTGTTGTCCTTACAGGCACATACAGTACACAGATGGGATTATTTGTCCATGAGAGGACATGTACGGAAGTGATTGTTGTACTTTGAACCATAAACGAGGTGGATTGTTGTCTTTTAAAGGACACACTGTACATTGATCTTATTATTGTCCTTAAAGGGAAGTAAAGAAAATGTGATTTTTGTCTTGGGAGGGGCTCCGGTGGAATGATTGTCCTTAAATGGACACACAGAGTTGCCAATTGTTGTCCGTTTAAAGGGCCGTTTGCACGTTCTTCCCCAGGCCTGCAGACGCGTGAGCGCATAAGGTGCCACTAGTAGGACAGTAGTGAGTTATCGATGGAGAACGTCAAATGGTGTGCAGCAGCAGCAGCAGCAGTGGAGGAGGACAGTGATTGGTTGATTTTTGGTTTGGTCAGGTGACTTGAAAGGTGGTGCGGGTGGTGGTTGGTTGGTTGGTTGGTTGGTTGGTTGGTTGGTGGTGGGTGGGTGGTTTCGGGGGGCGGGGTTATGGACAGTCAGCTGAGTCAGATCACATGATGGTCACATGGTAGCTATAACGACGCCAGGAGCTTCCATGAGGGGGTATGGAAGCCTGACTGGTTTTAGCTTGTTGGTGGACACTGGACACGACAACAACACCCCCCCTACCACCCATCCATACATCCATCCATCCAACCTGCCCGACTAAAACACTCACTCACACACACACACACACACACACACACACACACACACGCTCAGCCCCTGATGTGTTAAAGTGTGATGATGCAGAGTGTGGTGGAAGGTGAAGAATAAGACAACAGAAGACAGGTGATGCTAAAATGAACATTTATAATGACTGCTGTTGCTGTGGCAAAGTAAGAATCCTTAGAAAATGACCTCATATCATATAATAATAATAGTAGTAGTTCTTATTGATATTATTATTATTATTATTAGGACTAGATGGCCTTCACTTCACTGGTAATCCACAAGTCAACAAACACAAACTCACTAGGTTTTTTTTTTGTCTCTTTACAAACACAATGCTACAGTTACATTTAATATTCAATACTTTTTTTTTGAAACGTCAGCTCATCAACGGTGTTAAAAAGCAACTACTACTTGGATACTAAAAAAAAAAAAAAAAATCCAAACTATTTTCTCTTTGTCCAGTCGTTCCCTTTTGACTCATTTATTATTAATGAGTTGGGAAATAAATAGTTTGTATGTATGTGGAAATGGGGCAACGGGCAGCATAAAATCAGGGGGTGGAAGTCAGAGAGCCATGCGGTGAAATGAAAAATTATCACTGGTGGCGTTATTAATACTTTTGATCATGTGATGGCGTGGAGGAGGAGGAGGAGGAGGATATGTGCTGATGGCTGGCTGGAAACCCGACCGTATTGCACAAAGTTAGCAGCGCCGCTAGCCAGCGAAAAAAACTCAATGAGTGAAGTGATATGTCTGACGGGGGACTTACTAAACAGGGGGAATACAGCAGCTACGACGAACACGATTAACAAGAGCACAGCTAAAGTCTTTATGCTGCCCCGCCCTGTACAAAAAAAGGTTATTTACAATGACAACAGAAAATGCAAAAGAAACAACTTTTTTTTTGTTTGTCTAACTCCCTCCCCCCCTTTTTTTTGTCCCCGATGATGAGCCACAAGGTATGGAGCCTCAAACATGACATGGGGCAAATCATGTTTTAATTGTAGCCACGATGTGAATATGATGTGGAGCCAAAATACAAATTTATGGCCACACAGTAGGCGTGTGCACATAATACAAGTGAAGATTTGACAAATCGGTATTTCAGTGCTCACAATTTTGGGGTTTGTGGCCATAAATTGGTATGTCGTGTCCATGAAATACTCATTTGTGTACAATAAGTAGATAAAACAAGCGCACAAAATATGAATGAATAATACTATCAGCAGTGGTTATCTTGTAATTGAAATTTAGTATTTTTACTGCACGTTAATAGTTCATGGCCACAAATTTGTATTTCATGCACACATTAGACCCGTTTTGTGGCCACAATATTCCTGACCACGATTTAGTATTTGATGGCCACAACTTCATCTTCCATGGTCACAATTTTAGTATTCTGTGGCCACAAAATAATAGTCTGTGGCCACAAATGAGCATTTTGTGCCCCTGTTGTAGCAATAGCAAGCCACAATCAAACAATGTTTCCCACATTTCATGTCTGGGCCCCTGTAACAAAGAAAAAAAAAAGATAAAAGCAAAAAATAATAATAATAATCATATCAGCGAGCATTGCACAGTCTCACAGAGGTTTTTTTTGGACTTATGGAATGGAGAGTTATTGTCCCGACAGCTGGAGATGAACATAGGAGGAGGAAGAGGAGGAGGAAGATCAATAATAAAGTTCATGAGCGAGCAAGGGGTGGTGGCGTGGTGGAGGAGGAGGGGGGGTGGTGAAAATCGGCTCCAAAAATATCTTCGTTGTTAGAAAAAAAAAATGGGGAGTTTTCAATGTCTTTTTTTTTCCTCAAAAAATGGAGCGAGAGAGGAGACAGAGAGAAAGGGTGACGAAGGGGTGACAGGTGCCCCCCCAAAACTATGGCACACGATCAATGAGGAGCTCCACAGCTGAAGAACAACATGACAAGAGTTAGGAAGCAGCTGGCGGGGATGGGCGGCTCCTTGGCCGGACCTGGGCCAGGGACGGACAGACGGAGGGAAGGGTTAATCCTGCTGGAGGAGGAGGAGGAAGTGGTGGTGCAAGGGTGGGAGGGGTGGTGGTGGGAAAGAGGGGTGTCGTCATGTGATGGAGGAGGGGCGGAGCATGCTGGCTTCACGGGCTGTCCCGACACGAGAGTGACGTGAAGCTCGGAATGATCGCGGCGCCCCTTTGAGGGCGTGGGGGTGAAGGTGTGTATGGGGGGGGGGGGGGGGGGCTTATTCCGAAGGTTTGGCACTGGTGACGACGAAGAGGAGGAGGAAGAAGAGCAACGTGTGTGTGTCTGAGTGTGTTTGGAGGGGCAGTGAAGTGCAAAAAAGAGGGCATGAATGAAGTCCCTTTCACACCAACTTTTCGCTGTCCCCCCCACTAGCCATCCTCCACTTACTTGCATGAAAGGTAGCGAGACAGAAAGGAGGGTATCTCTCTTGTGCTAATTTCCCCTTTCACTCTGATTATTAGTGCCGTTTTTTTTTTCACCCATCACAGTTTTGTGTGAAAGGTACTCGTATGGAGCGGGGCTGTTGAAATCAAGCTGCAAATTTGATGACTTCGGACTTGGCATCAAAAGTCAGAATGCCGCAAAGTAGACCCTTTCACAATGCCAGTCCAACATTCCGTTTTCAAGTTTTTATTCAACCGTGTGAAATGTACGTGTTGGAAGTTGACCAGCAAATGTGCCTGCTTCTAACAGACCATTACAGATGTAACATAGGAAGGACAGCAGCAAATGGCAAAAACGGAATCATAAGTATCCCTTTTCGCACTGTTAATCGGAACCAGCATTTCTTGGTTTGCTGTTCTGCGTGAAAGGCATCAACACGGAAAGGGGCTGATACACTCAAGCTGTGAATTCAGCGTCTTTCTAAATATTATCAGAGGCAGGATTGCGACTAACGTTTCACTCAAATGTCACTGATGCACAAATTTCCCTATTAAATACTATCATAGTCAGATATTTCCCAGGTCATTGCACTGTGTGAAAGGTACCAACACGGAATGCAGGACTTAAATCGATCCCCAAATTTTGCCGGACTGCAGCTAAGAGGACAGCGGAAAGTTGTGATAAGGACATTTTTGATGAAATAGTCACCTTTTTTTTTTTTTTTTCCAAAAAAATTGTGTGAAAGGGGCTTATGTCTGATTTGCAAGTAAACAGGCTACACATGCACACACACAAATGGCATTTTATCGGTTAGTTGAACACAAACAACCCCCAAAAAATGTTAATCCCACAAAACTAGTAAAAATAGGAAACAGTGATATGACAAATGCAGTCGACATTTGCTGGTGTTTCAAAGTGGTAGTTTTGAGAGGGATGATTGGTGGCAAGTGGGGGGGGGGGGTCATGGGTCCCATATGTGTAGTGAGAGTAGAAAGTCATTTTTTTCCCCTGTGGAAACGGCGCGAACATCTAGTTAGCATATTAACATGCTAGCAACAAGGTGTAGCAAGTTAACTGTTGCTGGGCCCTCACAAAAGTTTTGGGTGGAAAAAAAAAGGGTGCGGAAAAGGGTGAGTGGATGGAGCATGCAGTACACCAACCAAACGCTCCCCAAATCCCCCCAGCTTGGCCCCTTGCCACACAAAAATTAGTGCAAATGTGTTTTGTTCAAATCTGATAGAAAAGGGCTGCTTTTTACGCAAATACTGTTTTTGAATAAAAATGTCTTGTGGTTCGAGACCGAACATTTTGTGTGGAATTCTTTTCAACCTATGTGAAAGTTACCGACACAGAATTTGCGGCTGGAGTCGAACCACTAATTTGCCAACTTCGGAGGTAATATCATTGGCATTTGTTCTTTTCATTTGTTTTTGGCAAATGTAACAAGAAATTAATTTCGCCTGAAATACTGATTTGCATTTAAAAAAACAAACAAAAACAACCAAAAAAAAAGCATGCAGCGTGAGCAGGGACAAACGGGTGGGGCGAATTATAATGGGACGTTAGCATCCATGTTAGCCGGATTAGCGCAAAAGGAAAAAAAAAAAAGCTGTGATCTGGAACTTTTGGGGTTTGTCGGGGTTTGTTCGATGTTTTTGTTAATAAACAACACAGTCTAAACTGTATTTTTTTTTTTGTCCACACTTGACATCATGCAATATACACGTGCAAAAAGGTTAACATCTATTCCCACAAAATACATCTTCACTAGAAAAAGGTTTAAAGAATGCTATGGAGTCACATTATTTTTTCTGTCCGTATTCCAGCATAGTAATGCTAAGCTATCGCTATGGTTTATTGGTTCCCTCTACTGTTGCATTGTGGGAGCATCCAGACTACCAGTGATGAAGCGCTTCCTTGCTTTTTGATATAAAGGAAATACGCTTCATTCATTTGGCACTTTTTCACATTTTTCCTGGTATAAAAAGTACTGTATGTTTGCAATATCAAATCAAAAAAATTTGGCACAGCTTTTTACTACTTACAAGTTTGAGGACGTTTTTTTTTCTTTTAAACTTACACTTGATATGTTTTTTTTGTTTGTTTTTCAGTTACCATATCTTAGCAGCAGCATTTCCCACTGATACAAAAACAATGAAACAACCAAACTACAATCAGTCGCAAAAAACAAAAAAGCATCGGAACAGGAAAACGGTTGGGACGAGACAACACGTATCGCTTCTGCTGCTTATCACCAAATCAAGGAGGAGGGTTTTCTTCCCGCTGTGGAAACACAACACTGCCCCCGCAGGAAGTCCACAAAGCTGCATGCTAACCTGTTAAAATGTTGATCTTGCCACCTCGAAATGTCTTCGATACAGTGAACCCGCAAAAATCTGCAAACAATTGACACCCTCAGCCCTCCCCAACAGGTTTATAATTGTCTAAAAATGCCGCAAGTTGAAAAAGACCTTTTGTCTAAATGAAGCCTTCAACTTGAACAGAGTTTCTTGACACCAAGATGGCAGCCATGCACTCTTTGTCCATTAATGAAACTCCCCAATCCACTTCAACATAGTTCCTTGACACCAAGATGCCACAAGATGGCAGCAAAGCTCTATTTGTGTGGAAATGAAACTCCTCAACTCACTTTGAGGTTCTTTTGAAACCAAGATGCCGCAGTGTGGCGCCAAAGTAATACTTTTATTGCTTTGGCCTGAGTGCAAAATCAGCTCATGATAACAATAGTTTGGAAAAAAGGAATCTGCAGTACCCTATGCCTAAACCGTGAATATGCGGGAGTTCACCGTATTACTACTTGGCGCACCCGAGCCAGTGGAACATCCCATGGTTGCCATGACAATATCTGCAAGAAGAAAACTGCGACTTCCTGCTTGACTCCTCAAAGATCCTCAGCAGCAGCAGAAGAAGAGGAAAAAGACGACGACGAGAAGAGGAGGCATGCATCATGGTCGCCGCCAGTGGTGCGATGTGGTAGAGGGGTGTGGGGCGGGGCGTAGTCGGGATGGGGGAGTGGCGGGTGTGCGTGAGGATGGAGTTAAAGATGGAGTAAAGAAGCCTCCTTACCAGAGAGCCTTGCCGGCCCAGCGACGCCTACCAAAGACAAACTATTGAAGAGGAAGGAGAGGAGTCCCCACTCGGGCACGCTCACCAGGGTGAATAAATCCAACGCACCCCTGCTGTTGACTTTTTACATTCACTTCAATAAGACCTTTTCAGAATGTTTGTAAACAACAGGCGCCAACGGGTGCTTCCGGGTGGCAGAGAAGCGAGTGGCTAACTCTGACATGAAATAAAACCACGAGAGAAACTAGTAAGAGATGTCGTCCCCCCTTTTCCGACAGGAAGCTAAAAATAATCCATCAAAAGTTTTCGATGATGAGGATAAATGCGGTGAGTGTTGTCTTTGAGTCAATTAGCACAACGTGATGACTAGCCTGCGCGCAACCGTCCGAACCTACAGCGCGCTAGCCAGTTTAGCATCAAAACAGCAAGTCTGTGCCATTTATCCGAATTCCTGTCATGACCAAAACATTGTAATGCGTTGCATCGCTTTGGATTTTAGATGCACTCTTGAGCTCCGAAAAATATCTGCTCGTCACATTGGTAATGAGGGAGATAAATGTGTTGGAAATTTGGAAAGTTGAGGCACGACGCGCTCAAGCGGATTATGCATACTTTATGTATGGTACAAAAATGGGACTATGTGTTGTGGTAGGTTACAAAATGTGTCTCCATTGTGAGAAAAGAGGATGCTGTTTATGTAATAAATGAAGAATGCATGTTACCAAAAAAAAAAAAAGCCACTAACACATCACCAGTAAAATGAAGCTAACCTGTCCCACGGTGGTCTCAACCCCACTCAAATCAACACTTCTGCTTCACGATGGTCGGAAGGGCTGACATTGATGTGCTGAGCCACTGTCGCTCACGGCACGTTTCTTAGTTGTATATCTTATTACGGCGTTTATGAGTTGGTGGCAAAAAAAAAAAAGATCGGTCACTGTCCTGCTTGATGGGGTTTTTCTTTTGTTTTGTTTTTGTTTTCAAAGAAAGCTCGTTTGCATTGCAGTTTGGTCCGAACCAGGTGTTTCTACTCAAGATGGAAAAAGCTCGAACAAACTGTTTTATCTGGTGAAAGAAGAGAATCTCTTGTTTGGTTCTGCTTGGACAATGGCTGGCAGTGAATGAGCAAATGCTCATTTACTTCGTCCTTCAGTGATCACGTGATATGTCTTAATTTCTTTCAGCGTTCCATCTTTTTCCCCAAGTTATTTACCTAAGATTTTTTTTTTTCCCCCAACTGACATTTCACACATTCAAGCTCGGGAACAAAAATCATCATTCCAACCGTTTTCTTCAATTAGCTTCGTCTTTTGCCACCCGAAGGTACGTGTGACGTCACAGGGAAATGTCCTATTGATGAAGGAAAAGTTTGCCACCCCCGCTCCCACCTGACATCCCATCCTTTCCCAAGGACCTCTGCCGATTGACGACTGGCTCTCAGTATTCTTTCCAATGCAAAATTCATATACAATAATTGATATTTCATATTCGTTAGTGTTCCCTGCCATACAAAAAAAGTCGTCCAGTTGCGTCCCCTTGCTTCACAGTGCATTAAGACAACAATTCAGTGTATTCCGACTCTTTAAAAAAAAAAAAAAAAACAGCACAAAAGAACACACAAAACGAACACGCCAGTAACCTCTGCCACCCTCGCCGCCTGTTTTTCAGTAGTTAGTCCCAAGTGCTTTTAGCCAGCAGGGACTCCATTTTATGGTTTAGCAAGCGCCAGGGAGGATAAGCCAGGTCAAGATAAGAGTGGGGAGGGGACTAGGGGGGCGCAAACGAGGAGACCCCTAACATAGGTGGCGCCCGCCCTCCCCAGGCTTAAATAAGACATATATTACACTATGTGGCGTTAGCATTCATCTTCAGTCCAAAAACATTAAAATAAAAGATTTACATTCACCTCCTCTGGATAAGAATAAATAGTAACGATGTCGTCACGCTGCGCAGCACAGTATCGCTCGCGACGTGAGGTCATCAATGTGGGACGGAAAATTTGGGGCAAAGTGTGGGCAGGGATTTGGGGTTGGGGGTGCGTTTGTTCTGTCATATACTGTACACACCTTTGCAGTCATGGAACCCTCACGAGGGGGGCGAAAAGGGGAAGGGGCGGGGCAAATTGAACCAACGAAAACCCTGCAGGAGGTGGGTGGGGAGGCTGGGGGGGGGGCTCTCCTCCCCTACTTCCTGTCATTCAGCGTGTCCACAGTACACAAACGAAACAAACATCTTAATTTACGCAACAAAAGGAATACAAAGTCCATAAAGACGTTAAGTAATAAAACATATTTACATTTTACACTTTTTTTTTTGTCATCTCAGCACTTTTTTTCCAAAGGGCGAATACTGAGAAGACAATGCAGAGGGGTCGGGTTTGGGGGAGGGGTTGGGGATTGGGGGGGGCGCTCTCCTCTCCTCTTCCCTCTCACGATTCTTCGTGGGAGCGTGGTGGGTTAGCCCACCTTCTGCGGGTTGGTGGCACGCACCCCCTGCTCATAGGTGATCCTCTGGCTGATCAGGTACTGCGCCGCCTGGGTGGCCGCCTGTGATCCCGTGATGGTGACCTTCCTGTTCCGGGTTCCCGGGATGAACTCGCCCTTCTTGGAGATCTGGATGCGAGCGCCGGTCAGCTCCTGGTACTCCACTAGCGTCTTGCCGCCCTTTCCCAAGATGGCGCCCACCAGGTTCTCTGGCACGGCGATCTCCACGACCTCCTTGGCGCCTTCCGCCAGCTTCTCGGTGGCCAGCAGCGAGGACGCCATCAGTGGTGAGGCGGCGCTCAGGTACCCATTGGTGGCCCCGGTGGCAGTCGCCAGCGAGCCCAAGGAGAAGCCGCCCAGCCCCGCCGCCTGGTGGGCAGCGCTGGTGGACGCGTCGCTGGCGTAGGATGCCAGCAAGTTGGCGGCGGCTGCGGCCGCGGGGTTGGCGTTGGCGGCGACGGCGGCGAGGACCCCCGAGGCGGCGGCCGGGTTGAGCCCCAGCCCCAGAGAGTTGGTATTGTAACCGTAGCTGGCCAGCGTGTTGAGGGCGGACGTGATTGTGAGCAGGTCGTTGCCCGACAGACTGGACATGGTCGTGGGGAAGGCGCCCACCCCCGCCAGCCCTGCTTGACCGAGGAGCGAGGAGGCGGTAGCCGCCGCCGCCGCCGCTGCCGCCGGCATGACCTCGGCCGAGTTGGCGTACGGCGAGCCTGTGGGGTTAGAGTTGGCCACTGGCCCGGTGATGTTGGAATAGGAGATGTTGAGGCAGGACGAGCTCTGCGGGTCCTCTTGGATCTTCTGCACGATGATCTCGACCGCCTTGCGGTTTTGCTCAGGCTCTCCGCTGATGGTGACCACGCGCTCCTGAAGGTTGATTCCTTCGGGCTTCTGCGACAGCTGCACCCAAGCGCCCGACTGCTCCATCACGGCTTTGACGGTGGCGCCGCCCTTGCCGATGATCAGGCCCGCCGTGCTGTTGGGCACAATCAGCTTGGCCTGGCGAACGGGACGACAACCAAACATTACACACTTTACATTGAAGGGCACACGGTGCCAGTTTTGCTCAAATGACATGTGCGTGCAAAAATCGACTTGGTTGCTCACGCAAACAAGTGATCTACCAACCGGGTGCACCAAGGAGTGTGTCTGCCAAACACAGTGCAGTTCATTTGCGTGCGTTCTGGGACCAGTGTATCAAATCAATTCATTTTGCGTGAAATATCGCCGTGGCTGATTGTACATGTTTAAATACCGTACCCGAATGGCAGGTGCAAGAGGCACCTGTGCGCATAACTATGACAAAGAGGCAAAGGCAGAATGTGAGAAGACGAGGAGAGCAGATTTGGCAACCAACATTTTTGATTTTTGATTTTAATATCACCAACGACAGGATAATGTGCGACAGTAAGCATTTTTTTAAAAGAAAAACAAAATATCAATCCAAGAGGATGTGGAAAGTGTACTTTCTTTTTCTTCTTTTTTTTTGTAGTAGTTACTGACGGCAACCAACATTAACAAAGTCAGCAATTATTTAAAAGTAATTCACGTTGTACTCCAAATGTGCTTTCATGATGAAATTACAATTTTATGCTGCAAGAGAAGTGTTTGTTGTGGTTGCGTGCGTGTGTTAAAGGTACCAATGCGTCCATGCATAACCGTTGTCAGGATAAGCGGCTTAGAATGTGGATGGATGTGTTGTGTGGCTTGGAAAAAAAAAAATAAAAACACACTCGCCCCGCACATTACGATGGTGGTATCCTATCAATTGATGCATTACATGAAGATGTGACGTATGGATTCCCAGCAACAAGAACTAAGCCTGTGTGTCCCTCAAATGAGTTTGAGCACAGTCAAAAAATACAATTATCACATTTTTTTTTCCAAATGCATTTGAACATGGTTTTAAAAAATAAAACTTTAAAATGAATTTGATTGCATTTTAATTCATCTTTAAACACGTTAAAAAAATCTATCTGGACACATTTTCTTTTCTTTATAAAAATCAGCTTGTGCACATTCTTTAAAAACCATTTGCAAAAAAAAAAATGAATGTAAACATGTACATATGACTGTGCTTTCTTTTTAAAGCAAGTGTGCATTGCTGCCGTGTCTGACGACCTTGAACAAGGCATCTGCTCCTGCCATACGTGAAGAGACATTTGGAACGCAATGAGAGAGAGAGAGAGAGAGAGAGAGTGCGACACCAAGAAGAGTGCACAGAAGAGATGTGGAGGATGGTGCAGCGTCGCCACGGCAACAAGGTGAAAAACAAAACACTGGCGATAGAGAGCAGAGGACAGCGTTGAGTTGAGGGAAAGAGGGAGGGAGCACTGTAAAAAGCTGCTTCACAGCAAAAAAAAAAAAAAAGTCTCAGGAGGTCACTGTTACCATGGAAACAGCTCCAGTACCGTATTGAGATGAGAGTCTTGTGAAAGGCAGCCAGCACACACATAGCACAGTGCTTTTAGTGGAAGTGCAGTTGAGCTAAGTTGAAAGATTAAACAAAAACGTAAATGCTTTATGCGGATAACTTTTCTATACTTTCAAACCGATTTTTTACAAGAATTTTTAAACGGTGCTATTTCTGTGGGGGTTAAAATATTTGGTCAAAACCTTTTCATTTCCTTTGTGATTTTTTTCCCCGACAGCACATCTTTATTCAAAAATGTGCACACTTTATTTGTTTTATTGGAATAGATCAGCCGCACAGTGGTCGACTGGTTAGCACGTCCGCCCCACAGTGCAGAGGTGCAGCGTTCGATACCGGCTGCGGCCTTCCTATGTGGAGTTTGCATGTTGTGTGTGGGTTTTCTCTGGGTGCTCCGCTTTCCTCCCACATTCCAAAAACATGCATGGCAGGCTAATGGAAGACTCTAAATTGTCCCTAGATGTGAATGTGAGCGTGGATGTTTGTGCAACTGTGGTCACAAATCCGGCCTAGTGTACGGGACGCTGTGGGTGACGTAGTACATTCCGATGCCTGCCGCAAGGCAAAGCGCGTTAAAATTCATTTAACTTTGGCGAATAGACGAAATGAGGGGATTTTCGGTGCACGCGCACGCTTCCTGCTGCTCCAAACGTGTCATCTGCCACGCCCTGCATGCATCCGCGCCTCAGCATTGACTTTAAATGAATTGCACCACCGCAATGTGCACATCGCATTAGTCATTTCTTTCAAATGCACATTTTTTCCTTTAATTTAATACATGTGAATTTTTCAACCCCCCCCCACCCCCACCACCAAAAGTTGGATATTACAATTACACTATTTGAAATAACTTTCGTTCAATTGATCTACGTTTTTGTTAAAAATAAATTTTGGGCAAATTTTGTTTCAAACCCAAATTGATTTAATTTCATTTTCATATAATGACTTCTTTAACAGAGATATGCGCAGATATTCGTTTATTATGAGTGTATTGTCTTTTGCACTTTTGTTTTTTGAAAACTGGGTACGGAGGTAGGTAGTCAAAGATTGTATCCAGAAGACTTTTTCCTCCCACACACGCACACAGAGAAGAAGAAGTGGGAGTAAACACATGCCATGTCTGATCCCTCGCGAACGATCGCATCCACCGACTTTTGGTCACAAGCCGTTCTGCACTAATGAGCTCCTCCTTTTCCAACATTCTTGTTTGAATATAGTTGAACGGTGCATTCGCTAGCTGGGCCTTCAGGGAGAATCTGCTCGACTTATTCCACCACTTAATACCACTATTATCATGTCACAATTATGTGAAGTGATTTAAAAATGAATAAATTTTAATGAACCAATTTTCGGGATAAAAATATCTAAATGAAGGCAACAAATATTAAAGTACTCTTGATGATGAAAATGATCACGCTAATAGTTCAAATTTACAAACATATGATACTATGTTTTTATATGCTGGATGTCTCCAACTAAAGCACAAGTACTCTGCATTTTTTACGGGAGGGTGACATTTTGTGGACTTCCTGCCGGGAGAGGCAATAACAGGAAGTAGGAAATGGGTGTCCAATGCTAAGGTCAAAGGTGACAGGAAATAGACTCAGGAAATGACCAGACTGCGGTCGAGTTTGTGTGTGCATGAGCTTGTGCGTCGAAGTCTTCGCAGCCAAAAATAGTCACCGTGAAAATCAAAAGCGGCGGACACTAGTAGCTCACCATTTTTTAAACATTTAACATCTTTTTTTTTTCTACGAGTCTACAGTAGAAGTCTATGAGTACTTCAGGAAACATATGGGAAATTTATTAATGTTAATGTGAATATCCAAATAGCTGTGTGAGTGCACCCCCACCTATCAAGTGTGAAATAAACAACTAAATCAATCATTTGTTATCTGACCTTACTGGGAAAAAAAAATATTATTTACATAATCTCGCCCGCACGAGTGTTTCTCAGACAAGAACTTGTGATAGAGGGAGATGCCTTCTGTCACTCAGGACAAGTTATACAAAATGTGGAAAATAAAATAGACCATTACACTTTCTCGACTTTGGTGAGCTAATAGCTATGCTAGTTAGCTACACTAGTGAGCTATTTTTTTCAAGCTTGTGATGGAGGGTGAAGCCTCATTTTACTTAATAACCTTTAGCGCATTATGGAAGGAGAAGGTTACTGTCACTCTGGCCTATTTGGCCAAAAAGTGTAAAATGAGCTTTTCCATTTTAATGTTGTAAGGCGGTTTGTACTTTCGTAAAGTAATAGCTAGGTACTTAGCCAGGTTAATGAGCTTTTAATGGAGAGTGAAGCCACCTGTCACACTTGGTACTATTTCTTCACTGAAGGGTTATAATAAAGTAGACATTTTAATGTTAGTGTAGTACATTTTCTTCTTGACCAAGCTAAAAGCTAAGCCGGTGAGCTATGCTATTTAGTTATCTTTAGCTTGTAATGGAGGGAGATGCCTCCTGTCACTTTGGGGACTATTTATACGCACACATGCACACACACACACACACACACACACACACACACACACACACACACACACACACACATACAAATAATGTGTGTTGAGTCTATTTCAAGTGGTGGCTAAAGTTTCTTTTTGTGCATGCCGATGGCGACGAGACAAAAGCGACAAGGGGCCGGGTTTTTTGGGATGATTGATAGGAGCCGACCGCTCTTGTTAGCCAACAGCCGCCACCATGACCAGCAGCTGGTGTTAAGTGAGATGATTTACGAGGTGCACAAATTGTTTGACTTCACCCCGACTGCGCGGGCGTAAATTGTCAACGCACTATGCTTATGCTTTGTGATGCATTTGTGGTTACATGTTAGCATGTAACATGTTGTTTCTTGGAGTGGTCATGATCAAGCCATCAACAAACTCACTAGCTGTTTGCATGTGGCATGCTTAATTCGTTACATGTTTAAACCACCAACAACCGTGTTTCGAGTACCTGCTTATTTACGTGTACCTTGCCAAGAAGAAGTCAAGCTAACCACCACACCAGTTGTTTATGCTATACATGACAGTAACACTTTTATTTTGAAGCTGCTTTCGGCAGCGAGTCGTGGCTAATGCTGACTTGACTTGTCTTCTAGACGGCGTTTGGAGCCGTTTGCGTCACAAAATATTGCTCCCGATTTCAACACGTCACCGTCCTGAAATAACATCCGATTGCTAACTAATGCCGCTAAAAAAATATTACGCTGGCACTGTATTGTATGGCGTCTGTTGCTTGTGTTTAGCAGCGGCTCCAATGTGAGCAAACGCTAGCAGCACTCAAGTGCTCCATCAAGGCTGGCGAGAGCCGTTGGATTACTTTTTTAAATCTGAATGCCCGATTATTCAAAATATGTTTTTGTCGGATATGTGTTAGATACAGCCCTAGCTATTACCAGGTTGCATATTTTATTCGTTACATGCTCAAACCGTCGACAAACTCATTAGCTGTTAGCATCTAGTTTCATATTTCTGTTTGAAGATGTTTGCAGAGGATTCGCTACACTAATCGACCAAGTGTAATTGGGCTGTTTGGCAATTAAGTGCTATCTCCACCAGGGAAAATACAATTAAATCCCTATAACCGCTGGCCTTAAAGGACATATATTTGAATTTGCAAGTGGTGGCTTTGGTGTGAAGATCCCTGAAGGGAGTCTAAGAGTATCCACAAGACTCCGTTAACATCACAAAAAGTGGCTAGATTTGTTCTAATTGTGTTAGCATCATTAGCCACTAACTGCTGAACCGGCTTTTAACTATACACATGGTGTTTGTGTGAACATGTGTGCGCGCGCAGACCCGATCCATCAATAGACACCATCACTGCCAGAACCGACTAGTCGATAAGCAGCAATCATGAAGAGAGAGAGAGGGAGCTAATGGGCAAGTTAGCGATCAATGAGGCTAATTGTTAACTTGAGCAGAGGTCATCTTTCTTTGTGCACGCGTGTGTGCCTGTGTGTCATTTTCCCGGATTACGCCAACTCTCCCTGCCGTCAATCTCCTCCCTTCGCCATCTCTTCCTGTTTCCTGTCGCTGTTTTCCCGCCAGACTTTAGGTATTATTTTTTTGACACCTTTCTAATGGTGAGAAAAAGGCTTGCACATTTAAAACTGAATAGACTAGTACACTTAAGGCTCGATTAGATGACAATGCACTAGGGTAGAATAGAGAAAAACATTTAACTAGAGCAGTATGTAACGGAACATAATAGAATAGTCTAGAATGGACTAGAATGCAGTTGACATCTAGGAGATGACTAGGATACAAGACGACTTTAGAGGGCAACGCAACATAGTCTAGAACACCAATAGAATGGTCTAGCACAGACCTGCTTGATGCGGTCAGGGTTGACAGTGGTCTGCGGCTGTAAGATGCTGACTGGTTCGGACTTCTGACTGCTCTGTGGCATCTCTCGTACTTTCTCTGCGATGAAGTCGTGGACGCCGTTGAGCGCCTCCACGGTCCCCTGAACCAGACATACCCGCTCCGTGGTGCCTGCACACACAAAGACAACAAATACATCATCAGTATCAAATTGTATGTAATTGCGTCGAGGCTTTTTAACAATTGAACCATTTAATTATACAAAGGAAACCAGACAATTTCACTTAACAACCTCCAGTTTCGTTCACAAGTCTATCATGATTACATAGAAAGTCCCAAGAAGCCTTTTATAAGACACTGGAAGTCTTGACATTTTGGCTCCAAGCAGCATTTTAGGGCCATTTTGACCATTTCCGGAAGTCCTTCAAAGACAAACGTGTCCAAGAATTGTTCTGATTGCTACTAAATTTCAAGCGGGTTTACTAAATAAGTGGTCAGCACTAAAATGCCAATATTTTGAATTGTCGACATTGCGTGTTAGCGGAAACATTCTAGCAACAAAATATGAACTTGAACCAAACGCCTTGAGAATTTAGTCCACAAAGCCAGTTTGACTAAAAAACATTAAATTTGGTCGCCATGTCTAACATGAACAAACCCACAAATAATAATATGATATTCTGTAGGCACACCTATCATGAATAGAGGAAAGTCTCAAGAAGCTATGCTCAAAAAGGCACAGGAAGTCTGCCATTTTTGGTTTGAAGCAGCTATTAATTAATATAATTTTCCAGGAGTCCTTCAAAGATCAACTTGCCCTGTAAACGTGTGACTGCGTTCACTGGAGTTACTTTGAACTGTCGACTTGTTAGCGTGATGAAAAGGTGCCGTAGCTCATATGTGATGAGAATGGATGGATGATGGAAGGTTGGATGGAAGGAAAAAGGCCAGGCTAAAAATAAAAGCCAGAACTGCCGCATTATTTTGAATTCTGCAGCGTTTTCCTCTACCTGCCTTCTTTTTTCCCCTCGACTGGATGTCAACAAACGTGTCACCGTTAGAATTTGAGCAGTGACATGGCTCTGTGTGTGTGTGTGTGTGTGTGTGTGTGTGTGTGTGTGTGTGTGTGTGTGTGTGTGTGTGTGTGTGTGTGTGTGTGTGTGTGTGTGAGACAGAGAAGGAAACTGGGCTTCGCTCTCCCCGACAGCTGGTGCCCTCTGGGTAATCTGCCCTCGTCCAATCAGCAGCAAGGATTAGCAGGCCATTGTCTTGGCATGAGTGTGTGTGTGTGTGTGTGTGTGTGTGTAAGCGCGTGTGAGAATAGGACACTGTTGGGGGAGCTCTACACCAGCCTTCGGCACAGCTGTGCCGCCGCATCTTCATGCCAAACATTCCCCCCTCAGGGACCAGGCACTAATCAAATAAAGTCATTCAAATCACTAAATTAATCAAGAATGAATGATCAACCTGATTAAATCATGTTTAGTGATCCCATGGATCACTAGAGGGCGCTAAGGGCAGTGTGGCTGCCGACGGCCACGCGCTCAAAACATCAAAAGTCGAAGATGCACTGTTGCCTTGATTTCTGAGTTCAATTCATTCTCAATTTATTGACATGTCGAATTTATCGTATCGTGTTAGCGGGTGCTTCCTACTCCTTGCGAGTGTTCTCATTGTACAAGCCTGACTGTCGGTCACTTCCTGCGCACGTCCACCATGCGGAACACTCATCATCATCATCGTCGTCGTCGTCGTCGTGCAGGCTGCTTTTTATTATACGCCTGCTCGGATGACTCACTCCTTCCTCCTCCTCTTCGCCTCCCCGATGACCTGAGAGCTTCGCCGCTGATTGTGTGGCGCGCTAATAAGCTAGCACCCTAATGACAGTGGAAGACGATCCGTTTGGCGTGATACTGCTCGACTTTTTGAGTCATTCGCACTTATTTCAAAACTAAACAAATCTCCCCGTTGGAAACAATGTCAAGTGGCCATTGTTTATCAACTTTATAGGCAATATTTGTATTGCACTATGGCGAAAAGAAAAAGCAAAAATAAATGACAGTATAACGAAGCAAAACTACTCACACTAGGATTAGGCGATATAACCTTCAAATTAAATGGGACACATCCCAGGTACCATTTAAACATTTTGGTTGGACGATTGTAATCTTTGATTTTTGAGGTTCCCCTTGTATGCAGTGTAGCTAACCACAAGCAGAAATAGCCATGTGATCACCGGGCCTCCCAAATAATACACCAATTCATGTTTATTCTTTTTCTTTTTTTTTTTTAATCCCAAGTAACAGGAGGCCAGAGAGTGGCGCTAACTCTGAGGCTAGCCGGCGCCCCACGCCAATGCTAGCAACCATCCAGCAGAAGTTCCGTTTAAGAATCGAGTGTTTTTAGCAGCGTTAGCTTTCGCCATCATTGATAATTCATTATTCATGATTAGTGTTTATGAGCACCAACATCATAAACACTTTTGCAGTGAAGCAAAATGGATCCATGAGAATTAAATGCAGTTGATGAAAATGAAAAATCTCCAATGGATGTTCTTAACGACATCCACAAAAGAGAAGATGGAGCGTAAGAGAGGCGTTCATTACTTTAAGCTCATTAAGGAGATCTCCTCAAGGTGGAGGATTAGGTGGTGTTAGCCGGTTACCTTTGATCGCCATCTAATGGATTAACCGCCTGTTTAGCGACGCCTGCCACAAAATGCCTGCTCCTCCTTCCTTCCTTCCTTCCTTGCGAAAGGCTCCCGAAGTTTCAGAATACGTGTCAACGTGATCTTCAGTGCTCCGTGCTTACATGCGTGTAGATTAGAACATGCACGTTGCATGTTTTGGCTCATTGTATTAACCCACTCATTCGCACACTTTTGAACTTTTACTTTCAATGACATTTTGATTGTGTCACTTTTTTTTCCCCCCGAGAAAAACTTCTCATCTTTGGAGTTTGCATGTTCTCCCCGTGCCTAGGTGGCTATTCTCCGGGTGCTCGGTTTCCTCCCACATTCCCAAATCATGCCTGGCAGCCTAATAGAACACAAAACCTTGTTTGCAGAAAAAAAAATGCCGCTTTCCCATGTTAATAATTACGTTTAAGATCCTGAAAGGGCAGCTGATGACATCACATGACACATGAAACCTGATTGGACGGAGGCCATCTGCTGTAACCTTGGCAACAAACTCCCATGCTCAAACTGTGTAAATGTACAAATTACACTCAGGCACACAATTTTATGCAGCTGGTGATGATGTCATAAGCGTGCGTGCGAGCGTGTGTGTGTGTGTGTGTGTGTGTGTGTGTGTGTGTGTGTGTGTGTGTATGTGAGATCATGTGCTGATGTAATCATGAGCAGGAAGGAAAGTTGGCTGTGTTCTCGCTCAAGTCTTATGTGGATGAAAATGTGATGGTTCCCTTGGAACACACAGACACACACATACACACACTTGGGGGTGGGGCTCGGGGCGTTCAAATGAGGGCCAATTAGGAAAAGGGCATAGACAACGTGACGGCTGGGGTCATTTTAGCGCTCTCTACAAGAAGAAGAGAGGAAGTGAAGTTCTTCTGGCGTGTGCACCTGACAGCTTCCACATGTTGCTGCATATGTGTGTGTGCACGAGAGATCAACTTTTATTTAAAAAAGGCTTTCCACAGACTTTCTACAGTGTGGGGACACTTACTTCAACTAGACCCCCCCCCGCCCCATCCCCCCAACCTGCTTTCCTCCACGTGTCAGCAGCTTGAATGTAAAGAATCAAGACAAACAAAAGAAGTTGGAAGAAAAGGAGAAAATGTTTCCCTGCTGATGTCACCTTTTCTTCATTTGCTGCAGCTGCTGCCTCGACAAGACCACTCCCCCAAATAAGGAACCCCCACACCAGTCCCTCCTAAGTCACCTATGAACCCCCCGCCCCCCTAAATGACCACAAGACTCTTTAGAAAGGGACATGTGAATGACGTATTTCTTCAGAACAACAAAGTAGACTGAATGGTTATAGTGCGTACGCCGAGAATGTCAGAGAGCAAGCAGGGCAGAGACCTCCTCCAAGGCCTATTAGTTCATAGAAGTGACATAAAGAACATTTATCTGATAGGAACCTTTTTGTTCCAGGACATAGGCGATCCGATGTAAACGTTTCTCAAGATACTGTAAAATAATGGCATGTTTTTTGTTTGTTTGATTTTTTTTGGGGGGTGGGGGGGCGGGGAGACGACTTGCATGCAGAAATTTGACTGCCATGTGACTGTGCTGGCAGCAAGTAGTGAGAAAAACGTTTAACATTAAAGAACGGAAATGTTTTTTGAGGAAAAATCTATTTCTGAGAAACGACAGAAAAGCTGAATATATCAGGGAGAAGATATTTATTTTTAGAAAATGTATTTTCATGAACATTTCTTGAACGAGAGCAGTGGTTCTTAACCTGGGTTCGATCATACCCTCGGGGTTCAGTGAATCGGTTTCAGGTGTTTGACGCTCCGGAGCCTCTGCCATGGAGGTTAAGACACACCCCACTTTACATGTCAATTAGTTATGACACGCCCACTTGGCCATCACTGGGGGAAATGTCATTTCTCAGTAGTCAACGTGTGACTGTTGTATTAGTACGTCTTAAAATAAAAATAAAATTTAAAAGTTAGGTTTTATTCTGTTTTTAATAAATGCGTTTTTTTATGTCTTGCATTTGTAAAAAAAAAAAATAAAGTCATATTCTTGTTTTTCACTAATGAAGGGTTCGGTGAACGTGCATATGAACTGGTTGGGTTCGGGACCTCTAACAAGGTTAAGAACCATTGAACTCGAGGCAATATTTTCTTGTTGAGGCGTTTCGTAATTTGAAAATTTCTTAAGAAGAGAGATGTTCGTAAGTAGAGGTACCACTATATACATAAATCAATAATTCTTTAATAGACTTTTAAAAAAAGATTAAAATGTGCATATTTGTGAGAATGTTTTGTTTAATAGCTTATTAGAAGTTTCACGCTGATCACCATTCAAGCCTTGCATTTTCTGTGGAAAAAATATGGAACTATGCTCTTTGTAAACAAACACGTGCACACAGAGTGCTGCTTATCTGAGCACACACAACTATATATACACACCCCAAATCACATGCGGCCTCATCTGTCACACACGCGCACACGCAGGCTCAGTAACTGGACCTGCTGTGAATTCCTACTCAAACCAAACGAGTTTGGTGCTGTTGTGATCTTACTCGCACACACACACAAATACACACACACACACACACACACACATGACAGTGGTACCACAAATTAAAGGGGGAAAAAAAAAGCGGAGCAAAATTAAATAAAAACTGTGATACCCTCGCAAGTGAGTAAGGGGAGCCATAGCCGCCGATGAAATTTCAGCTGCTGATTGAACGCTACTAACTCACAAATAGAAAATGAAAACACTCACAAGTAGTTGCTGTCGGCCACAATTTATCTCCACGTGCTCATGCGCAGAATAATTGGCCCAGAAGTTCCTGACATCAGTCACTGGGCCACGCCCCTTGATAACAAGGTACCAATGCATTTTAGAAAGTACAAAGCTTGTTTGGTGTCAGGAAAAATCAAGCACATGCATGAATTGGGGAAAAAACAAAGAGCATATGCAGTTTTTCAGTGAGGTTAAGGAGCTGAAAAACTTTTTTTAATGACTCTATCGCCCACGGCTCAAAAGAAGTGAAAAGTTCACGTCTTCCCACCCGAGTGATTTACATGTGCGTCGCGCCTGACTTGACGTTGGAGGACACGCTCCAAACTTGTCGGCAGGAATGCGTCTCACTTGCAGATGCGTTTCCTCTTCCCCCAACACCTCCCCTCCCTCCCCCTTCTCTTCCACGTGCAACCTTTGCTTGTTGTCGCTCACGGTGTCTTGCTGAGCCGCGCGCCGGGTCACCTTTAGCATGCTAGCCTTCCCCGTGTGTCTGTGTGTCTGTGTGTCATCACGCCACACACACACACACACACACACACACACACACACACACACACACACACACGCACACACACACACACACACACACACTCCCTAATAACAGTGACTGTCTTCAGCTTGTTGAGCGTTATCTCCCACATTGGTGTCAAGTGTCGCACAACTGCATTTAATGGACTTGCACCTGTCTTTCTCCAGGCCGATACACACAAACACACGCACGCACGCACACACGTCTTTTCCAGTGTCTACGCTTCTTTACGTCCCAAGGCCTCAGTTATCTAAACATTCCCCTCTAACCTCATGTCTAATGCGTGCATGTGTGTCTATCTTTGGCTGTGTGTGTGTGTGTGCGCACAGCTGACAGGATAGAAGAGGGGCAGTTGTGGTCACACGAGGGGGTGTGCAGAGATGGATTTGGAGGGTTGGGGGGGTGGGATTGCAGTCTGTAAGGGCGAGATAGTGGGCTTAAAACAGCTGACACTGTCCACCACGCACAAGTACACACACACACACACACACACACACACACACACACATCATGCACAGTCCAACGCGGCAACATGAATGTTCCAACTCAAGCCTCAGCGGCTCAAGCACATCATGTTTTCACCATAGTAATATACCAAAAATGCAATATGAAACATAGCAATATAGTTAGTCATATTTATGAATTAAGTGTTAGCTTCAGCAACAGATGGAATTCTTTTCTTAAACGTCATAGCTATAAATTTGCAACGCATGGCAAAAACTTAACGGAGAAGTCAACTCAAAAATGCTCTGCAACATAATATGTTCAATGCTACTCCACTAGTCCAAACACAGCAGTCTGATTAATATTGCATTTGGGGAATATGAATGAAGCAGCACAATCCGCTCGTTCGTATCTACGTCAGGGGTGGCCATTTTGCCGCTTGCTTTTGACTGAAAATGACATCACAGTTGCTCCGGGCTCAGGTGACCACCAATCACGGCTCAGCTTGTGAACGTCAGATGACCAAACAGAAAAAAAGCTGAACCGTGATTGATCATTACTAGACCCTTGAGTAACCGTGACTGCTCATTTTAAAAATCAAATGCGTGTGTGTGCGTGACATGTGACAAACATTTCCTGACTAATGAGTACAAAAAGAACAAAAAAAACCAGCTGACACCAGAACATCATGTTAATTGTAAATTAGCGTCTAGAATTGAGGGTTTGGTCCCCGTAACACCAATGACGTGACCAGGCATGAAATGGTTTACATTTTTGGCATGGAAAATGTGCGCACACACCCACACACACACCGGACCAAGGGTCTAATTAACTTATTGAATGACTTAATGACGCCATACTAAATATATCCAGGATCAAATGTCTCCACAAAAGACTCATGCTCACACACATACACACTTTGGTCCACACACATGCGCAGCTGCATTGCAAACACTTCGGCAACATTTTAACAAGTTCACACTTGTTTGAACCGGGCCCTCCACTGGAGCCCCGCGCCCCTAAACAAGACATACCGTGACATCGCGTGTTAACGCCACGACGGGCTGCTTTCCGTCATTTTACGACGTGTTCTTTATGACGCGGCTAACGGTTGGCTCGCATCCAGAATGCTAACGTGTCAACATAGCGTAAACAGTACATCCTTTCTTTTTTTCCCCTCTCAGTTTAGAAAAAAATATTTAGAAAATGTCCAAAATGTAACTTTCATGTCATTATATGGTGTTGCGTATAGAATTAAAAAAAAAAAAAAAAAGAATATTCAATTTCTGAATAAGGCTTCAAGATAACAAAATGTGGAAAAATTAAAAAGCTGTTAGGAAATTCTTATGTTATTTGTAATATTCAAATATTTTTGAAAAGAAAAGAAAAAGGTTTATATTTCCAGGAAATACATTTCCTAAATAAATCATTTCCTAAAAAAATAATAAATAAAGGGCAATTTTGAAACATTTTTTGAAGACTTAAAAATTTGAAATATTAATTTGCTTTTGAAGATATTTTTGGGGAGTAAAAAAACATGAACGTTAAATAAACGGAAAAAACACCAGAACTTTTTCACAGTTTAAAAAAAAAACACATATCAAGCATACTAATATGGAAAGAAAACAAAAACAAGCATCAATTAAAACAACAACAAAATAAGTTCCAAATGTGAGCAGTTAACCCTTCAACACAGAGCTCACTGAAAAAGTCATCACCACAATTTTGTTGAGTTTAATGAAAGCTAAGGCAAGAATGCGGAGCAACTGCAATCAGGAAAAACCCTCAAAAAGTCGCAGATTATATTCGGAACTTTATGATACTTGCTGCTGTCCGTTATTTTTCGCATCCTCGTACATCGGCTTGTTTTGCAAACGCACGCAGCCTCCCTTTTGATTTAAACCACATCGTCAACGTCATCTTTACAGGTACCGTGTCTGCTGTGACGCGTAACCATTAACAAGCAGCACTTTACTGCGACATCAATGAAAATAAATCCCGTTTTCGGCTTGCAAAATCCAACGAAAATCAAATATATTTGAAAAATTGTTGTCATGGTGAAAGCCATGCACCCCACACACACACACACACACACACTTTACATCAGCTTCGTCAACAATCTGGTCCCCATTTGTTCCAGGGTGTGCGTGTGCGTGTGTGTGTTTCATGTAGGTATGAGGGGCCGTGAGGCGCATCATTTAAGATTCTCACACTCACATTAATGAAGCAAACAGAGGACTGAAACACTACTATTTAAATACTCACACTATTACTCATTGTTTTTTGTTTGTTTGTGTTTTTTCACAACTGCAACACTCATACACGAAGCGCTCTCTCACAAACGACTTGACGACGTGTACCACTTAATTTTTTGTGCACAAATGAAACGCAAGCATGACTGAAATGCTGTCAGACACTTCATTTATTTTCACTCATAAACTACTAAAACACAATACTCATAATTGAAATGCTCTCATATACTCTTGAAACACAATATTGAAACATTCTTCGAGACTACTGAAATGCGCTTATGAATACAACGGAAACACTCTTACATACTAAAATGCTGTCACACACATATACTACTGAAAATGTCACACACAACTGTAATACTCTCATACACAATGCTCTCATCCATAATAATGAAATGCACCCACACACTACTGAAATACTTTCACACACTACTGGACGGTTCTCACACACTACAGAATCCACCCCCCGCCCCCCACACACACACACAAATGAAACACATAAGGGCAATACTGAAATGCTGTCACACGCTACTCAAATTATTTTCACTCATATACTCTCACACGAAACTTGAAACACTGTCGTATACATCCAAAATAGTCACTTTTCAGGAGACCCCCAAACGTGCATTTTTGTTCACCCATTAACTTTGCAACATCAAAGAGATCACTACTGAGACGTTGTCACACAGCCTTGGGAAATGCTCGCATGCATGCGCACAACTGAAAATCTCACGCTAGTGAATTGTGCTTTGCTCACAAACCCTACTGAGACGCTCTCATACACACACGACTGAAACACGTACTTCAGTATGAGGTGCGAAAGGATTTCTGGGTTGTATATGAGGGCATTGCAGTCGGAGGAGAGATAATTGTGATTTATTGCATGACCCCGCTGGCTCCTCGTGTGTGTGTGTGTGTGTGTGTGTGTGTGTGTGTGTGTGTGTGTGTGTGTGTGTGTGTGTCTATGCGTGCGTGCGTGTGCAGTCGCGGCGACAGTTACACACAATCTGAATTTCACAACGTCCTCAATGCCCCCTTCAACACCCCCCCCCAAAAAAAAGTCGGACATGACATTCCCAATTCCAAACTAAGAAAAACAAAAGCAGCTCTTGGCGGCGTGGACTTTTCCAAAGCCTTTTTTTTTTTTCACAGGCCGCCAACTAGTGAGAACGAAAGCCATATTGTTTCACTTTGTTTCTTGAATCATCGACCTGGACGTCGCCAACAGAACTTTTTGGGGATGATGTCATCGCTGTAAGTGACCACACAGCTCCCAACATGGACGTTTGTTATGAAAGTTCTGCTTGATAGTGTTTTTCTCTTACACCAGACTTTCTTTTTTCGCTGTGGTACTTCAACTGCGTGAAAGCATCTGGGCCTGAGCTTTGGGTCTTTGTAGTTCCTTGCGAGGGCTTTCATTTTGTATTTGTGTGTTGTACTTTTTCAGTCAATGGCTGAAAGTGCATCGGGGTCTGTGGCTTTCCTTGTCAACATGTTCAGGCGTTTCAGTAGCTTAATTGCTTCACATTTTTTTCACTTCACCTTGTTTGGTTCCTGACCCAAGCAAAAATAAATATATAAAAATATCAACCAACCGCTGGGTCAGAAATAAACAAATATGGGTTAAAAATAACCCACCATGCAGCAGTTTTAAGTCGGGATGTTCAATATCACTTTTTTCAGACTGATACCAGTACGAGCATTCACTCTTTAAGTACTTAGCAATACCGAGGACTGATACATCTCATACTTTTGATCTATAAAATATCATTTAACACAATGGCAAAAAATCGTAAACAACCTGAGGCAGATGATAATTTGGTAATATGTCAAACTGCCACAGGGTAGCGCCAATCACTGCCGAGGAGTTCTCAGTCGATGTCAGATTTGGGTTTTTTTGGGCCTTAATTATCAATGGTTGTATCAGCTGCCTCCACGAGTAGCCGATACCGCTGGCCCAACACCGATACCTGGAATCCAACCCTCGTTTTATGGGGGAAGGCCAAAGCCAACATTTGATAAATGTCACCCTGCACTTATGTAGAATTTTCATCATAGATTCACATCGCTGGCGTCGGGTCAAAAACGTATACATCCAAAATAGTCACTTTTCAGGAGACCCCCAAACGTGCATTTTTGTTCACCCATTAACTTTGCAACATCAAAGAGATCAAACCATTTTCAACACTTTCGACTTCTCTGTCATTAGTAAAAATAACATTCACACATGTGGACTGGACCAATACACAAAGTATAGATTTGAAAAAATATTCAATGAACCAAATTGTGACTTATGAGGTTTTAGCCCCACACCAGCAATATGTGCCTCCTGTATTCGATATTAAAACATGTCTACCCATAAAAATTTAATATACAGCGTGTATCTATTTTTCCACTATTTAAAACAGTCCCCAAGCATCTTGTTTTTATCAAATTAGCCTAAGAACTAAGAATTACACCACGACATAATTCGAGCCTGTTCAACTGCATTAGCTCACCCTGAGTGTGTGTGTGTGTGTGTGTGTGTGTGTGTGTGTGTCCGTGCGTGCGTGCATTTTTGTGTGAGCTCATCGCTATGAATCAAAAGCACATGGAAGCCGATTACTTTTGATTTATGTCAAGACAAACAACACGCACACAAAAACACACGGAAAAGACGTTTATGAGATGTCAGCAGAAACGACTTGAAGAGGTGAAAGTGAAGAAAGACAACAGAGAGGACAAGAGGGAAAGAACTGGACAGAAGAAGGGCAGGAAAGGCGTGTGGGAAGAAAGAACATGGAAGAGTGGAATGAGGACGGAAACTAGAACGAAAGATGTGAGGAAAGGAGGAAGCGACAAGGGAAGAAGGGAGAACAAATGAAGGAAGGAGGGAGGGATGGAGATACATTCGGCAAGAAAAGAAAAGCACAGAGATAAGAGAAGGGGGAAACAAAAAACTTCTGAAACAAGGGAAATGACCGAATGGAGAATGAAATAATGTGAAGGAAGGAAGGTAGGGAAGGTAAAGGAGGAAAGGAGAGCAACAAAGGAAGTACAGATGAACTAGGTCCCAATGAACAGAGGAAAGAATTACTCGAGGAAAAGGGGGGGAGAGAAAATGAATGAGATGAAGGAATAAGGAAAAGAAGAGAGAAAAGGATGAAAGGAAGAACTTAATACACGGGAATCTTGGTTTTTGTATGGCAAAGTTTCCGTACGATTCTGCTTTCAGAGGTTTTTTTCTTTCAACCGTTTGTCCCAATTTTCGCCACTCGGCACCGACGTAAGCTATCCTGTCAAGAGTCAGACCTTCAACATAAAAGCTTGCCGTATAGACCACACTTTCTTTGTTCTTTAGCCACATGCCAGCTTATTTAACAGTCACATTCAATGAACAAGCACAGAAAAAGTTTAGCTGGTATGATACCGGTGTGCTTTTATTTTGAAGGACTGACTTTTGACAGGATGTTTCGCTAACGTTGCCCTAACTTTCCTGAGTGTTGCTGAGCAGGCCAGGAGGCTTAGTCTCTTGTGTTAATCGTAAAAGCTTGTATTGAGGGACACAAGGAAGTGGAGAATGAATCAGATAGGAAAAGTGAAATGAGGAAAGGAAAGCAATAAGAAAATAGAAAAACAAGAAAATAAAAGTAAGGGAGAGAAAAGGATGAAAAAAAAATATCATCTGAAGGACAACAAAAGGAAAGAAGCATCAGCGAAACAATCAAATGAGGGCCGGTCAGGATCGGAGGAAGAACGAAAGGCAGAAAGTGGAAAAGGAGGAAGGAGGGCATTTGCGACAAAACTGAAAAATCCTGACCATCATTAAACACACCACAGACACACACATACAATTAAAGGGAAAGTCCAGTGGCCGTGACAGCTGACGGCTTTGTGGGAGCCCAGACGAAGAAGCGAGGGAAGGGGGGTTTAATCATAAAGTGGGGTGGGGTGGTATTTGAGGCAGGGGGATTAATCATAGAGGGGCTGGAGGAGGATGGTATTTGAAGGGGTGCTGTAAGGACCGGGGTTTGTGTAGGCCATTGGGGGCTTTCACTCGGGGAGGATTAAAAATAATGGAAGAAGGGGTGGGACAGGCAGCTGTGGAAGTAGCTCCATTGTCGTGTGTCTGCGTGTGTGTTAAAGGCGTCCCTCACCAGAGATGAAAACGCATCGTCAATACTCTCCTTTGTTTCCTGCACTCACAACTTCTTCCTCTATGCGCTCTCCATTAAAAAAAAAAAAAAAAAAAAAAAGACAAAAAAGACATGCTGCGCCCTTAAGAGCACACATCTGTGGCGGGGGGGGCGAGCCAGTGAGTGAGTGCAAGAGAGAAAGTAGTCAGAAGGAGAGACATTAGCCCATTTGGACCTTTTAAATGTGACCTCTTTGTGCTCGCCGGGTTGAGGGGTGGGGTTACCAGGGCGACCGGCGACGCTGAGTGTTATTGTTGTTGGGGGGCCAATCAGGACATGGCAAATACACTCTAGTGAGTGTGTGTGTGTGTGTGTGTGTGTGTGTGTGTGTGTGTGTGCATGTTGTTTTCATCTGAAGTCTTTGGATTTAAGCCTTTTTACACACAAATATGCACACACACACACACACACACACACACACACACTTATTTTAAGTATTTCATTCTGTTGCATTCTATTCGCAAAACAGAAAAGTGTACCTTTAAGATGTTTGTGTTGTTTTCAAGTGCTCATTTTGTAATAAATCCATGCAGAGAAAAATGATGTCTGTGTGTGTGTGTGGGGGGTCTGAGAGGGGAGAGATAAATGTTAATTCACTCTATATGGACAATAACAAGACAACATGCATGAGGAGCACTTGAAGACAACACAAAGCTCTTACACTTGGTTTTCATAAAATTGCATGCAACACAATTTCTGATGTGTGTGAGTGTAGGGGGGGGGGGGTGCTGGGGGGTTTGCAAGGCAAGACGAGAGGGTCTGGATGTGAACCAAGATGTTAAGAAAGACATCTCTCTTTCTCGCGCTCTTACACCTGCTAGGGGCCTTGGGGGCAAGGGTGGGGAGGGGCTGCTAGGAAGAAGGAGTGGGGGGGGCTGCATGGTGGTTGTCACTTTGATTCTCATCACCACGGCAATGGCCGTC
The DNA here is from genome assembly GCA_026261675.1 of Hippocampus mohnikei. Lineage (NCBI taxonomy): Eukaryota > Metazoa > Chordata > Actinopteri > Syngnathiformes > Syngnathidae > Hippocampus > Hippocampus mohnikei. Next base: position 4,463,821 of record JAKGUB010000346.1, on the reverse strand, counting down.
CCACAATCCTCTGCTTTGTCCCGTAGAGGTGAATGTGTGTATGTGTGTGTTGCCGCGGAAACAGAAACAAGTCAATGTTTGTGTACTATTTACAGGAAGCTTGTGCATGTGTGTGCCATTTGTGAGAGACTGTGTGTGTGTGTGTGTGTGTGTGTGTGTGTGTGTGTGTGTGTGTGTGTGTGTGTGTGTGCGTGTGTGTGTGTGTATGAGAGGGAAGGGGCATGAGTGGAAGTGTTTGTGCCACTCAGTGCGTTTCTAAATGAGATTGTGTGTGTGAGAGAGTGTCAGTGGGAGAGTAAGTAAGAGTGTGTATGAGAGGGTGACTGAGTGAGAGTGTATGCGTGTGGGAGAGTCTGCGTCTGTGCATCTGTGCATGTGTGCGAGCGTGTGTGTGTGTGTGTGTGTGTGTGTGTGTGTGTGTGTGAGACAAAGATGCATGGTGACATTTGTGTAGCTTAGCAAGCAGTAATGTCTGGCATCGTCATGAGAGGTGACACATCACGACGGCGGCAGCCATCGCTTTAAACTGCGCAGACTCCATGTGGCCTGTGGCTCTACTTTTGACAGAGGGAAGGGGGCAGGAGGGGCCAGAGGGGGTCATGGAGGGTTTACTAGTGTTTGTTGTCTCGCCCTCTTACTGCGGTGGAGTGCGTGCACAACAACAAATGGTTAAAAAGGATGAATTTGGACTCATTTGAGGTTTTGATATGATGACGTGATCCTGTACATACAGCCACATGCTTTCAACACGTGACCTCAAAAGCGACAGCAATTTAAGCTGCGAGTAGCAGTGAACGGCTCCTCGTACACCCCTGCACACTTTGGATATCACCCTAAAATCACATTTCTAACCAAAATGGCTACTTTCTGTGTCTTTTTGCTCATGGTTTCTTGAGGCTTTTTTGGTGGGTCTACTCATGAGGGGAAAAAAAATTTCATGTTGTCAAATGACACATTCTTACGGAGCAAAATTTTCCAAAATCAGACTTTCTGCTTCTTAAGTCTTTTTTTTTTTTTTGTGGGGCTACTCATGATAGACCAGGCTACCAAATTTCTTGTTGCTAAAGGTGTAGGACCTTTTATGCGGGTTTGAATACACACAAACAAATCCTGATGTGTACCAAACAAGCAGACCGAGACGCACTTTTTGAGGTGGTCTTGGTGCGCTTCCAAACAGACCTGGTGGGGTTCCCAATAGCTTGCCCATCTGCACCAAATAGAGCATATGAGCCGCTTATTGGGCAGCGTGGCAAATATTAGCTCATGCCGAATGTTGATCATACGTGATCCTGCGGTTTACTGCACACGTTGGCCGACGCTGTTGCAAAATGTATAAAAATAGCGTCGCAAAACATGCATTGAATGACACCCTAAATTGTTTTGCAGGTCTACTAACAGTGAGACACATGCAGAGCAACAACGCAGCACGTAAGAATAGCACATTTGCCTCCAATTCCGGGTTTGCGCTTTTGGTGCCGCCCTCGTCATTTCATGGCAGCACCGAACTTCACACGCATCTGTGTTTACGGAATACAGTTCACGTTCAAAAAGCCCAGCGGGACTAAGCTCAACGGTTTTCCGGGGCAGAATTTTCCAAACGTTCTGTATGTTATCTTTTTTTTTTTTTTTTGCTTAGGTGCTTGCTACTTGCCACTCTGCAGTTTTTAAAACACAATTCCCCCCTCATAAAGGCTGATCCGAGTCGATTCTTTTCCGTTCTATTCTAAGACACTTTCTCCCTTGCGCCACAGCAGATGGGGACCTCAACCCAGCCCGTCCTCCTCATGACCGGGGTCAAAGGCGCTATTGTCATACGGGAAGCCCCCCCCCCCCCATTGTCCCCAGCAGTTGGTGGCCATTAAAGCTCTCAGAAACCTCTGCACATTCAACTTTCCTCTCCTTTCTCCTCTTTTCTTTGCCCTTGCTGCTTTCACTGGCCATTCCTCTCCCTCCTCCTCCTCCTCTCCGTCATCATCACGTGCACAGCTGGACACGACTGATGAAAAGAGAAACCCTTATGATCAGCACAACGTCGAAGAAAGTCTGATGATTAGATCAACAGGGGATACAAGTATATAGATTACTCGGGCCTGACCGATTTTAAATGGGCAAAAAGCGGTCTTTTTTTTTAACAGTCAAATGTTCTGCTTGGAATTGGGGTTTTTTTGTGAGCATTCAGGGACCCAAAAAGAACTTCTTTTAGTTAATGTATAGTTTTTAAGTTAATCATCCGGTTAATCAGTGATTGGAATTTTATTGACATCGGCCTCCAAAAATCCAGATCAGTCGGGCCCTATTTTGTTCCATTTTTTTGTTCACCCAAAATATGGGGCACTTGGAAGCCAAGGTACCACTAGCAGTGGTACCATGTGCACGGCTTTCACTATCAACATGGCTGCAAATAGAGTGCCATCTCTGTCAACTTTTTTTTTTATTTCCAAAAAGCGACGAGCCACATTAATTTCCACTAAGGAATGGACAACATGCAAAAAATGGTAGCCAAAGAGCTGTACAACAGGAGCGCTCTGCCCTTTTGAAGTATCTCGCACGCAAAGATCAACAAAGTGCACGGCTGGTTTCAAGTTGTGAAAAAAACAAAAACAAAACAGCTATTTAAAGATTTTGTAGACGCAACAGGAGTGATGGAGTTTTTGGAAGATTTAGTGCAGAAATGTCAATTGCTCATCATTTTGAAGTGAACATGTTGCAAATGGCCTACTGTCTTGTTTTAAATATGATTTGCTGGTGAACTCAGTACAAGAACATCGTTTTCCCTTTTACTTGGCATGCTCTGCTTCAAAAATTTGCTCGGCTTTGCTCTGCTGACAACAACGTGCTAGGGCCTGATCCCCACTATTATGATGACCTGGCACACACACTCGCGCGCACACGCACACAACCGCAGTTATACTCAATGACTGGGATATGAATTTGATGATTTGGGTTTGGAGCAGTGTGGAGAGAGGCGGGGACGGGATGAGGTTGGATCAGTCAGTACTGGATCAACTTTTGGGGGAATGATAGACAGGCACAAAGCGTTTTCTGTTTTTATCTTGATTTCTTTTTTTTCTTTATTTTAGTGGCACTGATTCCAAAGGATGAAGAAAGCAATGTCAGACAGAAAGCAATACGATTATTGGACAAAGATGGTGACTTTAACCACTTTAACCACAGAGATTCTTTAAGCTTTGAGGGACCAACAGATAAGTTAGACATTTTATATATTTTTTAATTAATTGGCCGAATAATGGTTGATCTGAATTTTGATCAATTACACCCTGAAAAATGTGTACATTTTTATGCGCAAAAAATCTTTATTTTATTTTTGTTCTTTTGTGTATATTTAATTAAAAACAGTTGAGAAATTATTATTTTCAAAGGGAGACCGTGATCAAAACAGTTTTAGTGCTTTTTTTTTTCCTCTAGATTTTCCAACAGGACAGTTTGACCCGTGGGATTACACAAGAATCGACTTGCTTGAAGTTTCGTTTTATTGCTTGACTTCTTACGATGAACAGTGCTTTGCTCGTTTGTTTTATATAACACTTGGGCGACCGTTTAGATGTTATTATTTTAAGGATCAATAGTCTACTCGGCTCTCGATTGTATTCCGATTGTATTGTTTTTACACATAAGTAGTTTTGTTGAAACTCTTGTTGAGCACTTTAGTTCGCGATTGATGTTTTTAGAAATGTTGGACAATCAGTCGGCGGATTATTTGCATAATTTCCGATGGGCTGAAATGTTTCCATGCAAATTGAATGTTGCTCGATTCCATTTATCCAAAATAATGAATGATCTGCTGTACTTTCTGGTGTGTCCCGCAGAAAGCTGGAAGTCTTTAATGCGATCACGTGACTTTTTCAAACTGCACACACTCATGAATCAGCGTGTCAGCTCCAAGTGTGTGCATACGCGCTTAAGTTTTGACTTTTTTACTTCCATCCAACATGTGCTGCACGTTTCATGTCCCGCGGTGAGGACGCCAACATTTTGACGAGCTGCGGCTGCGGTGTTCTCAAACACATGCATGCGCGCGCGCACACACGCACGCACGCACGCACGCGCGCACGCACACACACACACACACACACACACACACACACACACACACACACACACACACACACACACACACACACACACACACACACACACACACACACACACACACACACACACACACACACACACACACACACACACACACACACACACACACACAGGCAAAATATCAACTACGTCAAATAGCGCCCTAGTCATTTTACAGCATTGAACATGCAACATGCATGATGCATTTTAATTTAAAAGAGTTCCCTGATGTCTTGATCAAATCTGACACCGTGTCAAAACGTGCAAAGGGCAAAGAATTACAGCATGCTGTGGTTGACATCACCCTGTATTTGGTAGACCACTTCTGTCTCGCACAAATCTTGAGTACGGCTTCTGTTACCACGACGACCGGGGGCAAAGTGAAGGTGTTGGCGAGAGTCGAGTTGGTAGAAAAACAGTCGCGGGCGCACCAATTTAAGCAGAAATTTTCATCGGTGGGGCCAGCACTTCATCACCAAGCAGCCCATTTACACTTGATTGATTCGTGTAGCGCATCTGTGCATGAGGCGCATGCAGCGAACACTGCACCAAACAGATAAACACACCATGCTGTATGTTGCACATGTAGCACATTTGACAAGAAAGTTGAGTTGGACTTGGACACGTTTGAGTTTCGCTACTAATCAGAAGCTGAATCTACAGCTCTGCTTGGCTCTCGGCTTTGACAGTATTTTCATGAAGCTTGAAAGGGGCTCTGGATATCCGAGCTAAATTATGTTAATTAGAGAACCCCCCCGCACCGCCTTTCCAGGCCGTAAAGCAAAGCATCATCCACATCGTAAAATTGACTGAGAAAATACCAAGATACGCAAAGCTGGGGAAACGGTGCATAATTGGAAGCATCAAAATTCTAAAACATATTTTGTTTTGATTAACATTGTTTTGTTGACCAAATAAATACAATATCTCATCATAATGTTGATGACTTAACTATTGATCTCCAATTCAGGAAACTGTTAAAAAATGAGAAAAAAAAATGAAAAATGGAATTAGAAAACAAATACCCCCAACTACGACTTGAGCAACTTTTGGGTTGTTCCTGCTTATCAGAGGCTAAATCTGCAGCTCTGCTTACCTTCACACTGAACACGCACGCACACACACACGCGCGCGCTTTGGGCGTGATGAGAGGCAGCAAAAGTGTTTGACGGTTTACAAAGGTCATATTTCACTGGAAGACTACATTATCCCACCACACACATGCATGCAAAATGCACACACACACACACACACACACACACACACACACACACACACACACACACACACACACACACACACACACACACACACACACACACACACACACACACGCACTTGATGCAGCAGCATCGATTGCCCGGCTGCAGTCCCGCCGTTCTATTTACGTTCGGGCCTCTCCGGGACCCTCAACGCTCCCTCATTAAAAGGCCAAACACAACAACCACTCAGTGCTATCCTTCATCCCTCGGCGCTCTGCTGTCAGTCCTAAAATTTGCAAAGTCAACGTGACCATTGCGGAAGAGGAAGATGAGGGGTAAGAGGAGGGTGCGTCCAGTCCTGACCCCGTCGAGGAGGCAGATGCTGCGCGCGGATCGATTAGTCGTGCCTGTCAGCGGGGCCGCGGGGTCGCTGACTGATGTGCCTACTGAGTAAAGGGGTGTGCACCTGTCCTATCCTGCCCTTACTGACATCTGGATGGGACGCGTGTGAACACATGCCTAAAAGAAACGTGATGCCGACCTACAATCTGCAGTTGAGTGAATAAATGCAGCCGCTATCTGCATATATATATTGTAAAGAGACAAGGAGAAAGAGGAAGATTGATAGAAGGAAATAAACAAGCAAAGGAGACATGAAGAAATAGAGCTGGATGGATAAATGCATAGATAGAAAGAGTGTGCCACAAATAGGGATGGCTGAAGAGGATGCGAGACAGAGCGAGAGAGAGCAAAATAGAAATAATCTAGACCAGGGGTGACCAATACTTTGATCATGATCGCGGGCTGGTCCCAAGTTGATCGCGAGGGGTGTCGAGGGAAATGGGGGGGAGGGGATTTTTGTGTCTGTGTGTGTTACTAATATTATATATTTTTGTGTTAGTGCACACGACACCCTCAGCATCCTATCAGTTTCACTTTCACAAAAAAGTACAGTGGTACCTCTACTTACGAACGTCTCAATCATATGAAATTTTCAAGTTACGAAACGCCTCACCAGGAAAATATTGCCTCGAGTTACGAAAGAAATTTCAAGATACGAAAGGTAAATATCAAGTATGGGTTGCAACTCGCAGCTCCGAGTTTCCTGAACGCAACATACATATAGCTGCTCAGCCATTGGCTACTGCCAAGCATCATCCTGGCATCCCATTAGCTAAGAAGGACCTCTACCGTAGGTGTCTGTGTGTCGATAGATAGATGTGTGTTTATGCAGCGTCTTCGTCATTCGCTTCTCGGGCCATGAGGCGTTCCGATAGTTTTACGTAAATGTGAATCCACATAAAAAGTGTTCACCAGTCGGGCGATCGCTCACTCTGCTGATGTTTGCCTTGGAAGGATTGTTAAAAGCCGACAAAAGCAGACGTCATTTGCTCAGTTCTTCACAAAACGCCAGGCAAATACTACTTCTAGAGAGAAGATGAACTAAAGAGGGCAACAAACGATGAGGATGCGGTTAAAAGTTAAATGACCGTCATTTTTATTCTTCATTCTTTATTTTTTGCATAATGCACAAATCTCATTTATTGTGCGATAATATAATTTGCAACATGTGTTTGTTACGTATTTTGATGCTTTAGAAAACAATTACATCTGAATTTTGGGGGCCTTGGAAAGGATTTAAGGCATTTACATGGAAAACTATTTACAAAATGTTCTAGTTAAGAAATTCCTTCATTTCAAATTCATTTCGTAAACAGAGGTACCACTGTATTTAAAAAATCAAATAAAATCAAAAAAGCAGGTCACCTTTAACATACGGCGGTGCATAACCTGCATCATCGGAAGTTGTTAGCGGTCAGCAGCCCGCGTGCACAGGCGGTAACGCGTCCATTGTGGGCGGGTTGGTTGATTAAAAAGTAGATCTTTGGTCAAAAAAGATTGGGCACCCCTGATATAAACAGTAGCTAGAAAGACTGAAAGAAAAAGCAACAGAGCGATAGAAATGGGGAAAGAGAAAGAGAGAGCAGAAATAATATGGACAGCTAAATAGAGAGAGAGAGAGAGAGAGAGAGAGAGAGAGAGAGAGAGAGAGAGAGAGAGAGAGAGAGAGAGAGAGAGAGATAGAGAGATAGAGAGATAGAGAGATAGAGAGATAGAGAGATAGAGAGATAGAGAGATAGAGAGAGAGAGAGAGAGATAGAGAGATAGATAGATAGATAGATAGATAGATAGATAGATAGATAGATAGATAGATAGATAGATAGATAGATAGATAGATAGATAGATAGATAGATAGATAGATAGATAGATAGATAGATAGATAGATAGATAGATAGATAGATAGATAGATAGATAGATAGATAGATAGATAGATAGATAGATAGATAGATAGATAGATAGATAGATAGATAGAAGATGGTCCGAGAAAGACGCCCAATCGGCTTGTGTGGTCTGACCGGCGACTTTGTCGCAGCGCGAGGCCGATGCCAGCCATGTTTGCCTTGCTCTGTGATGTTTTTGCGGCGCGAGAGCTTAGCGTTGCTATAAGAGGCTTACAGAGCTGAAAACAGCGTGTGTGAGTGTGCGTGTCAGGTGTGTGCGTCACGATGTTAGAGTGTGCGACAGATGTGCTTGGGTGTGTGTGTGCGTGTGTGTGTGTGCAGGGAGCTGCCATCATGGATGGAGTGTGATTAGAGGCAACATTCTAAAATGGTGGCGCGCTGCGACTGCGGTGGTAGATAATGAACACCAAACATGACATGGTTTAAAAAAAAAAACAGTGTCCTTAACAAAAAACACCCCAAAAATTGTGTTAACTTGTTTGCAGGGTTTTCCCGCATACCGTATAAAATTTGGAGGCCGACCCCTCCACCGAATTTTAGGCTGCCCTCGGCTGTAAAAGCGTCGACATTGTGACAACTGTTAACTTTTTGAGCAGTGCTGCCCAAAGTTGATGTCATCTTAGATGCAATTGGGGCATTCTGATACACACAAATGACATAAAATTTGAAAAATAGAGGAGTCTTAAATATTCTGCTTGACAGATAGGACATACAGATAGACACACAGACAGACATATCGACAAAACTAATTGATAGATCGGTTGATTGACTGCTGGAACAATCACTCATTTGTGGTGTGAGAAAAACTGCAACGTCATCTCGCCACATAAAGTAAGTATAGAAAGATGTATATAATACAATGACTGATTCACACGATCATCCAAGGGTTTTGGCCACGCAACGAGTTAGGCTTTCAAATTGAGCCGCGGCCACGTGTGTGTGTGTGGGTGTTTCGGGTTGCTCTCTTTGCCTCCACATTTGTGCTTGCGTGTGTATATGTGGTCAATATTGCGCGAGGAACCAAACGGGTCGATTGTAATTAAAAAGAAAACAGGTGTAAGGGATGCATATTTAATGCGGAGAGGTCTCAGCTTCATTAGGGCAAAGGGCTGAAGCGGCAGATATCGCATCAGCTGCAAGCCTGACGTTGAAAGAGAAATATGACAAGATGTAAACAAAACAACAACAAAAAAATCGCTCCTCATGTGAATCCTCGTTACACTCATCCGTTTGTTACTTTTCCCACATTGTGACTGCGGCTTTGTCCTTTGAGACGCTGAGGTTATATTTGGACTAGCATCAACTCGCACTGTAATAAAGCTGTCATACTGTGTGTGTGCGTGGGCGTGGGCGTGTGAGGATGAATGGCGGCGGCGTCTCGTGCTCTCACACTGGCGGCGTCTAATTGGCCGACACTGGCTGAAGTGCTGCTGATGCACTTTCTCAAGAGATGTGAAGGATGAGCACGGGAACCACAGAAAGCAGGAAGGAAGGAAGACGGATGGAAGGATGAAAGCAAGGGAGGAAGGAAGGAAGGAATAGGAAGCAAAAGGATAAGAAATTGGTCCGAGGAAGAAATGTAAGGGAAGAAAGGAGAAGGAGCAGCAGAATGGTAGGATGGAAGGAGGTCAGCAGAAAAGTCGGTCTGAGGGAAAAGGTGGTGGACAGAGCCAATGGAGGCAGAAAAGAGGGTTCAGGTGAAGGAAATTAAGATGCAAAGCAAAAGAATAAAAAGCAGAGAAAGAATGCTAAGGTAAAAAAAATATCTGTATAGAAGGAAGGATGGCAAGAGGAAATGAGGGAACAAAGGTAGGAAAAAAAGCAGCCTCGCGCCTGCTTTTTTTTAACGAAGTAACGAAGGAAGGCTGCAAGAGTAAAACGTGGGTCCAAGGGAAGGAAGGAACCAAAGAAAGAAGGCAGAACATTTTTTTTTGTTTTAAGTGAAGAGAGGAAGGATGCAAAATAAGTGGGTCTGAGGGCAAAAAAAGTCAGGAAGGAAAGCAAAGCAGGGAGTAAAAGAATTAAGGAAGGCGGCAAGGAGGTCAGGAAAGAATTTCAGAAGAAATGCAGGTCTGACAGCAAAGAAGGTGGGAAGGAAGAAAGGCAGAAATGTAGCTGTAAGCAAAGGAAGGATGAAAGGAAGGAAGGAGGAAATGAAAGTGAGGCAGGAGATCAGGAAAGAGTCAAAGAAAAAAGAAGAGAAGAATTCCAGGAAGAAGAGCAGATCTGAGGGGAAGGAAGGAGGAAACGAAGGCAGGAAAGTAGATTTCTAGACAGGAAGAAGTTCAGAATGCAGGAAGGAAAAGCTGGTCTGAGGTAAAGGACGGGATAAAGGAAGGAAGGAAGGAAGGTAGAGAACAAGGGTTTCAAGGAAGGAAATATGCAGGAAATCGCAAGCAGGTGTATCATAGTTGGTATTTTGGTGTTGCCATGGCAACAGCACATGCTCCTCTCCTCTTTGGAAGCCAAGGTCTCCTATTCAAATCTCTCATTCACAGAAGAGAAAAGTGGTCCGGTCCATTTGAAGGGAGGTGAAGGGGGGGGGTTCAAGAGGACCAGGGGAAGGAGGGAGGAAGGGCACATGTTAGAGTGTGTGCGTGTGCGTGTGCGTGTGTGTGTGTGTGTGTGTCGGTGTCGTGTGTGTGTGTGTGTGTGTGTGTGTGTGTGTGTGTGTGTGTGTGTGTGTGTGTGTGTGTGTCGGTGTGTGAGTTGGGGGAGGAAAGTGACTAATGTCTTCCGAGGAGCAAGAGAGAACAGGAATCAGACGCTTCGGCCAAGTCGTTGAAGTAAATGTCCTTGTTGTCTTCATGAGATGCAACGACTCCACTTGCGCGCACACACACACACACACACGCATAAGCACAAGCATGCATATGTCGAAGATTTTGTAGGAGGTAAGGGGTGCATATTAATATTAATATTATTTATACACACACACACACACACACACACACACACACACACACTCTGCCAAAATATAGCTGCAACGCTTAGCCAAGCTGACCGGGTGAAGGAAGGCGAGGAAGGACAACAAGTGAAAGAAACGCTTGTGCACTCCTCCTGTCTTAACTGAGGGAGCTGTGTGTGTGTGTGTGTGTGTGAGAGAGAGAGAGAGAGAGAGAGAGAGAGAGAGAGAGAGAGAGAGAGAGAGAGCATTTGCGCGTGTGCATGCGTGTTGTCGCCGCTGAAGGGGGCATCTGTATGCAAATGAGACAGGGTTCTTCCTGGGTGACAAATCAAAAGGCCCACCTGCTGCAATGTGTGTGTGTGTGTGTGTGTGTGTGTGTGTGTGTGTGTGTGTGTGTGTGCACATTTAGACAGGTCTTGTGTGCTACAACAGCACCTTGTTTGGAGCAGCGAATCCATCGGGACAAACAAACAAAATGGCTGCCTATGCTACCCATAAACAATTAGCGACACGTATTAGCATGATGCTACTTTAAAGAATTCAATGTGTAAACACACACGCACACACGCAGAAGCACACATTCACACAGCCTGGCGCTATGACTGGCTGGCAAATGGCAATTGCAGCACACGCAGAGGCTGCCGTCGCCATGACAACACTGCAGCGGAATAGCATGTGGCGGGTATTCTAAGCAAGCAACCATGAGTTGCCATTTACCCACAATTCCATTCATCGTTCCAGAAATATGAATAATAATCCCGTTAATAAACTCCGATCATTTTAAATGTAGCCTTTAATCATCGCCAAATCCAAGATCATTCCACTGATCATTTCCAGAAAACCAACCATCTTTGATCCATGCATCCATTCATCAATCCAACATGAATCCATAATCCCTCCAACCGACCAACCCACCATGCCTTCATCAAAACATCAATACGACATCCACCCACTATTGATCATCCGTCATTCATCCGTCTGCCCGGGAAAAACTCAGACATTTTAATAATCCATCATCTCATCGTATCCTTACCAAACACCGGCCATCCGTCGATGTATTCATCCATCAATCACAATCAATCTATAATCCTACTAACCACCAATCCATCCTTTATTCTCTCCATTCTAAGAAACCACCAATCAGTCATTATTGATCCCATTGGTAAGTACGGTATGGTCCAATAGTATTCTAAATCCAATGTCACTCCATTATTTTACCACAAATCAACCACCTTTAATTCATAATCCCATTTACAAACCATCAATCCGACTGTGATCCTTGTCTTTTATCCTACAATGAAAACAATCCGACCCATCCTCCATTTGTCTTTCCAGAAATCAACCAACCGAGCAAGCATTTTTGATCCTTGCATCCATCCATCAGTCCAGCATTCAATCCCACTATTCAGACATCAATCCATCATTTTCATGATCCAAACATGATCGATCATCCATCATCCATTTTTCCAGCAACCAATTGTACCAAGCAGCCCAGCATTTGTGATCCATGCATCCATCAATGGATGGGACGCCAGTTCTTACCGGGATAGAAGTCTTTGGATTTGGACAGTTTGATGGTGGCTCCAGTCTCCTTCTGTAGCTGAACGATGGTCTGCCCGCCCTTGCCGATGATCGAGCCCGCCGCATAGCTCGGGATCAGAACTTTCAGGAAGTACTCGCCTTCCTCTGCGGCGGGAAAACAGGAAACAAAAAGTTAGGAGGAGGCAAACTTTCCCTTGAAGTGCAACCTATCGTGTCGGGAAAAAAAAAGGCTGGAGTCAGTTTGTATCTTTGTCCTCATGCCAGACAGTTTATTTTTTAATTCAATCGTAGACATTTTATTGTGGACGACTGTATATATTTATGCGACTGGGATTATATTGTTTTCATGTATTTGACAACATTGTGTGCCTTCCGTGCAGTACCATGTTATGCCACAACATAGATGTTATTAAACGTTTTTGTACTATTTGGAAGGGGCGTGTACTGTATATAACGTTTAATAAAATGTTTTAAAATAAATTTTATGTGTTGCTGCTCCATCTGTGTTAAAGTAGCAGTTGTCTTAAAGCCATAATTACTGTAACATACAATATATGCTAATTTCCATTAGCCCATCTACGGAGTTTCACTTTATACGTGACCATTAGGATAGCGCACTTTTGTTAGATTGTTGAACATTTTCGTATTTAAATATACAGTCAAACAACGGTTTTCGAACGTCTTGGTTCGCAACTAATTCGGTTTTCAACCAAAAATTTCTAGTTTTTTATGCCTCGGATGACGAACAAATTTCGGTTCTCGAACGAACTGAGCGCACTTGAATGCACCATTTGACTCCTCTCGCCTTCCTTACCCGAGGAAGCACGAGGAAGTGATGCTTCCTCGGGTAGACGAGGAAGTGACGCTTCCTCATGTTGCTTTCCATTGTGAGCAGACGTGTTCAGTAAACATTTTTATTTTAAAAGGAGTGTGGTTTCAGTTTTCGAACAATTTCGGTTTTCGAACAGCCTTCTGGAACGGATTACCGGTATGGACAAAACCCGAGTTTTGACTGTACATTGTTTAATTGTTTTTGCCAGAGTGGGATGGGTAACACTTTTTTTTGTTAAATGTTTTCTATACAGTCTTTCCATATTGCTAATTTTCACATATTGCAGGCGAATGTGGATTTTCACCAATCTACAGTGGTGCACTTTGCAGTGGAAAGGAAGTGATTCTGATCACAGCCTGTTTGTACCTCAGTCCACATGCATGCAATCTTCTTTTTTTTTTCAATACAATTACATTTCATGGAAATTGAATTCCAAGAAGCTCCCGTTTGGACTCAAGTGTCAGGAGACGGGGGAAGCGACGATCAAACGATGACCGATGCCTATGACAAGTCATTATTTCCATAATGTGAAGATTCCCTGCTGGTGTTATTGCTCACTTTCCCTGCGAAGCCTTTGAACGCGGCAGCCTCCGCATCGGCCCTGATCTAATTTCGGCGTCGGGCCCGAGGAATCTGGTCCTCGTCAGCATGTTGGCACGGCGACAAGTAGCCGAGAAGCCAGCTTCTAATCGGATCTTAGCCAGTCCCCGCCGCTGGACGCATAGCTCCACAGGATCGCGCGGGTTTTGGCGTGGAAACGTCCCCCCGGTATGTATTTATTATTATTTTCTTTTGTTGTCTGCAGGAACGTGACCAAGATGTTTGCGTTCCACATTCAGATGATTAGAGATTTACATAAAGACGTCTGTGAGCTGGAGCTCTGTCAAGAAACTTTGGGGAAGAAAAATGCGACTTGGAGATGATCTCGGAACGGAAACAAACACAATATCTAAATAAATGCTTGAAATGATAAATAAACAAAGACACATGTATTTCTCTTCCCTGCCTGCTGCCTGTATAGTGATGTGAGCGAGCTTCTCGATCACTTTTGACTGAGGGTGGGAAAAGGTTGTAAAACTTTAAAAAAGAGAACAAATTGACTTGTTAGCGCATCCGCCTTACAGTACAGCGCTCCAGAGTTCAATTCTGGGCTCCAGCCTCCCTGTGTGGAGTTTGCATGTTCTCCCAGTGACTGCGTGGGCTTTCTCCGGGTGCTCTGGTTTCCTCCCACATTCCAAAAACATGGTAAATTAACTGAATGCTCTAAATTGTCCCTAAGTGTGAGTGTGAGTGTGAGTGTGAGCGCGGATGGTTGTTCGTCTGTGTGTGCCCTGCGATTGGTTGGTAACCAGTTCAGGGCCCCCACCTACTGCTCGAGGACAGCTGGCATAAGCTCCAGCACGCTCATGACCCTTGTGAGGATAAGTGGTTCAGATAATGGATGGATGAAAACAATAATGTAAAAATCCATCAAGTAGTACACACGCGGCTTTCTCCCTACATATTCGGGCACAACGAGCATTTCCGTACATAGTCCTGGAGTATTTAATCTGGAGTAAAATTGAGTGACTTAAATTGTATTTTTTCATTTAGCATGCATTATTTTATTTGTCTCAATTAATATATATCTACCTATACAGTACATACATACATACATACAGTGTATATGTTAAAATTGGCTTAGACAATCACGCTGTTAGACCAACAATTTGTTGAATAATTCAGTAAGCAGTTTTATTTTATTTTGGTTCCCTGAATTTTGTCTTACAGTTACATACCAAATGAATATTAATACGTAACCCAGTATTACACAACAGCAATGTTCGCACGGCAGGTGTGAAAGGAACCCCCAAGTGGAGAAACACTCTCAGCTCCTAAATCATTTTAACATCTTTCATTTTTACTCCCCCGAATCCTCCAAAAAAGAAGCAGCAATTTAAAAAAGAATTCATCTGATGGTCATGAAAGAGTGAAGCAGTCAATGAGCGAGTGTATCACATCAGATTTGAGTCCATGTGCCGTACTCATGTTTGATAATCCGGGACACGTAACCTCAGGGGGCAGCAGATTAAAATAGGATGATTATTACACACATCCACGCAAACGCAGGGCCGCTGTGCTCTTCCAAGTGGAGCATAAAAAACTAAAACAAAAAATGCAATGATAGAACATTTTTAACGAAGTTTACGACACCCCCACCAAGGCTGAACTGTTAGTGTTATAACCATGTCTGCCTCAAGACAAATTATGACATGTTCCACTCCAGCCCAATAGGTGGCAGTAATTTATTTATGAGTTTATTTTTTGTCCGTGTTTTTTTTTAACCACAGAGCCAGTAGAAAAGTCAGAAGGTCCTGTATTTCTTTTCCTAATTATTAGTTTATTGTTTTTGTATTTTGAATATTTTTTTCCACCAATATTTAAGTATTTTTCCAATGTAAGTATATTTTCTGTCTGAGATTTTTATTATTCTATTTCTATTTGTTTTATACAAATATTTTTAACTGGTATAATTTAGTTTGATTTGTGTACTAATTGAGTCTAGTTTTTATTCTATTTTAATATGTCTATTCGTTTTTTGTCTAACATTTTCCCATCTATTTTTGTATTTTTCTAATATTTGTGTGTTTAATCCATCTATCCCACTCGACCCGCAGTCTCTTTCTTTATTGTCCTGCGACATAGTCTAAAAATAAAGTCTTATTCTGTCCCGCCGCAGGTGTTTCCCATGGACTGTTGTCCCTAAAGGGAGACAGGACTTCAGAGTACCAGCTTCCTGTCTACAGTGGCACCCCTCTCAGACACAAATCCGCGCAGTGACCAACGGACAGAAATAAACAAAACCCGGCGGCGTTCCAGCATATTGAAAAAAGAAACAGGCGTCATTATTTTACAAACAATGTGTCAGCGAGCCTCTCGTGTTGCGTTAGGTCACATGAGGCAGGAAACAAGTTACGCCTTGACTGCTTTTTTCCTCGACACTCACTGACGGCGACGAAAGACAAAGAGCAGGCAGCGCATACGTGCGCGATGCCGTTTTTTTTCATTGATGGACTTCATTGCTTCTAACATTAGCTTCAATGTCATCATACTGGCTCTGCTATGATTTGTTTTCAACTTTAGCTTTCAATTTTAGCTTCTGTCGTCTTTATCCATCCATCCATTTTCTGATCTGCTCAATCCTCACAAGGGTCGCGGGGGGCGCTGGAGCCTATCCCAGCTGGCTTCGGGCAGTAGAAAACCCTGAACCGGTTGCCAGGCAATCGTAGGGCACACAGAGACGAACAACTATCCGCGTTCACACTCGCACACAGGGACAATTTAGAGTGTTCAATCAGCCTGCCATGCATGTTTTTGGAATGTGGGAGGAAACCGGAGTACCTGGAGAAAACCCACACAGGCCTGGGGAGAACATGCAAACTCCACACAGGGAGCACATCTTGGTATTTTTTTCACTATTTGTGTAGCCAATCTGTGTTTTTAACAGTTTGATACGCAGCACATAAGCTTGTTTTTTTTTCCGACGCATTGGATTTGAACAAAATTACAATCAGCTAATGTTGCTAATTAGCTGCGAGAACCAAAGGAGAGACTTGCTTGCTATACCCACAAAAAATCATGCTAATGGCATCTTAGCATCCTGGATTGATTTTTAAGTGAAGCTAACACTGTATTTTTTTTTAACATTTTTTCTGGTGACAAACATGCTTTTGAGGCATTTAGCCTTTTCATAAAAAAAAAAAAAAATAACGTGTTTGTATACAATTAGATGCTAGTGTTAATAAAATCTTAACTTCCTGGACTGGTTCATGAAGCCAATTTTTTTGTTTTCAAAAGTTATATTCGCGAGAGATCAGGTTGTGTTGAGAGGATTCACCTTTTCACAAGAAAAGCAACAACCAGGCTGCCCTACTAATTAGCTGCTAACACCAGAACAGAGACAAGCATGCTCATGCTGATTGAATTGTTGCATTCTACACTCTTAGATTAAGGCAATCTTTTTGTTTTTAAATGTTTTATTTGCAGTAGATGACGTTGATTTGTCATTTCTTCTGAACCTTAGCAATGAGGCTATATTGCTAATTATGCACCAGTGCTAATGAAATCGTACCGACTTGAACCCTTTTTTTTTAAGCTAATCGTTTTGTTTTTAAACTGTTTGAGTCACAGCAGACAAGCCTGTGTTGAGACAGTTTGCCCTTTCATAATACCAACACCGCGGCTTGATTGTTAATTAGCGTCTAGCGGCAGAACAGAGACCTCCTCTACCCAAGTGCACCCTTGCTAACTGAATACTATAATGCCCGACTCTTATGTAAAGCTAGTCCTTGTTTTCAATTGCTCCATTTGCAAAAGATGACCTTAAATTAGCAACAACTGGGCTTTGTTGTGAGTTAGCTACTAGCGGCAAGGCCGACGACCACTTAAAAACGTTGCGCTAACCTTCCAGTTTTATACAGCCTCGACAGCTTTGTCAAATCTTTTATGTAACAGAGGAATGTGTTTTCTCCTTGCGCTCTGCGTTTACCATCGTGCACTTGATCATCGTCTCCTCGCCGCAGTGACCCATTTGTGCGCGGTGAGATGTCTTGGCGCTGACCTGCTTTAGATGGAGGCTAGCTAATTATAACCACCCCGTGCTAACAAGGCAGGGAATTGGTAAATAGGAATGGTGAAACACACACACACACACACACACACACAAAGCGCATTCTGGTGAGAGAGCTTCATTATTTTGAACATGCTAATATACCTATTAAAAATCATAAAACATACTTATTACCAATGTTTGGCTGACAACCAGTTCAAGGTGTACCCCACCTGTTGCCCGATAAGGGGTAGGCCCCTCATGAGGATAAAGCAGTTTGGATAAGAGATGAATGGATGCCTAATATTACAAATGCATTTACATCACTTTATGACTTCCTTGGAATTCATTGCTTTAAAACTTGAATTTTACAACTTCATTTTTGGGAATTTTCAAAATTACCCTGGAGAACCCACTGGGTCAAATTTGGCCCCTATAAATTCTGGTACTCAAATGCTACCCTTAAATCCCAAAGGGTCAAATTTGGCCCGAATCCTAAATTAGGATTAAAGCATTAAATATTTGAAAAAACATATTTTGGTGTTCAGTGAACATATAGCAGTCATTTAATGTAAAATTCATCATTTTCCAAAGAAGAAAAGGGTTCTTGGGTTCTCCAAGGGTTAAAATACTGAAACATAACATTATTTTTGCTAAATAGTACTTATCATTTTATGACACTCTTAATGCCTAACAACAGGGGTGCCCAACCTTTGTTTACCGAAGATCTACTTTTCGATCAATCAACCTCCCGCGATCGACCCGTTACCCCATACACACGCACTTACTCATGCATGCCATGATGAGCAACAGCCATAATGGCCCCTAAGATAAACGAAACAAACAAAAAAATAAAGTAGACACAAGAGTTTGTGGGTTTCCATCCATCCATCCATTATCCGAACCGCTTGATCCTCACTAGGGTCGCGGGGGGTGCTGGAGCCTATCCCAGCTGTCTTCGGGCAGTAGGCGGGGGACACCCTGAATTGGTTGCCAGACAATCGCAGGGCACACAGAGACGAACAACCATCCACGCTCACATTCACACCGAGGGACAATTTGGAGTGTTCAATCGGCCTGCCATGCATGTTTTTGGAATGTGGGAGGAAACCGGAGTGCCCGGAGAAAACCCACGCAGGCCCGGGGAGAACATGCAAACTCCACACAGGGAGGCCGGAGCTGGAATTGAACCCGGTACCTCAGCACTGTGAAGTCAACGTGCTAACCACTGGACTACCGGGCCGCCAGTTTGTGGGTTTGTGAAAAGGAAATCACTGCCTGCCTTCATCGAGACCTAACGCGGAGGCATGGGACGCACATTTGCAGCGTGTTAACTATCGTAGCTCACGTGTTTAAAATGTTTCTCTCGGCCCTCCAGATTCTCATTCTTTGCCAGTGCCCTGGGTAAATTGTACATGAAACAAACTCTGCATGAGAATGATTAATAATGACAATAAATATAGTGCAACAGCTCTGATTGCAAGCTGCAATTGCAGACCGCTAACAACTTCCGGTGACGCAGGTCACTCGCCACCGTAGGTTAAAGTTGACCTGCTTTTTTTATTTTATTTTATTCTTTAAATACTTTTTTTGAAAATGAGACTAAATTACCAGAAATACATTTGTAAAGTTTATAAGTTATTTATTGTATTTTTTTTGTTGCTTTAGAAAAAAATTCTGGTAATTCAATGAATTCAATCTTGCACTTATATGACTGAATTGTTATGCTTTCATGATTTCATTGTTGAATCGGGTCTGTGCTTCTTTTTTAGGCAGCACAGTCCAAACTGGGACACATGCTTTTCCCAGTTACAGTGCTTGGAGCTTTAAGAGCTAATAAAGTCTGCTGCTGAGAGCTTTTATGACAAACAAATCTTGCATCTCAAATCGCCACGGTCTTCTTTCCAAAACAAAATAAATCCCGTCACATGTGCATACACTGTAGATCCAACCAAGGTCACCCAGACCTGTTGGGGACCTTGCTAACCCATGCATTTAACAAAAAATAAAAAATGCAAATGCACATGGGGGTGAAAGGACTATGCAGGTAAAATGGATTCAATTTACGAACCATTCTAGTAATTTAATTTTTTTTTTTTTAATTCCACATCTTAAGTATTTAAATTTTATTACTTTATAATAATAATAATAATACATTTGATTTATAAGCGCCTTTCAAGACACCCAAGGACACTTTACAATAACAAAAAACAATACAAAACAATACGGGTTGAGCAGCGGCAGCCAAACGCGCCAGCGTTCACTCAACCCGGAAGTCGGAAAGAAACCACGATGGAGGGAGAGGGGGAGGAAAAAATTGTCATTTTGACTTTTCTTGTAAATTTGCACATTTTATCACTTCATAAATCTAACCTCACTCATAATGCTTTTGTCGTATTGCTTCATTCTTGTAATTTTATGGTATATTAAAATAAAACATTTGTTGATTTTTTTTCCCCTCATATTAAAATGTCACTATTTTACTTTTTTATCCATCCATCCATTCATTTTCTGATTCGCTTATCCTCACAAGGATTGCTGGAGCCTATCCCGGCTGTCTTCGGGCAGTAGGCAGGGGACACCCCGAAATGGTTGCCAGCCAATCGCAGGGCACACAGAGACGAACAACCATGCATGCCCACACTCACACCTAGGGACAATTTAGAGTGTTCAATCAGCCTGCCGTGCATGTTTTTGGAATGTGGGAGGAAACCGGAGTACCCGGAGAAAGCCCACGCAGGCCCGGGAGAACATGCAAACTGCCCAAAGGGAGGCCAGAGCTGGAATTGAACCCGGTACCTCTGCACTGTGAGGTTGACGCACTAACCATAGGATCACCGGGCCACCCATCCTGTAGTTAAAAGTGTAAAGATACATACATTTTTGGGTGATTTCTTTGTACCAAAAGCCAGGATTTCGTGCATTACCGGAACAAATTGCCTCACCGGGCAGGTCATTTTAACCCCGCTGTCATGAGTATGTGCTATTTGAAGGTTTCATAAGCAGAGCTCAATGTGTGTGGGTGCCCCATCATAAATAATACACCATCACGGTGCGAGTAAACAGTGCAATCTGTTGCTAAGGCCCGCGCCGACCCAGCGGGCCCAGAATAGGTGCCACATGCTGCAGGATTGAGGGTTTAAATCCTGGGGATCTTGTGTCCCCAGGGCAAAGGAAAAGGGAGCTCCTCTTTCTCCACCGTCCTCATCCTCATCGCCCCACACACACTGACAAATTAATAACTTAAAGACCCTGTCATGTGTATTTAGAGATTTGTTTCTGAATGCATTATACATGTTTATGGAAACGTAATTGCTGGAAACGTGCATAGATTGAGACCGATGTAGTTCTCTGTGGTGGAGCTACAGCTTTCAACTGTTTTTCACTATTCTCTGATTTTTACATTTTTCTTTTGACAAGGCTAAAACGGCACAGTGTGACGCATTTGGGCGTCAGCTTGAGTGCCTCGTTGTCGCAGCTTGGAGAAGACATGCAACGACCCGGTGGGATATAGCGCAGCCACCGGAGGCTTTCAACATATTTTTCGCAGCTCAATACTAGAAGAAGTGACGAGAGTTGCGTCAGTACCTCTACTGTTAGCAGAGTCTTTTTTTTAGTCCAAGTATCTGTATTTTTACTGAACTGCAAAATGTGTGTAGCTTAGCCACCTCTGCCGATTTCAGAAAGGTGTGTCCAAGCCAGTACGAATTTTTGGCAGGAATACTTTTGGGGTTAAAATGTTGTAGTTTGAGTAGCGCAATGTCCACCAGGGTCTCGGATTACAACCGGATTAAATGTGCGCTCGTAACGCGCAAAACCAGACAGAACAGCGCCCACTTTATGAGCTCATAATGCTCGCCGCTTTGATTGCATTCCTCAAACACCATTTTTGTCAGCCTTGCAATATATTTGTAAACATCGCCAAATAATACAATTTTTTTTAAAAACAAGATTGTTCATTTCACTTCATGGAGCCTGGTGGAGGATTCTGGGGTGGGTCCGTGCCCTCTGGGGAATTCAAATATTCATCTCCTTTAAGGGAGAGGGAAGGGGGAACGTGCTTTGTCTAACATCCCCTGGCTTGGGGGTTCTGTTGTTGGGGGGCTGCACACACAGGCAGACACACAGGCACACTCTGACACATCCTCAAACAGCAGAGAGGCTGCACCAGCTGTCTCTGGTCAGAAAGATACGCCAAAATACACTTGGAACTCATCAAGAGGTTTTGGGAGGTCTGTTTGAAGCCGTGTGTGTATGTGTGTGTGTGTGTGTGTGCGTGCGTGTGTGTTTATGATTGATTGTGTGTGCCGTCTATTACATATAAGCGACTAACTTTTGACGTCTCAACGCTGGCCATTGTAGCAAGCGTCATGTTCTAGAATCCTCCATTGAGAGCCGTATGGCGGAAATTCATGACACATTTTGTGAATTATATTTTTTTGTCAACTTAATTAAGGCCTGCTCTCCACCGATTGACGCAGCCCAACCCACTGCACTGGACAATTGCAAAAATATCAAGTCTTCAAGAGATTCAGAACCGCACGTCTACTGGCGCACGGCAAATGTGAAAAGTCGTGACCCTGTATCGTGTTTTTAGGCTCCACATACAATCTGCTGTACTGTACCGTATTATTTTTTTTTGTCAAGGAAGAAACGCATTTAACTATCAATGCAGGTAATTATAAATATTTTAAGTGGCGGGTCCATCCATCCATTATCCGAGCCGCTTATCCTCATGAGGGTAATGGGCGCGCTGGAGCCTATCCCAGCTGTCTTCTGGCAGGAGGTGGGGTACACCCTGAACTGATTGCCAGCCAATTGCAGGGCACACATAGACAAACAACCATCCGCACTCGCAATCACATCTACGGACAATTTAGAGTCTTCATCAACCTACCAAGCATGTTTTTGGAATGTGGGAGGAAACCGGAGTCCTTGAAGAAAACCCACGCAGAGATGGGGAAAGCATGCAAACCTGACACAGGAAGGTCAGAGCCCAGAATCGAACCCATGATCTCTGCACTGTGAGACGTACGTGCTGACCAGTCGACTACCATGCTGCCTCGTGAGAGGTCAACAATTAAAATTATTTCAAGCAATGAAACACTTTAGGTAAAATAGAAGCAGCTATGCTAACAATGCTAACGGCCTCGCTCGCTGATATGTGTGTGTGCGTGTGTGTGTGTGTGTGTGTGTGTGTGTGTGTGTGTTGGGGATGTGGAGGAGGTGCGCAGTGTCTTGCTTGCTTAGTTCAGCCTTTTTTTTTTTTAATCACCCCGTCTCATCCATATTCATCGCCTCCCTTAACAGGGCGCCTCACTCAGCTGCAATGTCCCCGCCTCTTGATCCTTCTTTTTTTGTTGTTGTTTTACTCTAGTGCAGTATTTTGGAAGAAAAAAAAAAGCCGAAGGAGGAGAAGAAGTCGAAGCGATTGGCTTTACCGCCCTCCGCGATCGATTGGCCGCAGCGTCGGTTGCCGAGCGATGGATGGATGGAGGAGGAAGAGGAGGGTGAGGGCGTGAGGGTCTGGAGCACAAGCTGATTAGAATGCATGAGGAGGACGAAGGGAAGGAGAATGCTGGCCGGGAACGCCGTGTTCTCCAACGTTTGCATCCCTGCGACGTTCGTCGTACTGCATCCAATTTCCTGTTTGTCACTTTGCATTACAAAAAAAAAAAAAAAAAAAAAGAAGACGCTCCACTCTGAATAGCCAGCATCAGCCTCTCTGATAATTGTGAATCTGTGTGTGTGTGTGTGTGTGTGTGTTCCTTGTTCCGACCTTCCGAGGGGAAAAAAAATGCTGCGTCAGTCCAACAATTTACAGATTGAACTGGAACAAGTCGCACAGCCAAGAGTGGAATGTCAAGGAAAAAGAAAAGTACAGAAGACAAAGGGATTAAGAAGAAAAGAAAAAAACAAGGGAACAAGGAAAAATATATGGAAAACGGAAAGGAAAGGGGTGGAAATAATAAAAAGATGAAAGACAAGGAATGATGAGGAAAGGACAGAAAATGAGGGAATGAAAGGACGTTACAAGGAGGAATGAAATGTGTGAGAAATAAGAGGAAAAGAAAAAAGATAAAAATAAAAGAGAAAACAAATGGAACAAGCAAATACTTGGAGGGGAAAAAAGGTAAGAAAGAGAGAGAAATAAGTTAAAGAAGAGAATAGGAAAGGAAAGAAACCGACTACTAATAATGACGTAAAGGAAGAGCAAATGAACTTATCAGAAAGCAAGTCATAAAAACCTTGGGGGAAGGAAATGAATAAAAAAGAAAATGATAGGAAGAAGGGGGATGTGAAAATGTAAAAAAAAGAAAGAACAGACAAAGAAAGCGATAAAAATAAAATTGTGCAAAAAAAGAGGAAAGGAAAACAACAAATTAAAAACTAAGGCAAAGAACAGTGCACGTGAGGAAATGAAATGTATGGAAAAATAAATAATGAGGAAAAATAGAACAAATGAATGAAATACTGGATCAGAGAAAAGTTGTATAAAAAAACAGAAGTGACAGAAAAATAAAATAGAAGATAAAGAAATGGAAGCAGGAGAAAAGATGAGAGGGAAAGAGAGAGGAATAAAGACAATAAAAAGTAGAAAGGTGAAGAAATTTTAAAAAGCAAAGGATGAAAGTAAATGGGAAGGGGAGGAAATAGAGTGCAGTTCCATTTTGGTTGCCACGGCAACTGAAAGTTCAGACCTTCCTCGAGAGGCCATCTTTGCTCATCCACTGCACACACAAGAGCGAGAACAAAAACTCCTCCTCCTCCTCCTCTTCCTCCTCCACCTCATCATCATGGTCATGATAGCATTTGCTAACTTGTCCAACAGTCGCGACTAAGCGCACTTGCTAATAACCGACACGCTCGTTTGCATTCTCGACCATTAGCGCAAATGTCAATGGCGCTCCCGCCCGCCTCTCTGGTTTATGTCATCCCTCCTTCTCTGAACTTTCAATTTCAGCAGCTACCCAATGGAAATACATCCATAATACATCTTTGGATTGATCTGTTTACGTTTTTTTTTTTAATGGTTATTATTGACTATGGAATAATTGTGTTGCACAACTTGTTTTATTGCAGCTAGTGCCACTTTGCGGTGCCTTGAAATGATTTTGTGATCGAGCTGACTAACACACAACAGAAGCAAGTGGCAGATACCGAATTAATGTCGGGAGTTGCTTTTTAAAAACAATAAAATTAAGGGTTATAAGATGGATCAGACAAGTGACTAGTTGTCAACACTGACGCTTTTGTAAAGTCGCTCCTCTCTGTCCAAAACCATGTGGTTAGGATAAGCAGTGCAGATAATTGAACTGCAGAAGTTGTCAAAATAAATCCATTAATTCCCGAGCCCTAGTCGGCAACAAATTGTCTCATTTGACGTCTTTTCACACGGATGCAATACATTTTAAATTCAGGCTTTCACACGGTGGGGTCTGCTTGACATGATGAGTTCAGGGTCTGAGGATTAAAGCAGTTTTGGGGGGCTTGTAGAGGCTGACATGTAGTGTGTACGTGTGGGGGGACTGGCAGGTGTTTGGAACATCTCCTCATTGATCTTTAAGACCTTCACCTCTTTATGTGACGTTTGCTGTGATTTATGAGCTGCAGGCGGCCATTTGGATCATGCACAGACCACTGACAGTGGTCTAGCGCGCGCCCACACACACGCGCGCGCACACACACACACACACACACGTATATGAACCCGCATACACGTGTACAGCGACTAAATATGACTCTCGCTTTCACCTTGAGTCTTTACGCAGAGGTTGTAGGCTTTTATGCTTTTCATAAAAGCCGACCACGCCTTTTTACTATTTCAGCCCCTTAAAACTATAAAATGAATTTTCATGTTTAGTTGTAAGTTTTGTTGATTCCCATCCACTCGCTTACAGCATTGTTGTTGTTTTAGCACACCTGCCTGAGAAGGCCTAAAAAATAAATCAGCCGATTTTGGTTATTTGCTATTTATTTATTTATTTATTTATTTATTTATTTATTTTGATCGGCTAATTTTTTTTTTGAAGATATTTTTGAGGTGATAATGATTATAATTCATTCAATGAATTGATTTCAACAATGACCCAGAGGGATTGTGCCCCGCTAGTGTCATATTTATGAATGAAATGTCACAACGTCCAGCACCCACATCCGCAGAGCACCGAATTTGTCCAAAATAGCTTTACCCCACCAAATGACATAAGTTAGACTTGCGAGTCTAAAATCAACCCTACTTTTAGGAACAAAATTTGCAGATGCACCGGGAGATGTGGCAGGAACGCCCAAGAAGGCGTAGCGCTTCTACTATATTCACAAACCCGCCCGGGCACGAAAATGATGAAACACCCGTTTTTACGCCAAATTGTCAGATGAGTCAAGGGCAACGCAACTCCATGGGCCGGAACACCCAAAGAGGTGCAACACAGCCAACACAATAGACTTGAGTTGCGCCGGCACCAAAATTACATTACGTCCATTTTTACACCAAGCGCATGGGGACCAGTCTACCAAAATAGGGCCCAATGACTCAACTTGCGTGTGACAAATAAATTAAACAAACAACAAGCCCAAATGATGGTATGGCTGGCATGAGTTCAAAGATCATGAGGACTCACTAGCTTGGCGGTGTGGAGAAAGGAAACAATTAAAAAATGGATGTCATGGATACAAAAGAAAGCACATTGGCATGCCTCGGTATGCAGAGAGTGTGTGTGTGTGTGTGTGTGTAAAGGTTAGTTATTGGTAGAAAGAAACAGTCTTACCATGGCTCTCAGTGTCTTGGTGTGGGAAAACAATGCCTTCGCTTTCAAAAAGGGGCTGCAGGAAGGCCACTACAGAGAGAGGAAGCAGAGAGAGGGGGCGGGGTGGAGGGTTGGAGGGGGGAATTTTCGTGGCGTCAACTAATTTGTACACAGAAACAACCAAGAAGATAAGCTAAGCTAGACGCTAACACGCTGGGGTGAGTATAGTAATTACACTTGATTTAGCGATAGCACCAGACTGGGGTTGACTCAAAAGGCATTTCGTCAACAATAATCTGCAATCGTTTGCTTTCATTCTCATGGCCGAGGTGGCTAAGACGCTCCTCATCCTCCTCTTCATCCTGCTCTTCATCATCATCCCAACCTTTTCATTTGTCTAAATCAGCAGTCGGCAACCCGCGGCTCCGGAGCCTCATGCGGCTCTTTCATCCTTATAATGCGGCTCTGATTGGCTTAGGAAAATAAATTACTAATTTTTTTTTTTTTGTATTTAATTGAAGTGTGTTTTATTTGTGTTAGTTTTTATATTATTTTAGTTCTAAATTTGAAGATTATTGTGATCTTGAAATATTAAAATATTAATTAAATTATTTGATATTATTTTTTCGTCGCTCAAAATAGACGTCACACTGCGGAAGCTGGTATACCCGCTGAAACGACGCGCGCGCACCCGGCGCGTGCCCCGCCCCAGAGCCCGGAGTGAGAGGTGCCGAACGGGGCGGAGGAGGACGGCGGAGGCGACGGCGGCGGCGGCGTTCGACGTCGGCCGCGGGGAGAGGCGTGGGGGGCGGGCGTGACGGTGGGACGGGCGGGGGTGGTGGTACGGCGCGCCGGTCGACGACCGGTCGTCTCTCTACCCCGCCACGACCACCAGCGCCCCGGCCCCGCGGCCCGACCCCGTGGCCGGCGGCGGCGGCGCACCCGGCGCGTGCCCCGGCCTCCGAGCCCGGGGCGGAGGAGGACGGCGGAGGCGACGGCGGCGGCGACGTTCGACGTCGGCCGCGGGGAGAGGCGTGGGGCGGGCGTGACGGTGGCACGGGCGGGGGCGGTGGTACGGCGCGCCGGTCGACGGTCAAAATGTGTTCATTAAATGAATAAAATGTAATTTTCTCTGTAGCACGTGGATTTCATAAGAAACATGCTGCGGTAAAGTAGTAGAAGTTTTTTTTTTTTCATTTTAGATGTGCGGCTCCCAGTGTTTTCTTTTCCGTGGAAACCGGATTCAAATGGCTCTTTCGGTGTCAAAGGTTGCCGACCGCTGGTCTAAATGGACGGGCTGTCTGCCTGCCTGCTGCACTCAGCATCCCCAGGGAGATGGGCTTTTCCATACAGCACTAAGCTGCACTAAAATCTCACGAGTTTAAGTCAGTCGTCAAAACATCACTGATTTAAGGCACCAACCAGGAGATCACTGCTTTTACACACCCATCTAAACTCCTGCGTCACCGATTTAACCTACGAATTAGAACATCAGATTGAACTCATGACAGATTCAATTTACTCAATCAGACCATCATGGATCTAACGCAATCAACATAAATGATCTAGCATTCTCTTCAAAACATCATCGATTTAGGTCCAGAAGCCAAACACAACTGATTTGAATCGCTCACCAAAATATGATATTGACTTAACTCATTTGTCCCCCAAAAAAAAAAAAATATATATATATATATATATATATATATATATATATATATATATATATATATATATATATAAAAGTCACCGCCAAACTATTTCTGATTTTACGGCATCAGAACATCACTAAATCGAGTCACACATCAAAACATGAACTTAACATAATCATATTTGATTAGCGTCACTCGCCAAATTATGCGGGAGTTAAGTCAATGAAAATATGACCAGCTTGACTTCATCAGAACGTCACTGATTTGGCTCAAAAGTGAAAACATCACTGATGAAAATCACAAAAGGAAATGTGAATGTAACTCAACCGTAGCATAACAGATCCCAACAAAACTCATTACAGTCTCTCATCAAAACCTCAGCGACTCAAGACACGAACCAAAATACTGCCGACTTTATTCCATCTCATCACCGGTCTGACTCAAAAATCATAACATCACAGATGTCAGTCACATAGAGAAACCTGAATTTATTTCACGCACAACATAATACTCATTGAAGTCACTCACCAAAACATCAGCGATTCAAGTCACTATTGAAAATACGACCAACTTAACTCCTCCATCACTGACTTAATCACTCAGCATGAACACCGTTGACTGAAACTGGACTGACATTACCGATTTCAACGGCACTGACTTAAATAGCAACCGCAATCGCAAACGTGACTGATTTAAACGGCACTGACGTCGCTCACTTCAGCTCAATTCAATTCAAAACATCGCTGACTTCAATGTACAGCCAAACGTTGCCTGCGTTGTCTCTGTGAGATTTTCGGCAAGTAGGTCACGCAGACCTACTCTGCAAATGTTTTGATGTGGTGCAGATTTAGCGGATTTGAGACGATTTAAATGTTCTGCCAGTTTTTGTGTTGTTTTGTTATTTAAATCACTGGTCAGTATGGTTTCGTTTTGGGTCACTTCTGTTTGTCTTCATCTCTGTATACGTCTACATTTTAAAAACTGCCCCAAAAAAAACCCTGCAAAAAAAAAAATTTCCAGTAAAATTTGGACTGAATAATGCCGACATCATAAGAATTGAAAACCTTCTGCTTACCTGTGACACATACATTCGTAGGCTCATAATGCGTAATTCAAAAAGGATACGTTAAGCTGTGTGCAAGTTACCAGTCTTTTTTTTTAATTGTCCATATCGACAGCATTACACCGTCCACATTTCTCAATTTCTTAGCCATCTTAGAAAAGACATTGGACTTGACTGCTTTGAACATTGGTTTGCTTTGACATGATTGATTTCTTAGCTTTCTGAGAACGTTTGCCTATTTCCACCGTATCTTCGTGTCAAATACTATCTTGAATGTATATCATAGTGTGACTGCATGATGGTTGAAATGCTGTGATGGGATGCATGACAGCATGTAAACACAAAAAGAAAACAAGAATGGAGATTGCCATAGCGACATGCCGACCATCAGAATAGTCATCATCATCATCATCATACGAGGGACTCGGTGGCGTGTGAGTGCACTTGCTCGTTAATCGGGCGATGGCGGCTGATGTGTGAGATTATCTCACTCACTCTCTCTCTCACACACACACAGACACACACACACACTGGCACACACAAGGTCATGATGCCTTCACGCACCAGCCGCATCCGGATTTCACTTGTTTACGTCCCACTTGTTCCTCCGGCCCGGGGCTTCCGCGGAGAAAATCGGCCCGGGCGGAGTAGGCGAGGCTTCCGCACCGCCTCGCCTCCACATCCCCTGGTCGTGTCTCATTGTCCCATTCTCGTCACGCAGCCAATAAAACGCTCCGTTAAGCAGCTCCACAATAATGGTAATAATCGGCATCATAATAAAACGTCGCCATTCCGAGGGCCAGGCGGGCAGAGTCCACCCCATCCGCCAATCGTCAGTCGCTCGCTGCCTCCCCCGCGCGCATCTCTTACCTCCCGTGTTGGTGCGTTTGGTGCTGCTGGCCTCGGTGGGGGTCTCCAGGGGTCTTTTGCGCGAGTCCGGCGGGTCGGCCTCCATGTGAGGCTGCTGGCCGTGGTGGTGCGGGGTGACGAAGAGGCCGTTCTGCTGCACTGCTCCACCGGCCATCATTTTTGCGCTCTCTCAGATGTTGCCTCGGTCCGCTTAAATCCCCCCACCTTCTTCGTCTTTTTCCCCCCCTCTCCTTTTCTCTTCTTGACGCAGC
The DNA here is from genome assembly GCA_026261675.1 of Hippocampus mohnikei. Lineage (NCBI taxonomy): Eukaryota > Metazoa > Chordata > Actinopteri > Syngnathiformes > Syngnathidae > Hippocampus > Hippocampus mohnikei. The sequence continues at coordinate 4,433,771 of JAKGUB010000346.1, read as the reverse complement.
GTGGCCGCGCGGGCGAGTCCTGGGAGAGTAGCGCGCGCGTGTCCGCACAGACAAAAAAAAAAAGTGGTGTGGGGCTCTCGCGCACGCGCGTAGGAGAGATGCTGCGCGCGGGGGAGGAGGGAAGGTGGGTCGGAGGAGAAGGTGGATAAGGGAGGGGGCGAGGGGAGAAGAGAATAAGATTCCAGGAGAGGCTGGTGGAGCGCGTTCACGTCAGTCTTCCATCACGCGCGTGTCATTGCGACGAAACGGGTCAAATCCGAGCCCCCCCAAAAAAAAAAAGATGGGGGAAAAAGCTGCAGAGCATGCGCAATAGTTAAAGACGAGCGATCCGGCGCGTGCGTGACGTCTGGAGCGCGCAGGCGAGGCAAAACAGAGCGACGTGCTGCTGTGCGTCGTTTCGCTGAAGATGCTGCAGTCACTCTCGCGTTCGGAGAGCATCCCTTGTCCTCTCTCATGCTTCGGGAGGAGGAGGAGGGAGGGGGCGGGGAAGGGAAGAAAAGGGCGGTGACGTCACAGCCCCTTGCGTTGCCTTCAGCGGCTTTCCGTGAACTCCGGCTTCAGTCGAGGGGCAACATCTTTTGGATGTTTGTTGTTGTTTTTACGCTCATAAGGTGGACATTTACATGAACAAGAATCTTGTCACATTTATGGTGGAGATTTAGCCACTTTGTCCCTTAAAATTAGTTTATTAGAATGCATTCACTGATTTGCAGCGTGAAGTAATTGGATAATAATTCATGATTGAGGTTAAACAATTCATTGTAAATAAAATAAACACCCTGACAATGTGTTCGTCATTTTACATTTGTAAATAATTTGATGACTCTTCTAAAAGGCCGATGTGGCATAATAAAATTGGCCACCCCTCATTAACGTCATGTTCCTTGCAAATATCATACATAAATTGGTAATTGTCTTCATTTTTCATAACGCTGAAATAATTGCAAGCTTTTTTTGTTGCCACCACCCCTGAATAATATATATATATATATATTTTTTATCGGGGTTATGAATAAAGGTCCTTTTTGATTGAGTCAGTCAGTGAGGTATGCATTTAGCCGTTCCTAATATTATGCTTATTTAGGTGCGTAATAAAGATACATAGCAAACTTTGTTCTTGTTCATCCTGATAGGTTTGATGGACTCGTTCTTCCATACCAAACTCTTCTAAACATGCCTTTAGTGGAACTTAAAGGAAGTTCCCCAAAGAGTTGGAAGCACACAATTGTCTTTGAGCGATGAAGTACGATGTGATGCGATGACATGAGATGGAAGCCATGTGACTGGTCACGTGAACCCACCTGAGTGCTTTGACATGTCGGCGGTGCTGTGAAGAGAGGTGAATCTCCGGTCGCTGCTCTATCTTCCTGGGAGCGCCCTTGCCTCCTCGCTCTTCCTCTCTGGCTGTTTGTCACGCACACACGCACACAGACAGACAGGCAATCACTCTCAACTCTCCTCTGTCCACTGCACAGATGCAATGCACCCTCATCGCCTCCTGTAGCTTGTAGTCAAGGTGACATTGCCCGCATGCGCACACACACACACACACACACACACACACACACACACACACACACACACACACACACACACACACACACACACACACACACACACACACACACACACACACACACACACACACACACACACACACACACACACACACACACACACACACACACACACACACACACACACACACACACACGGTGATTTCCCCCAGAGTCGAGAGAATAGATTCCTGTGAGTATGACATTAAAGCACTATTCAATTTTTCTAGATTAGGCTTCTCAACTCCCTTATACATAATTCTTGACAGCAAGATGTTGACAAAATATTGCTCTTGTCCACCGAAGCTCTTCAAGTCACTTCAACCTAGTTCCTTGGTTACAAGATGTTTGCAAAGCACTACTTGGTCGGAATGAAGTTCCTCAAGACACTTCAATGTAGTATTTTGGCACACAAATGCCACAAGACGGCGCTGAAATAGTACATTTATCGATTGCTTGCATAAACACTTAGTGAGGTTTTGAGCAAATAATGATAATTATTTCTCGGTGAGGTTATGCCATCATTCTGCATTACTTGAGAGACAGCGAGTATGAAAACAGGCACTAAGAAATACTAAATAGATGTGCCTTAATAAGTGACTTGTACTAAGTTTAAAGCGTTTAAAGCATGTGGTAAAACTATTTAAAAGCATGTTTTTTTTTTCTTACACATATGGTTTCTCTTGATTCTCCATGTCCATGAAAGAATGCAAGGGCGTGAGAGTGGACCACGTGGCAGCTCATTTGGAGCCGGCATGGCCAATGGGCACCTTTTGCGTTCCCAAGCTCCGTCCAGATGTTTCACCAGACGCTCCTGCCAGCCAGCGTCGCCGCCATGTGGAAAAAGTCAAGCGGGACGGTGGGCAGTAAAAACACATGCTGGCCAGCCAGTGTTTTAGATTTTGCAAGCGGATATGGTGGATTTTGTGAGCTCCTGTTTGACACCTGCGACGCTTCCTGCTCCGCGCAGGGAGAGTCTGAAAAGCACAACATTATGTCTGCTTGGAAAAAAAAAGTTTGTACAGTTTAATAGCTATAGGTCAGTCAACAGAGAATGTGACAAGAAGCGTTTTGTCTGTGCAGGTAATGTTCAGTCTGTCTGGATTGACTCCCTTTGCAGATGTTCATCCTCTGGCGCCATCTGTAGGTAGCGAAGGCGTAAGCGCAACAAATTCGTTTTTGGGGCGTCCTCAGTTTGGAGTTCTGGCGATTTTATGATAATGAAAGATTCCTTTTTTCCTAATAGTTTTTTTTCTATTTGTTGTCAATATAAGTGTGTTGTTCATCTAATGTTTACTGTTTTTTAGAACTAAATGTGATCTTGAAAACCATTCAGAATAAAAGAGACATCAAGACATCAGCATATCTTGGACGAGAGCTCGGTTCAGCGGACAGAGGTTAATCCTGCATATATTTGACTTTCTTGTGGTGGTGGGGTTGCAACAGTTTTTCTAAAAGAAGGAGAAATGACAATATTAATCACCAAGAACATGTTTGAGCATGTTTTAACATTACTTGTCTGAATTACTTATTCTGCATAAAATGTTTTTTAAATCCTTCAACAAGTCAGAGGTTGACCAACATTCCGTCATCACATGTTCTGTTGGACTTTCGAGGTTCTGGTGTATTGCTTGCGTAATCTTCATTTTTAGCCAGATGACAATTGATCATCAATAATCTGCTTCCTCTTCCCTGGTTTGGTACAATGAAACAACATAATATTCTGGTGTCATTCAGGATGAATGGTTTCCACTTTGAGAGAACAATTACCTCAAATGAACTGGTTTCCTCTCCCCAAAGAAAAGTGAACTGCTTAGTGTTTGTACTGGGGGGTGTTGTGCGCATAAAAATGGAACTATCAATAAGGCAAGGAGATGAAACTCACCGACGGGACACTTTCCTGATCCAAGTGGAGGGCATTTGTGTGACGTCTCGGCTGTCCCTTCCCCCACTTTACATTTCCATGATTGGCTCCCTGCTGTACACTCAAAGATCGATAGAAGAGTTGATGGTGAGGAGGAAGAGGTAGCACTCAGTGAGATTGAAAGGATGACATCACTTAATTCACAAAATGACTGATGGAATAAACTGCAGTGTGTGTAGATGCTTTTAAAAATTATGTATCAAGTACAACGGTTGAAGGTAGGCATTATAATAGAATTGGGTTTTATTAGACTCACAGTATGGAAATTCACTTGCAATCCATCTACCAGAATATGTATTAATATGTCCTACGCCTGACTGTCCTGTTGTCATTTTTGTTTATGCAGTTTTAGGGTGACTGTCTTCCTATTTAGTTGTTTTCATATATAGTTTAAATATTTGACAATCCTGTCATAATTTTCTACCCTGAAATAGCCTTTTACTATTTTATTAGACTTTTAATCACCATTTTACCAGCGGAAGCCTTCTCCCTGAGCACTAACATACATTTACAATATTTTCATTTTTGTTCCTTAAAAATGTATTCATTTATTCCCAACAGTCTGTTTTCTTGATTTTCTAACTTTCTCTAATCTTAAAATTTTACCCGAGGTCTTCAGCATCAGTCATGCTGATGTATGTAGCACAGTTCTGTTCTGTTATATTGTATTTTTGTTGAACAATGGTAGTGTCTATAATTGTAACTTTATAGTGGTGCGAATAAGAGGTGGATTAAGTCAGGCAAATCTCCACTAAAGGCTGTAGGTACCAAATGCAAGGCCCGCCATGTCATTTTTTAAATAATATTACATGTCAAAATGTTTACTGAGGACTCTATTATGCTTGTCTCTTACCTGCCAAGAGGACCAAATTAGGACTAGGACATGGCGTCACATGTTGACAACTCTGAGGCTGAGTTTGAAGACGACTTGTTTATTCTTCGCTAAATTAAAGTATTTCCATACGCTTCGGTTGAAAAAGAAACCGCAGATTAGTATCTATCATGGCAGAAGGTTTGCTAATGGCTAGTAGTGGAACACTAATATGCTTCTCTGTAGTTTGGCAGCTAACGTACGCATCGAGGCAGGAAGTGAACGAGTTCGCAGCTGTAATTAATAAAGTTTTATTTTCCTCCCTTCGAGTGCCTGACGATAGTGACATCGTTTACTGGTGGCTGACAACTGCCAATAAAATGAAGGAGAAAAACGTCACCTTTTTAAGTAAAATGAGTTATTTTGCTATGTAAATTTATGAAACAATAAACAGATGAATAAAATTGCATGACTTTGATTTCTTTTTTACTTCGTTTTTTGTGGCACTCGATGCAATAAGGTCGATCGCTGCTGCTGCTTAGTATTATGAGTATTATTATTATTATTATTATTATCATTATCCATTCTGTGACATAGTGTTAATCAGACACAAGATGGCGCTATTAGACAAAATTCAGTAAGTTTCTGATTCTGTGATTTTATTTTCTGGACATGTGTTACAAGAAGAATGTGACTTCATTCCACACTATTTATGACCGTGTTAAGAAAATATTTAAATATTGCTTATTGAGTTCAAAGTGAATTCATGAGGTCAAAACAATTTCCATGGTGTTGTCTCCTGGGGTAAGGTAAACACCAAAAGTGACGTAAGACGATCTTCTTTACGGCAGCGTTTGTTTGTCCAGCATGCAATGCCTCACGGTACCGTGAGAATGTTTCTTTAATATGCGTGCTCTAAACAGAAACAGGTTCGCTGACAAACAGGAAGTGACGGGGTTGATTGATCTAGGCCCGTGAAAGCTTCAAGGTCCAACAGGTCAACGTCTACTTGATCGCTATCGAATGTCCAACGACCTCAGTGCATCCAATGTTGACACTAACAGACCTCATGCTGACACAGCCGAGAGACCGTCTCTGACAGGAAGTTGTGCTTTTCTTCCCACTAAAGAGCAACCACAATACCATTCCCATGGTTGAATCGACTAGAACAGGGGTGGCCAAGCCGAGGCTTGCGAGCCGCATGCGGCTCTTTGGCTGGTTCAATGCGGCTCTTGGGCTTTCACAGGACAAGCGTTGAAAACGCCTCGGTGGTGGCAATGCCATTCAAACAATGGCGCTGAATACACAGAACGTACTACGTCAGCCTATCATCAATCCCGTTACTTGATTGACATAGAGGGAAACCAATCATGCCGCAAAGCTAGTCAGCGAATTACATCTGGTGTCAAGGCAGAGGTGCCCAATACATCGATCGCAATCGACCGTAAGCCAGCGGACTGGTCCCAAGTCGACCGCAAGCGGTGGGAGGAGGAAATGGAGGAGAGGAGATTTGTGTGTTTGTGTCTTAGCTTTCGGTGGACACTCTGGTTAATTATGGATCTTATGAAAAAAAAAAATAGATATATACTGTGAATGAGCCATTTTAGTTTGCTTACCATTTTAGTTTGCTTACCACTAGGTGGCAGTCAAGAGCAACTCCAAGACCAAGATTGTACTCCAAAACCAACGAAGAGGACTGCCAGGCCTAAAACGAAGTCAAGAAAATTTACACATCAACCTCCTTCAGTTGCTTTGAGATGCTATCAGCATTAAAGATGTCAGCCCTATGTCGCCAGCATAGCCAGTACAACCGCCAACCTCAAAAGTACATGACAGTTTTTTGTTTGTTTGGTTGGTTTTTCTTTAACATGAACCGTTGACAGTTTGTTGGAATTTTGTGAGTAGTTCCTCCAAAAACGTGTAATTTTTTTTTGTTGTTGTTTTGTGTCTTTGTTTCTTTGTTTGTTTGGGGGAGTTTGCTTCAAAACATTTGTAGTTGAGGATTGGATCTTTTTCATTTTGTTTTGGTTCAATAAAATAAAAAATAAAAAAGAAGCATGATACACATATTTTGTCTTTGTTCACAAAGGTATTTTCTCATACATCTGGTTAGGAAGTCCGCTGTCCTGTGTCGGCCCCCCTGTAGAGCTGATGGAAAATTGTGGCCCATGACATCGTTCAAATTGTCCATCCCTGAGTTTTATTGTCATTAAAATTTTTGAAATCTGTTTTAAAATAATTTATTTATTGCTGCTTCTGACATGCACAGTTCAATTTGGCTGCAAATAGAGAGGAAATTATTTATATAGCACCCTAATTCTGTAAGAAGCAGGGGAAAGTCATTAAAATAGGGAATCCGTTTTTTCCCCGGTTGAGATGAATTAGATTTCATAATATAGATTATATACTATAGATATAGATTGTGCCTGCGGTTTGCAGTGCTGTTTTTCTGCTTTTGATCTCCAAATAGATTCTGGGTCACATTGGTCACGCTGGTAGGAGGAATAAATGGCCCCCATTCAGTAGCCGTGATAACAAGATTAAACCTGTTTGCATTTTTCAAACATTGACCCAAAATTAAATATACGGTTGCTGTTCAATGACAAGCATGTGTTCCTTAAATCATTTTTCGTCAGGATATGCTCTTTCTTGCAGGGACCAGGGTGGCCGCAGGGACCTTAACAAGTCTTAAATTTCACTTGAATCCTTAAGAATTACACACAAAAAATACATATTTTGCTTTTATGAGTGGACATGAAGGAGACTGAGTTGGTTCAAAGCAATATTGCCTACTTTGCAGAAAAAAATCCTTTGAAACCCTAACCTGATTTTAAACCAGACATCGAAACACTACTTGAAAACCTTAACCCTTCTCAATGCAAACCCTCAACCCAAATCCTACTTGCAAATCCTAAATAGTAACTCTTCTTGGAAACCCTAACCCTAGTTTAAAACCCTACTTTGAAACCTTACTCCCAGTTTAAAACCCTTATTTTAAGATAAGAAAACCTTTATTTGTCTCACAATGGAGAAACTCCCAATTTACAGCAGCAAAAATTTGGAAAGGGAGAAGTAGAAGAACAAAAAGTATATAAAAAAATATAAATTATAAAATACTGTATAAATATAAGCATATTAAAAATGGGTGGGTGGGGGTGAGTCCAGGTTTTCAGGTCTGTCTATTCAATAGCCAATTCAATATTCAATTTGAAACCCTAACCTCACTTTAGAACCCTAGTTTGAAAACATACTTTGAAATATATTTACAGGGTATATAGTATTTGAAAATAGTTGCATAAATCAAGACAATGACCCCAAAGATTTGAGTCTGCGTTGTTGAGGTGACAATGTGCTTTCATCTGGTCATTAATAAAACAATGAATAACTTACAAACTTGACTTTCAAAATAAAATAAAAAAGTGTGTCCATGCATGCATTAAAAGTGTGGACATCGGCAGACGTGGCGGGAAAAAGTTACAGTTCATGCAAGAAGGATCCCAACTGGAATCCCATCTGAAAGACATCAATGAACTTTCCTGATTCCTTCCGGTCAAATGTTGGTCGATCACACCTAACATCGCTTCCTCTACAAGAGGAAGTGGCGCGTCCTCCGTCCCCTTTGCGCTTCGGATGTGGAAATGTCCCTTTAGTACCCTACCACTGAGCTTGGTACCTCAACGGGATGGTGACACATTTTGCTTCATCTTCGCACGCATCACAACTTCACACACCAGACACACAAAAGTACAATAGCCAATTCTGACTTTGAAACCCCAATTTGTAAACTTAACTATATCATGAAACGATCATTTGACCCCGATCCTCCTTTGAACCCTAATTAGAATCTCTCACCCTACTTTGAAATCCGAAACCATGTTTGTTAACTAAAACCTTACCCCAGGCTTTAAAGTTTCCTTTGAATAATCAGATGGGTGATTTAATCGGCTGTTATTCGCTATTTTCACATCTGTAAAAACACTGGCTGATTTGTGACGCTTTAAAAAAATTGTTTGTACTCATTTGCACATTACAACATAAGACAAAGATGATGTTCAAACATTCAAAAAAAACTGGCCGATTTTTGCCAATTTTTCTATGTATTAAACAAATACTGAAGGCAAATTTTCTGCCTAGAATTAAATGTATTTACTGTAGTAAGCATTAAGGGACCAAAAAAAAAGAAGATATTCTATTTATTATTTTCGTCTATTATTAAACAGCCGAATAGTCACTTTGAATTTTATTCTGCCGAATGTCAGAATTGGCATTGGCCTCAAAAGAATCCGACTATTAAAGCCTAACTACGCTCTGAAACCATCATTTGAAACCCCGCCCCTGATTTGAAATTCAAAACTTGATGCGAAACGACCATTTGAAACCCGAACTCCTGTTTGAAACCCTAGTTGTAGTTTGAAGACCCCATTTGAATCCCTAATCCTACTTTGAAACCAAAACTTTCATCTGAAGCCCTGATGAACGCGTCAAAGCACTTTTTTTTTTGTCCAGTCTACAATCACTTGAGTATGCTCATCTGCAGACATTCCTCCTTCAGCGCCACCAGTTCCGTCTTGTATTCCCCGGCCTGGCTATTGTCGGCGTAGACGCACGGCTGCTTCTTGGTTGCCAGGGGTGTTTCCAAGGTGACGGAGGCGGCGTTGAGCACGTCGGCCTGCGACGGCGAGGAAGCGGAACCCCTGCAGCATGCTGCCGACAGCAGCGCGGAGAGTGCCCGGCCCACGTCGTGCCTCGCACCCTCGTTGACGAAGCAGTACAAAATGGGGTCGGCCACACAGTTGAGGCTGGTGAGCGCCAGTGAGACGTGGTAGGCGGCGAACAAGCGCTCCTCGGAACTGCAATCGCACGGCTTCTTGAGAAATATCACGCTCCGCACAAGGAGGAGGACATGGTATGGCCCGAAGCAGAAAAACACGATCAGAATCAAACTCAGTGCCAGCCGCTGGATCTTGGCCTTCTCCTGACGCTCGGTGGAGACGTTGCAACGCACGGCGACCAGGATGCCGCGGTAGGCCACCAGCATGGCGGTCCACGGGGCCAGGAAGCCTAAGAAGATCCGGTAGAGGTTCATCCCCGCCACCCACTCCTGCATGGGGTACTTCTCGAAGCAGAAAGTGTGATTGAAGCGACCCTGGAAGAGCTCGTCGTGGAAAAGTGGCGCTGAGTTGGCTATGATCTCCATGAGCCACACGGTGGCGCTCACCAGGATGGCTAAACAAGGAGGGGGGACAATAAGACAGGTGGTCACTTATCGTGAGTGTCCCAATACATTTGTCCTTTTCAAATATATCAGAGTTGGGATCAAATACTTTTCCAATAGTAACAGTAACATCACAATGTGGATAGTGTACTCTGAGTGGTATCAATCCCAATATATTATCCCACCCATATCTGATGGTGGTATACTGTAATATCACTATATTGTATCATTCTATCAATATGCTGTATATTGTGATATGAATATTTTTTTTGCCAGACTAGAGTCTGCATGAGAGGCGGGACACAATATCACGCCACTTTGCCAGCAATAATGCCACTACCGTGATATGGCAACTATGAGCTATATCTGATGTCCACGTGTCAATATTCTACTGTACTGTGATGTGATGGAAATTATATCGCAATATATTTTGCGCCACCAATAATGCTAATATACAGTGACTGTGTGGTACATCTGATGTTAGCATATCGATACTGTACCAAGAGAGGTAATGATATTTCAATATTGCTCTACTCTTATCATGATTATATAGATATATGCATGTATATGCTGATAGGTTGTCCCGCCCTTAGGCTACATTAGAGATGGAATTCAATATCACTTCACATTTTTCACATACCGATACTGTACTAATGCTATCACGATATCAGTTCATTTCATCGTGATATTTTGTGCTGCCCTTCAGTGTACATTATGGATGGGATACAAAATCATGAGAGACGATTAACTACTCCATATCTGATATTGTCATATCAATACAATGATAATGCTAACGTAACGCTAAGATCACAGTGCAGTGATTATGCCTTGCATCTGACGGTGACATATCAATACAATACGATTTGCAGTAGCATTATAATGATATCCTTATCCTATATCACTGATACACTGCCAACAATAATGCTATCATGATGGTATCATGATACTTTGACAGGAAACAATGTTGTGACATTCCTATACTGCATGATGGTTTGGCTATTTTGTCCCACCCTGTGTACTCCATTGATAACTCCCGAAAGGGACGTACCTGTCTTGACACGTCGCACCTTAACGAACCTGAGCGGGTAGGCGACCGCCAGGTATCGGTCCAGCGAGATGCAGCAGAGGAAGGCGATGCTAACATAGATGTTGGTGTAGAATATGAAGCCGAAGAGTTTGCAACTCTCCTGGCCGTGGATCCAGTCGTCGCGCTGGAGAAAGTAGTCGATCCAAAGCGGCAGTGTGCCGATGTACAGCAGGTCTGCCACGGACAGGTTCATCAGGTACACGCCCAGCTCGTTGTGTTGTCTCACCTGGATGCAGGAGAATGTGACACCAAATCAAGACGAAAACGACACAAGGAAGCAAGATGCCACCTTGCACAATAGAATGTTTGGGAAAAAACCCATAGAGTGAAATAAACAGTCCCGCTCTACCGTCGATTATTCAATGCAGGATAACTAAAATGATGGCAAAGGAAGGAGGATGAAAGGAGTCACTTCCTGGCGCTGAGAGTCAGCAACCTGTTCCAGCAGCAACTGCAGATGTTTGTTTACATTCAGCCATAACCTGCTGCGGACAACAACCAACGTCAGGTTGAGACCACCTACGGGCTGCTGGTGCAACAGAAGGCAACCAACGAAGAAGACACAGAGGAGGTGCTGCAGAAGGGTTTTTCCGTGTAACTGACTGAAGTCAAAAGGTAATAACAACTGTTGTGAAAAATCCTCAAAAGGTTGAAACCATTTGCTGCCCCTTTATCCAAGCCACCATGTCAGTTGCTTGTTGTCTGCAATCCTTGCTTGTGTCTTTTTGTTGACGAAACCCTGCTTATTTTGTGCTTACAGCAGCCACTAGTGGACCGGCATGCACACCGAGCGCAGCACAAGCGTGTGTTTTCTTGACTTTGCCGATGCTCACCTGCATGTAGGCAGCCCACAAGGCCAAGCAGTTGGTGGGCAGGCCCAGCACCATGACGATGATGTAGAGCGTGGGCTGGAAGAACTGATCCACCTTGCTGTCCACATTACAGAAGGAGATGTTGCACATTGTCCTGAACGTGTTTGCGTGTGTTTTATGCGGCTTAAGTCAGTCTCAGCTCTGCGGCTTCCTGCTCGTCCGCCATTTTAACGATAACACGCCGTCCTCCTCCTCCTCGCGACCGGCCCGAGCCGAGGCGTCCTTCCCGTGACCTGTCATGGCTCCCGATTCCCGTGCGAGGTCCCTGAATTTATCATCATCCGCCGCTCCTGCCACACCCCTAGCCAAGGCACCGTGTCCGATTGGAGGAGAAGGAGGGTTGAATGGCGGTGAAATGCAAGCCGCCTTATCGACGCTGGACCAGGCCTCGCGAGGCCTGAGTGGGCCTCATCAATCTTTTACAGATTAGTGAGCTTGATGTGTGTGTGTTTGTGCATGTGCGTGTGTGTCGCTGCTGGACGTGTGATGACTTGACACAGCTTCTTGTGCACACCACCTGAAACACAGACATTGTCAATATGATCAGTTTCTAAAATCGTTAAAATTTCGACGACAGGGCTGGGAAAATAAACGTTTGTGCTCAAGGGTCACATTTTGATTTTGAAAAATGGGCAAATGGGCCACCATTCGTAGATGAGGTAAATAAAATAAAAACTTGAAGTGTATGAAACATAATTAAAATAATTCATTACGATAACAGTCATTCTCATTTCATTTTCTTGTTTATGAATCCTTTTGATTGTCATTCAATAGCCAATTATTTAATCAGGTAAATTAAAAGAATGTTAAGTGCATATTTTGTAGCAACACATTTGTACATATACATTATATACATTATATATATATATATATATAGTAATTTAATAATAATAAAAAATTATAATTGACAAAAATTGCACTAAATAAGAACTAATTAAACCACCTTTAAAAATATGTTTTCTAAAGTGCTCTGACAGAGCGAAAAGGCATGCATGAAACAAAATGAGACGCAATGCCCAGTAGTTAAGACACAAACATACCGTTTATGAGAACTGAATTTGTTAACTCACTTTAAAATATACAACTAATATTATCACATATTATTTACAACAAAAAAGCTAATTCATTTAAAAAAAAAAACATCATAGGTTATAATCCAGTTTTAGCTTTCAGCCTAACTGAATAGCTGGGAAGAACTCAGAAGGAAGGAAGGAGGGATCTATCCATTGATATCATGTTTCATTTCGCCAGGACTGATTATGGGAAGAGTCGAAATGAGCTTTGCAATGTCGCGTGTTTATAATGGAGTCGTACATCAGCATGTATGATGTTGTTTGGTAAAACCCGGCAGTGTTTGATCCCATGCCAGAGCTGGTCAAACAACACTCAGTCAACATGGCGTCATGTGTTTTCGCTGGCACAAAGCTAAACGAACTAACTCCGAGGGCTGAAGACATGTTTTCTATTATTCTTAGTATCATGATTCCAACAGCATATTTTGATCTTTGATCAATTTGTTGTGTATTATTTTAAAGGTCACATATTTTTATGAAATTCTGGAATTCATGAAATTATACAACTGAGTAAATCTTTGGTTCGCGGCCTATTTCTGATAATGTGTCTGTGAGCGAACCCCTCTGAATTTTGCCAGATTGTAACATCACAATGGGAATATTTAACATCATAACTATAACCACACAGAGTTTGTCAACCAACAACATGATCGGCCAAGATGGACAAAGTTCCAGAGCTTGGCCGTCCAACCACTGTCACTTCAAATCCGAAAGCTAAGCAAAGTTGCAGTGTTCAGACAGATTAGCGTTAGCCTCTTATAATAATGGTATAATAATCTTTGGCTAAGTTGTTGACATGAGGGTGAGGGGTGACATGTTCCATGAAATCACAAATGTAATTGAGTCGCCTCCCTCAATGTCTTTGCCCCCAAAAATCCACCCAGCTCTTTAACACAAGTACACAGTAGCACGTCAAAGCAGCTACATTGCTAGCATAACATGTTTATGATGCAGTATTGCCAAAAATGAAATGTTGCCAATTTGATGTTTTATATTTGGGCATTTACAATCAATTAGAAACCAAGAATATTCTGCGTTATGTCCATGTACGCTCTGGGCTCTGCTTCCGCTAGTAAAATACTTGCAATCTTTTTACATAAAATAACACCTCAAATCATACTTGGCTCTGCTAGTACCACCATAATGAATAACATTCAAAAACACAGTAGCATAGTAGACCTTAGTGTTCTTAAAATAAACAACAACAACAACAGAGGTTTCATTCCTAAAAAAAATATCCATGTAGAGTATTTTTATGTAACTACATGTTCTTTTGTTGTGGAATCGCAAGACTCACACAACAGTGGTTTCTCCCCCCCACCAAGAGGTCCTCATTGTTAACACGGTCGGTCAACAGAAGAACAATGCCATCAAACGGTCTGAAGTATAGCAGAAAATCTTTCAAGATCGTGTGAATTTTAAAGCCACCAACAGTGCTATAGCTTTCCCATCTTTGATTGCATCCTCAAACGCAACAGAAAGAAGAAGAAACTGCACAGAGTACACTTGAAACACAACTCAGAGAGGTTCAAGGAGCAATAATGTGCTGGCAGGTGTTCTGTGCCACTTACATAACTAATGGGTCAACTGGATTCCTTAACAAAAGAGACACCACCTGATTATACAATTATGCAGCCTCCAGTCAGGGTGGTGGCAATGTCTCATGCTTTGCTGCCATCTGCAATCATGGGGTTCTCCACCATTATGCAACATTGGGGCCGTGCAGCACTCAACATCTGCTGATCACATGATCTCGTCTCGGGGCATGAGCATTAGCGTTTTGTCGATGTCATCGTGTGGGACAATGTGAGCTTTACCATACCATCCAGGTCCGGCCAGTCATTTGTACAGCTATGCGGATGACACATGGATTAAAATCAGAAACCACACACACACACACACACACACACACACACACACACACACACACACAGACCTTTTTTTTTTTTTTTTATCACTCAGACCACCCAGTGGAACACAAATCAGGTGTTATCAGAACACTACACCACAGAGCTGATAATATTCCAAGCAGCTCACATGCCCAAAAAGAAAGCACTCAAAACCCGCGGTTACCCCAGGCGGTCGTTTGTAAAAAGTGGATCTAGTTACAGAAGGCACAAGAGTGATGTGGATGAGAATGAAAAGAGCAAAAGACACAAATGCTATTGTCGTTCCATATGTATCGGGTTTGAAAGAGTGTGAAGGATTTTTAACCAACGTAACATTCCAGTATACTTTGAAGGTGGAAACAACTAGACGAAGGCTGGTTCCTTCCATAGACGGGACACCACATACCCAGAATGACAATCTGGTGAGGAATCAGTGAGGAACGCACTGATGTATATATTGGAGAAACCAAAGAACCACTGAGCAGGCACATGACATAACATAGAAGCTTACAAGAATGAAGTCCTACTAAAAATTGACTATTGTAGGGAAATTTAGCAAAATGCGAACAAGCAAATATTGAAGACACCCGTGAGCTGTTTTAAATTGTGAAGAAAAAAAAAACGGCATATGTCGCCACGTGACTAATACGTTGGCCACTGGGCAGGCCATCCTGTAAAGGAACTCTAGAAAAGCTTTCAAGGATCAAGCATGTCAGCAATGTACGATCTATAAATAGACACGAGCAGACTCAGGTGCTGAGGTTAGACTTGACTGGAGAGTCAAACAAAGACGGGAAGTCCAACAGGGTTGCAAGGAAGTGAGACCTGACTGTCTCACTCACTTTTAACACAAAGAACCCGACCTTCATTGGGACCTCGGTGACACAGGTGAACCACACTACATTACCTAAGCGCTACTTAACCCACAAAAGGAAGTACAGACGCTCCCCAGGTTACGAACGAGTTACGTTCCGGACGATTGTTCATAAGGTGAATTCGTTCGTAAGTTGCTTCAGTGCTATATTTTGTCTGGAATGTATGTTTAAGGCTTATATTGACATCCATATAACGGGGAGAGAGCTTTTCGTCACGTTCTTCAGGGCTCGAGGGTTAGCTGCCCGCTAAACTAGCAGCGGCTTCAGCGGGGAGAGTAGACGACGATCGTCGACCGCGCGCCGTCACCCGCCCGTTCCACCGTCAACGCCCGCCCCACGCCTCTCTCGCGGCCGCCTTCGAACGTCACCTCCGCCGTCCTCCTCCGCCCCGTTCGGCACTCGGAAAAAGGCGCGCAATACAAAATCTAACTTTTTTATTTTTTCGACAGACCCGTGAAAATGTTCGTATGTACCGTTTGTTCATAACTCGGATGTTCGTAACTCGGGGAGTGTCTGTAAACAGAAACCAAAACACAGTCATAGTGTCAAAGGGTGAAACAGCGCCCCCCTCAGGCATCAAACAACATATCAGTAATGGCAAGACCAGACTGTACTTGTGTTAGTGAAGAAATGTAAAGTATTGGTATTGTGTCAGCCCCTACTTCACTTGTAAACAATGCAAAATATCAATATTGGTGTTGGAAGCAACAGCTTAGATTTTATTTCAGTATCAGTCAGGAAATGTGAAGTATCGGTATCATATCAGTATCTGCAATACCAGCTTCCTGGTATCAATATTTGGATTGACAATAAAAGCCTTTATTTAAGTTGTACCTGTAACTAATTGTGAAGTATTGGTACTGATACCGGTGATACCAGCCTGTCTTTTATTTGTATCGATAAGGATTTGTCATTTATTAACATTGGCAAGACGAGCCTTAGGGAAATGTCAAGTTTCGGTATCCATATAAAAATGAATGTAAATGTACTGATTATGGTATCAGTGATACAAGCCTCTATTTTACTTGTATTCCTAATAAAATGTAAACTATCTGTATCAATGTCAACATCGGTGAATATGCTGGACTCTATTTTATCTGTATCAGTAGCTAAATATAAAGTGGCGGTGTCACAGAAAGTGTCTATCCATATCGATACATGTGATACCAGCCTGTATTTTAATTGTACATGTTATAGGAACCACAAAGTGTCTTTCTCTAGAATGTGTCGGCGGTACCAGCTTCTTTCTTAGGCTTATCGTTCTCAGCAATAACAGCATCATATTTACTTATATCAGTGAGGATTTGAGAAGTATCAGGGTAAATTTCAGTTTTGGCGATTGGTAAGGAACAGAAGGAAAGAAAAAATATCAGTGTCAATATCGGCAATAACAAACTCTACTTTACTTGTACCAATAGGAAAGAAGTGATGTACTTGAATGAAGATAAATAACAAACATCTGCAGCCAATAGGAGCAAAGCAAAGGGTCAGCTGACTTCACGCGTCAGATGCTTCGTGTAGGAGTCACAAATGTTTGCTGCAGACTCCATCGTGTTTCAGTTGTAGTATTTAATTGTGTTACCATGGGTGGGTACGTCCGTACTGAGAGGTACATGCATGTCAACACCCACCACCAGCACCATCTTGCCTTATCAGTTTAATTTTCAACAATAACACCATTTAGAAGCGATTGTGCGGTAATTATGTGCGGATATTCTCCACGTGTGTGTATGACAAAAGCATGTTTAAATATAGATTCGGAGAAAACACACACATACACACACTCCTTTCTTTCCTTCCTTCTTTCCTGTTGGCTCATATAAAACCCTGCAAAGAATTTCAGGTGCGGTGCCAGACTGAGAATGAAAACATAATGACATCAGTAAACTGTTTGAAGGTGTCACTTCCTGTGTGGAAGTCCAAACTCTGGGCAGAAAGTCTGTGGCCAAACGAATAATCAAAATATCAGGAAGAGTTGTCAGGATGATGTAGTACAGTTGCTGCCTTTATTAATCTCCTGACAAACAGGCCCGAAAATTCACCAATGTTTGCAAAAACTTGCATTCCAGTGAAATTTTGTGGGGGTTTTTTAGAGGTCCCCAACACAACCGTCTAAAACTCACTCAAATCGTTCTCACTCAGTAGCGGCCTTTGAAAGTTAGAGAAAATCATATCCTGACACCTGTTTCTCCAATTGACATAAATTGGTTGCACAAAAGAGGATGAACGTCGTGAAATCTCAAGACCCACTTCCTGAAATTGATCAGGAATCCCACCGTTTTGTTTTGAAGCAGCAATTTCGAGTGAATTCCCATTCCTGTGGAAAGTTACGAAAAATGAAGCCCCGCCACCAGTCTGTAGACACAAAACTGGATGCAATTGAGTTGCGTAATACAAAAAAAGCCTCAAGTACCCATGCCTGAAATGTAACAGGAAGTCGGCCATTTTGATTTAAAGCACTGACTTTACAACGCATCGTAAAATTTGTATTGCACAAGTTTTTATGGGTCAAACTTAAAAAGCAAAAAACGGAATATCTCAAAATCTAAATCAGTAACAAAAATACATTTAGGGACACACAAAGCCATCTCTGATTAAAATGTTCTGTTGTCCAGTGTTATCTCGTATTGCCATGGATGTCATTTCAAAATAGTACATTAAAGAAGTACCCAGTTAGTGCAACCTGCACAAATGTGCAGGTTGAAAATAGCGGGCAATCATTTCACACACAAGTGGAAAACCCGTTACATATCTCGCAAGCCTGAAAATGAACGACTTTAATAAATGTCCACCTTTTGCTTCATTGATCTCATCTCACTGTGATCGGATAACCGTGTGTGTGTGTGTGTGTGTGTGTGTGTGTGTGTGTGTGTGTGTGTGTGTCAGCGAGAGAGATGATGTATGATATCTAGAGGGTCATTTCATTTCGCTTGTAGCATCTGATTTGTCGGCTGAACAAGAGCAGCCAGCTTCCAAATAAACACCAGACACACCCACTAAGGCACACACACTCACACACACACCCACGCTTGCAAGTACAAGACAACAAACATGAGCGGCGTCTGGCAAAAAGCCGCACCTCAAACAAAGGACGTGAACCTGAATGGAAGGTTACACAATGTTTTGATGCACAACATGAGGCGAAACTTGAGCCTTTAGACCACAAAAATATCACGTGAGAGAGACCACAAGAAGACCCCAACAAGGGCAAGTCCATTTTGGTGGGCATCAGGCTAATGATACTTTTCTAGTCTATACCCCTCTACCCTGCGTGGTACTTGTGTTACAATGATATGATAGAATGTGGCACAATAGTGTTGTGCTTTTTGTGTGCGTGTCAGTGTGCTTCCTCTCTCACTTCCTGCGTTCTGTACTTTTGTCTGATTGGTCGCTTTTGTTGTGGTTGTGCATGATGACAGACGTGGTCATGTTTTTCCTCTTTGTATAACCGTTGCAGTGCAAGACCTCACTCATTATTGATGGAATCTGATTTACTGCTGGTCGCTTAATTATGCCACGTATTCTCGTTAGTAGACAAAAATAAAAGAAGCAAGCAGCACTAAAGAGGCCCTCTTACACTTTTCTCATGGCAAATACTCAAAAATGATCATCAGATCATGTGGTGAGAGGGGAAAAAAGCTTTTTGGGCAGATTAAATTTTACCAGCAATGGAATTTGCCCAAAATGGCTGTTTCTAATCACAATGTGGCCACTTCCTGTTGAAATCCTCACATTGGTCTCTGAGACTTTTTCTTGTGTCCTCTTGCTAGAAACATGTCCAACCAATTTCATGGTGACACTGGTCAGAGGGACCGATTTTTCAAACTATTCAAGTGACGCTACAGGGTGAGCTTTGGGCGAGTCAGCTTTGGGCAAGTCTTTTTTATTTTCATTTTCACCCAAATTTGACCTTCCTTACACCTAAAAAAAAAAAAAAGATAAACTTCTGGCCTTGTAAAAAAATATAATAATGACAATTATAATAATGAATATATATATATATATATATATATATATATATATATATATATATATATATATATATATATATATATTGTATTTTTATTTATTTTATTTTATTTTTTTGTACGGCAGGGTTTGGGGAATTAATCAAGACTCTGGTTGCCAGTTGGTCATCCCGGTCTAGTATAAGTGCTTCAGATTTGGTGGCAATCAGACAAAATCTCTGATTGGGAGTTTGTCAAGGACCCTATAATGGCCGTTTCTAAGTAAAATGGCAGTCTTCCTTTCATCTTTTCAGGCTTGGCTTCTTGAGACATTTTTGTGGGTCTAGTCATCATGAATATCTCGCTTTGAGTGACAAATTGCCCCCCCCCCCCCAAGAGAAATAAAATCATATGCTGGCATATTACCAGTTTGGTGTTGGAAGGCAACCTTGCAAACAACTACGCTTCGCCCACTCACAAAGACTTGCCAAGTCAAAGTTTGTCTTGACAAAGTTTGTCTTGGCAAGTCTTTCCCGGGAAGTGGTCAAAATTACCCTATAATGGTGGCTTCGAAACAAAATGTTCCATTTCGGGCTTGGGACCTTGAAACTTTTTGAGGCATCTAATCATGAGAGGCAGGACAACCAAATTCTCATGTTGATAGAGGGGGGGCAGAATTTTCCATGGCTGAGAAAGGTTTCCTGTGGGATGCCAAGAGCGAAAATATCCAATACTTTTAATTCGAGTCAAACTTCTTGATAAGATTTAAATGTAAGCTCTTAACGTGATTGACAGCAAACAATTTGCGTTTCCGAGCATCCCCGCTTGCTGAATACATTTGTACCCGCTATAAATACATCCCATTAAAATAATTTGTTTTGTTTCTTTAAGAGGCTCATTAAAGTTTCATTGACTCATCATTGATGCTTTTCAAACAGCAGAAGAAAAAACATCAGCAGTCAGGAATTTCCCCATGCTGGATTTCCCGCATCACGGGACCCATTTAGGCTTGATTACTAATTTTGATCGTCCCACAACTGTGCAGTTGCGTAACTAGAGGTCAGAGGTTCTTGAAATAATTCATTGAATTCAATGCGAGTTGACATTTAAAGACCACCCAACGCAAACCGTTAACCTCTCGTCTCTTGCAATTAGTAAGACGTCGCGTTGATGTCATATCGCCGTGGCAACAAAGCACTCCAAGCCACCAGCTCGATGTTATTGACGTACAGCCGTGTGAAAGAGGAGAAATATTGCCGGTAAAAGCGAGTTGACACAATTGGACATGAAAGAGACAACATTAACCCTTTGCTGCGCCCTGTAACCTGATAACATGATAAGCTGTTCACGGGAGTAACCGCGGTCTCTGAAAGGGTTGAAAGGGAGTCGCAGCTTTCCTCCAACAGGACGTCAAAGGGGCGGTACGTGAAGTAACGGCTACTTTTTAAACGGGAAATAACGACTTGGAATAGCTCTCGAAAAGGAAGTGACAACCCTTGTCGACCTGGAAGTAAGGACTCTGTAAGGTCTCTTATTTGCTACGTTGCTAGCTCCTCGCTCCTCAAAAACAGTGACGCGACTGGGAAATTGTTCCCACGCCGCCATGAGGAGCCTTGTCTTAAATATCCATCGAGGTGCGAGGATCAAGCATCGAGGAGCTTCCCATAGGCTTAAATCGAAGGGATGTCTGATGCATACTCTCGAGAAGTCTTTCAGCTCCTTGTCGGTGACTTTGGAAAATAGGCGTGAACCGGCTGGATGCAGGATTTCAAATGAAAGAGTTAAACCACAGGCTCGTCTTTGTTGTCTGATTGCAGGTTTCTAGGTCTTCGCTCCTTTGTTTAGATGCTAGCACCTCCCGCCAGAAATTCCGTCCAGGTGGGAGGAGATTGACAGAGGGGCAAGGCGGGAGGAGGTAGAAATGTTTTTGGGAAATGAGACTCGTTTTAATGGCTGTTTTTTGTTTGTTTTGTTTTTTTAACCTAATCCATTTGCGAAATCACACATGGGCATTGAGGGCCAGATTTTCCTTCTCTTGCCTTAGATCAGGGGTGTCAAACTCATTTTTGTCGTGGGACACATTTTAATTACCGTTTCCCTTGGAGGGCCGTTATGACTGAAACCAAATTTTTAAAAAGTCAATAATAACGGTTTAATCAACTCTTGTTTTAAGTGACTGTCATGAGGGGTTAAGTTACAATAAAATGTTTACAAGTATGTCTCTTATTTATTACATAGGAATTTTTTAAATTTTGGTAGAGATTTTAGCAAGCATCGTGGAAGTCGCGGGGCACATAAAATGATGTGGCGGGCCAGATCTGGCCCCCGGGTCTTGAGTTTGACACCTGCTCACTGAGCTGAACTCTCACGTGACATCACGCGTGATGATGCGCCAAAGTCCAACTTTTCCTCTGAGCCTTATTTTTGCTCGACGGCGACATTAGAGATTTCGCACCATACTTGACTATTTTGAATACAAAACGATTTGATGGAGGCGAGGAAACAAGTACGTCCTGGTGACTTCCTGTCCAGGCGTCATGGAGATGGAGTCATTATGCAATACTAAATAGTTGGTGCTGCTTTTTATCTAATCACCAATGAGAGACGTGACGTAATCACATCTGGCTGATAGTCTTCCCTTCCCATGACATCCTCCGGCGTTTATCTTCATGTTCCATGCAGGAACGGGGGCCTTCGAAAAGGTGGAGAGAATTTTGAACGGTCGCAAAATGAAAGAGGCCCCTAACATGTCAGGAAAAGCGTCCTAAAACAGAACTTTGTAATGATTTATCTTCCTCTCGTTTTTAGATCAGAAAACTGCTGGCATTTGAACACCGTCTCTCTTCTCATCATTTCTTTTTCCTAGCTGTGAGGCTTGTTTGTCTCTTCTCGAGCATTCCGGTCACAAGCCGCTGGTGGACGGAGAAAAAAGAAGAAAAAAAAATCTTGCATGTGGACCGCAGACGTCTGTCCGGCTTGGAGGTCGCGGCTCCAATTTCACAAAGCATCCTTCCTGCCGAGGGGAGATGTTTCTTCTTCACGTTTGATTTGCTGACATTTTCAAGTTCATGACAATGTATATTGGCGTCTGGATTAGTTTGCCTTTTCCTAAAACATCTTTTTTCGGTTCTTATTCCACTTTTATGCCATATTACATTGTGATTTTTTCAACTTATTTGTGAAAAACAAACCCATAAAAAGTACATAAAATGACATGAGATTTCCGCCACCCTCCGTAATCAAGAGCAGCGCTCTAATGCTTGACATCGATTTGGTCCAAGGATGAATCAACACTAATGACGGAAAAGCCAGCCAATGAGGTGAGACTTCCAAAACCAGGTCTCAACAGGAGGAGTAATACATGCCGACTCCAGTGGCAAACTTGACATTCTTATGACAAAGTTTGAATGTGGTCATTAGCTTTGGGTTGTATTTCTTCCTATCAATTAAGAGGAGGAAGAAGTAAATGGCGACGGTGCTGACTTGAGGACAAAGACAAAGCAGTCAAGATTGGGGAAGGGGGGACAAACAGGAATTCTGGAGGAGGAACTGAGCAAGCATTGTTGATTGTTGGGAACGTCGGGAAACATTTGGGATTGCCAGACAAACGCGCGCTTGGCGTTGTCTTCTGCTGGACGACATCATGCGAATGATATTTAATATGCCATCTGTAAAGGGTTACAAATGTGGCAGGCGCTAGGAAACAAAACAAAAAAAGGATGGTTAAAAGGAAGCAGAAATGTCAGGAATGAAAGATGCTATTAAAACAGCGGGGGGGGGGGGGCGTCGGCGACCAGGCAACTATTTCATTTGTACGAGCAGCATCTGACAAGTTTCACAGCGGCGTTGCAGCGAGCGAGCACGCCAATCGATGGGTGGCTTTGCGGAGTGTCGTCCAGTTTGCAGTGCGGCTAGTTTGTATTCATAGTTGGCGGCCTGTGGCGCTGGCAACAAACTCTTTTTGTGATTGTTGTGTGGACAAGGTTTCGTTTCAACACACACAAGAGGTCCAGATGAGGAAGATTTGGGTCTTAAAGTGACAAGACTAATCCAAGACTCAACACAGAACTGGTTTGTGTGCCACAAGTGCATTCATTACAATAATTAAAAACCCATTTGCCTCCATTAAACACATTAGGATCCTCGTCAAATGGGCTTGCTTGCCGTCTCCGCGTATGTTTAAAACGCAATTTATAAAAAGGAGAAAACATTTGTCGCTAGAGTGCAATGGCCACAGCAATGATAATAATATAATAACTGAACTATACGGAATTGTATATTATACAGTGTTGTACATTATAGTGCTGTTATTATTATAAGATATGATAAGAAATCCTTTATTGGTCTCACAATGGAGAAATTCCAATTTACAGCAGCAAAGTTATGAAAGAGAAAGTAGAAGAACAAAATATAGGAGCTGCTGTAAAGGCGGCCACTCTCGCGGCGCCATCTTGAAGTCAAAAAATAAAAATAACTAAATATTTCATATATTATTTAAAGCAGAGTACATGGCAACCGAATAGGACCAATATGGGCATAAGAAAGCTAAAGTGCACATTAAAGAATAGCAATATGTAACAGATGTGAATGCGAATAACAGCAAATTAGCTGGTGGCATCATTTAGAAGGCCGGATGAGTAAAAGGATGGATAGACAAATAAACAAAGTTTGTACTCACCTTGACTCTTTTGTCCACCTCTGAAAAAAGAAGCAAATGGGCAAAAAAAAGCAAGTTACAAAAATCCAACAGAGGTAAGGGGGCGAAAGTCCAACGCCGTGGGTAAAAGTGAAAAGAATGGAAGAGTAACACGCACAGCGGGCAACGTGAGCCGAGTGGTGACTGCCTGCAGACTGACGCGAAAGAGAAACGGGGAGGGAGGGAAAGAGGGAAGGGGGGTGGGGGGGGTGATGAGGGTGAGAATGAGTGAATGAGGGAGGAGGCGTAAAACAGCTGCCACACGACATTACTTCCTGTTAAGAGCTCGGCCTGCATGTGCAACCTCCTTTACATTCTACACATGCTATACACGTGGACACACACTCACACTTAAGACTACCCGCACACCCATACACACACAAAAAACACATTCACTGCACACACAGACACGCACACATGGACGCATGCATGTACACTCACACACATCCAAACCTACATACAAAACCACACGCATTCTCACATGAACATGAACAACCACACACACAATACTCACGTACACTTTTGCATGCACATACACTCGCACACAGACACACACACGCACGCAGACAGTCACATGTGCACACATGAAGTCTTCTAATGGCGACGACATAAACAATCAAATCCGCCTTTTAATGAAAACGATGTGCAGGAATGTGAAGAAGTGGTTTCACGTTCAACGAGCTCTTTTTGGCCGTTGCGCTCAACTGATCCACACGTGACGACACCTTTGCTTTTCACACAAAACGCGACACCATTGTAACCGCGGGCACTCACAGAAACGCAGCCCGACTGGTCCTTGAACGTGGCTTCTCACGCAGCGGTTCTGCTCAGTAGCCACATCAGAACTCCTACAGGCGATCCGGCATTTAACCGACTTTTGCTTTTCGCATGGGACAGGATGTCAGCGTAAACGTGTGCAATTTCACACAGACCCATGGGAAGAGTGAGGGTTTTTTTTGGAGGCTGAACACAAACAATTGCATGCACAGCAAGCTGTTTAAACGCCATTCTGCACACTCGTAGGACAACTTTGGCCTACTAGGAGGATGATGATTGAGGCGTGACTGTGAGTGTGAATGGTTGTTTGTCTACTTGTGCCCCGAGACTGGCTGGCAACCAGTTCAGGGTGTACGGCACCTACTGTGCGAGTACGGCCGGGTTAGGCTTCAGCACACCCAAGACCCTTGTGTCCCCAGCCTACTGCCCGAAGACGGCTGGGATAGGCTCCAGCGCGCCCCCTGTGAGGATAAAGCAGTTCAGAAAATGTATGAATCGATGTACACACACACACACACACACACACACACACACACACACACACACACACACACACACACACACACACACACACACACACACACACACACACAGAGACGAAGAGAAAGAGAGACTGTATATCCACAAAGCCTACAACGGACTAAATTGAATTGTCCCCCCCCCCCAACTTTTCTTTGTTTTTACTACATTCATTGAGGTGTCAATTTGAATAGTTTTTCAGCAAACAGCGTAAAGCAAAACACATGCACCGATGATGCGTGTGAGTGCACGTGTGTGTAAAATCCAACGCAATTAAATGTTCCAGAATGCTTGCTGTTCCCATGAGCTATTCATTCACGTCAACAAAGAGCGAACAAAAATATTGGGACACTTACAGGATTTATTTTTCAGCATCCAATTGTCCATAGGCAAGGGACCTCAGAGAGCTGAGAAAATTCTGAAGCAATCCGCAAGCTTAGCATTGCTCGTGGTGCTATTTTGTTAAAGCCGGATATACATTCTCTGATTATTCATTCAGGACTACGCACTTCCATTATCACGTGCCATTATGAACGGCCACATTTCAACATCATGCTTGTGCACATCAGTGAAGGGCATTATATTGGTCAAGGATAAGCTAATTGAGCCGGCAATCCAATCTTAGCTAGCAGTTTCAAACGTGTACAGTATACTCACCCATTTAACGTGTCAATACTGTATAGGCTCTGTCTCCCTCTAGTGTTGTATAAAGTAACTGCAATCTCAGAATTCTCATTCATTGGCACTTCAAGTTCAGAATTAAAAGTTTTTCATTCATTTGCATTTTCGTAGTTCATCAAATGTCTCGTGATGCATTTGACGTATCAAAAAAGGTAAAGAAGCTAAATTGCACTTGGTATACTTAATTTAATACTAATAAAATGTAATCATTTATGCTTCTGTATTCTTTTATATACGGTGAGTAACAATAACTAAATGAATTTACAAAGGAGTAAAAATGTAGCAGCATCGCAGGTATTAGGAGCAGGGAAAATATGTAAATAACGCTATAATTATTTTTTTAGTTTTAATTATATTGATGATGAGATGGCGAAAAAGGAGGACCAAATGCTATAATTGGGTAAAAACTTTATTAGCAAATAAGAAGGCCAAACAAACACAGTTAAGCTGCCTGTCAATCACTACATGTGACACGCCCACATCAGACATATCCTATTAATTATATATTACACGTTCCGATATTAAAATAGCACGGCCACGCAGACACACTGCATTACACATTATTTATCCATATAATTTGTATATAGTGCATATATTAAATCTATTGACCACTTTAGAAGCAACTCTCATGCACTTGTTGCGTTGCAGCACCACCTGGTGCAAATTTTGCACTGAAATGAACAGCATGACAGCAGGTCATGACATCGGGACAATCATGATTGGACCTGAGGGAGGAGGGGGAGAAGGAATAAGAAGAGGTGGCGCAAGAGGAAGAGAAGAAGGTGGTGCAGGGGAAGAAGGAAAAGGAGGAAAAGCTGCAGCTGATCCTCCTCTCCTCAACCTCTCTTCACCTCTTGCTTCGATGCTCATCCTCCCCCTTCACCTTCTCTTCCTCCACCTTTTGCTTTTTTTCCTCCTCTTCAGCTTCTTATCCTTCTCCATGGAGGAGGAGGAGATGGAAAACAGGAAGATGGAGGAGGAGGAGAAGAAAGACAAGCGCAAAGAGGAGAAAAGGAAAAAGCATATCTCCAAGGAGCCGAGGGACAAAGCAGCCGGGCCATTCTTAAAGGGACATGACACCGTTTTGGTCGTTTACATTCACAATTTTGTGCATGTGTGTGTATGTGTGACATCTGCGAGGTCAAGTTTTCTACACAGCATTTGCATCTTCTATGTTCTAAATTGAGCGCAGTACAGCCAGCAATCGCACAACTTCATCTCACAGTGCCAACGAAACAAAGTCCACGTTCGGATCTTACATTTAAGAGTAAATATTATCCAGGCACAGTTAGTCTGCTAATGCAATGTTTTTTTTTTGGGGGGGGGGGGGGTGTTACATTTCACATCCTGCAACTTTTTTAAAACACGAGTTAATGTACCATAGTAAACATTCATTTCATCCAGCGTATGCGTGTGTTAACGTGCAGGCACGCAAGGAAAGAAAGGGGTGCTGCCCCCCAGTGGAAAGGAGGCCACAGAGCAGGCATTACCTAAGCGACCAGCCACTGCAGGATGCTGGCGTCCTTTCCTCCGGTGGAAATGAGGTGGCTGTCGTCATGCAGGAATGCAACGCTGGTCACGTGACTGCTGTGACCGCCATACTCGTGGCCCGGCGCCTGGAAGACACAATTTTTAGCAAGTTTCAAGTGCATAGTAGGAGCACAACGAAAATTTCAAGGTGAAGAAGAATTTTGAATTAAAGTTGAAACATTGTCAACAACCCCCCACCCCCAAAAAAAGAGATTGCCATAGCTCAACTTTCACAAACTACTACGACCTGGAAGATTGACACGTTAGGGTTGCAAGATAGCACAGAAAACAACAGCGAGGGAGGCAACTGACCTTGGGCTGGGAACACGGGTAAGACAGCAAGTGCACTTTGCCAAAGTCATCGGCCGACGCCAGAAGGGAGTCGGCGTGTGACCGGCACACGCCGTTGATGTCTGTGCCATCCGCGCCGTCTGGCCAAATACCTGAAAATCACAATATGAAAAAGTGTCGGAATAAGAGTCAGGCCGACAGCAACACCAAAAACTAGGCTGTATAGAAATACTTCCCTTTCGTTCTGCTTTCAAATTTAGTCTCAAACTAAATGAGTGTGCCGCTACCTGGCGGTGAACAGTGGTATTACACCAAGATCTCAATATTGAGACTAAACTAAAGGTATAAACTGTGCAAAAAAACTCAGAAAAATAGCGGGACTGCAAACCTGGAACCTGCGATGGACTGGGGTTAACTGAAGATTGTTAATTTGCGAACACAACATGGCCTAACATACCAAAGGTGGTGAAGCTCAGCGTGCAGGTGGACGTGGCCCACGTGAGGTTTCGCACGGCGTCCATGTTGGTCACGTGTTTGCCACTGGGCGCCTCCCCTGGAGCACACAACACCTTTAGTGTGTATTTATGTACGCACAAATAAACGTGCACACAGGAAGTGGAGGAGACCACTCACAGAATAGGATCTCATAGTCTCCTGAGTTGGTGACCAGGTAGCGGCTGTCATTGGACCAGTCCACATGCGTCACAAAGCTGGAGTGACCCTGAGAACACATTCATAAACACAAATTATAACTATTATCATAAGTAATGGAAGAAATGACCTTAGAAATTCCTTTTTCTCGCTGGAATTCACACAAAATGACTGCTTTCAATGGAAGACTTCCTGTTCAATTTCAGATGTGTCCTTGAAACTTTCCAGTGCATCCTCTCATGACAGACATGTGTACCCATTTAGTTGGCTAACAGTGAAACTTGTGTCAGGGGCTAGGTTTTTCCAAATTTTGAGGGCGCTACGAAAGGGATTTCCTCAAAATGGCTCCTTCAAACCCAAATGGCTAACTTCCTGTTCCATTTCGGGTATGGGTTCTTGAGACTTGTTCATGCCTTCCGTTTCAACAGATGTCTACGGAATCTCATTTCAGTTGGTGAAAATGGTGTCAGGGGCTCATTTTTCTAACTTTGTGAGATGTTATCATCAACGCTGACTTCACGCGCCGCCCACATGGTCTTGTGGTCTTGTACAACACAGAAAAGGCTCCATTATTTGGCATCAGTCAAGAATACATGCTTGTGATTCGGGCTCATTTGGACTAAATTTCTAGATGGCGTTTATCAAAATACAAGCCTAAAAGGGTAACTTCAAACAAAATGGCTGACTTCCTGGTTAATTATGGGCATGGGTCCTTGAGACTCATTCGCGCATCCTGTTATTGGAGACATAAATGTCCACCCAATTTTGTATCGATTCGTCCAAATGGTGACGGGGACAGAATTTGTGCCTGTATGACAGCAAAAAAGGTAATTAGGAATTACAATTTTTACAAAAATATTTCCTGCTCATATGATGTATGTACTTGTTGCTAGACACAATTCATTGCGGTAAGTCCGTTTAAAAAAAAAAGAATTTTGACAAAAGTATTGACAGGTCAGACGATGTATTTTCTACTTGTTGCTAGGCAAAATTTGTCCGTGTAAGACTGCAAAAAATGCAAATTACAATTTAGACAGAAGTATTTCTCATCACATGACACTTGTACGACTTGTTTTGCTCGGGCAACATTTATTCCTGTAATATTGGTAAAAAGCTACCGGTAATTACAATAATCAGAAAATGTTTGCTACTGTGGAACGCAGAATATCAAATTCCACAACTATTTTTTAATACATACATTACATGGAGATATTTCCTCACGTGTTTTCTATTAAGTTTGTGTCTAATAAGCCAAGTTGAAAAAACTAAGGGAGAGAAAAACTTATTTCTTTATCACATGACGTGTTTGCGCATTGTTGCTATAAGGCAGATTTTTTCATTTTTAATACTCACAGTACATTTTCCCATGCGGTTGTACTTGCGTCCGTTCTCCGTCACACCATAGATGTAGACGAAATTGTCGTGGGAAGACACCGCCAGGAAGTTGCCGTCTGACACACACACATACATTGTGGTTAGCGCCGAGGTTAGCACCAAATGCTAACATACTGAAGGCTTTGTTGGTGTTTGACCTGGAGAATATTTGACGTTGGAGATTATCTCATTGCCGTCTGTGTGCACAGAAACAAGGTCACGGGTGTCTGTGTCCAACACTAACCATCTGAAATACACACACAAACACATTAAAAAGGAAACACACAAAAACAACCACAATAAAAAAACAAATGCTAACATACAACTGAAAACGCACAAGAACAAGAAGCAAATAAGTACAGAAACACACAGATGAACACAAAAAAAAAACCACACACAGTTACATAGACAGGCAAAGGAAAACACAAACGTACAACAAAAAAAGAACATTCAGTAACGGATACACACAAAAATAGAGAGACATCGAATAAACAGAAACACAAAAATAAACACCCAGTAAACACAGAAGCAAAAGAATTCCAACTCAATATTAAGTTTGCATACCTTCCAGTCATGGTGCCGACCGCCAGTACTTCTCCGTTTGGATGAAAACTTGCACATCTTCCAGGATCCTGTGAGCAGCAAACAACAATTATTCTAACTAGTACTTTGAAACATTGAGGAGACATTTTTAACACTCTTTTAATGGTATAAACTTTTTTTTTTAATGACCTCGATGCTCTTGGTCCAGATGGGCTGGTGAGAGTTTGTGTCCCACAGGTGAACTTGTTTATCCTGACAGCAGGTGACAAACTGATCTAGATGCGAATGCACAGCCAGGCCCCAAAGCTCATCCGTGTGACCCTGTTCGCAAACCACACAACATTTGTCAAGACAGAAACACAAGTAATGTAAATAAATACATACCCAAGTTAGCAACTCAGTAAATAAATCCAATCTTGGGGCTACATCTAACTGTCAATTTGGCATGTTAGCTGCTAGCATTCTAGCCAAATGTGAACTTTAGCCTCTAGCATGTTAGACAAACAGTCAGTTTAGCATGTTAGCCGTCGAATAGTCAGTTTAATTTGGAGGGTTAGCTGCTATCATGCTTGCAAAATTAGCATTTTGGAATTCTGCATGTTTGTCACCATTTTATCCAGATGTGCAGCTTAGCATGTGAGCATATTCTATTGTTGAGGATGGTTTTACCTGTACAATGGGTGTCAGCGTGTCAGGGAAGGCTGCTTTGAGGATGGCATTCTTGGTGGTTCCGATGAAGAGTTCATCCCCCTTGCCTTCTGCAATTGCCCGAACCGGACCAAACGTGTCACCCACCTGACAGACACACAGAGCTGATTCAGCCTAAATATAATATTGTGAAACCTGGCTATAAAATGGACCAAGGTTCACGCGACGCTATATAGAATGAATCCAGCAATTAAAAAGTGGCTTTGACT
The DNA here is from genome assembly GCA_026261675.1 of Hippocampus mohnikei. Classification (NCBI taxonomy): domain Eukaryota; kingdom Metazoa; phylum Chordata; class Actinopteri; order Syngnathiformes; family Syngnathidae; genus Hippocampus; species Hippocampus mohnikei. The sequence goes on along the minus strand of JAKGUB010000346.1, from coordinate 4,402,543 downwards.
GTAATCTTAAACTCATGCTGACCTCCATGTCCCCCTGCTTGCAGTATTCGCGGTCCCACAGGGCCAACTTGCGGTCCTTCCCTCCGCCAGACACCATGGTGCCGTCCTTTAAGACACAGATGGAGAAGATGCCGCCCTCGTGGGCCCGTGGCAATACCTGGCTGATGCGATTCCCACCTGTTTGTTCAACACAACATGACTAATCACACCTTGCCCACGAAAGTACACTTTTTGCTGTATGTGTGAATAATGTGATGTACCTTTGGCCCAAACGTAGATGTTCCCACTGGAGTCGCCAGTGATGGCGTCTCCGTTCTCGGCAAACGCCACACACAACACATACTTCGGTTTCTCATGTTTCTACAGTGAAAAACAAATATTTTACATACACATACATACATACATATCGATTCACTTATCATTCAGGCTGACCATAGCTAAAATGAGAGAAAATGCATGTGATCGAACACATGAAGAGTACCACAAGGCTCAGTGCTGAACCTACATTTGACTTTCAGGTCATAAATTAGAAGATCGGTACATTAAACAACTTGCGATATGGCATATGGCTCAAGCAACAAAAGCATTAATCATCATGAAAGTGATAATATGTGTAATAATGGAAGCGAGACCTGCAAAGTACCTTAAGGCTCAATGCCGAATCCATTTATTTTCTTGCTACACCTTTTGAAATTGTTTTTTTTTGTTTGTTTTTGCAACCTTACATCAGTGACACCATACAAAACATGAGTGATGTGTCACACAAAAAGTGATTATTGGAGTACCTCAGGGCTCAATACTAATCCCACTACAAGTATTCTCCATGCAACACGTTTTTGACATTTCACTTCTGTTTTAAAAAACATAGCATGTCCAAGAGTATTGCCAAAAAACACATACTTTGCTGCAACAAACCAAAAGTAATGATGTTGTAGTGGTTACCTCAAAGAGTCCTTGTCTCTTGGCTAGTGTGCTTCCCTCCAGGCTCCAGAAGTTAATGTGCGACTTTCCGCAGGTGACAATCAGGTTTGCGTCCATCGGGTGGAACACGGCTGCCAGTACTGAGTCATTAGAGCACTGCAAAAATGCCACGCCGCATTTAGCATTCCGAAAAAGCACCATGAAGATGGACTTCAGACACTAACCTACCTTGACATCAGCCAGTTGCTTCTCCTTCTGCCAGTTCCACACAGACAGGATGTGGTCGTTGGCGTCATCAACAGCACACAGGAAGCTGCCGCCATTCTACAGGGTCAAAATCAGACTTCAGAACTTTGAAACAAAGGTAAGTTGAACACTATGTGGTGCTACTCACCGACTTGGAGAAGGACAAGCAGGTGACGGCTCTGTCAAACACGCCAAACCCCAGCATATGAAGAGTGTTCAGGCTCACAGAATCCCACACGCGGATGTGAGGCGCTAGAAGCTGAACACCAACACGTGGACCGTGTCAAATGTTACTTGAGTCTGCGCTATACGCAGCTAAAAATGGATGGACGCAATTTGGACACTCCGAAAATAATCAAAATCTCAAATCATTTGGAACCAGAATCGAAACAAGGAACCGGAATCGTTCAAATTCAAATGCCCAACCCTCCTCGTCGCTGCATTTAAAACACTTTAAAAAAACAAACATCTCACATGCTAGCATGAAATACATTTTAGCATGTTCGCCTGTTTGTGTGTTAACTACCTTTCCATCTTTAGTATTTCCCGCCACTTGTCCTGTTGCTATGGTTACCATGTCAGGATGCACACTCAAGCTGCAAAGACAAAGGTTTTCATGTTAGCCTACTGTGTGTGTTTAGAATCAAGCAAGTTAGCCAAATGTGTTTTCATTATCACTTGATGTTTTCAGATATGCAAATGTGTAGTTCAACCTATAGCAGGCTGAACATGGAGTATATCATGTTAGCCTCGAGTATGTTGATTCAACATGTGGCTTACACTCTGGTATGTTAGCCAATATATGCATTTTTGTCATCTAAAGGTCTTTATGTTACATGTGTAGCTTCTGGCTTTTCAGATTAGCATGTGAGATAGACTTGTAGTTTAGCATCTCACCACTTGACGTCATCATTGTGTCCCAGGTAATGTCTTTGCTGCTGTTCATCAGTATTGTACAGGACCACCACGGAGGCATTGAAATAGACGATCTCTCCAGTGGGAAGAAGGTACAAATTGGAGCGGCAGTCGCGCCCGCGGTAGCCGTAGCTGTAGTCACGCCGTTATGGAAAATAAACACTAGCATTGCATAGTATAGAATCTCGATGTGAAATTGTCTGTTAATTACTTTGGGGCATACATCCACTCCTCTCTTAAATCACTGGCTATGGAGAAAACATAAAATAGCTTGGCACAGCATAGTATCTCTGAAATTTTTTGCTAGCTGGTTTTGGTTATGTAGATACTCAACTTTAAGCGTTTGGTTACGTAGTTAGCCTAGCCACTCATAGCATAAGTTACCATCTCCATTGAAGGATACACCCATTCCAGCTTGAGTTTGTGGTCTGGTAGCACCCCCTTGTGGTCTACACTGTAACTGTCTCTCAGCTGGTCGGGCACGTGCATGGTGACCGGACGGCCACGCAGGAACATCCTGACGTAGCCATCCTCTGACGAAGGGAGGAAGAGAGTGGGGGAGATGAAAATTTAAAGATCTAATCTTGCTTAAATCATAATAATACAAGAGATGTCCTCTTACCTGCATTATATGTGCATTCTTTGGATTTACTGAAATTGGGGGGAAAAAAGGGCATGTTAGCCTCCAGCATGTTTGCCAAAACATGGTGTTTTAGCATGTTAGCCTCAATTGTCCAGTTTAGTTTCCAGCATGTTTGTTGAACATGTGCATTAGCATGATAACCTCTGGTACGTTATCCAAACATACCATTTAGCCTCAAGCATGTAAGCCGAACATGCAGTCTTAGCATGTTAGCCCAGAATTTAGCTTTTTCCAAGACTTTCAGTCTTGGAAAAAAAAAGCTAGGAAAAAAGAAAACCCAAGTACATGGGATTGAATGTGTGAAGTCTGAAAAGACATATAAATATGTCTTTGGGAGACGGAGTGAATGAGTTAAGCTTCATATTCAGTGACGATTGTCTTGTTTTTCTGTTCCTTGTCAGGATTGGAATGAAAGTGGTCGACTTTATCCGGCAGTATCCATGGAAATGGTCACTGCACGCCATGCAAAAGGGGGAAAAAGCCTGAGCAACTCAAACAGACTTGTTTTGTCTCCGGTAATGTGTGTGCAGGCGTTCCAGTCCTGGCCAACGAGGCGAGACGTTAATGAGAGCGGTGCATGCTGGGTACTTAACCACAGCAGGTGGGCTCTGGTCCAAATGGAAGGGACCAACACTAGCACCAACTTGACGAGCAATTCTCACAACCAATTAGAAATTGTCCGCTGATTCGCTATTAAGTCATGTGTGCCCATCATCATCATCATATCATAATCCCTCTCTGGACACAGAAACAACGCCTCTTTTCAGAGGTTTGTGTTGTGTTCAAGTGCTCCCCTCATGTTTATTGTTGTTGGAATAATTCATGGGGAGAAAACACTGGACTGCCCCACGAATCACAAAAATCTTGAGTATAATTGACACAATCATTGAAAAACCAGGGATAAACCATGAAAAACGCCCCAAAAACATGAAAAACGCCCAGTGACATACACAAAAAGGTCCAAACACCAAAATGCACACATACCAAAGTGTATCTGCACTCATGGACGTGAGCGCGCACACACACAAGCAACTCAAAATGTCCAAACACAGACACGCACACATTCAGTGTGTTTGTGCTGAGCTTGCACGAAATGCATTATATTGATTAAAGTTATGTGCCCTGCGTTTGTTCCTCATTTCTTCTCACTTTGGATTCAACCAGTTCTTGCATGTGCATGAAATTAACTTCTAGTTATAATGAAATTCAGATTTGAAGGGTGTGACAGACTTCATGTTTTTCTTTGTCGGCCATGTGGGGACGTTAATGCGTTGTTACTTTGCTACTAATGGACTCGGAAATACTACACACACGCGCGCACACACACGCGCGCGCTCGCCACTCCAGTTAATACTTTTTGTGCGTGTCTATTCTGTCGGAGTGAGTGCGTGTCGGTGTGTAATATAATAATCATATTCAAATAACAAAACGCTATTTCCACACGAACTGTTACAATTGGCTGGCAACCGAAGAAAGACTACACTGCCCGAAGACAGAAAGGAGCACTTGAACACAACAAAAATCCATCCTGCATGAAAGGAGCACTTGAACACAACAAAAATCAATCCTCCTGTGTGTGCGCGTACATTAGCTTTAAACTGCTTAATGAGACATCAGTTCCTGCTGCATGAATTATTACCAAACTACACAAGCGAGGAGGAGCACTTGAACGCAACATAATCCACCCAAGTGTGTCCAGGCGGACACCCTCCAGTTTTTGCTCCAGTCAATAAAGCCAGCTATCAGGCGCAAACACAGACGTGCACGGATGCAACCCACTCGCGCGCGCGCACAGTACTTCTACATCGGCCTCAACACAACACGCGCGCGTGTGTGTGCGTGCGTGTTGTTAATCCGCCCCCCACCGCCTCGTCTGTCCAAAAAACTTCAAATTACACTCCACAAACTTCAACCACGCAAGACCGGGATGTAATTGAAAGTGACACTTGCAACATCCTACATTAAAAAACTTAGCCTACAAAAGCTGCACGATGATGCACTAGATTGACTATAATATCGATTTGAAGTTAGTTTACCTGACTGATTTCTTCATGGCGGCCTGCGTCCTCTACAGCAAACCCGTTACTGAGTTACTTGCGTGTTTGTGAATGTGTGCGTGTGGTGCACAGCAACACTTGGACACTTCCTCCTCCAGTCTGCCAACTCATATACTGCTCTCAACCAATCAGCACTCACTTCCTGAACTCAACGATGCCCCACCCACTTTCCAATGAGAAATGTGATGCCATCAGCGGCTGCAACAAGTTCCGCTGCACCGTCTCATGTTTACTTTTCATGGGACAACAGGATAAATTGTCGTTCGAAATGTACAACTTCATCATATTGGCAGTTTATCCAAATATTTTCAACGTGTCACGTCGCAAACTAAAAGCACACAAATGAATAATGTTGAATTATGACTCCGCTTTCGATAAAACGTGAGCAGAAAGTGAGAAAGCGTGATGAGTTCCATGACCGTGGGACATGTGGCTTCTGACTATAATCTCATTAAAAAACGTCTCGTCATGCTGCGCATTTTCTCTCTTTGCCCCCGTCTCTCTCTCTCACTCCCTGTATTGATTCGTTTAATGTATTTGTCTCAGGAAATAATTGGTTAATTAAGTTATTAAGTCTGGGCTTTCCTGCTAAAGCTGCTGCCCCTGTGAGCCGAATCCTAGCGGGGGATGGATGATGTTATTTTAAATCATCAACTGAAACATTATATACTAGTTAGTAGTTAATATATACATTTAACGTTTTGTATTTTTTTTAATGGTTAAATGTAATTAATGGTAAATAGCACTTATCTTAAATGTACTGATGCAAAGTGGAAAAGTGTTCTGTGGTCTGACGAGTCCACGTTTCAAATTGTTTTTGGAAATTGTGGATGTTGTGTCCTTCGGGCCAAAGTGGAAGATAACCATCCGAACTGTTATGGGCGCAAAGTTCACAAGTGAGCATCTGTGATGGTATGGAGCGGAGTTAGTGCCAATAGCATGGGTAACCTACACATCTGTGAGGGCACCGTTAATGCTGAAACGTACACACAGTTTGGGGAGAACATTTGCTGCCATCTAAGTAACATGGACACCCTTGCTTATTTAATTTCATTCCGCACCTGTTACGATAGCGTGTCTTCATTATAGTAAAAAGGTGTTGGTACTAGACTGGCCTGCCTGCAGTCCAAACCTGTCTCCCACTGAAAATGTGTGGCCCATTATGAAGCGTAAAGTACGACAACTGAAACCCACGGTTGTTGAACATCAACCAAGAATGGGAAAGAATTCCACCTACAAAGCTTCAACAATTAGTGTCCTCAGTTCCCAAATATTTATTGAACGTTGTTAAAAGAAAAGGTGACTTAACACAGTGGTAAACTTGACCCTGTCCCAGCCTTTTTTTTGCTAAAAGCAATAAAGTTTATAAGTTCACACTTAAATACCTTGTCTTGGGGGTGCATTCATTTAAATATAGGTTGAAAATGTTTAACACAATGTCCCAACTTCACTGGAATTGGGTTTGTATTATTACCAAAAAATGCATTCGATTGTCTTAAAATATAGATAAGTAGAGTGTGATAAAAGCCAGTAAAGGTTGACCTTTTCCCGCCTGTGGAGCTGCTGGATGAAGTTGTTCGACTTCGACTCTCGGCCGCCGCCGCTTCCCTCCTGGCCAGCGTGAGCCGTTCTGTCGACATGCTCTTCCTTGACAGACACATCATATCTATATAAATATATCTATAGCTTTCTAAGTACCTGTATACTAAGGTATGTACATATCTACCTCTTGATAGAGTGCAGCACGTCCTTCTTGGGTGATGACGGTGATGAGAGAAGGCGTTTGTGTTGCATGTATCCGTTGCTCAGCGGCTTGGAAGGAAGAGTCTGAAGTAGCTGACGAACTGAACACAATGCAACACAGGATACTTTTAGCGCCTCCCGTGACGCTAATGTGTAGGAATGCTAGTGGCAAAATTACGACTCAGATGTACTGTATGTTTTTCTCAATACAGTACATGTAAAGTGTTTAAAAAAACTGTACAAACCTTCGATTGATTGTATTTAATGTTTTAAATATTTTTGTGTATTTCATTCAGTGATTCTTCATACCATAAAACTAACCCCAAATCCTAAATCTAACACCTCAAACCAAAGCCCCAAGCACTAACTTCCCCAAAGATATCAAAAAGAGTTTTTTTTGTGTGTGTTTAATAAGTTCTTGAGGCGGAGAAGCTAGTTAGCCATAGCCAATCTCTTTGTCATAGAACAGACGAATGTATCGTACTCACCCTTTGCGGGCGGGGCTGTACCGGGCAGAGACCTCCTCCCGGTGGCGTGGGCGCCCCCTGGCTGCTGCAAGGTCAGTTTCTGCTCCTCGCAGCAGCCCAGGCGGCGCAAGGCGTCGGCCAAAGCCGCCTTCAGGAGTTGGATGTCGTCCTCCTGAAGCTGAAGCCTCTGCTCGAGGTGAGACACGCGGTCCTCCATGTCCATGTTGCTGGCCGCCGATATGGTGTCGTCTGCAGGGAGGAGCACGGATTTTAGCTGGGGATCCATGGCAAGTTATCAAGCTTGGAAAGGGGTCAAATCAGGCAAAGAAAGGTCACTTATTTGTGGGTCTATTCATGATAGGCATTCCTCCAAATGTTTTTAGGTCAAACCAGCTTCGGGATCGAAATTTTTTGAAAATTCTGGCGAGTGCTACCGAGCCAGAATTGATTATTTCCAAACAAATTGGTAGACTTCCTGTGTCTTTTCGGGCATGGTCCTAAGGACATTTTTTTGGTGGGTTTTGATTTTGCTGTTAGGTCAAACTAGCTTGTGGGGATGACTTCTTTTCGGAATTGTGGAGTGCACAACTGAGCTAAAATGGCCTCCTTCAAACCTAAATGGTAGACTTCCTGTGTGTTTTGAAGCATGGCTTCGAGAGACTTTTTTGAGGCTCCTCTTGTGACAGACACACCTGCTACTTTGGTGTGGCTATGATAAATCACATTTGGCGGCAGAATTTGGGGGGAAATTTTGGAGCGTGCAACTGAGCCAAAGTTTTTTTTTTCAGTCACGATTTCTTGAGCCTTTTTTTGTGGGTCTACTAGTAATAGACTTGCCTTCCAAATTTCACGTCACCGAGTCATACCGTCTTTTGGGGCTGAATTATTTTGAACATTTTAGGACGGACTCATAGAGAGGAACATTTCTGCGTCAAAGCAAAAGGTCACACTTCCTGTGTGTTTTCAGTCATGGGTTCTTGAGACTTTTTTGAGGGTCTATTGATGATAGAGGTGTCGACCAAATTTCATGGTGCTCTATCAAACTGAGGGGGGGTTACTCATGATAGTCTGTGTGAGTGTGTGGGAGGGTCTAAGTTTTCTCAAAGGGTAGTGGAGCAATAAGAACCTACACGAAACCTAATCATGTTTAATAATTCAAAAGTAAACCAAAACAAAGCAACTCTGCTGTTCTTCGGGAGAAAAACAAGTGCATTCATTTTTTACAACATTCATGAATATAACAAAACTCATTACACAAACATTAACACTACCCACCACCTCTAGCGTCCCTTCCTCCACCAAATCGAAACCTTAACCCATCCTCTTTGCGGACACCACCCTTGGCAAAAGTGGATTACCGAGACCAAAATAAATGACATTTTGAAGTCCCGTTCACAGCACGGCATTTAACACACAGCTTTTCCAAAACTCTCTGGGCGTCTGGTCCAATCACGCCACCGATAATGTACACCTGGAGCAGTCCGAGCCTCTTTTGCATAAACCACATCAAGATGGTACACAAATGAAAGATCTACAATGAACCAGTCTATTCAGAACATCTCACTTCCAAAACACAATCGCTACTACGGTTGCTTTGAATACATGGTAAGTGTGCGCACACACACGCACGCACTTTTATGACTGACTTTAAAGTGTTTGACACCACGACTGCTAACGTGCCAACATCCCACTCAATAGCTACCATCCTTCATCTGCCCGTGAGAAGGCAGCGTCGCGGTTCCCATTTCTCGTTTAACCCTTTCAAGGACAGAGGTTACGACAGTGGACAGTTTATCGTGTTATCAGGTTACAAGGTGCATTTTTAAAAATTGAAAAGCGGACCAGCCTTTCTCCCTTTATGGAAGACCTGCTGCTATTACCTCTGCTTCTACGTCGGTGCGGCAGCAGACAAAGAAGACCATCAAAACAAGCTTGAGGGAAATAAATCACAGTTGAATTTGGTTTCCCCGACTAAACACATAATGGAAGATCAGCAACAATGGTTTCTCACGTACGGAGGAGGGATGGCCTTTCCACGCGTGTGAATATATGTGACCTGTGTGTGTCAGAATGTCTTGAAACGCTGTGAGGTTTGTGTCGAAAATAAATGTGTGTATCCGCTGATCCGCAAACGCACATTCGACAAGTCACATGCATAAATGAATATTTACAAATTATAAATCATGATAAATGCACACACAGAATTAAAAAAGTGAAAAATCACACATATTGTTTACACGAGGACGAAACAAATATTTTGGGAGAGCGGGAATTAATCTGTATACTGGTACTGGCAGTAGTTGAGGACTTTCTCTGCGGCATTTGGTCCAGGAGGGCTGAGTGCAGCCTGGCATGGTGTGGCACAATGTGGCATTACTCTGAAGGCGCACCACGCAAAATTGGGACTTGTCTTTATACTGTAAAAACCTGTAAAAATCATTTCTCAAAAATTTGAAACGTAATGGGGGTGCCATCGACAAACCTCAACAGAGCAAGAGGGCAAACACTATACATGAAACAGTGCCACAAAAAAGGTTGACGACATCTGATCTATATCACCTTGAAACACACACACACACGCACACACACACACACACACACAAAATAACATGTAATATCTCCTTGCTATTCATCCAGCGCCAAAGATTGCATCAGGGTGAGATGAGATAAGGTCACATGATCACAGTCAGCAAGTACCATCATGGACACAAAGAGAATGAGGAGGGAAGACATTAATGATGATGATGATGATGATGATGAAGTTGGATCTGGTCCGGCCTACCTGCCATATTGCCGGTTTGCTGGCTGCCGTCCATCAAAGAGTCCGCAGAGCAACAGTCAAGGAGGCGGCACGTCCACTCAGCACAACCCCCCTCTCCCAGCCTCTTCCTCATCACCCGGACCCCCCGCCCCTCCCCGCCCCACCCTCATGCGCCTCCATCACACTTCCACCCCTCCCACCTGTCCTCACACCCCTGTTCCCTCCCTCACTGGACCATTCCTTGAGACCACGCCCACTTCCTGCTTCCATCCCCCTATGGCACTATCGTCTCCTCCCATCGCCTTACACGCACGCAAACGCACACTTGCACACACTGGCATCAGTAGAAACAGGCACCACACGGAAGAGATGCTGCAGGGAGCACAAGATCAACGGCACACATGTACACGCACGTACGTACGCACACAGACACAGAAATCAGTGCAAAAACAAGTGGAAACACACACATTCATGCAAAGTCACGCAAACCATATACGCTCAGGCGCGCGCACACACGTAATTTATTTTAACATTGCTGTCATTGTGTTTTTTTAGAAAGAAAAAAAAACCTTTCAGACATCTGCCTTCAGGCTGGGCGGCACTGATGCCAGTGCTTCCGACACCTTGTTTTGATATGCTACTCTCGCGTGATGCGAGAAGTCACTTCATGGGAAGAAACGATTGACATACGGTTTTATGAATCAATATTGGACTCCAACAATGAAAATCAATTCCATTCAATTAATCATTTTTTTAAAATGCAGCCCTAATCTTCCATGTTCAAAACAGCAAAATGCCGTATATGTAACACACACACATACACACAAAACAGTCTAAATCTTACATTCAAACCAAACAACTCCCTAAACAGAAGTGTCAAATTGCCAATGCGGAGGAAACATTTTTGACTGGCAAATACATTACAACGTACTTGCAAATATTTTTGTACTTGCAAATACGTTCAAACACGTTTGCCAGTCAAAAATGATCACTCTGCATTGGCAGTCCCAAACTTCCGTACAAAACAACAAAACGCTTTAAATCTAACATTCAAAACAGCAAAACGTCGCCTCATGTAACATTTTAGACACACACACACAAAAAATCCTAAATATAACATTCAAACAAGCCATGTTCAATCAATGTAATGGATGGAAAACCACAATGAAGGGAAAACATTAAACGAAGAAAAAAAAGTGGCAGAAATGTAACATGAAAGACAACAGATCTCATTGAATGTAACGTTCTAAACAAAGCGTGCATTGACTTTAATGCTCAAACCATTCAATGTTCCATGATGAAATTACTTTCTTCCTCCTGTCTGATTGGGTAAAAGGCCTCACAGTTTGGGGCTCAAGCGCCAACTGTTGCTTTGGCATGCACACCACAGCCAGGCAATACATTTTCAAGTTGTTTTGAAAAATACTTAAGTACAGCAGCAAAAACAAATTAATCTCGACGCAAATGCAACCAGAGACGATTCAACCTCATTCGACGCTAATGCATATGAAAAATGTCTCCTGACTTACTGCACATTTGACACCAAACTGTCAAAATGACAACTGGAGCTAACACAAATCAACTGAGCATATTGTGATCTTATTAACTGACATTCATATATTGTCCAAATGTGGAAGGGTTGATATTATGGCATAAAATCTGCACCTTTATTTATTTGTTTATTTTTTAAAGCAACACGTTTAATTTGAGATGAAAACGAGCATTTTACGGGGCTTTAGTTTACATCTGATGAACATTTAGTATATTTTTGATGTTTGATGCCGATTTGAATGGGTGGGAATTCAGAATAAAAAGCCACGGATGTGCTAATTATGGACTGTGTTGCATATTATGTTTCGCGGTGTGTGAGCGTGTGTGTGCGCGCTGACCGTTGTTGTTGCAGTACTGCATGAGCAAGTTGTTGCTGTCGTACAAGCTCCCGCACGAAGACATCAACATTTTCCTCCTGTCCGATTCGCTTCTTCCGTCCATCCTTTCTTTCTTTATGTCCTCCTTCCTTGTCACCTTTACCTGCTGCCGCCTCACGCTGTCCTTTCGGATTGAGTCCAAGTCAAATTTACACGCGGAGCCAAACTTCCGGGGGGACCCTTTCAAAGTAAGAAGACACTAGAACGGCCTTTATTTAGTCATCTGACATACTGTATTTTGTTGTGTTTAGTCTTTGTAAAGGACTTCATAAACCTTAATGTTATACCCATTCATCCATCCATTATTCAACCCGCTTATGGGTTGCAGGTGCACTGGAGCCTAATTCCAGCTCATAAGAAAATTTTACCATATCTGGAAAACGTACCGAGTTGTATAACCCACAACAGGTTTCAAATCCTACTTAGTAATCTTAACCCACGAGTGAGACTGGAAATATCCTTAACCTTGTTTAAAAAGCTATACTAGATTTGAAACCTAACATTAAAACTAAACCGTCTAAATCCATCAATTGATTCTGGCAAAATAATAATAAAGTGTGAAGTCCTATTTTAAAAAAGCAGGTTCGATTTTATTTCAAAACCCACCCATTTTGTTTGCAATTATTATCTACACTTGAAACTATCATTTCCCGTTCCTACCATGTCTTGATAACTCACTTAACAACCCGCAAACAAGGTTTGAACGCTTTGCAAGGTTTTAATTTGTGAAAGTCTAACGTTGAAATCATAAACCTTGTTTGGAAGCCTAACGCGGGTTTAGAACCTTTGTTTCATTTTAATTTGAATAGCACGCATTTTGTGGTTCTGGGTTGCTTTCCGTTAATTTGACGAGTCTTCTTCGCGTCCATTTGCCGCGTGCAGCACAATCCTGCTGTTTCCATGGCAACACCAGCCTTCTCATGTTCACCAGTTGAGGCAAACCGCGTCATGTGTCCGTGGTACAATTACCAACAGCGGAAGTGTCACAAAGACCAAGCTCATGCCGTCGCTAGTAAATAATTCACACGTGTTGCTAATTGACCCCAAAGACCAAATGGGCAATGAAGACAAATCAAAATGACGTTTTAAATGTTGAGTATTTTTTTTTTTAACGACATTCACCATTAATTACTTTAAATCAGTGGTTCTTAACCTAGGTTCGATCGAACCCTAGGTGTTCGGTGAATCGGTCTCAGGGGTTCGACCGAGTTCTGCCATGGAGGGGACTCAACATGTCAGTTAGGACACGCCCAGTTGGCCATCACTGGCTGCCGATTATCACATACATTGCTTGTCCAATCAGTGCTGTGGGAAATTTAGTTCGCTACATAGTCAACGTGACTGTCGTGACAGTACTTTTTTTTTCAATATACTTATCTCTTGAAATTGTATTTACTTTTTTCAGTTTTTAATAAATGCGTTTTTTTAATATCTTGAATTTGTAAAATATATATATATATATTTTTTTCACTCATGAAGGGTTCGGTGAATGTGCATATTAACTGGTTGGGTACCTCTAAAAAGGTTAAGAACCACTGCTTTAAATACTCTTCATACATTGTATTTTGAGCGGAGCGATCGATTTATGTTGCAGTTATTGAAGTGACCAGCTGAGGGCAGCAAATGTCCCTGTTTTAAATGAAAACTTTTTTATTTTCTATTAATATTTCATCATCGCAAATGAACGCAATAATAAATCAGTGCTTTAAGTAATTTTAAAATATATAATTCCAGTGTACTTTCACGCAGCACGGCAATATTTTTTTTCAATTAAAAATCTTTGCAGACCCTTGCTATCAACATTTCCAAGAACGAGAAGCACACCTGCATGTGCTGACAATGACGTCACATGGGGTTATCATTCCCTATTTCATTTCTTACCTATAGGTTATGCTTAAACCACAATAAGTGTATCATAAACTCCAAAAACATATGTAAACAATATATAGATTTATTCAGATTATTATTGAGTGTGCTTTAATGATGAGGCCTGACTTGGACATATTTATTCTGATATTTTGTTGTAATTTTCACACTTGCATTGTGGTACACAAAGTAACACACAATCCCCGTTGTGCTGTGCAGAAAAAGCAGGACTCTATCATCAAATGTCTTTTGTCAATTTGGCAGCTTTTTTCCAGTTTCCGGTTCTTTCTGTGGCAGCACTAGATATAGGCTTGGCATATAAACTACTCATTTTGAGAAAATAGATAGACAGAGAGATAGATGGGTGAATAGACAGACAATTATATAGCCAAGATGACAGATTATCGACAGGCAGATACCCCTGGAAAGAAAAAAAACATTACATTTCCAAAGCAAAGTGTTTTTATTTTCTCGCAAATCCCAGTGACTACACAGACGCTGATGACACCATCAGCTACCAAAATGGAACTCATACTCTCTGTATTTACACTGCATTACCCATTATGACCTATCATTTCGCCAGTGATGACGTCAATGCAACGCGCAAGGCAAGGAAGGCACTCAAACCAAATAATGACTGCTGTGATGTTAGCAACAAAAGAAAACGTTTGAGAACAAGATCCGCAGGGGAACATTTATGGAAGGTCGGTCACACTACAAAGTTATGTCCTGCTTCTGAGATGCAAGCTTGTTGCTCAAAACGATGGGGACAATATTTTCAACGTGCAAGAGATGTTGCGAGGAGGACGTTAAATAAAACTAGCTAGTGTTAGCTACTCTAGTCATCACGTTGTCATATGTAGCCATGTTCTACTACTTTAGACACCATTTGTGACACTTAACATGAGAAAACATTTTAGGAATGTTGACACACATGTCGTAGTATGTGATGTAAAACGAACTACTTTTCGTGTTAGCTAGCCTACTCAACTTTTCACGCAGCCATGCCAGCCTTGCCCTTTTGTGGCTCAAAAACACAAGTTAAAAAAAAAAAAATCAATGTGCAAGGAATGATGTGACAAACAAGAAGAGTCTAAAATGTCATAAAACTAGCTTGCTTCCAGTGTTAGCTGGCCTTTTTTTGCCGACATGTTAATACGGCAGCATTGAGTAGCATGTTAACTATGTTCTACTTCTTAAGATGTCATTTTGTCACAAGAAAAACCAAGAAAACATTTGGAAGGTGCAAGGAATGTTCTGTGTCATAGTGTCTTAGATCTTGATGAAAAACTAGCTATTCGTCGGTCCCAGTGTTAGCTAGCCTAGTCCTTTGGTTCTGCTTTATGAAAACCATTTAGTAACTCAAAAACATGAAGAAAAAAAAGCTGGAGGAACATCTTTACAAAGACTAATGGTATAAAATTCATAAAACTAGCAAGTTGTCGTCACCAATGTTGGCTAGCCTCTTTATGCAACACTTTAACATGCCAGTATTAATCGAGATGCAGCTACATGCTACTTCTTGCATGCCAAGTTGGCTCTTTTTGTCTTCTTATGCTCACTACAATACTCAAAAATGTTATGTAAAATGTTATTCGTGCTAGCTAACCTTTCTTTGCGAAATGCTAGCATGCCATCACTGAGCAAGACTTGAATTATCTCATTACCTTCTCATCAAGGATTTTTTTTGTCAGTATTTGTTTGAATGGATCAGACAAAAAAACATTTCTACAAATTTAAGCAGAAGGATTTAATTTTGGTGCATATGAGATTTGTATTCATATTTTGAGGGTATAGCGTACAAACGTTAATGACAAAATTTAGATACACAATCATATATTTGGGCTTTGGTTGAGGTTTCGGCTCTAAAGAGTGTCTTGTTTGTTTGTAGTGTTACCAATTTCAAATGCGCCTGATTGTCACTTCACTTGTGCGCCATCAAACTACAAAAAAAAAAAAAAACAAAAAAAAAAAAAAAAAAAAAAAAAAAATATATATATATATATATATATATATATATATATTCTTAATTGCATAATCACTGATTGGTTAGTGTTTTAGAGCTAAAACCTACAGTACATGTGAATCAACATTCTGTTCCAGTCAGGAAGAAGAAACAAAGGAAGAAAGGATAGGTTTGCGTACTGCCCCCTGCTGCTTGGGAGGGGACCCGGGACGTACCAGCTAGTTCTGCTACATGATGAGCACATTTCTATGTATAAAAATAACAACACATATGTACTGTGCTATACGGCAAAGCCACGCTTGCTATTGTTTGGTATCAAATCACGTTTGTTGCTCATGTAAGGGAGGGAAAATAAAGCACCGTTTATAAAGTTGACGTAAATCGTCACCGCTGTATCAAATATCAGCTTCATCTATTTTCGTTTTTGTACAAAACTTGTGTGATCTAAAAAGTGAATTTAAAAAACAGCACGTATGTACAACCAGCAGCCACAACATGAGTGTGTGTATGTGTGTGTGCGGCTGCATATTTGAAATATTTTTTATACTAAAGTCATTAGATTGCAGTCATGTTGTGGCTTGCTTGTGTGTGTGTGTGTGTGTGTGTGTGTGTGTGTGTGTGTGTGTGTGTGTGTGTGTTGACAGTGCTTGAAAAATCATCATCACATCAAATTATCTTAAACATTAAAATCAAATCAAGATCACATGATCATGACACTCCTCACACGTGCACACATAAAAGCAACAAAATCAACTCCAGTGTTTACCTCTGACTTCATGTTTTGCTTTTTTTTCCCGCTGTCGTGTGTCTCTCAGTAGTCAAAATCCAGGTGGGACTGGGACCGGGCCCAGGGTCTCCCGTCCGCTCTCAAAATCCAAGCCGGGTCCAAATAATAATAAAGGTTCCAGGTTAGGCAGGTTACAATACAGTGTTCTTTTCATTAGCAGTAAGAATCGTACTTGAGGAGTGAACAACAACTCACTCACACACTCAAGCCCAAATTATTGTTTTGTATCCAGGGCAGAAATGATGCCCCCCTCCCACAGTAGAAAAGCCCAAAATGTACAAGTAGTCCTCATCTGATGCGGTTTTGCCTCATGAGGGGCACGATGCAGGACGGCGGGCCAGCCTTGCTGAGGAAGCTGTGCTTCAGAAGCTCACTCGCGGATGCGCGTTGGGATGGGTCACGCACCAACATGCGGTCCAGGAAGCCCTTCAGCACGGGTGACACCTGGAAAGAAGTATCATTTTATCACGCTGATAATAATCTCATTCACATAATTCTAAATATAACAGATACAAATAATACTATATATAAGATAATGAAATCATTTTATTATAAAAACATTTTCAACAAATACAGTATTTAGCATTGACAGCACCTTGTGCAAGTTCTTGAGTTTGGGTGGCAGATTGTCTCGGATCATCTTCATGGCCTTGAGTGGC
This sequence comes from Hippocampus mohnikei, assembly GCA_026261675.1. NCBI lineage: Eukaryota > Metazoa > Chordata > Actinopteri > Syngnathiformes > Syngnathidae > Hippocampus > Hippocampus mohnikei. The sequence goes on along the minus strand of JAKGUB010000346.1, from coordinate 4,385,584 downwards.
GGCTCGTTGAAATACGGCGGCTCCCCGTCCACCATCTCGATCACCATGATGCCCAGTGACCAGATGTCCACCTAGATGGGAGGGAGGAACCAGAGAGATAAAAAGTGGAGCGAGCGTCTTCTGGGTGGCCAGACAGGAAGGGGGGGGGGAGGCGAGAATGATACCTCGGGTCCATAAGGAAGTCGTGATATGAGCTCGGGCGCCATCCAATACGGTGTGCCCACCAGAGACTTCCTGCGCTGCACATCCTTCGACACCTGAGCGCAGAAACCAAAGTCGGACAGCTTCACCTGCACACAGGCACACATGCAAAAAGTAAGCATCAGCCACTTTATTTTTTCCGGCCAACTTAAAGGTGACACATTCAGTAAACGGTAACATGACGTAAACATTCTACGCGTTGTACCCGGCCGTCGTGCGTGAGCAGGATGGAGTCACTTTTGATGTCGCGGTGGATGACTCCTTGCGTGTGCAGCACCGACAAGGCCTTCAGGACGGACAGACACACGGTGGCGATCTGTTCCTCGTTCATCCTGGAGCAAAGTGGGGAGGATGGCAGGTTTGAACAAAACAATCAAGTCAAAGTAACATAACAGGACTGTTTAGCACTATTCAAGAGGCTTACTGTCACAAAACCTTTTGTGATGGCATAACCTTTATGGTGAATTGAAGGGCAATGGAATTGACTTGACACTGAATCTTGTTGAGTTACTTTCCGATTTGCAGAGGGGTCCTCGGTTCTCACCTGGTGTGCGTCACAATGTCTGTGAGCGCGCCTCCCTCCAAGAATTCCATGACCACCCAGAGCTCGTCACCCACCAGGTAGCTGTTGTACATCTCAACCACGTTTTCATGGTGGTAGTCACGCATGATCACCACCTGACACGCACAAAGAGTTGGTGAGGAGATACATTGTACATATACAGTGCAGCTGGAATGTTTTCACAGAGCTTCACTTTTTCCACATTTTGTTTGGTTACAGCCTGACTGCAAAATGGAGCAAATTCATTTTTTCCCCTCAGAATTCAATACACGACAACCCATCTTCACATGAATAAGGTTTCATGTATTTATTTGCACAATTCATCATATTTTTATTACTACTGTGACATTAACTTAAAAACAACTTGAGGAATGATGCTATTCGGCTAACGATTGGAAAAAAATGTCCAAAACACTTTTTTCATGTAGTGATTGTGGGGAGTTGTGTGCAGAATTTTGAGTTTACAAATGAACATAATTTGAGAAAAAGGCTGGAACACACTGTATGGCGCATTTGCAAAGTATTCACAGTGGTTCACTTGATGTATATTTAATTGGTTATTTTCTAGACATTTGCAAAAAAAAAAACGTTTTTACATTGTCATGATGGGGTGGAGAGAAACAAGAATAAATGTAATCCATTTTCCAATCAGGCTGTAACAGAACAAAGTATGGAAAAGGTGAAGCTCTTTAAATATTTTCCAGATTCCCTATAAGATCTTAGCCATTACCTCATTGAAGAGCAGCTCTCTGCGCTGTTGCTTCCTCAGGTCCATCTTCTTCACGGCGACCAATTTTCCCGTCGTCTTGACGGTGGCGATGCACACGATGCCCGTGGACCCCTCTCCGATCTTGATGTAGTGGTCCAAGTAGGTGCGCGGGTCGCCGGGATCCACCACCATCTGCAGAGCCGTCCGGAACTGCTCGTGGGACACCCTCTGCGGCTCTCTCTGCGGGGAGCGGGCGTCGGGCGGCGGCAGGACGGAGGGGGCTGGTGGCCGTGGAGCTGGCACGCTGGGGTGAGGGGTGTGCGGGTGTTGACCCACCTCTGGCGTCAGGCTGGGATGCGACGAGGTGTGGTGAGGGTGTGGCTGGCCGATGGGGGGCTTGGAGCCGGAAGACCCTCGGAGAGGCACGGAGGGGCCGTTTTGAGAGGATGACTCGTGGGGACGCACTGGCTGGAAGGGAGACAAAGACGAGCATTGTCACAAATATGTGAAAATACAAGCGAGGACCATGGGAAGCAGGACAATTAAGGAGAGGAAGATAAAGATGACAACTGCCAGCATTAGGGAGGAGAAGGCCATGAAAGCTTGAGGTCACATTCAGATTTTGTCCTGTAATGCTTACCGGCCCAGTGGGGCTGCGCCCCCCGTCGCTCTCCGCCCTAGGATACGTGTTGAACGGCCGCGTCGTCTGCTGAGTGGTCTTCATCACACCATCGGTTACAGTCAGGTTAGGGGTGCGGATGTTGGGCCCTGAGAGGGGTCTCTTTTCCCGGGGGGACTGTGGGCTGCCATCCCGCACCTGGTAGCTGGACTTTGGCCTGTGTTCACCATGCGGATCGCGGCGGACAAGCTGATCCTAAAGATACCAAGTGTTACAATAAAGAACACAAATATTAGGGAGAAAAAAAAACATTACATCAAATCTCAACTCAATTATATACGTAGAACACTTTAAAACAACCACCGCTGTATACAAAGTGGCGTAGATGGAGCAAAAATAATTCATACAACAACAAACAATAAATGTATAACAAAGACAGAAGAAAGCAGAAAAACAGTAAAACTAAAAATCAAGACTCATGCTGAGACAAAGGCCAAAGAATAAAAATGAGTTTGAAGACGAGTTTTAAAGATGGGCAGCGAAGAGGTTTCCCGAACGTTCAGTGGGGGGGCATTCCAAAGAGAGGGACCAGCAATGGATAAGGCTTGATCCCCTCTGAGCCTCCGCTTAGTTCTCAGTACCTCTAATCGTGTCTGGTCCGCAGACCCGAGGCACTGGTCAGGTGCGTCCGGGCAGAGGAGCTAAGAGAGGTAAGGTGGAGCGAGGCCATTCAAAGATTTGAAAACAAATAATAGGATCTTAAAAATAACTCTAAAATGTATAGGGAGCCAGTGAAAGGATGCCAGAGTAGGAGTTACGTGCTCTCTGTTATGAGTACCAGTCAACACATAAGCAAGCAGCATTCTGGACCAACTGGAGACGCTTAATGGAGGATTGTCTGCCTCTGAAGTAAAGTGCATGACAGTAATCCAACCGAGATGTGACGAAGGCATGAATTATTTTTTCTAAGTGTTCTTGAGAAAGGAGAGTCTTTACTTTAGCCAGCTGCCTAAAATGAAAGAAGCAGGAGTTAACAACGGCAGCAATTTTATTGGTGCCGGTCCAATTTAAAATCACCTATCGGAGAAATTGAAAAATATCTGGGGGAAAAAAGGACAGTACAGTATTTTGGAATAAAACATGGTTTTTAAAGAAAAATATGAAACTTTAAATATTACGGGGGAAAAACCTAATATTCACAAAGTTGGGCAGAAAATATTTTTAAAAGAGATATCAGTGAGAAAAAACAATGGGGCAGAAAATGCGTCTCTATCCGGGGTCTAACCTGGTTCTGGTCCCGATGCTGTCTGTCTCTGTGAGGAGGTGGTGGTGGGGGACCGGATCCTGGTCTGTCTCTGTTGCCCCGGCCTGGCTCTTGGCCTCGGGGCTGCTGCTGAGGCCGAGCGTGGATCCCATCTTCTCGCTGGGAGCCTCGGACGGGGTGCTGAGCGTGGCGGGGGTCACCTTGGGGGTCCGACCCGAGGCGCTCTCTGTTAAACAAAACACAGAAGTGGTTTCCAAGGTTCCTTTGATGTTTATTTGAATTACATTTGTGGAGTGGAGTACAGTGGTCCAGTTCACTGGCCCCAGAAAATGGATGACAGTAGGGCTGAACAACTTTGAAAAACAATCAAATGTGATTTTTTTTAACCCAATAAATTTTACGAATGCAATTTAACATGGGATTATTTTTGGAAAATCTTCCACAAATTGGATTGCAGCAAAACCAGTGGCCGACAGTCAGCCACTGATAAAAAAAAAATGGTTGCAGAACCCTGCACATTACGTGAAAGTTTGTTGTGTTAGCATTAGGCGGCTCTGAAGTCTGACTTTAATCATGGCTTCTGGCTCACCTGTCAGACTGTGAGGGCTGTCGTTGGTGGGGGTCTCCGTTCTCCAAGCGAGGCTGCACGGGGGGGCTGCCCCGCCGCAGTGAGTTGGAGCGAGTCACTGACATGGTGTCAAACTCATCCAGAAGCCAAGTCAGAGAGCCGTCCGCCCCCAGCTTCGTGCCGCGTACAATGGTCTGAAGACAAAGAAGAATTAAACAATGACAAGCCGTGTCCAGAGAGGGTCCTCGGTTAACATCGGTCCCGATATGCAAAGTGTGGAGGTTAAAAACTAGTTTGCTGGTTATGTCATGTGCCACTAGAAGACATGCTAAGTGAGTGTCGCACATTTGAAAAATACAGGAATGTAGTAATAATAATGAAAGTAGTAAATATAGCCTGAGACATTATTCAATTATTACTCAAATATAAAAAAGCAGTAGTTTAAAAATTCAATTGACAAATATTACTAAAAAGGAAAAAGAAATGAAATAAAAAAATGAAACATACTACACAAAATAAATATTTAAAAGATTTGACAAATCCCCCCAAAATACACAACTACTAGAAAACAATTACAAAACTATAATCCCAAATATATTTGTGTGAAAAAATGCACAATTACAGGGGGAGTCCTTAAATTAAGATGAAAATTTGTGAGGAAAAAACGTGTCAGCAAATTCTGTGAAAAAGGAAGAATATTAGATGACAAATACTATAAATATATTAAATGAAAAATATACCAACAGCAAAGAATATTAGAAGAAAATGAACAATACTATAGAAAAATAGAAACATATCCAATTCAAAAGATGAAAGGTTATAAATATAGACAAAAATTACACAAATCTTGAAAATTACACAAATGACAAAAAATAGAAAACTATTGGATGAAAAATATGCAAACTAGAAAAAATAACATTTTAGAAAGAAAACTACATAAATACACAATTACTAGGAAAAGTAGAAAAATCCTCAGCAACCCTATTTATTGTTTTAACATTTGATGGTATTCATATTTATGGACTAATAGGGGATTACATACAAATACTATATTAACTATACTTGGAACTCCGAGGTAAACCGAGGACCCCGCCCCCCCCTACCCTGCAATCAGTTTTTAAGCCACAGTACTCATCCCACCTTGTGCGGCTCCATGGTAGTGATTACAGTGGCGTCGATGAAAGGCTTGGGCCTTTTGGCCGTGTCCTCGATGAGTGACTGCCATTGGCGGGGCAGGCCCACAAACTTCTGCTCCTGTTCGTCAAAGTCTGTGTGCACGCGGTGCTCAAAGTTGGACGGCGCCGAGATCTGGATGCGCGACTTCTTCTTCTTGGTGAACATGGTGGCGGCCAGGACGGCAAACGGCCGAGCATCAGAACTGCAGGGAGAGAAATGGTGACGTCAGGGTGTGGAAATCAGATGAATGCGTCACACAGATGTTCCACACATGCAGTGAGGATGAAGCACCTGCATGCTGAATTTGCCAAAAGCTTTTTTTCGACTTTGGTTTGAAAAACAAATGTTATTCCCAAAAGAGATGGATACTCCTGGAAAATTAAAATACTGTAGTAAATTGAAAACTGCACGGCGGATCCAGAGGACAACAGCATCGAGTCCAAAAACGTGAAGATTTGGACCGTAAACAATAGAGGCTCGGACAGTGAAAGATAGGAACTTACAGAACAAGGTCCTGGAACATCAGACAATGAAGGAAGGGAATATGCAGGCTCAAACAATGGAAGGCAGTAGCGAGCAGTTGGCTGCTGAGTCACACTGACAACACGTGAGTTTAGCAGCACTTTGATGACAGAAAATACTTAAGACATGTCAGCCTGTAGACAGTCCTTAACCATGGGGCTTCTTTAACCATAATTAAATTGTAAGTGTATTTATAGAGTTAACAGCTCACAGTGAAAACGTGTGGTCGCTCTGCAGTTACATGCCTTTCTGCTCAGCCAGTGATTTTGTTGACAGCTTATAAACCTCCCTCGTTACTGCATCACCCGCCCTCCTACTTTCATTTACGGTAAAAGCCTGTTTATCGCCAGAGATACGTTCCAGACTAACTCCCAATAGGGAATAATCAGGGACATAGAGAGACCAAATTAACTAGTCATCAGCCAATCACGGGCCAGAACAGACAACCTCATTTATAAAGCAGAGAACATGCAAACTTTCAAATAACTACTATTTTATCAAACACAGCAGCAAGGCATACAAACAGAACACACAACAACACTCACATGTTCTCTCTCCTCTAAAGGGACGACGACTACTGTAGAAATTTAGTAGCAGTTAGGAATGGGCGATTTACCGGTTTCAAGGTATGTAAAAAGTCAGCGTTTCAAAACCACTAATACCTTTCATCAACGTTATTAGGCAGGTTTTTTTTTGTTGTTGTCAGTGAAGGCAAAGTAACATCCCCTCCCCCTCCCGTTGCTGGTGCGAGCAGTCTGTGAGCCTGAGGACTATTACCGTTGTCTAAAATCCATCCATCCATTCGTTCATTTTCCAATCTGCTTATCCTCACAAGGGTGGCATGGGGTACTGTAGCCTATCCCAACTATCTTCGGGCAGTATCAACTCTTGAAATCTGTAAAGTGTTCAGTGTGAAGGGATGAATGGTCATGAGACTACTTTGAGTATTGGCGCTTTGGTAGTTGAATAAATGAAATCAATGAATAGTTATTTGAATAATTGTGATTTCAATCGCAATGAAAATAATCCAGATGATTTTTTTCCCCATAATCATTCAGCCTTATTTGTTTACGAGGCAGATGTCAAGACTGGCAACGAGCATGGCTAACATCAGCTCATTTCATGAATGATTGTGCGGCAACACTGTGCTCCTAATTACCCATAATCCCGCTCCTGGACCACCACAGATCCCACCCCTCTATCAGTCGCATCTTCGCATGGCCGAGCAGTGAGAAAGGATGTCAAAAATCATCTGAGGTGCACAGTGACCTCATTCCACTTCTAAACATGGATGGATGAAGAGACGGGTGGTCCACAAAACAACATGAACACAATGTACACACTGTGCTCTTACTACAACATATGGAGAAAAAAAAACTGCAGCATCCCATAACAAATCGTGTTGTACAGTACATTTGCAAAGTATTCATTCACACTTCCCTTTTTCACGTTGTTATTTTATCGCCTTATTTTTCAAAATTGATTCAAGATTTGTTTTCGTCTAAATACTTCATGCAGCCTTGTGAATACATTCCGGATGCACTACACAGAACTTCACTTTTTAAAAACTGTTTTCAACAATTTATTCAATTTTTCAAGAAGGTGGTGACACAACAAAATGTGTGAAAAGTGAGGCGCAGTGAATACGTCCCATATGCAACGTACTTGCTAATTATCTGACAATCAGTGCATGAGCTCACCTGTCATTCGCTTGAAGTTTTACCGTTCTGCAACCTGTCATTGAGCGCGGTAAAACATCGATAACAAGTAGGGCATTTTCGTATTGACACGTGAGGTGATTTTCAGTTGGAGGCTCTTCAGAGACATATCTGACATAGCTAGCCGTCTGACTGCCAGAATCATACTCGCCTCAGCAGATAAGGCCGACGTAAACAACTCACCGCGCTTGTCCTTGTTAGAACGCACTCAAGGACAAAGCCGCGGCTTGACTTTCAAAACCAGACAGACACTTGGTGAAATCATGCTTCTAATCTGCAGTGGTTTGAAACGGAGAAAATGTGATCATAATTAGACTAGAAGCAGAAAGAAAATAAGCTACGTCAAGGCAAGTTCACAAGTGATGATCTCAAGTTATTCTGCGAAGAGTTTGTGGATGTCACGATTGCGACAGTTTTATCCCATCGTTATCATTTCCATCATTTGACAGTAAAAAAAAAAACAGATGTGAGTCATGCTAAAGAGAGCTTGTGTAGACAGAAGCGCACACCAGGGTTTTTTTCCCTAACTTTTCAAAATAGGAACAACAGAGGAAGGAGGACTGACTCAATGCTTCAAAAAGTGTGGTTGAAAAGCCCCCAAAAGCAGGAGATTTCAACTCGTTCAAATATGCACAAGCAGGCAGTGTCAATGTCATGTAAAAGTAATGTAAATACATCAGAGGGCTGGAAGTCCAAACTGCGCCCCTTGGTTAAATATCAGCAAGGACAAAAGTTTGACAACTTCTCTACTATAGATGCGGAAGATATCAATGGGTTGCAGTACAGCTGTATAAGCACAATGATGAACATTTTAAAAATATATAAAAGAACAACATATTTGAACATTTTCTGACTATGTAATTTTTTTTATAAAGTTACAAGTAAAATAAAAAGCAAAAAAAAAGGATTAAACTTATTCTGATGGGTTCGGGTTTTTTCCCTTTTAAAAAATATTATCTTATCACATTAATGGTGTTTTTAAAATAATTTCTGGATGACTAAACACTGTTGACACACCCAAGAAACAACGAAAAAAAGGGTCACATTTCATAAGAGGTAAGTTTAACCCACAAAATACCAGTAGGATTTTAAATGGCGGCCTAATGACATGATTGAGGCTAATGACAAGGGACTTTTGTTAACCATTTAAAAGTTCTAACGAGACACTTTGGGCATCTTAACAGGTGAGTGTGAAAACTAGCGTGTACACGTAAACACATACACATTCACCACAAGTCAATGTGCTTTAAATAAATAAAAACATGTGACACTTACTTCAATAAACACAAACACACAACAACCTCAAAGCTGAAAAAATAAATCACACAGGTTGGGTTCGGAGCAGGAAGTCACAAGGCTTCTTTCAAACAAAAGCAAGCGTGGCTGGGGCCAATGGCAGCAAGCTTTCAGCGGCAGGTTGTGGAATGTGGGGTAACCAATGACACACGCACACGCAGGTCACAAGGTAAAATGTGCTATGAGGAAAGTTAGTATCTCATGCTACCGTCATCAACTCATCACATGACACAGCAGCAGTAAGAGTGACTCATCAATCCTCAACTTTCAATCATGATGGACTGTAGGCTGATACTGTACTGTACTTCAAATCCGTAAAAATGCTGAGTCAGTCTTAATCTTGTCACTTCATGTCAATGCCATTTATACTTGGGCATATACAGTATAGTGGCCTTAGATCAGATCCTTGAGGGAGTCCAGCTGCAGCTATGGAATACTTTGGTATTCGGATATCTGATTGGTAATTTGAATAATCAAGTATTTGGATTAAAACACTTTCCAGTGTTCCCACAGTGCTTCCAAAATCTAGTTGCGACATTCCTACAGGAGTCCTTTTTTTTGCATGATTAAAGATACAGAAGACAAAAGAAAAATAAAATTTCGACTTCACGGTCAACTGGTTTTCATTTTTAGATATTTCAACGTTACAAACTAATTTAAACTATGCTTAGCAGCACACTATTTGCCTGTCTAGAAACATTCGTGAGAACTTAGATACATTTCTCCCTTTAAATTTTCGACAATGAGATGTGATGTCAGGTCCACAGTTGCGATTTTATGAACTAAAAGAGCACACTCGAGAAGACCTGGTTTATTCAAATCAACTGTGTCAGGCTGTCAGCATTAGTGGGTTGAGACATTTAGATCTACTAACTTGAGCACTGCTGGCGTTGCTAGCGCTGCAAGCAGATAGAGCTAAATGCTGGCAACAGGCACCATATAATACAATGTCACCATAATTAATTTGTTTAGCCCCTTTAATTAGAGATTGAGCAATTTTTCAGGACAGTGTTGTGTTGTCATCGGCGGCAGCAATTTGTGACAGCAACAATCACCCACTAATTTAGACAGCGTTGTGTTGTCATCGGCAGCAACGATTTGTGACAGTTTGTTTGTTGCAGGGGGTGTCAAACACATTTTTGTCGTGGGCCACATTGTAGTTACGGTTTCCCTTGGAGGGCCGTTATGAATTTTGGGAAAACATATAAATGTTTAATCACCTCCGCATATTACATACACAGCGCACAACAAATTGATGGATAAGTAGTTTTGAAATCAGAAGTCAAGAATAATGGCTATTATTTTGGATTACATATGACAATTTGAAATTTTGGTTCAGTGTTTAGCAAGCATCATGGAACTTGACATGCTTGATTTGCTTTCGCGGGCCACATAAAATGATGTGCCGGGCCAAATCTGGCCCTCGGGCCTTGACTTTGACACCTGTGATGTATACGTAAATAATCGGGTACTAGAAGTAGGAAAAATGTCGTGACCATTTTTTGGAACCAAGATACTCAAATTACTGGACCCGTTTCAGCCCTACAACTATCACTTTGAAACTTTCCAGTGTTCCGACAGTGCTTCCCACTCTAGTTGTAGCATTCCTACAGGAGTCCATGATTATCCTCACATACTTCTCTGGTGCTCCTCTCTTGCAATCCTCTCTCACCTTGTATCATAGGCTTTCTCTAGGTCAATGAATGCCAGATGCGGAACTTTCAGCTTCTCCTTGCGCTTTTCCCTAGTTTATCTGCATTTGTTGTACCCAGGTCTTCCATGTACACTAATTGTTGTCTGTAAATGACACCTTTTGATACAGAACAGCAACAGAAGGGAAATGTCAAATTTTTAGAGCTGTCAAACGATTAAAATATTTAATCTAATTAAAAACTCAACTGTCATAATTAACTCAAATTAACTAAAAATTAATCATGATTACTCACGCATTTTTTATTATTTCTGAATTTCCTTTTATATTTTTTGTCCTATTTTCCCCCATTTTAATGGTCTCATCAACATGAAATCATGGATCAGTTTTCTATGTGCAAAATGCAAATATTTACTGAAATAATTTCGATTTTCAATTTTACATGAACATTTTTCACTTGGAGCAGTTATTCACGTCATCTCTCACACAATATTACTGTCCATCAACAACAGTGAAAAAAATAATTTGTCACACAACAGCTGCTTGAACAGCTCTTTTTATGGAATCAAAACAGCGCAATATAAAGTGCACATCTAAGGTAAACTAGTACTCTTCACGGCCCCCTGAATAGGGATTGTCGGTCAGCATGGAAGGATCTCTCGTTCTGTACTTTTTTGATCATTTATTGGAGCACTTTGCAGCAGAAGTAGTAGTAGTAGTAGTTGTAACAGAAGTATCAGAAGCAGGTAATAACCTAAACTACACATAAATGCAGTAAAAAATTAATATATCTATCTTTCTGCATCACAATGTAAATATGTATATAATTTACATTAATTAATACCTTTATTTAACAATAGGTTTAATAAATAATTTAATCAACCCTGATTTCACTATGTATCATTATCGTCATCATTATTCATTGTTTTAAACGTAAGAAACCATACAACACAAACATAAAGTCGAATCGAACAAAAGAACTACAAGTCCCAATACTCAATCCCGGAAGTGGAGCGCCGGCATGAAACCCAAGCTGAAACGCAATTTACTTCGTTTAAACGTCAGATTGCAGACGGACAAACATGACAACTATGCACAAATGAGCTAAATAAAGACACCCCTGTTCTAGCAACATTTTAGCCCACGCTGTTTGCTTTGAAATGATCCATAGCTGTCGGTCTGAAACGAGGGGGCGGAGTTAAGCACGTCAGCTGTGTGCTTGGCCATTAAGTGGTATTTCAGACTCGACGTGCTATGATGATAGCTCAGTTTACGACTGCAAAACATACAGGTAACTTTGGTCTTGTCATTGGAACAATCTGGCAACTTTTTAAAAGTAAACTTTCCATTCATAAACTATTTAAGTATCCGTTTTCGGTGTCTCGCGCTGCCGTGGCTGGCAAAACAAACGTGCGTGGACCTGTGCAGAGCGATTGATGTTTTGTTTCTGGTTTATTTATAGAGCAACGTAACATCCGCTGTGACGTCTGCGGCGTTAATCTCGCGAGAAAATTTTTGATCCCGATAAAATTCATTTAAATTAATGCCAATAAAAACGCACTAAACTGACAGCTCTACAAATTTTACAAGTAGGGTTTACAGACTGTTCCATACTACCACTGAATCGCAAGAATTGCTGGGTCGACTTCATATATCCTCACCACATGGCGGATTGGAAAAGAATAGTGACACAGGAAAAAGCCGAGGAAACGCCGGCTTTTACACCGGCCACCCGGCTCCGATATTACCTGCAAAGACGGGAAAACTACTGCCTTGAATTCATCTCTCCATTATACATTATGTTTGTACAATTGATGAACAGGAAAAAAATCTGAGCTCACAGCAAATTTTGGTGACAGTATTAATGACGGCTACAAAGGGTTCTGAAGAGTGAAAACTGCCAGGTAAATTTTGGCTGCTTTCATATTGCTGATAAAAGCAGGGGTTTTCTAGACTTTTTCATGCACTGCGGGTCTGTATTAAATGCACTTACATGGAAAGGCAGTCCAAAGTCAACCCAGAAATTTGGGGATGTTTGGAGGTAGTATCAGGCGGCCCAGTGATCCAGTGGATAGCACGTCAACCTCACAGTGCAGAGGTACTGGGTTTGATTCCAGCTCCGGGCTTCCTGTGTGGAGCTTGCATGTTCTCCCCGTGCCTGCGTGGGTTTTCTCCGGGTACTCCGGTTTCCTCCAACATTCCAAAGACATGCATGACAGGCTGATTGAACACTCCAAATTGTCCCTAGCTGTGGTTGTTCGTCTCTGTGTGCCCTACGATTGGCTGGCAACCGGTTCAGGGTGTCCCCCGCCTACTGCCCGAAGACAGCTGGGATAGGCTCCAGCACACCCCGCGACCCTTGTGGGGATAAAGCGGATCAGAAAATGCATGGAGGTAGTATCCAGAGCTGTAATTGAGACAGATGGCTTATGTAGCCCCTTTTCTGTGTGTCTCTGCTCTGTAGAAACAGAGATACCGTATCAGCAGCGTACATTTCCAAGTCGAGTTTGTGCCCCCATGTCCATACCGTTCATTCAGAACAATATGTGGATATACCTCATAAGCCAGAAAATTGCCAAGCAGACCTTCTTTCTTTTTTCTATGTTTGTACAGAAGAGCAACAGAAAAAGTCAGCTTTGAACAGTAGAATTACATTCTGCATATGACGACTGATACTACCTCAGAAGCCAGAAAATATATGGCTGGAGGTGACACAAGGTAAACATGACCAGCATTTCTCAAATGAATGGAACTTATGGCTGCGATGATCGGAGACTTCAGACAGTTTCTGCCATTGCGCCAACTCATTTCTACACGGACAGTTTGGAAAAATGATCCCTTACAAAGCTTCGAAGCAAACGGTTTGTTTGGCTTTTTTTTTTTGTATTGAATTATTTGAGTGTTTGACTTAATTGTTGCAGCCCGAGTTACAACAATGCTCTGGTGTACATTCACAGTCAGAGCCATGCGGGAACATTCCGATCAAAAAAAGGAAAAAAAAAAAGCAGCTCTTGTTTACTCCCACCTCTGTTCTCCGCTGTTACACCACCACTGAGGCTCAAGTCAGACCATCAAGAACTTTCTAAAGTCTGTGTGTTGTGTTTTTATAAAGCGTATGTCCGAGCTTGCTTATGTTAGATTCGCATTAAAACAGTCTCTTTTAGCATTATTCTCACATGTGAAAGTTAGGGGGAGGGGGGAATGACAACATGAAGGAATGTTGGCGGGAGCGTTCACTGCCGTTGATAAGGGTGCCGCTAGCTCACACTCACCAAAATGTTTTTGTGTACCTTTTGTGTATATTTGACTGTTCCGGAATGACCACAGTGGTGAGGTGTGTTGATCTTGGCTCCTGTGGTCATTCCACTGAAGACCACCAGCGCAATCCGGCCCTTCAAAAGCAACAAACCTGGCTGTCCCTCCCTGCCTTTGTGCTGCTTACATTCTGATTGAATTTTCTGTGTGTTTATTTCATCAGCTTAACTTGCCGCTTCATGCCTTCCTTGTGCTTCGGGCCACCCGTTGAACACCACGATTGGCGTGGACGTGGCAGTGCTCCAGCTTGCACTCGGCAACAAGTCATGAGATGGAAAAACGCAAGATAAAGCCGCACAAAAGCAAAAGACAATATTATTCAAAACAAGTCTGTCGTTTTTGTTTTTCTCCCATTTGGAATTTGCTTTATTTCTCCTGACTTAAAACGAGCCTTAAAACGTTTTTTTTCTTTCAGCATTAACTTGCATGGAAATAACAGAAATGTAAAAAAACATTTTTTAAATCTATGTATGTGTATATATCGATATATGTGAAAATTAGTTTTTCCTCTACCAGGTGTCAGATGCTTTCTGTGTGTAGCAGATCTTTAAAAACCCACACTTAAATCTATTTGCGAGACTGTTAATACGCCCTGCTGTTTTGGTTAGCAAGAGCTAATGGCCTCAGTAGTTTGAACATTAGCACTTACAGTGTTGAACTCAGATAAGATAAGATAAGAAAACGTTATTAGTCTCGCAATGGAGAAATTCCCAATTCAGCTCAATACTCAAATTTCATACCAGTTTTTCTTCCTGAAAAGAATACAATGATGGCGTGAATGTGTCTTTACCACCTCCCCTGGCAACTAATTGAGGTACTGTGTCTAATTGCAAGAGATTGTGAAGAGACTGGCCTCCCAGGGACAACGCTGGAAGTGGATGTTTACCATCACACAAGCACCCAATTTAATGTTCTTCTGGGTTAAGATTAACAGCTGTAAACTTTTGGAAACACATTTTTTTCCACTTGTACTGTATTATTTGCCCAAAAATGTTATAAGGCACTCCGAGGGGTAGCTCCTGCCTTGCGGTCAAACAGCAGCTGTGCTTGCCTCGAAGCGACCCGCGGCTCACTTGACTTCAAACCAACCACAACAGAGCACATCAACATGCTTCCAGCAGGTTCAGACTCCCTGCTGAGATGGTCCTTAACTCCAATGGACCCAACCCCCAAACTCTGATCCGCTGAGAGGTGTAAACAATTTTGGAGAATTAAATATGACCTCAAAAGTCAGCATAAAAGGGGCTTGGGAGGCTATCCCATCCTGATATAATGTCTAAAGCGGACAATGCTGGGACGACTGTCTCACCATCATTCCATTGTCAGTGCCTTTCACACAGCACGGCGACAAAAACATTCTCTGCTACGACATGTACCCCGATTCCATGTTGGTACCATTTAGGAGACAGCTCTCGAAATTTTATCGAATCAAATATTCGACCAATGACCCCATGAGTTAATGTGATTTAAAAAAAAGTCTGATCTGGCAATATTGGTAAATACCCTGTCACTTGTATAGCCTTTTCTACCTTGAGTACTCAAAGTGCTTCACGCTGTTACCTCATTCACCTACTGATGACGTAGCATCAGGACCAACTGGGGGCTCAGTATCTTGGTCAGGTGTGCTATGACTGTGTACACTAACTTTATCGTACAAACATACCAAAATAATATCGAGCGACCACCCGCTCTTGAAGCATCCCGAGGATGTATGATATTCCCAATGCGCGCGACAAACACACGTACGTGCACGCGGGCACGCGAACGCACGCGCACACCCGTACATGCGCACACCCACCCACGCACGCACGCACGCACACAGGAAGAGGAAGAGATTTTAGCATTTAGCTTAGCTTTAACCCTGGTGGAACAGCTTTACTCGTATTTGTCCGACAACTCCACCAGGTAGTGGCTCAGAGATTTTAGTGAGTACACTCAACCCGCATCCGATTATGTAAACATCACTCATAAAGGATTTTTTATGACATCATCTCAAAACGCAAAGTAGGGAAAAGTGAGCGAGCAAAGTCTCCTCGGAGTAGGAGTAAGCTAATGTTAGCAACGGCTAAGAGGTAAAATGAGAAAAGCGCCCACCCCCCTACCCCACCATCCAACTCAAAACTCGAACACAACAAACCGCTGAAGTTGTGCTTTGTACAACCAAAAATTAGACCTTACTCACCACGTAAGACTCCCGGTGAACCGTCCGTGGCGCCGCAGACAACGAGAAAGAGCCCCGGAGTGACTTTTAAAGAACAGCCTGAACTATTAGCCCAAAGTCTCACTTTGCCGACGCCATGTTGGAAGCGTCAGGAGGGGGCGGGGGGAGTAGGAGGTGGGAAGACAGACTACATCCGGGAAACTGCTAAGCCGCTGCCATGGTAACCGGGAGTGATTCGATGGGAACTACATGCGACGTTTCAAGGTTACAACGGCACAAATTAAAAATAAGTGAAAAAAAAAGAGATGACAGAAAAGTATATGCACACACACACACATACAAAAAATAAAATATGAGACACAAAATAAAGAGATAAAATATAAAGAATGACAAATATGTTGAGCTATATATATATATATATATATATATATGCAATACTAATATGTGATGAGCAACTCTATCTGGCTGATAAGTTACCTTTATTTCCATGAAACACGCATCCAATTTTCTTCCCTCTGAAGTATCGCTACAGCAAAAGGTAACACAAAAAAATCATGAATTTTGATAATAATGATAATATTTGTGAGACAGGGTTCTATAAGTGTTTCATTTTGAGGTTGACTGGAGCAAGTTACAGTCACTGCTCTGAGTGTGCAACACCACGACATAGTGTTCAAAACATGTACTGCATAATACAGTACTGTATTTAGTTTACTGTTGTTTAGAAATTACCCAAAGTACAGTAACCCTGCCATCCTTCATGGGTTCCGGATTTGCAGTCACACTATTTTGTAGATGTTTAATTTCGTCTAGTTAATAATTATATTTTGGTCTAAGGCACAACTATTTTGGGTGTAATTCTACTTTGAATATATTTTGGAAATATGAGAAAAGTCAAAAGTGACGGTCTGAATATTTTCCAGGGGCACTGAAAGTGTTCACAGTGCTTCACTTTTTATTTTTATATTGTTAACAAATTAGCAAACATTTTGAAAAAGCTTTTTTTCAATGTTTATCTCCTTTTTTGTTTTTTTTATTGGAAATAAATAAAAATGCTGACATTTAATGTTTCTAATTGGCTTTCTGTCGTGTTATGTGTACAATTGTTAGAAACAAAAATCTGTACCAGTAAAAAAAAATTATATGTATATATATATATATATATATATATATATATATATATATATATATATATATATATATATATATATATATATATATATATATATATATATATATATATATATATATATATATATATATATATATATATATATATATATGAAGAAAACGCAAAGAAGCGTGGGATCGGGTATACTCATCCAGGCTGCCAATACGAAGTGCAATACTTTAGGCAAAAAAAAAAATACCAAAAAAAATTTGAATGTGAACCTTGAGTACGTTTTCCTCGCCAGTGATTGGTGAATAGTTGAATAAGGGGGGCCAGTTACCCTCAAATAATCAGCGATAGGCAAACTTGTATATGCCAGATGCACTGTACATTGCGCCCCCCCCCCACTCGTATAAACCCCAAGGCCTATTTATTTTATAGTTTAGAAGGCTACCGATGCATCACGGTACGCCAGGCTCATGGTGACATTGCAATAAACACACCCACACCGGAATAAATGCATAGTTTATTGTCATAATCTTTGTTACAATCAAAACAGTCAATCCAAGCACTAAAAGTGCTGTCACATCGTATGGTGAAGCTCCATCCAAAGCGACACAACAGTGTAGGGGTGATTGCCCCCCCCCACTGCTATACAATGATACTAGATTATACTGAGGCTACGTGTTCCGCTACACTTGAGATATTACCTGAATAGTATGACCAACAAGCCTTAAATCAGTGCACAAAGTGAGACGTCGGCTCACAAAAGACAAGCTATGTTCTAAAAACGGTTACTTTCAAGGCATGTTTCCCAAACTGAGGGTCCCAGGTCCATTTAAAGTTGCATTTTAGTCATCACAAAGGCCAAATTATTAGGAAACTCCTTGGATTAAATTTAAGACATCATGTGAAAAAAATAAGATCGTATTGTGTGTGAAATATAATCACAAATATGGCAATGTGGTTTATCTTGGCTGATCAAGATCACAGCTTATCTGATAGCTGCTAGCAGTTCGCAGAAGTCAAATGTAGGACTTGTTAGAAGGGCCAGACAGACCAATATGGATCTTTTTTAAGGTCAATAAAGTTTCCAATATTTGGCAAACTAAGAATCCGACAAAAATAAGATCGTATTGTGTGTGAAAAATAACCACAAATATGGCAATGTGGTTTATCTTAGCTGATCAAGATCACAGCTTATCTGCTAGCTGCTAGCAGTTCGCAGAAGTCAAATGTAGGACTTGTTAGTAGGGCCAGACAGACCAATATGGATCTTTTTTAAGGTCAATAAAGTTTCCAATATTTGGCAAACTAAGAATCCGACAACCAAATAATCAGATAATTAATTTTATAAAATAATGAAAACTACTTTTTCTGTCCCTCAATCCATATTTGAATTACAGGAAGAACATTAGACTGTTTTACAATACTTTGCCCTTTAGATTTGTTCAACTACACTACAGAGAGAACATTTGTTGTAATGTGTTAAAAATTACACAAAAAAGACACATTTCTGCCAATTTTAAGAGTTAATATCGGCTTGCCTATTAATCGGTTAATCCAACTGTTTAGGGTCCATTTCTATCCATCCATTTTCAACACCGCTTTACCGGCGGTGTTGACAGGCGGAAGGCAGACTTCACCCTGAACTGGACGCCAGTAGGTCGCAGGATACAAAGAGAGACAAACCATTCATGGTACATGGTTGCTAAAATGGGATGTATGAATATTAAACAGAACCCTCCGGGTGGGTCAGTCTTGGGGGTCCTTTACGGTAAATAAAGTGTCAAACTAGCTTTTAGTGTGGCCACTTGGTTGGAAGCCAAGGTTTGTGAATATTAAAACGATTGAGGGATCCCAGTCCAAGAGGCCCTTCAAGGACAATAAAAGATTCAGGGCACTTTCTTGCGCATCCTTGAGCGGAATTGAGAATTCCTGCACAAAATATTAACTACAAACTCATAAAAAAGTAACTTTGCTTATTTGTATTTGTGACATCTTTAAATGACCACTATATTTGGAGAATGAATGCCTTAAATTTGGACACACAAAAAATCTATTTACAAGAATAAAGCTACTGGAGGTAGACGTAAGGGTCCACAGGGAGGTCCTTCAAGGTAAATAAAGTGTTTAACTAGATTTAAGGGGATGGCTACATAGCTGCTGAGTCAGGATTTCTAAATATTGAATAAAAACCTTTAGGAGTCCATTCCTGGATGTCCTTAAAGGTAAATAGACTTTAACGAGCCTCAAGAGGGAGATGCAAGGTCAATATTGAGTCCTGGACGTCCTTCAAGAGCAGCAAAAGGTTGAGAGCACTTCGGGGTCTTTTTGGTGCATCCTTCAGCGTCACCCCCACCCAATAAAACCAGAACGACCCTCCCCCTCTTGCTCCGGTGTCCTCCATCCTCGCATCCATCCGTGCGCGCTCCTGCCGCAGCCTCTACACCTCACGCAAAGCCCGCCCACCGGCGTGCGGTTGCCTCCAGCTCGGTCATCCGAATTTAGGCGCGCAGTTGGTGCGGTTGTGCGGCTCCGTGACGCTGCTGGTGCTGTTATTGTGCGGGTCGGGCGTCCAGAAGAATACGTAGTAGATGACCAAGATGAAGGCGGCCACGGACACGCACATGAAATAGGCGATAGCCATGGCCACTTTGACCCACACCTTGGCGGACATGCTGGCTTGCTTGGCGCGCGGCTCCCCCGGGTAGCTGGGCCTCCGCTTGGGGTCGCCGTTCAGCTTGTCCACGGTGACGCTGGCCCCTCCGTCGGCTGCTTTCATCTTGCGAGTGAAGCCACTTCCCCCACCCGCGCGGAGCTCATCTGAGGCGGGATGGGTACGGAGCCGAGACCCCTCTTCGGTTCCCCGACCGCCAACACGGGCCGGGGCGTAGAGTGGGCTGCGTGCAGAGGCGCGTTTGAGTGCCGCGCACTGCAGTACTGCTGCCTCGGCCCCTTGTCCTCTGCGCCGAGTGGGACAAGTGAACTCAAGGAGGATCATCATCCGCGGGACGGGACAGCTGTCAAGCCAGCTTTGGGATGGAATGTAACTTCCGGAATGTGTTTCAAAGTAAAAACGTTTCCCGGAAATGAGACGTTCGCCTAGCATTAAAATATGAATTGCATAGTCGGCCTGGTGTTAATAAAAAAAATGAAGCATTTAATAATGTTCGAGGAGACTGCATCAATGCTGTTAGGATAAAAAAAAAAAAAAGATACATAATGGTCATCTAACGTACATGCCACAGCAGAATTGCACCCATGTAAATGAAGTTCTAAATGATTAGGACGATTATACACAACATAGGAAAGGACAACAGCCCAGTAAGAATGAATTTAATTCCACTTTTTCTAGCCGTCATCGGCAAGTACTGTATCACTGTTGTCAGCTCCATGTGTGCTTTCTTTAGGGGTTTTTGGGGGGTCCTTTTACTCTCTTTCAGTTGTTAGATCTCTCGCAGGCTTCCATGTTTTATAAAATGTTTCATTTTTACAAACTTTTTGCAATATGATCGTAATGATTAGTTATGGAGGCTATTTTCTTTAAGTTCAAAATGTTGTACTGCTCTCTAAGACTGTATTCTTGATACGTTTATTTGTACATTTTTGTTATTAAAATATATATATTCTTAAAGTCTCTCGCATGAAACTCTTGAGCGTTTGCTCTGCTGCTTTATATATTACTGCCATAAAGAATTGTGTGCAAGACATCTCCCTTCGGAAAGGTGGGTCAGGAGTAAAAAGGTGTGCTATTATTTGTCCTGCTGGTTTTGTTGTTAAACCTGCATGGCAACATAACACAAGATGGAGGATGTAATAAACACAAAAATAAACACGATTGCACTGATGCGTCACTTGCTTTGTTTTTGTCCTACAAGGTCAAAATGGTCCACTGGCAACAGCTTTAAACATGTCGGCATGATGGATGAACAAATTGTGGGTGGCAACAAAGGTGGTCTCCAACATGGACATTTTAGAATTCTCATCAGATCTACATTTTAATTGAAGGCATGGCAAAACAAAGAAGCTTCTTATCATTATGAGTACTGTACTAAGAATATATACCTAATGACATAAATCCCATTTCTATGAATGTACATCTTGCATTACAGAAAGTTCAATTCGTATGCGTATTTTGAGTGTTTTTTGGGGGGGTTTTGCTCACCATACAGATTCCCTTCCGATCGCCAGCTGTTGCCGTAATATGGGCTTTGAAAACAAACAAACCATTTCGGACGGCAAACCTAATAACAGTCTTTTTGTTTTCAGACATTAAAATGTACGAACGACTATATAGCATTCATATGAAAATTGATCGCAATACAGGTATTTGCTTAAAAGTAATGAAAAGTGGTATCAAAGTGTCTCGAAAACAACTCGTCTATTAAAGGGTTCCTGCAAATAAAAACTCATGAGACTGTACAGCCTCATGATTGGTTAATCTGAGGTGGGGGGCTGGGGGGGGTGTTGCGGTTTTAGCTGATTCCAGCAGCTCAATTTAATGAAGTTTTTTCTCCCGTCGTTGACGCGGGGGGGACGGGACAAAGAGTGACACATGAAAACAACGGCAGCGTGACAACGTTCTCTGCTGACAGAATGCGTGAATGCAAACATGGTTTTGAGGCTCCTCCCGCCCTTCGTTGGTTGGGGAAACGCGTGAAATCACTCCAGCGATATTGGTGTCGTCAGACTGTTGACAAAAAGAACATTTGAAACACTGAGTTAGTTTCAAAGCAGTGTGGTGGACTATTGGCTAGCACAGGGGTGTCAAACTCATTTTTATCATTGGCCACATTTTAGTTACGGTTTCCCTTGGAGGGCCGTTATAACTGAAACCAAATTTTCAAAAAAGTCAATAGTAAAGGTTTTGTTTAACGTACTGTAATGAGTGGGTTGGTTACAAGAAAATGCTTACAATATGTCTCTTATTTATTACATATGAGAATTTGGTAGCATTTGGTAAATTTTAGCAAGCATCATGCAAGTTGACATGCTTGATTTGCTTCCGCGGGTCACATAAAATGGCACGCCGCATCTGGCCCCCGGGCCTTGAGTTTGACACCTGGGGGCTAGCACATCTGCCTCAGTTTTGACATTTAGAGTTTGTATTTAACACAAATTAGGTGTTTCAGTGGGCAGCACAGTGTGATAGTGGTTAAAACATTTGCCTCACAGTAAGGTCTTGGGTTTGAATTTGGGGTTTGGCCTTCCACTGTGGAGTTTGCATGTTATCCATTATTTTCTCTACTTCGTTTCATTTATTTTACACCCAAAAAACAACAACACAGTAAGTTTATATATTTTTTGGCCAATTTAATAAAAACAATTGTTTTTGACTGTGCAGTATAGTGTAGAATCTTATCTTAATGGAAATTGTTACTCAAGTCAACTAAGAGGATGCTCAGAGTTCAGTTTCGAGGGAGCACTGTATCGTAAAGTAGTATTAGAAATGTTGAAACAAAAGTCCCTAACCCTAATGATGAAAGTCTGCTGTAATTTTACCACAGGGAGAGCTCACTTTTGTTTTGGCGTTAGATCCATTTTGTGACATAATCCAATCACGCTTCAACACTTTGCTCATTTCCTGGCAAAAACCTAATTGTGCCTCTCATCATGGCATTTCTCTGGTTTCCTGTTCCCCGCCCTGAGCCGGCATCCACCACTACCACAACAACAAAAAGGAGGAGACACCACAATGCGGTCTTGTGACTTCTTAATCGAATGAGGGCTTTCAAAGCCACACAAAGACATCACTAGGTTCCAACGGCAAGCATTTTGTTATACGTCAATCAATCAATCAATCAGCAAATCAATAGCGGCAGGGGCGCTGCTGTGATAACTTCTCAAGTCGTCCATTAGTCCCAGTGACGCCAACGCAGCCACAAGCTGAGTGCTAGCAGCATTGATCACTAATGGTCGGTTCCCCTGGGTTGGAAAAACACATCATTGTGGCTTAGTGACTTTACTTTGCCACTTTTGCTTCCTGACCAATATGACTGGACAAACTGATCAAACAAATGTTGTGTGACAGTCCATAATTGACCATGAATTATCCATTACTCATCTTACGAAAGACATTTTGGACAATTCTATGCTTGGGACTTTGGTCTTTCCTGTGCCAGTTGGAAACTTTCCATTGACATTAATGAGAACGAGATGTAAAATTATCATAGTCAATATGCAAACTAAGGACGCACCTGAATAAATTAAAATATCATGGAAAACGTTCATTTCTGTATTTCCGATTCAACTAATTACAGAACGTACTTTTTAAAATCATAATCAATTTTATGATTATAGCTACCAGCTATCGAAAACCTCAAAATGGCATTAGAAACAACACATTTGTCTAAGACGTTCAAAGGTGATGGTCTTCTGAGAGATGGAAAACATCCAGGAAAACCGGCCCTCAAGCAACAGGACTGACGACGCCCGATTTATGGTGTCTTAAAGAAATTGAGGCGATATTCCTCCCTCATTACAATGGCCTTGTGCTAAGTCATTGAATCAAGAGTGGCAAACCTGAGGAGGGCTTTCTCGGAGGCCGTGGTAGCGGCGTCTGTGTCCACATCGCCTGCGTCCACATCGCCTGCGTCCACATCGCCTGCGTCCACATCGCCTGCGTCCACATCGCCTGCGTCCACATCGCCTGCGTCCACATCGCCTGCGTCCACGCCTGTGTCTTTTTTGTCGGCTTTCTCCCCTTCTGCTTCAGATGTGCTTTCTCCTTCGGTGGGCTCGCTCACCTGCACGATGGGTGTTGATGGACTGTCTGCTTTGTCTACAAAACAAACTAAAATGACTTGTCTGATATAGGGATGAATGATTTTGAAAAATGTCTAATTATAATTTATGCCCCTCAATATTACAAAAGCGATTGAACAGGTTTTTTTCAAGGTCCTCTTTCCATGTTTTTTTTTAAACGACAAGCAATAAATTGATCTGAATTACAATAAACAATAGTACGCTAAAATAAAAGCAAATGTAGCAGTAATTAATACAGTACATTATTTATCTTCAATTTGAGTTGTTAACATAACATTCTTGACATTCTCAACCTTTGAAGAATTGACTATGACAACTTCACAAATTCAAATGTGGCACAAACCAAAGTCAGTCAATTTGAATTCAAATTAAAACAATGTAAAAAAAATACATATATCTGTGACTTCATCACTTCAACTTTTCATGTTCCATTGAAACAATGAAACATAAGATATGTGGACTGCACTTAAACCCTGAACTAATCGAGACACTATAATATATACGGGAAGTAAATAAATAACTGAAATGAAAACTTTTGGGAGGGGTCAAAATTGCAGCTTTTGCAATTTGAAAACTGCCTTCTACTAGACTGCAATGTCAATTTGAATTTAATTTATGGTACACTAACACATTCATTGATAACCTGGCGAGGGGGTGTCCGGCCCATGCTGATGGTTTTCAGCGATGTCCGGGGCGGTGGCGTTGGACACGTCTGAAGGAGCAGATTCAGCTGGCGATGCGTCGGACGTGACTGTGGGAACAGCCTCTGGTTCTGGCGCCATGACAACCTGCTGGACTTCTGGCAATTCCGGGGGTGATGGAACCGCTGTGACGCCAAGGGGAACTGAAAAGGACAGTTTAGAGAATGCGTTTACGTGTGGCAATTAAAAAAAAAAAAAGCCTGAGATGACTCAATGCTAGCTGGCCAAATGCTTATCTGGCCACTATTCTGCCATCATATTGTTCACTTCTCTCACCCTGTGATTCCTTTTCGGGATGTTGTGAAGCACAATGCTGTCCCGTTTTGACTCTGGTTGTTTTGGGGGAGTTTGGATGGCAGGCTTTGTCATTTTTCACGCTTATGCTTCTTTTTCATACTTTGCTGTGGCAAGCTTCCCTCACGCTGTGCTTCTTTTTCAGGTCTTCATGTAGCACAGCGTGGTCATGCTTTGTCACTTCTTTTAATTTGGGCTTCTGTGCGGCACATTGTCATCCTCCATCACACTGTCATGTCTCTAATCATTCTTTATCACAGTCTCAGCTTGTGCTTTTATGAAGCACAAGCTTTCACATTCCGTGTGCTTCTTTTTCAGACTTTTTTGTGTGGAACAGAGTGTTTGTGTTTTGTCATGCACTCATTGTTCTCACGTTTGTGTAGCACACTTTTGTCCCACTTTGGCCACCTGATTCTCTGTGTCTTTTTCAGTGTCGCGCATTGTTCTCATCCGTTGTCATTTCTTTTACTCTGTGCCTCATTTTCGGGCTTGTGCGAAACTGATGTCACACTTCGTATTGATGATTTCCACCATAGTCACGCTCTTACTTTGCGCTTCTTTTTCAGGCTTTCATGTGGCACACTGCTACTTTATTCCTCATATGTGTTTCTCATTCAGGCTTTTGTGTTGCACACTCTTGTTTCACTTTTCCACCCTCTTATCAAGCCTTCCATTTTCATTTCTTGTGTATCACACTGCAGTCACATTGTCACCTTATTATCCTATACTTTTTTTTCCCCCCGGGATTTTTATGTGGCACACTACTGTCACTCTGTGCTTGTTTTTCAGACTTAACACTAAATAGAGAAGAGTAATCAGGTGTGAATCAGAAGTACCTGTGTTCTCCCCACCAGGCTCAGTGGTCTCCTCCTGCTCCTGCTCCTGCTCCTTCTTTTGTGGAGGGCTGCTCTCAGCACTCGGGACTTTCAATGGGCTCTCCCCTCCCATGCTGCTCCGTGGCGACAGCATCTCCATCTCCTCGCCCCAGTCCGACACGGGTTGGTATCCGCCCACCAACTGGAACGGGCTGATGGGCTTTGCCACCTCTGAGGGATTCTGTGAGACCGCCTGGGGCGAGGGGATGTGGACCTTGGGTCTCGGTGCACGCTGCTCTTGGGGGCTGCTGGCAGATGACGGCAAGGAGCGAGACAAGGAGGATACAGCAGAGGTGTGGTCTTTGTTGACTTCCTCTTTCCCAGTATCTTTGTTCTTGTCTTCATCGGACAGTTCCTCCTCGCCTTCGCTGGCGTCCTCCCACTGGTCGTCGTCCTGCTCTTCATCTTCTGCCTGCTCCACCTGAGAGAGGACACGGTTAGGGTCACAGACCTTTTTAATGCGATTGTGTCTTCCCTGGCTTCCTGCTGCCCACCTTCTGTGTTGGCTCAGGTGTGGACTTCTTTTCTCGCTTGGGTTTGTCTTTTTTCTCCTTCTCCACATCTTCCTTCTCTCCTTCCCAGCGGTTGTCATGCATACTGCAAAAAATAAATACAATCATGTCCATGTCCACTTTATGACATGCTATGTGTTTTTCTAAATGTACTGTTAAGTATGCAACCAACATGTTTGAGAACATTACATTTTGGGGTCTCTCCATTGCCTGTGGCCAATCAAAACATGCACTTCTTTAGACTACACCTACAATCCTGATATTTAAACAAACGGTTTGATTAGAAAGTCTTTTGCTGTCTTTTTTTTTCCGACCCTTGACGACTGGTTGCTAATCATGCTAACGTGGAACCTCCAAAGTTGAACACCCTAAAAGTGGAACAGCTTGGTGCCTCAAACACCAAAGAGCTAAAAAAAAAAAGGGGGTCAACTCTTACAATACTTTAGCTCGGCAAATGTTCAAATGTGACCTAAAAATGCATTGATTAATATGTTTTATGATGGGTATCCCATCATATAAGTGACGCTGGAACAGATCAATTCACTCAATTCCCATGGCAAAATCTGATGAATGGCTAGGGTTCGTTCCACTGTTACGTCATTTAAGTTTAAATCTGTGTTCTACCTGTAACTGGGCTTCCCTCCTCTGCCCTTCCCTCTGCTTCGCTCCCCTCGAGGACCCTGGGACAGGAAGTCACCGAATGTGGGCACTTTGGGGGGACGCTTGCCATCGTCTGCCAGGGGACACATTGTTGCAAAATGTCACATACAAAGTACACTTACATGCAATTTAATACACAATAAAGATGAGTTCATGTCATAGGTGGCCACATTTGAATTTTAAGATGGGCAAAGGAGCCAGCTCATTCATAGATGGAGTTAAAAAAAAAACATTACAACCACGTTTTTTTTTGGGGTGGCGGATCAATGGCATTTCAAAAAGGAACATGATTTGATATTCAAGTGTCTTTAGTTACATGCGCTGTCACAGAAAAAAAAAATATCATATCTCAAGATGCCATTGCATATCCTCACCGGGCTGTACTAAAAAAAAACAAACAAACAAACAAAACAAAATACAGATCACATTTTTTTCTAGCGCGCCATACTTTGCCCAACAAAGTATGGTTTTGGTTTTTGCATGAAAGATTGTGATTGAGAAAAAAAAACACCCGGTAAAACGTCAGATATGGAACTTCAACACCTTTCGGGATAGGTCGTTTCTCACAAAAGGACAGTAGTTCATCTTAATCAAAAAATGAATAAAATGAACATAAACAAAAGTATAGAGTGGTGGGTGAGAAGGAGAAGGGGAGAGGAAGGTCACAGCCTGAATGCTTTGCAGGGACGGAGGAGAGGCAGGATAAGTGCTAGAAGAGCAAGGCGGGAGGTGATGAAAAGTTTACACAGAAGGCGGGAAGCGGGATCAGCGAGGAGAGAAAAAAAAAGTCCCAGAGAGAATGGAGATGAGGACACTCGAGTCATTCAGCCAATTAAGAGGCAGTGAGTGATGTAATACATACGCCACTTCTTCCACTTAGAGTCTGGCAAACACTCAGAAAGCAGCAGTGAAGTAGCGCTAAAAATAATTCTCAGCTTTGAACCTTCACACAACTCACGGCTGATGCCAACCACTCTGCACCCACATCCTGTGTGTGTGTGTGTGTGTGTGTGTGTGTGTGTGTGTGTGTGTGTGTGTGTGTGTGTGTGCGTGCGTGCATGTGTGTGTGTGTAAGCAAAAGCAAATGAGTTATCTGTGCATGTTAGGTCACAACGGGAGGAAACATGCTCAAAATGACAGAAGCTTACAGCTATTAAATTCTCAGAACACTATTTGGCTGAATAAGTCTCACAATTCCAATATAAAAGTTTAACATTTCATCTCATGAAACAAGCTCTAAGATCTTAATACCTCTCTTATCACCATCTTCTTTCAGAAAGTGTCCCAAAAAAACAAATACACACGCAGAGTTAATCCTTGGACGTTGGTTGAAACGCGGCTGAGTTCGATTTAAACAGCCCATAAAGAAGATTTTATGTCAGATTACCAGGCTCTGTAATACTACTCATCTCCTCACGAGGCATCAACGGGTCAGTATTGCGTGAAGAACTGAATTACAGTTGGGGCCCACGTTAGTGTCACTACTTCCATTTCGCTCTTGAAATGAAAGTGTCACCCTCAACTCGAGAACTGAGAAAATATGGTGGTGTGGTGTCTCATGTTGGATTGGGGTCTAAAATGAGAAAATGGAAGAACACACCAACAAGTGTGCTCCTGTATTTCATGCACAACTAACAGAAGTCAAGTGGCACACACTTGAAACACAAAACCAACACAAATACATGCACCACACACAGAATTACTCTCATAAAATATGCCGCACATGTCACACACAAAAGACACTGACCGACTATATTCACAGCCCCCCCCCCACTCTATCCCCTCCACAACACACGGGGATAAATAAAAGGCACGTTAAAACACACACACACACACACACACACACACACACACACACACACACACACACACACACACACAAAGTTAACCCCCCCACCATTTCCACACAACAAACTGACAGCAACCACACCAACACAAACACACCACACAAAGCATGCATGCGCATCCACACAGAAGCCGCTGCAAACACACTGGAGTGTAAACAGTGCTTGAACACGTCAGAGGCCCACTCTGGGGTCTAACCTGAGGCTCTGCCACGGGGCCCGCTGGCAAAGTTACGCCCTCGGACTGCAGGGAGGACACACAAAGACACCGCGACATCACTGACCAGGGGGAATTACAGATTCATTGTGGGTGATCGGTCATTTCTCAGTATGGACCGAGGAAACCAATGAGGTCTCCTGAGAGAGCAATGCCGCTCTGAGGAAATACAGCCAGAAGTTTAGCTGACGAGCTTCATGAACGGCCGCTCACATGACAGCTTCCATCGGTACATCAGCCTATTGTGTACACGGCATGAACAAAGTTTTTGGGACACCGGCGCCTTGTTTAGTACAGTGTGAGCAGAAATGGAAAGTGAGTGAGTGAGTGAGTGAGTGAGTGAGTGAGTGAGTGACCTGGAAGAGAAACTATTGTAAAAAGATCCAAATCATATTTAACCCACAAGGTCATCATGTGAGGGAACTAAAGTATATGATGTGTTGTGTTACCATGGTAACAGCAACATACCTCTCCTGCCACCCTGCTCTGGCGTGCCGGCCTCTGCCGCCTGATTTGCTTCCTCTTTGAACCTGTCAACGAAAATGACACGTTTGTGGTCTGTAACGTGGCTGCAATGAGGTGCCGCTGCTTCTTGTCATACATGTTCTCCGTCTTCTGCGCGTCCCACTCCCGCCGCCATTGTCCAGTGGCGTTGCGATGGCGCGCCAGTCGCTCCTCGTCGATCTGCTCGCGCTCCTTCTTCCAGCGCAAGTACTCAGCCCGCTCGCGGCCCGTCATGGACATCGTCATGTCCATGGAACCTTTGGGGCCGGGACGCCGACTCTGGAGAGGAAAATACAACATGGAGTGTTTTGACACATGGTGTCAGAAATTTGAGTTCCATTTATCATTGTATGCATCCTGGTTTGGTTTGGAAAATGCACCCCCCCCCCCCCCGAAACACGAAATTTGGTTGTTTTATCGGTTATGAGAAGACCCACAGAAAAGTCTTGAGAAGTCATGCCCAAAAAGACAAGGTAAGGATGCCGTTTTGGTTTGAAGTCACCATGTTAGGGTTTGATGATTCTTGATAGCACCTCCTGGATTTGTTTTTTGTTTTTAATTCAGCCCCAGAAGCCAGTAAGATTTAACAACCTGACATTTGGTAGTCATGTCTAACAGGTGTAGAACTACAAAAATGTCGCAAGAAGCCATGGCCAAAAAATACACGGGAAGGCTTCCATTGTGGTTTGAAGCAACCATGTTAGGGTTTGATGACTCTTGGTAGCGTCTCCAGGATTTTTTGCAGGGGAAAATTCTGTCCTGAAATCCCCCCTCCCCCAAAGTCACTTTGACTTCGGAACATGAAATTTGGTCAGCATGTCTAGCATGAGTAGACCCACACAAAAAGTCCCAAGAAGCTGTGCCCAGAAAGATATGGGAAGGCATGCTCCAATTTTAGTTTGAAGCAGCTAGGTTTGGATTTGATCATTCTCCTGAAAATTCAGCTCCTAAAGCCAGTTTGAAATGGGAGGATAACATTTTGTGGCCGTGTTTATCTCAAATATACAGAAAAGACTCAAAAAGCCACAACCCAAAAGTTACAGAAAGTCTGTACTTTTAGTTTGAAGCAGTCATTTTTGTCAAGCTGGACATTTTCAAGTGAACTTCAAAAGCAAACTCGGCCCAGAGATTTTGTCGGACTGCAAGAAATTTGAAGCGGATATACGAGATAGACGAATGATGCTAAAATTGCAAAACATTTTAGTTTTCATCATAGCATATTGTCACCCTCTCAAAATAACGGCCAAAGTCATATTTTCACAAAAAATATTTCTACTTTTTCCTTCAACATCTCCACAGCATGCTAAATTCAGCTACACCCTTTAACAGATCGTTCAATTCTACCCCGGAAATGAATGTATTAATAAATACGAAATAAGCAGTATTTGGTTCCATTTTCCATGATTTCTGAAAACAAAAAACAAAAAACAAAAAATTCACTGAGGCCATTATTTTAGGTAGATGAAAATGGGGGCAGTTTGATGACCTATTATAAAACAGGAAACAAACAAATACGCAGCCTGTTATGCGCGTTTAGGTTTTTTGTTTGTTTGTTTGTTTTAAATAGAGGCCCACAGAGCTGGAGGCAGATTTTTTTTCCCATTTTAATTTTTTTATCTCTCTCAGTGTTTGACTCACGATCCACTCTTTTTCCAGATCGCCGCCAGTCTTGACATTGTCAAAGTCCAGCCCGCCCCAGTTGCGCACGTGTCTTCTGCTGCCTTCCTTGCGGTCCAGGTCGGGGGCGGGGCCCGAGCGCCGCGGGTCGTCTAGGAAGTTGCGGAGGGGCTTATCACTGTCTGCCTGAGGAGAGAAAATGTCAGCAGTGTAAATATACAAGGCGAGCCATACGTTTGTATATCTTTGCCATCTACGATACCTAAGGTATCTGAAACATGAAAAATATAAACTTCTGGTACATGTGGTCATACAAACATGTTTTTTCCATGTTAAATGGGTCAAGGAGCAAGCAAATGTGGCGGCAACGGAGATCACACCAAAGCCAGGTGGCAGGAGAGTTAATAGGCCTCAAAGGAACTGTTTTTCATCGGGGCACCATGTGTCTGCCAATGTTCTGCCTTCCACCAGGCTCTTGTCATGTGGAAAACAATTTGGAAACTATTTTGTTCCTTTTGTCGGTCTGTTAAGGGTAATTTAAAACCTGAGTTGCTATTTATTTATAAAGGGTTGTAAAAAGTCGCTCCATAAAGCATGTGTCAAATTCAAGGCCCGAGGGCCAGATCCGGCCCGCCACGTCATTTTATGTGCCCCCACCCCAAAAGAAAATCATATGTGTCAACTTTTTTTGCCATTTGTACACTCAATTGAACTATAATTGACAAACTATAATGGTTGACTGATTTTAAAACTTGTAATCCATTAATTTGTTGGGTAAATGTAATAATGCGATGAGACGATTAAACATTTTTGTGGTGTCATAAAGGCCGTCCGAGGTAAAACATAACTTCAAAGTGGCCCGCGACAAAAATGACTTTGACGAGTCTGACGTATATCAACAGAATCGCGAGGGCACAAATATTGATTCTGCTTTCAAAAGAAATCTCCTCTCTGTTCACAGCCATATTGCCTGCATGAGCAGTTCACATCAGAATAGATGCGCTTTGAACTACAAAAGCCGTCCCAAAAAAAGTATTGACAAATAATTTAGTATTTGATTGCATTAATCGTGTAACACTAGCAGAAATGAATACATATGCAATCCAAATGTATTTGTTACCCGTTGTCCTCGCTCATACTCTGCTATTCTCTCCATTTCCTCATTCATCTTCTCAATGTTTTGTCGCCTCTTCTCCTCCCATTCCTGGTTGGGGAGAAGGAAATGTTTTTCATTTGGCCAAAAAGAAAAGAAAAAGTATTACGGTACAAAAAAAAAAAAAAATTGATTCACCTTGGACTTCCTGTCCACACCGCCTGGTGTCCCCAATGCGTCTCCTCCTCCTCCTCCTACTCCACCACCACCACCACCCACACTCGGTCCTCCTCTTCCCCTCCTTCCTCCTCTATGTCCTCCTCCTTCACTTGGCTCTCCATCTCTGGGTGTGCGCGGTTCCCGCATTCTCCTCTCCTGGCGGACACCACCTCCTCCTCTGGGGGTCCCCCCCCTTGCCATCCGGCCAGAGCCCGTCCTCCTTGGGGGGCTGTGGCTGTCGCTGGGCCCTCGGGGTCCATCATTCTCCTCCGACGCTCTCCGACCGCGGGGCATGGTGGGCTTCCAGTCTTCCACCACCCGCTTATCCTGCAGCAAGCAAAGTCATTGGCCTTTGAGTAAGATTAGCGAGGAAGTCAAGCGTGGCGTTTTTGTTTTAATATTTGAAAGACCAGGCGAGAATTAATACTCCCTTGGTGTGTTGTAATCAGCTCTTCAGACTGTGAGATTGATTATGTAAATATGTAATGTGATATTGATGATTGGGGTTGGGGGGTCAAAGGCTCATGAAATGTTGCTGAATATTTTAGTACTCGCTACAAAACATTGCTCAATACATCCATACATACATAATCTTCCCTCTACCTCAATCTTGCGTCATTCTCCGGATGCCATGCAGACACATGCAACGCGAACAACAAGGCAGCTGCATCAGCAGAATACTTGAAGGGTAAAGTCACAATTGTATTGAACAACTGTTGATCGAAATGAAAGTGCTCAAGTCCTTACATAGTGGGGGAGCAGCGACTGCTGCCAGGGTCACAAGTGTATCGCTGGGCTCCGTAATAATGGGCTTTTGAGACAATTAACAGTGAAAAAAATAAAATAAAATCAACAAATCAAGGCTAGCATAGTTGTATACTGAATGGATGTGAAATATAAAATGCATTTGATGAATGAAAGCATTTTAAAGGAGAGCTGGATTTCTGGAGGCTCAACGTCCAAATTCACAATCAAATATGAAGTGTGGGCTCCCTTCTGGCGAGCGTGACACAAACAGAGCAGAACATAAAAGCAACATCTAAACAAATTTCAGCGCGTGTCTGGACTGTGATAGCATCACGTTGAAGACACAGATCAGATTTCCAGCTGCTACCAGGGAAGGTCATTTCATCTAATGCAAGGTTTTTCCGGTGTTCAAAATTATGAGGCGTCGCCCCCAGCAAGACCAACTGATATCGCTCAATACAGCGTAAAGCTTCAGTTTTGCTCATTGAGCGACTGATGTTCCGCTGCGGCAGTGACGGATTTTAACTGCAGTTGCAGCATTGCGCCACTAGGGAGGCGCTATATCAACAGCTGTGCACAGGAAAGACTAAAGGCGCGTTCCCACGTTGCAATTTGTCTTATGCAACGTGTTGCATAAGACAAATTGCAAATATGATGTTGCAAACCGAATGTGTTCCCACGTTGCAATGTGTTGCAAACAATTTCAAATCTCGCGGGAATAGTTTTCCGAATGCGCGTTTAACGTTATTTCGTTCTGCGACTATGGCGGCTAATTGTCAATACGACAGCGACGATGATCTCCTCGAACTGGCAGCTATCGGTCTACTAGCCGAGCTAGAGGAGCCAAAACCCAAACGGTCGCTTTGGGTACGACCGTGGATCGAGACGGAAAGAACTCGCGCTACAACGCTCTGATGCAGGAGTTGGAGGCCGAGGACCCCGATAGTTTCTGAAATTTCCTTCGAATGGATCGCACCAATTTTGAACTTTTGTTGTGCTCATTATTTTGGCAAAATCGTCGCCGAATAAATTAAATTCGGTAATCTTTCTCACTCCAACCACTCTACAATATTCGACAATAAGTAATTATGATATTATTGTCGACATAATAATCAAAGACGCTACCTCGATCGCCATCCATACTTGTCATGCAGTCGCCCATCAACTCCGATATGCTCGTGTAGGCAGCTTGTCGGTGTTCCCTCCTTGAGTAGAACTGGCTCCCGACGTTCCACAAGCAATCATGCGAATGGTAATAATTAATAAACCTTTCGGTGTCGCCCCGGGAGAGCTCGATTTTTTTTTTTTTCTGTTTCGACGCCATTATACTTCCCGCGTTCCGTGTTACGACGCGATGTTTTTGTCACGTGATAGCCCAACATGTTCTGATTGGTCGGGTTCATGCCACACGTTGCAAGAAAATAGAGCAAGTCCTATTTCATGCAACACGCATCCAACACGTTGTATGCCACAAAAGTCTGTCCAACTTCGGGGTTCACACGTTGCAATGTGTTGCATGCCGCAAAACTTATGCCACAAATTGCAACGTGGGAACGCGCCTTAAGCAGCTACCGAAAAATAAACAGATCGAATTGTGTTTTTTTCCCCCACTAAGTTGTTAAACGGTGCCCCGATTTTCCCCAGCGGATTTCACAAACAGCTAAATATTGGCTGTTCTTTTTTTTGTTTTGTTATTTGCATCCGAGCATGTCGTGTTATTTAAAATAAAAGATTCCTTTGTTGATCACTGCATCCCAATATATGCTCCCCCCCCACTTCAAGATCAATTGAGTAACATCTCCTCTTCACCTCCTGGCCAGTAGGAAGCGGTTTGCCTGTGTTTCACGTTGTATCGACGCAGGCCGCACTTTACCAAACAAGAACAAAATCCCAAGCAGCAAGCAACGTGAAGCCAAATTCAACTACTAAATCTAACATTTGTGGTAATTTTGGAATCCCATGTAGATCCGGAACACACAAAATAGTGAAAAGTAAGGTCATTTGTAAGCTGTACCACGCAGCATTGAAGTATGGCAGCAACACGACAAACTGAGACAACTGCGAACACTGACAACCAAGCTGATCTTGCAACAAGCCATGGTAAAATCTGTTCACTCAAAACAGATGCAACTTAACGAATCATTTGCCTGCAAACTGATGCCAAATCATGTAAAAATGAATATTGAATCGAATCCCAACCTAAAGAATCAAAATCGTATTAAATTGAATGGTGAGGTTGTTAACAATACCCAGTCCAGGAAATCTCCACCATTTGTGAGCCACTTTGAGTGAATGACGCAGTGTATGATGAGTAGAAGATGACTGACATTTCCTGCAAAAGAACATTCCAAGTTTTAGATTCCAACTTACCCCTGCTGCCGGCGACTTGGACAGGTCAACCGTGATGCTGAAGTTTTCCTTCTCCATTTTCCTTCGGTCCGACTCCGACTGCTCATTGGCACGGGGTTTACGCGGCGTGGTGATGGCGATGCCCTCCTGCTCTGCCTTCTTCTTGTCTTCTTCTATTTCCTGTTGGTAACATGAATGCAGGCCAATGAGAAAACAACAAATGACCCGAAGCATCGGTTTTATTTATTTTTTTAACATTGTGAGAGTTGACCACGTACTTGATAGCGCTTGACCAGAGCCTCGTTCTTCTTCCTCAGCGCTTCAATCCTTCGGTCCAACTCTGCGTCCTTCTCCTCCTTGGTTTTGACATCCACTGCTGAAGACTGACAGACACACACGCACAAAAGAAAGTGAAGATGTTATATAACAAAATAAGCAATGAGAAAACAAAACAAGATGGGGAAGAGAAGAACAAAACCACAAAACATGAGATTTTAGATGACACACAAAACAGAAAGGAAAAAACAGAGTAAGATGGACCATGAAAGAGGACAAGAAGAAATACAGGACACAAAAGACAGAAGAAGAAAAAACAGGCTAAGGACAAAATCATCATTAACACCCACAAGTGATTCATTTGAAACATGTCAATAGTGAAACAGCACCGACTAGTGGACGGCAATAATTGCACATCAATAAATTAATCGGACGATTAATTCGTTTATGGGATTCTTGATATGCCAATTATTGGAAAGTGCATTGACCTTAAAAAAATATCAGATCGAGCAGGCCCTACTAAAAAGTCCGACATTTGACTTCTGCCAGCAGATAAGCGCGAGCTTGATGATCATCCACGATAAACTACGTTGCCATATTTGTGGTTACATTTGGTTTGGTTTTGGTTTGGTTTGGTTTTATTTGAACATAACATAAAACATATACAGTAATAATAAGGTAAGAGAAATCAGTCATCATTCAGCACAGTCATCATTAAAACAGTTATGTTCAAGGGAATAGGAAGAAGTAAAGAACTTATCTAGTCCTACCCCGTGTTATGTGTTTATATCTAATAAATAGTTTTTATATCAATCAGAAGAGAAAGTGAATAAGAAGATAGAAGTCTCTATTAAGGCTCATGCTTTACCCTTAGCCATGATATTTTTACTACTTTTGGTGTGTATCACACACAAAAGATCACGTTTTCTTCACGTGATGTCTTACATTGAGTGGTTCCGAATAATCTGTCTTTTGTGATCTTGCCGATGGCTTTTTGTCATAAGCATTCCCAAAAAGCCTAAAAAAATTTTTGTTCGGGCCCTATAATTTATCAACTATGACTAAATAGTTAATAGTCTACATCACTTCTGTGATGATGTTTCTGTGAAAATTGTTTTAAAGTCCATTTTCATTTGACATACATTGTAATACACCGCATGCTTACTAGAGTTTGGGGAATTAAAGGCCCACAAAGCCCATCTTGGGAACTCTGCTTTCAATATAAAACCTGAATGAATACGATGAATAAGCTTGTAAGGTCAAAAATGTTTTTGATTAATAAATAATTTATAATTCATATACTCTTCAGCTATTACATATTGATTCAATAAATCAAATCTCATGGCACAGGATGGGTACAAAAACGGTTGAACTCACCATTGCTGCTTGTATCTTGTCGTCATGCATGGGCAGTGGGCTGACTGATTTTGAGATAATGCACTGGAAAAAAAAGACAAAAGTAAATTTTGTAAAACACGTTGCTAGCTGGTTTTACAACATTTACTCAGAGCATGCGTTTCAGTGGATGGCAAAAAGTGTGTTGAGATCATGAGAAAACATGATTTAGTGCATAAAGACATTTAAAAAAGCCACTGACAATATGTATTGTGTGTGCGTGTGTGTATGTACGTGTAAAAAAAAAGGCACCCAAAAATATTACAGTAGTATCAAATCACTATTCTGCTTCACAAAAAGCTCTTTTTTCAGTTTTTTGGTCAGAAACTGATGTTCCTGGTGATTTTAACCCACTATCTTTATTGCTAATTATAAAGGAGTGGAAACACGTAATAACGAGTTTGCAACATGGGAAACTCTGCCTTACAAACGATGGGAGGGAATGATTTAATTTTTTTAATTTCAAATTACTCGAGTGTGCATTCGCAGCAGGGCTTAAGTGTAGAAGGGTTCAGAAGTAGTACAAACATAACATTTCATAAACTTTCCATAAAAAGTTCTCCTCAAGTGTCATTTACATTAGAATTGAAGTAGTCTGTAGTGTATTTGCAAACTAGTTAAATACAGTAACACTGGCCGTTAAGACCTAACAAAGATGACTTTTGGTCACGTTTAATAGTCACCATCCAACCTTATTTGCTTATCCATCAATGACGTTTCATATTGACGCAGTGGTCATTTAGTCTGCATTGCAATGGAAGTGGCAAGGCCACATGAAGCTATTTTAGATCAATCGCACCTAATCCGAGCTCAGGTGAGGTAAACACAGAGGTTCGCGCATGCGTGGAATCAAATATTTCACGAGGACCCGCGGCCAGCAAACCAAAGTTAGGTATAATACGAGTCACCAAATACAAAATTTAAATCATTTCAGACACAATCTAAACAAAACATTTTCGTCTACATTGAACACGTTTCCGCTCTTTCCCAGACGCCTCATGTGACGAAATGTCTGACTTCAACGTAATGTAAGCACCAAGAACCATGACACAAAGCGAGCCACACGAATCAAGCCACAACACCGAAACGGACGATGAGCCTACGCTGGTAAATGTAAAATCCTGCTTTTTTGCGAAGTAATTACCTCGAGTGCTAGCAATGAGTTTTTTACTGGTAGCTCCCTGCCACTTTCAGCACCTCTTGAGTGATCACGTTTTTTGGGTTCCGGTGAAGTAGCATTCACTTCCTGCCAAAAAGTGAGACATACGCAGCGGATTTAAGGGGACAGTAGCGCTAGTCTAACACAAAGTGCGCTAATTAATCACGTATTTTTTACTATTTTTATTTTTACATTTGACATAATATCTGTCGTATAAGAATATTTATTTAATCGATGTTTTTTTCACTTATAAGGAAAAGTAGACGTTCTAAGCATTTTTAAGGAGCAAAAGACATGTAGTGCAGGGATTTAACGACTGATGGCGCAAGACAGCAACAAAGTCTCTTGTCTGTTCGTGTGTGTGTGTGTGTGTGTGTGTGTGTGTGTGTGTGTGTGTGTGTGTGTGTGTGTGTGTGTGTGTGTGTGTGTGTGTGTGTGTGTGTGTGTGTGTGTGTGTGTGTGTGTGTGTGTGTGTGTGTGTGTGTGTGTGTGTGTGTGTGTGTGAAAACTGAAATCACAAATTTGTGGCCTCACTATCAATCTGTCTATGTTGAAAGATTGACATGAATAAATACATGGTAAAAATGCTTAACCTGGAATAATCTATAAATTAAATTAAATATTGAAAAAATTAGCTTACATATTTGTCATGATGACACATTTCATTGGAGTCTATTTGTGCATTTGCATGTTAATAATTGGTCCATCTGTATTAATAGCAGTGTATGCTGGATTATTGTTGTCAATGCATGAGTAAAATATAGCATTCTTCATTGGGGTCACACAAAAGTTACACCAAGATGGCATATGATTTTAGTGGCATGACATCAGGTGACCAATATGATGATATAATAGGTAGAAGTTGAACATAACATGTTGCAAAGGTCAGTGGTCGTCCATCTGTGTGAGTCATGCTCACTACTTCCTGGTTGAAGGAGGTGGAAGAAGGTTGTGGGAGTGGGAGGGTGGATGTTGGGCGATGAGCTCATTGTTGAACGAACCAAACAAGCTCCCGAGAGACAACACCGGAGCCCTTGAGGTTGTGATCACGAAGAGATGACACCGACGCCGGCCACTTTTGTTTATACACAAGGCTGTCTCCAGGGTGAGGGGGTAATGGAAATGGCTGTGATGTGTGTCTCCGGGCAGTTTACAGATGCAATAGCCAACAGCACTAAAGTTTCCTCCAGCTTTAAGCCACCTCATGTGAAGTTTCTCTCTAAATATGATTCCCATTTCCACACCTGCAAAAATGACAAAAATGATGTAATATGCTAGGGCTGCAACAATTATTTGAGTAGCTCAAATAAGATACTGTAGAAGTGTGCACTGAGCCAGAACAGCTGAGCCGCCAGAACCGGTGTTTTGTTTACAAGGAAAATGTTCGTGCGAGTCTCCTTTCTATGAGAGTTACAGACTCAAACAATCTGTCACAGTTTAAAATAGAACCATTACAAATCAGCTTCCTGCTAATGTAGCTGGGTAGGAAGATGACATGAGAAAGGGGCCAGGGACAACGTACAGTCATATTTTTAGCTACTTTCTGAACTCCATTCGTGAGGAAATAGGCAATCTAAAATCTCTGCGCCATGTCAATACCTACATAGTAAAGTTGGTGTTGTTTTGTTTAAAGCGGTTGGACACAGCTTAATATACCTTAAAGCAGACATAGAACCCAGTCAAAGCCTTTTTCTTCCATCAGCTCCACTACTTCCGACTGCAAAACCTGGTACATAATTGGATTGGATTGGATAATTGGATTGGATAAACTTTATTGTCAAATGTACTGTATGTGTAACATACAGCACAGATGAAATTTCTTCCCTCTCAACATGAAACAAGTAAACACAGTCACTGATGGTGCTGTGGCACACATGCCAGATGTGTGTGCGGGCAGCGTAGGATCTGTTCCCACTCAGTGACGGTGTGAATGGTCGTTTGTCTCTATATATGTGCCCTGCGACTGATTGGCGACCACTTCATGGTGTAGTCTGCCTTCCGCCCGAAGTCATCTGGGATAGGCCCCAGCAACTCCCTGACACCCTGTTCAGGATAAGTGGTGTTGAAAATAGATGGATGGATAATAAACAACAACCAAATTAAATGAAGGTTAAGATTCGAATACGGAATCAGTGAACCATTTATTATGTCGCTGCTGAAATGAAGTCATTTCTCGGGATACTGCCCAACAGTCCAAAAGCCCATCACATATGACCTGTTCAGAAAAAGGTGAAACTACATGTTGTTGCCTGACTAATTGGGGATGTACGTCTTCATCAGCGTCATCATCAACATATCTGCCATTTTGGAGGCTACGGGACTACATCGCATGACATGCTTTGGCCTAGTGTTCCCTCTGAGTTATTGTTATATTTAGTTAAGGGGGTGCAACAATGCCTCCCACAATCGAAAATTGTTAAAAACAGATATGTAACAGCCTACAGGTGGTCTTTTTAAATTAAGATGTCAGCTTAATCTTTCTGTGTTCCTCATCCCCAGGTAGCTGGGGAAGATTAAATATTCTCACAATATTCTTTGCCTCGGGTTTGTGTTCAAAATATTGCTCTTGTAGCTACAGATTCAACCTGGTTGGAGTGCAATCGCGGAAAGCACAAGTTCCCATGATGCATAAGAGATTTAAATGCTTTGAGGACTGATCATTTGTTTCAAAAAGGAAACCAAAAAAATAATCAAATAAATTGCTCCAGGATATGAAAACTTCTAATAACTAACATCAGAGCCTCCAGGAATAACCTGGATATTGAAGATCCAAAAAGTCACAGTTTCAATAGTGGTGTGAGTAACATGACCTCTCCCCCTCTCATGGTTGGTGCAGAGTCAGCTTGGTATCTTGTCATCTTTTCCAAAAAATGTTTCAGGTACTGCGGCTTGGTAAAGGGAAGATATGCAAAATGTGCTTATGAAGAGTGATTGCTACATAAACCAAGACTTACAATTCTCAAAAAAATATTTCAACAGCTATTACATGTATGAGACTGCCATTCATACACCCAGCTATGAGAGTAAGCATGTCCACATTTAGGGAATTAACTATTGTGGC
This sequence comes from Hippocampus mohnikei, assembly GCA_026261675.1. Classification (NCBI taxonomy): domain Eukaryota; kingdom Metazoa; phylum Chordata; class Actinopteri; order Syngnathiformes; family Syngnathidae; genus Hippocampus; species Hippocampus mohnikei. The sequence continues at coordinate 4,344,420 of JAKGUB010000346.1, read as the reverse complement.
GCGAACTAGCATGGCTAACATCAGTTTGTTTTGGCTCTGATGTTATTTCACAAAGTAAAGAAAGATAAGTTGCTATTCGTTTTCTGAGAAAAAAGTAGGGTGACCTTTGTAGGCGCCTATATTTGATTGATTTTATTTAGAAGAATTCAATTGTTATAGATTTGAATATGTTTAGTAAAGTATCTATGTTCCTGAACTTAACTAAAAATTGCAATTGTAATAGTTGCATTCATAGTTTGTAACAACAGGGTTAATTATTCAATATATTCAGATACACAATGCACAGTCAAACACCACCACATGATCTTGTTCGTTTGTGTGAAACGATGAATGACGATACTCGCCCGGGCATGTACCTGACTGAAGCTCAGCACCCCCTCCTTAAACCCCCAATTCTGCAGCCAACGGAAATGGTGGGTGAGGGGTTAGGAGTTCAGGGGTGGTGGAGTGGGGGTGAGGGGGGGGGGTAATTTCCAGCTGATTAGACCGCCTTTAACCCTACAACAACCCACCTCTCTCGCCCCTCTCTGCCCTGCAGCTGGGGTAGACAATGTGAGCGGGGTTAGAGGTCACCCGGCGGGGGTGTCACCAGTCATTTGTGATGCTAATGCTATTCTATGATGTCACTGTAAACACTACCACTACTACTGCTTCAAGTGACATTATTTTTACTGCCATGCTGCCCACATGTGTGTCACGGCGTTGTAAACACAACAGAAAAAAGGCAGGCTGTGTATAAAGCTACACTTTCATCCATATTCTCATCTGAATATCTCAATTAGCTTAGCAACAGTAACTGAGCAAAAGCTCAAACATTGAAGTCATGCTATATGTGAATTTCTGGTCCGGTCACATGAAGTCTACCATGACTTCTCCAGGCCACAACAAGCACATGATGGAAGGATGGAAATTAATCCATGTGGTTGGTCAAATGGGATAAAAAAAAAGGTTATGTTACATAATATATTTACTGTTGAAAAGATTTCATGTGATCGTACTGTATCTCTCGTCACTGTACAGTGAACCCCCACTATTTATGGGGTTTAGTGATGAAGTCCTGATGTGAATGGTGAAAATCTTCCAGTACTGTTATTGAAGCCCCCATCCAAAATGCTTGTAATTAACTACATTAGTAGTTTAAACAATATACACCTAACTATTTTCCTGGACAATTAAATGTCATTTTTAACTCATCTTCTATTACCCTGAAAAATAAATTGATTGCTTTCGAAAAATATTGTGCTGCTAGCAATCAGTAGTTGATAAGCTATTAACGTCCACCACTGCTAATAGCAATCCAGACCTTTATCTGGATCATTTTGAGAACTCAACCACTCAGCCATCTCCAGAATCAACCCCACAAAAAGCCTGGCCTGCCTGTCAGACATCATACTCCAGTTCGAGGTTAAACAGGTTAACAGCCAGTGGCCATTGCAAGCTAGGCCTTAGCTCAGAGGTCACCAACCTTTAAAAAAACAAAACAAATATTAATTAACTTATTTGGTTGGGGTACTGATTAATGTGAAGGGATGCCCGTTTGATGCAAATCTGAAATGACAGATTTTCCCAAATTGCAGAATTTGGAAATAAATTATCCCCTTATCGCTGTTGCGCCTGATAGTTAGTTTTCATGTACGCCATGGTTTGGTCATGCTCTCTAGTAATGCTCTTAAAATTATTGTATTTATTGTTTGTTTCTTTTAAGAAATATTGACATATCCAAATTCACACCAAAGCAAGTGATTTTAAGAAGACTAGTAATAGTTCAATGCAGTCCACTGAGAAACAGCGCAATTTTTCTCATCTTATTTTGTTTCAGTGGCATTTAATGGGTACTTTAATGATGCAAATCAGTGGTGTAGGACACGGGTTAGTGCTTTGCTTTGTCATAATCCAATAAAGACGATTATCTTTCCAGTTCCCATTGTATGATTCGTAAGTACCGTGGCCAAGTCAAGGGTCAGGTCAAGTCTAACACTTTTTTCATACCATTCCATTAATTCAGATGATTATCCAATCCACATTTTTGTCAATGTTGACAATATTTTGACAATACAGACAATTATTGAAACTTTATGTGGAGGTGCAGCTGAAACATAAACAGCTTTGTCTGCTTCAAGGTAATCAATGCTTTTTTACAACAAACCATTTGGCCATAAACCAAAAGCATTAGGCTACTAGCATGAGAGGTATGCGTGTCGGACAAAGTGGAGCAGAGTCCGGGGATTCCCAAGTTACGTACGTAAATGACTCACATTGCACTTGTTTACTATGCACTGATCCAGTGCGTTTTCAACAAGGATTGCAGCCTTAAATTGAGCCAAAAGCACAGATGTCAATAGTTTATTATTATTATTACTACACATGGCAAGCATGTGCGACACAACACAGAGAAACCTGACACCTGTGACTGAATCATTGTTTGGAAGTGGAGGGGAAAGCCGACTGGAGGATTGTGGGTTAAGATCAGCAGGGGTGCAGGTTTGTTTGCATGCCAAAGAAGAAACCAACTGTTAAAATGCAAATTCCTACAGGCCCCGTTTGATGACATTGACAGTTTGCATGCACGGAGTTGAGTTCATGACAGCTAAGTGTGAGTAAAGACAAAGAAAAGTTGTAAAAAAAAAAAACTGAATGAGGACTGCAAGTGAAGAGGGGGCGGAGACAGCAGCTGGTCTCAGGGAGCATGTCAGCACTTGTTTTGGACCAGAAGAGGTGACCACACACCGGATGTCAGGACGATGCTCCGTCAAAGTAAAAGCGCAACACGAGACGAGCCTACAGTGTTTGTTTACAACAAAGCACGTGCACGAGACATAATTGATACATTGCAGTTATTTTAAGTAATTTTTAGACAAAAACAATAGTTCGTACACTGATATGGATAATGCTCTAATGTCATTCAGAGGAGTATTATGGTGATTGAAAAAAATTTTCTTAGATTAGTCATGTAGTTTCTGGACAAAAAGTTATTTTTAGGGGGAAAACCCTATTTCGGATTAAAAATTGATATTCCTTTAAAAACACAACTTTACACTTGGAATAATATTAATCTTGAAAAAAAGTTGTTTTCTCTTGAAATCATCCTACTTCTTATCTATAAATCTGTTTTCTCATAATTATTTGCCACCTTTTCAGCTTGGCTCTATACAGTAAGGCAAAGCATTGCCATTTTATTTGTATCACATTTATATATCATCCATGAGGGGACTCAATGCTCTTCACACAAAGACACAATACCTAAAAGTACAAATTACATTGCAAAGTAAAGGAGAAAAAAATAGAAAACATTAAAATCACTGAAAGCATTTTGAAAGTAGAGAATAAAAATACCGTGGGCTTCTAAAATTACAAATATAATAAGATGTTAATCAAACATTAGGGAAAAGATTAACGTTTTTAATCTGGTTTGTAAAACCTTTACAACACTAATGCAGTGGTCCGAACAGTTGTAATACTTATGAGATTGGTGAAAACATCTTATTTTGAAACTCCACACCGGATATTGCTGTCAACTATAAAAGAGTGGGAACCCGGCGCGGCGGCAAAGACTCGAAAACGACGACGATAACCAAACATGAAAACCTGTAGTCGGTAGCGGCCGCACGAATGGACTCCTAACAATCTTCGACCAGCCACCAAAAGTCGTCGGGCAAGCTCGTCTGACGTGCAGTGACACTCGTGGACCGACCGCATGACACTCTTTTTTCGCAGCGGCCCGCATTTGATGTGCTCGGGTTTCTATCGACTGAGCGACCCGAAGAACTTAACACGAAGGAACACCACATACCGGTAAGACAAAACAGCCGACACACCGTGCAGTTATATGTCGTTCAATATGCAACGAATCGTATTTTAACATGCTCCCCAGGCTATTAACTAACACTTTACAATTGTAAATGACCTGTTACCCCCAATCAAGCAACCCCAAATTTCAAATGCAGTGGTAAATTTTCTTAGTGCAAAATTTTCGGGTCGAGTAAGTGAATTTAAAAAAATACTTTCTAAAACGGTGCGAGCGCGTTTTGTTTACAAATACTGAAATCTGCAATGTGCTGCCCCCTGGTGACCAACGAAGGAATGTAGGTCAAGCTTGCATCATCTTAATTAAATGCATGCTGCTCGATGGATGATAAATACTCGGCAGTGTTGGACGTTATCTGCCATTTCTGGATCGTTTAAGTAGTTGATTCTCAAGCGTTTGACACCAAGAATCACCAAAAACAAAGCGTAGTCGACCATGGTGTTCATCAAAAACAGTCAGTATCCCTCAGCCCCACACGCGCACACAAAGTATTTCATGTGATTGTAACCAACTGCAACATTTTGTTCAGTTTGAATGCTACTTTTAAACGTAGGAAAATAAACTGTTTTAATCATGATTTCATTAAAATGGTTTGTACATAAAAATATATCTTAGTAAATGGATACATATTCTTAAAGATGAAATGTAAACTTATTGAACTTAAAGTTAAATACAACTGAAACTGAACTGTGCTTGGGCAGTGATGCTTTTGCTTACTACTAGTGGTCGCTGTCCTACACTTTGAGAATCACTTTTATTTCTGTGTTTTTGGTTCATCACCAAACATGGGCATAATTCATAGCAATTTTATACAGAAAAAATAGTTTAAAATTCTCAATATTTAAAAATTCTAGTCAAATAATATGACACCAAAAGCTCGCATTATGGATTAGATATAGTGATTTATTTATAACTGTCATAATTCTAAGTTCATAGTATTGTTATGATGTAGCTTTCTACATCGTGGTTTGTTGTTTGCTGGGGGACTCCACATTTGTTTGGGTTGTTGTGCCCCCTGGTTTCGTATTTGTATTTGGGGGACGCATTGAGTGGCAGGGAGGGGTTACTGTTGATTTTTTTGTATGTGTATTTGTGGGACGCATTGAGAGGCAGGATGTGGTTACTGTTGATTAGGTGTTGCGTCAGTTAGTTTGAGGAAGGACACAGAAGCATGAGTTTGCATGCAGTGGGAAGTTCGATTTTCTTTTAGTTACTCCTTAATTCCTGCGAGTGGATGGCGAAACGCTATTATGGCCATGTCGGATGTGTATTTTTTCTTGTTGGGATGCATGTAGGAAGGAGTGTTGTACATTTTGTAATTGTATCTTTTGTCACAGTTTTTCACCCAAAATGCTGTTCATCAGCAATGGACGTGTGAAAAGTAATGGCTGTTGAACATTGGTTGACTCATCAAGTCTTCTGGACTAGGAAGAAAACTTTTAGGAGGAGCTACATTATACCTAATATGCATAAAATGTGGGGGGGGGATACTTTCTAGTAAAACAAAGACATAAGAGTTGACCAAAAAACTGAATAGCAGTGTTGTACACTTTCTGAAATATAGACGTATACTATGTATATGTACTATTACAATGCAAACTGAAAGTGGATTTTAAAAATGTCCAAAATGTGATGGAATTTGGGTCTGTGCTGTTCTTTCAGCCAACCAACAGGATGGCACGTGCTGAGACCGTGGAGAGCGTGGGAGAGGCTGCCGGAGGGGTGAGCGGCCCTCTACCTCACCAATACCCCAGCTCCTGTCACTGCTTCGTGCACAACAACTTTCCTGGCAATCACCGCCAGAACCAGCAGCAGAACCACCAGGAACAACCCATCCTGCCCACACCGCCGCCTTCGCCACCAGACCAGCCGAACGCCTTCTTGGGAGAACAGTCGGGTAAGATCGTGAAATTATGCGGGAAATATGCTCCAAAAGGTCCAAACATTGCTGTCATAAATCACTAAAGTGGTAATGATTAGAGTCAACTTCATTGTGTAAGTGCAGAAGGCAAATATGAATAATACTGATTAATCGGCTGGACGATCTAATTGGTCGATATTACTTCTTTTAAAATCATCAAAAATCTGGTGATCCCCCCCCGATTCCCAACCCCACACCCCCTCAAAAAATCGGAAAAAAATATCAGATTTTTGCCAACTTTACTCTCTGTTGTAAAGTAAAAGAAATACTATAGGATTGCAAAACTTTCGAATATTTTGCCTTTAGTTCATATATTTATTGTTGTAATTGTTCAGGGATTCATCCATCCATCCATTTTCCGATTCGCTTTATCCTCACAAGGGTCGCGGGGGGTGCTGGAGCCTATCCCAGCTGTCTTCGGGCAGTAGGCGGGGGACACCCTGAACCCATTGCTAGCCAATCGCAGGGCGTTCAGGGATCCAAAGAAGTTTTTTCTTTCATTTATTTAAAAAAATGTTATCAGAATTTTATTCTGTCAAATACCGAAATTGTCATCGGCCTAAAAAAAATCCACATTGATCGAGACTTCAGGCAGTTGTGACTGTGGGAATACTGAAATATGCAATTAAACTGTGACGTGTCACGAATGGTGCAGTGGGAGACTCACCTGACTGACGGGCATCGTGGGATCGGTTGCCATTTCAGTGATGGTGTGGATGTGGGCGTGAATGGTTGATCGTTTCTATATGTGCCCTCCGACTGATTGGCGACCAGTTCAAGGTGTAGTCCGCCTTCCGGCCGTAGTTCGTTGTGCACCAGCAGAAAATAGTGAGGCACATTAAACCCAAGGGTTACCACAACTGCAACTCGTGAGTGTTTCCTGCACAACATTTGGTCTTTTTAGGTGTTAAAATTCCAAATGTACCACTGATAGGGTTTCTCTGGGGACCACCGTTGGTACGCATGCCAAGCTTTGAAACCCCAGATGTTGCGAGTCTGCGGTTGGTCTTCCACGCCTCTCCCTACGTGATAAACCAGAGTTCATACCTGCACTGTAGGGTGTTTATGTGCGGATTGACGTATATTGGGATACGTTGTTGACGCAAGTGGAAGCAAAAAGTGCTCCGACCAGTTTGTGGAACAGATTATATCGTTTGACACGTGCTGTTGAAAACAAAAGTTGACACATGCTTTCTGTTTCTTCACAGAGCTCAAAATTGCAAACACATCTCATCTTACAAGGCAGCAGTGTATGATTTATATTCTTAACAATACGCAGGAGTACCAAAAAACAAAACAAACACATCTGGCTGCACTTTACACTCTCCGATTTAGTGCTTTTGGGATGTAAATACAGAGAAAGTATTTTGGTTATTTAATAATCCCATTCTAATTCATGCATTTATTTTCAATTCATTGTTGTCTGCTGTGAGGCAGTTGCTAGGTTGCCATTAACTAGCATGACATTTCCATAGCAAAAATATTGTGCCTTTTTTATGTTCTCAAAGTTAATAAATGTTTTTTACAAATTGAATTTGTTAATGTTATAACAACCACGTGTTAGTGAAAATCAAAAGAAATTTGAGGATATTGTTTGCCTGATAGCCTAATTGTCATTTTGTACCGTCTTAACGTTTACTGTCACAATATCAATTAGCACAGTAACAGTTCAACATTTGGGCAGAAAAAAGTGACCTTATTCATCATAAAGTCAAAGCAAATTAAAAAAGATGAAGTCAAAAATAAAGATGAACAACAGGGTAAACATTTAACACTTTTATTGCTTTTAGTATTTGTTTCACTTCAGAGCAGAGAGGGGAAAAAATCGTCCATTTTGTTTTGTTTTTGTTTTTTATGTGGCGGGGGATGCGGTTGGGCGTGATGTTTGAATGGCATTATCTTAGCCTTATGTTGTCATGTGTTAAAAGAAAATAAATCTGCAGATTTCAAAAGTGATAATATCAACCGATTAATCGATGGCCAATGGTTCGGTCGTAACAATGTGATTTTTAAAATTACCCCCCCAAAAAAACACTTTAGAGGACCAATTTCATTTTGAATTAAATTACATCAGTTTAAATAATTAGATTAATTAAAATGACATTTTTATTTACTGACCATCATCATTACAAAGAGGCTAAAAAAAAATCTTAAAAAATGAATGACAACACAGTAAATGTTTCTTGTGTTGTCTTGTGTGGAAGGCGTGAATGGAAACTTATTTTGTATCTTGTAAAGAAGTGACACGTTGGTGGCTCAGTTTGCTGGAACTTCCCCCTTCCCTCCCTCCTTATGCTGTGTCTCATCTGTGGGGCATGTTGAGACTTGTCCTGCACATGCACTCACACTAGCAGCCTGCACTTCCTGCTACCTCACACACTCGACCAAATCCTCCATTAAAACACGCATAATAAACTAGCCTGCCTTTCTATGACATACAAATGTCACATGGCTGTTAAATGAGACCAAATTCAAGGAAATTAGCTGGCGCTAATGCTGTATTACATAGGGTGAGAAACATTTTAGTCAAACAAATAAATCTGCTTTTTGTGGAGTTTGCATGTTCTCCCCAGGCCTGCGTGGGTTTTCTCTGGGTATTCTGGTTTCCTCCCACATTCCAAAAAACATGGATGTCAGGCTGATTGAACGCTCTAAATTGTCCCTCAGTGTGAGTGTGAGCGTGGATGCTTGTTCGTTCGTCTCTGTGTGCCCTGCGATTTGCTGGCAACCAGTTCAGGGTAGGCTCCAGCACCCCCCGCGACCCTTGTGAGGATAAGTGGATTGGAAAATGGATGGATGGATGGACTATTGTTCTTGTTTAAAAAAATAAAATAAAAGCAACAATAATATGTATGCTTAAATACCAATACATTTTTATTGATGAAGTTAGCGTTTATTAAACTTATATTTTCATCCAATTTTGTAACAAATAAAAATTTTTTCCTGAAATTTAAAACTTAATGCTGTCTTTTATGTTAATGTGTGAGTTTAGTTCAGCCATATAGTGTGACGTATTCTACAATTATTCTTACTTCCTGTTTGTGACGTCTTTCTGTATAGAGCGGCGGCAACGTCAGGAAGCGGCCCACCAGCGCGCTCCCCTGCCGGACCTGCTGCCCCAAGATCAGCGGGCGTTTGGGGGTGGGTCGCATCTCAGAGGCGAGGTCACGATGGAGGCGGGCACGTAGACACCAACGCCGTGGCCCAGCAGCTCCGGACTATCGGGGATCAATTTAACGCCTCTGTGCTGAGAGTGGTAAGAGATCTGCTGATACGGACATACATGTATTTAGGATGTGTGGCGTCTGACATCAACTCATGTCATGATGTAACATCAAAGCTGGATGCCATCATATCATAGCTTGAATTTATAGCCTAATGTCCTAGCATGATATCATCATGTGACATCGTAGTGTGGTGTCGTGACATCATAGTTTGAAACATGGGATGATTTCAAAACATTGTAGTCAGTGTGACTGAAACCAGATATCACAGCTGGAATTATAACTGACATCATAGCGTGACATCATAGTGTGACGTCCCTGTGACATCATACTACGATTCACTACTCACTGAGCTGATCGTCAGTTTTGTCTGCTGATAGAGGGAAGGGCAGGCCAAAGGTCAACCTAGGACACATTTTGTGACCCCGCTTCTTTCTTTCTACATCCATGTGACTTTTAGGCAGACACGTGGACTTTGTTGTTGTATGCTGTCATCACCAACGAAACATGGCACCCACACACACACACACACACACACTATGTGGTTTTGACTTTTGAATGAGGTCACTTAATTCTGCCCAAATGTTGAACCTGTACTGTGCTAACTTTCTTATCTCCTCCCCCCCTCATCAGTCCTCACACTACCTCGCGTGAGGACTTGTCAACAGCCTTCCCCCTCCCCCTTCTCACACAAGCACACAGGCTGCATGTCTGAGTGAGGCAGGAGATGACATCATCTTTGTTTATGTGCTCAAGGCTGTGTGTGAGTGCGTGTGTGTGTGTGTGTGTGTGTGTGTGTGTGTGTGTGTGCATGTGCGTGTGTGGTTATAGACATTTTTGATTTGACCTTACCTAGCGTACATGCATATGTTTGTTGGTCATTTGAATGTTTTGACTAGCCCATGTGCATATGTTAATCAAGTGTTTTTTTTTCTCCATTGTCTCATTTCAAGTGGTTCAACTAGGTCGCTAATACAGTTAGTATGTTAGTTGACTAATACATGACCTCATGTGTCTGATTGTGTCTGCCCTTCAGCACGATGCTCCGCACTGGCAGGACTGGATAGATGTGGGGCAGGGCTTCCTCAACCTGGTGGCTCGCACCCTCAGCGCCCTCTACAGGCTAGCCTAGGCGCAGCGCCGGCCGGGTTACTTCAGCAACCACTAGGCTGCTGCAAAAGGCGTCGGTGAGTCTGCTGGTTCGGACAGCAGACGACACTTGTTGGCTTTTGTTTCTGCTGGTTGGGACCGCAGATGACACTTGCTGGCTTTTTTTTGTTTGTTTGTTTGTATTTTTGTCAACTGTGAAAGTGGATCCAAATCATTTGACATTTGTCCACACCCAATGCTAAAGCTGATGGCTAGCCAGTTTCGTTTAATGAGCTTTTTTGGGCAAATTAGCTTTTTTAATTTTATTTTCTAGCCCAGTCATGAAATGTTTTCACCGTGTGATGCATCCAGTGCCTTTGTACTGACCAACCACACACACACACACACACACACACACACACACACACACACACACACACACACACACACACACACACACACACACACACACACACACACACATGCCCTTTTAGTGCAGTGAAAATGTTCACACAACACAAACACACACACAAATACACAATTGGTCCTCCATGACTTTTGAGAGTGTAAATATTTGTTACCAATCCTAAACAAAAATTGTGTTGCGCTGATCGTTAAAAAATAAATCCAGTGGATTTGAGAGGTATGTCACACAAAACAAGAAAACATTTGAGTCCCGAAAAAAGTATTTCACCACATTTTGAAATGATTGTCTGATAAGTAATTTATTTTTGCGGTAGCATATTTGTAGCTTTTTTTTGTTGTTATTTGTCTTGTTTTCTATGGCATTTCTTTATTTATTTTATGTTCTGGACATTCCTGCTGCGTGTTACAAAACGGGAAGCTGCGACTCCACCAGCGAACTCAAAAAGTGACAAAAAGACATAACTGCAGGATTTGCCACTCAAAGAAATCTTTATCTACTTTCGATCAAAGTGCACTTTTGACATTATGTTTTGCTTTCAGCGTTTGTTTGCGTTGTTTACCATGTTCACCACTTTTCTTTGGTACCTTTGCTAGGTACTGGAACTCATCCAGTTGATTTGTTTTTTTTTTTACTGTTGTAAAGTTTCTACTGGAATTTTCTACTTTGTTCTTTTATATAATAAAGTTAGTTGAATACAGTTTTGGTGTCTCTTGTTTATATTAACATAAATGAACTGCCCTACAAAAGTACTGGAACAGTGAGGTATCAATCAGTCAGTTCTACAATAATTTCCAAGGGGTTTATCAGAGACATTTGAAATGGTGGCAGCTGATAGAAACATACAAAAGAATTGGAAATAATCTATCTTTGCTTGGTCGCGTAGGTTACGGACAATTTTGATCCGACCCATTTCGAGGAGCCAGCCAGCCAATGAGGGCGGCCTCAATAACAGCACTAGATAAAGTAGGGCCATTAAGTGTTTCTAATTGGATGACAGCGATGGCATCCCAGCGGAGGAATCCACATGTGATTGCTGTTCTTGATCTATTTCACACTTATGAATGGGAGCAACATGAAATGTCTCTCGGGTATTTGTTTGCGCAAGTCCACGATGGCCACTCACGCAGCCACACTGAGCCACTGTGGAATGGATTCAGCCATCATTTTAGAGTAAAGCAATTTCAAGAGCAAAATGCTCAACTTGTCGCATTTAACAGCCCTTCATCACAGTGGCTAAAGGCCGAAAAGAGGCAAGACGTAGTCGCCGCTTATATAAGGCCAAACTGGGAACCAAACTGTGTTTGGCAGAATGCGCCGTCGGCTTGTTTAACTGACATTTTCACATTCAAACAATGACGGTAGAGAAGAGGGCCAAAATCATCTTCATGTCATTTCCCGTTCTCTCAATGGCTCTGCCTTGGTCAGAAGGATTCGTGGTGCCATCCGATAGTCTGCATGTCTTGGCAGGGTCTCCCTTGACCTCATTGGAACCAAACTAATTAATTAAAGGTTAAAATTAATTTAAAAAATACAATACATCTTTATTTATATAGCGCTTTCACAACAGCTGCAGCTGTAACAAAGCGCTTTACAGAATAGTTAACATAAAATTTAAAAAATGGTAATATAACATGGTAAAACAGTTTTTGAATTTTGATTTTTCATTGACGGTTGAAACCTCGCTTGAGATGATGAATTGCTTTGAGACTGTTTAAAAGCCCTATGAGGATTCCAGGGAGAGGACCCACATAGCAGGAGGGTTGACCACAGCCTCCCATGGGACATTTGAGATAATTAGAATAGAAATAGCAATGCGGCTAATGGCGCAAAGTGGGTTTTTAGGCTGCTTAATTCAATAGTTTGTCCATGGATGTCTTTTTAAATGTGATATTTGACATTTACTGTTGACAATGTTGCATTCACTTGATAGCCAAGTGCCTTTTATTTTATTATTGTCCTATCTGGAAAACAGCAATGATGGCGTACAATTCTGATGCCCTTTTTTGGTGTGACACGTGAAGAGCAAGCTCCGCCCACAAAGCAGGATTCATAGAAAAGGCGGCCGCCGTCGTTCCAGTTCGTCCCGCTTCACTTCCTGTCAAGGTAGGAACCTATTTCTCCTCCTTTTTTGTTTCCCCAGATTAAACAATCCTTTGACCAAACTAGAAAGGGGCATTTAAAGCCGCCAAAGATGATTTGATTTTAAACAGAAACAAACCATTTAGAAAAAAATTGTATGTTTGATATTTTACGCATTTTATTTTTAGAATGTGTATGTAATATTTGAAATACTGCATGTATTGAAATATCTTGTGAGAATCTGTGGAATTATTTTTTATTGATGCGGCTGTTGATTTGATTAAATAAATTAAAAAACGTAAAACAAAATTTAAAAATGGAAAAAAATATTGAATCGATAATATACAGGGTCGCTGTATTTGTTTAATGAATTTATTTATTTCATGATATATTTATTGGCTTCTTGTTGCTACTTTTTATTCAAAATTAAATTAGATTTGTTTGGAGAATAAGTGGTTTGGAAAATGGTTTGATGGATAAATCTATTTGTCAAATGCCATTGAAAAAAATGTTTTGTAAAATCGTATCAGGTTTTCATTTCTGCTTTAAGTTTTGAAATTTTAAGGTTTAATTCTCTGAAATATAAGTACATCTTTTTAAATAAGTTATTTAATTGAAAAATAATTTGTATATTTATTTTGTAAAATGTAAAAAAAGCGTTTTCATTTATCATTTTAAAATCTAATTTTTTTTTTTACACTGACAACCCGATAATATCCAACAAATTTGAACAGCAATACAAAATAGCTAATTCACTATTTACAGTGTACACCAATAGCAGCTAAGGACTGATTTTCAACACAGCAATACACTTAGCGTGTGTGTTTTTATTTATTTAGTTATTATTATTATTTTTTTTTATGTGATTATTCAGTAGCGCCGTCTATTGAAGGTAGCACAGTTGGTCAACATGACGCACCAGTTCACCGCCTTGACTGAGGCTCAGAAAAAGGAACTCCATGAGACCGCCATGCGCATCGTCTCTCCGGGGAAGGGGATTCTGGCTGCGGACGAGTCAGTAGGTACGTAGACCCAACTCCATGACGGGAAAATGATTTTCAACAGTGGGGAGAGGGGGTGGGCACCTTGTCGAAAAAATGTACCTCCAGCTGTTTATTGAACGGGACAAGCAGCCGAACATAAAAATACACAATGAAAACACTCACAAGGATCATGGAGCAGACGTTTGTGCGGGGGAAAATGCCACAGAGATGGAGTTTGATGGTGCTTTTTTTGGGTTGCTAGAAGGGATAAGGGTTAAAATAGTTTTGGACATGGACATTTGTTCACCAAAATGAATTTTCAATTTTAGTTTTTCTTTTTTTTGTTAGCTTTCATTAACTATTTGCATAATAACCTTGGAAGACAACAAATGGCCTTTCATTTTATTTCAATGTGGAAAATAATACTGCGTGACTTTTGAGCATGGGTATTGGCAGGTAGCATGGCCAAGCGTCTAGCGCAGGTGGGCGTGGAGAACACGGAGGAGAACCGTCGTCAGTTCCGCCAAATACTGTTCAACGCTGATGACCGCGTTATCAGCTGCATCGGCGGCGTAATTTTCTTCCACGAGACGCTCTACCAGCACTCGGACGGCGGGGTCAGCTTTGTCAAGATGATTCGAGATAGAGGCATCCTGGTTGGCATCAAGGTACATTTACAAAGTTAGGGCAGGGGAGTCCGAACTACAGCCTGAGAGCCATTTGCCGCCCACTATCCATTTTTTAGTGGCTTTTCGAGGCACTCTTAAAATTGGTGGGTGAAAAAAATTCCAAATTGGGAAAAATAGCTAACCCTGCGCTGGGTCCATAATGGATTTGGTTGAGGATTTGACCCACTGTTTTGTCCAACAAGACGTAAAAAAAGTATGTAAAAGATATTGTCTACCCACCTCATAAGAGTGGAATAGCAAGATGCTGACTAGACAGCATGACTATTGCACTGATGTGGACGCTCGTAGACACGCGTCTTTGTCTTTTGTTGCTCAGGTTGACAAGGGAGTTGTTCCTTTGGCAGGAACCTGCGGAGAAACCACTACCCAGGGTGAGTACTGGAAATATACCAGACCGTTGCTTATACACTGAGGGCAGAATTCCCAAATAGATTGCGTGGCTTTTGCGTGGTGCTAACTGGTAAGATAAAATGGAACAAAGCGCGGGCAGATGGTGAAATGTGTCACTAAGTTGGCAAGCAGAATGTGTCTCTGGCCCCTAATGGTATTTGCGCATATTTAAATAAGGGAAGAAGTATATATTTTCTTCTTCTTCTTATTATTATTATATATTCTAAATTTCCCCAGTGTGGGACAAATAAAGGATATCTTATCTTATCTTATATTTGGCGGAGAAATTGCCTACCTCTGTGCAAATTAGCCTCACTAATAAACATCGTCTAATTCACTATCGCCAATGCTAATAGCCTTGGTGTAAAATTAGCTCTACTTAGATGAAGCCTTTTTAGAAAGCATTTAGTCCGACATGTCGTGCAAAATTATGACAAAAACATTCACCCATAGGTCTGGACGGCTTGTCAGAGCGCTGCGCCCAGTACAAAAAAGACGGTGCTTCCTTCGCCAAGTGGCGCTGCGTGATGAAGATCGGCGACGCCAACCCATCCAAGCTGGCCATCAGCGAGAACGCTAACGTCTTGGCTCGCTACGCCAGCATCTGCCAGCAGGTGAGTGTACCCACGTAAATGGACCTTTTCACCATGACATCACAACTCCTTTCGGATGGCACCACTACCTTCCCTTTTGCCATACTTTGAAAGTAGAAAGCGTCAGTCAAATAAGCTGTTTGAGTATCGAATTGTCTTTTACTCGAAAGATGCACACCCGTACACGCAAACTAATGAATTGGTCTCAGGATAGCATCAACCGGCTAATGGGCCAATCAAAAATAACCGCATAGATGCGGTAGATCAACTGGTAAGATAAAATAGAACAAAGATCACACATATGGACACCTGAATGCCATCCAAATATTCCTTTCTGACAACAATATGCTATTAACAATTCTGACCCGAATGCGAAAATTCTGATTCAGAGTTCGTTTTCAATGGCCAGTGTTGCTGTAGCTTGGGTCTCATTTGGGACCCACGAACATCATTTTTGTTGTAAATACAACATTTTTATTTGGCTGTTCCATCTGCGACATTGTGATGCCTCCTCTTCTAGCAAGGCATGGTGCCCGTCATCGAGCCCGAACTCTTACCCGACGGAGAACACGACCTGAAGCGATGCCAGTACATCACTGAGAAGGTGAGCAACCGATGTCTCACATCTGTGAGTTCAAGACATATAACCAAAGAAAATATTGTATTGGAGTTCAGGTGCTGACGGCGGTTTACCAAGCCATGTCGGACCACCACGTGTACCTGGAGGGCACGCTGCTCAAACCCAACATGGTCACGCCGGGACATGGCTGCAGCAAAAAGTACAGCCCGGAGGACGTCGCAATGGCAACTCTTACCGCCCTGCGGCGCACAGTTCCTCCGGCAGTGGCAGGTCAGTAAACCGTAACCGTAACCCAGAGGTGTCCAAAACCACTCCTCAAGGGCGTATATCTTGCATGTTTTAGATCAGGGGTCAGTTACCCAAAATGTTGAAAGACCCATACTGGACCAAAAAAATAAAAAACAAATATGTCTGAAGCCGCAAAAAAAATTAAAAGCCTTACAATGAAGGCAACACATGTTGTATGTATTTATATTAGCTATGTTAGCCTAATATCAAAGAAGCCAAATTAAAAAATATATATATTTCCCTCCCCAATCTTTTTCCATTTTCAAACATTTTTGAAAAGATTCCAGTGAGCCACTAGGGGGCTCTAGAGCCGCGGATTGCCGACCCCCGTTTTAGATGTTTCCCTCTTCCAACACACCTGATTCAAATGATCAGTCAGCTTTGCAGAAGTTTAATACAAAATTGAATCAGGTGTGTTGGTCGAGGGAGACATCTCTCACTCGCTCGATAGGGGCTCTCATGGGGTGGACTTGGGCACCCCCGGTCTACGCTAAACATGTTACTTTCCCGGGTAGGCGTGGCCTTCCTATCAGGGGGCCAGAGCGAAGAGGAAGCGTCCGTGCACCTGAACGCCATCAACAACTGCCCCCTGGCTAAACCCTGGACCCTCACCTTTTCCTTTGGCCGCGCCCTGCAGGCCTCGGCGCTGCGGGCCTGGCGTGGACACAAGGAGAATGAGAAGGCCGCTACAGAGCAGTTCATCAGGAGGGCCGAGGTCAGAGGGGGAAAAAATATTCAAGTGTTGCTCTCATGTTCAAAGACAGATCTGTTTTGTTTTTTGGCTTCTCCCGTTTGCAGTCGCCCCCTATCTTCCCTCACTACTTCGATCAATATTCTCTTTGGTCACACTTGCAAACCTTCACCGCTCAGTGAGATACCGGTTTAAAGGCTGCATCACACATGAGCGGGTCGCAAAGATATTCACCAATAATTTTAAATGGTCTCAAACAGTTTTTCTAGTCACAAAGAAATTTTGAACATGTTCATCATTTGAGGGCAACAAGAAAAAATGTTTGTGACCATAAAAATGGTTTGGGAATGTCTGGTGAAAATCTTTGCAACTGTTTGCAACACTGAATGAAGCATGACAAAAAAAACAAGATTCGCTACATGCGCCCACCCCACACTTGCAAACCTTTGCTGCTCTGTGAGATACGGGCTTAAGTGATTCAAGTCCACTCTCGCTACTTCAGAGTCAGAATCAGAATCGTCTTTATTGGCCAAGTATGTAGAACACACAAGGAATTTGTCTCCGGTAGTACAGGCTGCACTAGTATCATCGTACTTCTCCCTGTTGTCTTACTGTCCCCCTCCACATCTCTCATTCACGCACAAACAGTATATTATAACTTTCTAATCTTAATTCATCTTCTTTTCAGTGCATGGCTTCCTCTTTCTAAATGTTCCTCCAGCTGCTCTTTGCTTGCTCTTTGCGACAAGATGGCGGGAAAGCAATTCAGTGTATTAGACGAGGCTATGGCCTGACTCAATGAAGCTCCTCCTTCACTTCAACATCATGTAGTGACCACAAGAAGCCACCCCATGATGTCCAAGCAATATTTTTATATTAGACATAGCTTTGGCCTAAGCAGTTCAGTTTTTTTGGCCAAAGTAAGAGTCGCATGTACATATCTGTTTTTCAGTGTTGTGAAATTAAAAATAAAAGGTGGTCAAAAAAATAAATATTTAGCCGCAATCTGCAGCATTCTACAAACACACAGTACATATGTGAATTCAGCTAATAGTGTTCTGTGTTTGTGTGTTTGTGTCAGGTCAACAGTTTGGCGTGTCGAGGAAAGTACAAGGGCGCCGACAACTATGCAGATTCTGCACATGGCGTCTATGGATCCTGTTACTCATACTAAACACGGTCATAGAGCTGAGACTCCATTGCCATATAAAGGTGAATAGATATAGTGATATAGTCAGTATTATTTTAAAACATTTTTATCATTTTGTCTTGGAGGTCACATATTTCTGAAACAAGATGTAGGTGAATACAAATCCTTGCTTAAATCCTGATGAAACCCATACTTGTGACACTAAAAGGACCTTTAAACTCGACTTTCAAAGACTAACCAATGTTTGAAACCGCAATTTGAAACTCTCAACATGCTCAAAACCTCACCCTGACTTGAAACCATATCCCAGATTTTAAACATGAATTATAATAACCCAGATATTAAATGATACTATCAAATCTTACTTTGACATATTAATCCAGACTTGAAACCAGTATTTGAGATGCTAACACTTCCTTAAAACCCTAAACCTACCTTGAAATCTTAATTTAAACCATAACCGTTGCTCGAAAGCTTAAATTGAAACCCAAACTGTGGCTCGAGACCCTAATCGTGTCTTTTTGAAACCCCACATTGAAACTCTAAACTTTATTTTAAACAGCAGACCCGATTTACAATCCGATCCCTGATTTGACATGTTAATTTGAAACCAAAATCAATTATATTAAATGCTCATATGAAATCCTACCTTGAAACCCAAACCCTTGTTTGAAACCCTAATTTGAAACTCCAGCCCTTGTTTAAAAACCCTTACCCATCCTTGGACCCATAACTTGAAACTCTAAAAGTGTCTTTAACGCTACTATACTGTAAAACCCCAACTAAGGCTAAATCCTTGATTTGAAACATTAATTTGAAACTGTAACACAGATATTAAATCTTAATATGAAACCCTAACCTAGGCTTTAAACTCTTAATTTTAGACCCAAAGGTGTCTTGAAACATGATGCATCGGCATTTTGCCGAGATGCTGCATGCAAATGGAATAAGATGCTAACAGAACTGAAGTTAGCCCCAAGTGTCAATGGTTGTAAATCCAAATTAAAAAACTATCCCCCCCCCCCACCCCCGCCACACCAATGGTTAACGTCTTTAGGTGTTTTAGAACATTTCAATAATCTTGTTTTCCTAAATTATGCTCTTATAGGTTCTTTAAATTATTTTAGAAAACAACTTTTAATTTATCTTCTTTTAAATGTCTGCCTTAAATGTTGTGTCATTATGTGAAGCTCATTGAGTTACCTTCAGTATGAAATGTGCTGTATAAAAACACTACTTTGAGATTCAAGGTTCAAGGTTCAACTTTATTGTCAAATATGCATACATTTGACATGCAGCATGGATTAAATTTCTTTCTCTCAATCCTCAGTGCAAATATGCATGCAAACATGATGTGCATTAAACACACAGCTAAGTAGATAGCAGCTACACTGTGTAAAAGACAATGTAATCTCAACAGTATAAATATATAGACGATATATACAATACAAGCAGCATAAACAATGGCACTTGAGGCTATTGTGGGTAAAAGTGAGGTAGTGAAACCCTAAGACTGGATTTAAATCTTAATTTAAAACCATAATGCTTGAAAGCAGAACCCACATTAAAACTCAATCGAGTAATGAATTACAAATTTGAGAACTCGAAACTTAGCATCACATGAAACCTGAAATTGAAATGCATCGTTGTAATAAAATTGGTGTTCCTGCATCCTTTGATAGAAAAACAATAAGTCTGTGTGTATATTGTTTCAGAGACTCCATTCCAAATAAAAGTGTTCAGATGAAGCCAGACTTTTGGATGTTTTGCTTTTCCCCAAGTACAGTACACTCAGTCCTGTGTTGCTTTCGAGACCACTGCAGTGAAATCAGAGTCTAAGAGTATGTTGAATGCCCACTAAAACCATGAGCTATTATCAGCTTCCTCTGACACCAAATTCGCATAAAATTCACGCAACATTGAACAAGGAAGCCATTTGTTATTTTTATTTGAGACTTTTGTTCACGCTGTATGGTTAGCCCCCAACGTTGGCGGGATTTGCACGTCTTGATTTTCGGTTGTTTCTGGGCAGCATTACTACAGCGCCACTCACAGGCTCGCTTTGCAAACTACAATTTTTGTTGTGTTTTCTTAATGACAGAGATTTCCTGAAATCGTGTTGCTATGATTGATGTTTTGAAAATTAATGTTAAGGAATTATATAGGACAAGAAGTATGACTACAATAGAATACTCATCAAATCAGCTAAATAAATCACTACCTCGTGGTTTGATCGGGATTTTGTTAAAACAACACATTGACTGTGGGCAGTTATAAATCAAAGTGCATTAGGTTTGAATGGCACTTTTCACAGAGAAAACGCACAAGTGCATAGAAGTATATAAGTCATACAAATATAAAATACAGAATAACAATAATAGTACAGTGTGTATTTTTTATATATGAGCAGCCGTTTATGCAAACGCAATGAATCGTTGGAGTTTTTGTCTGATGTTGCAATTGTCAACTTAAGCTCTTTTAAAATATCATTAAAATACATTCAATATTCATCTTTAGGCTCTATATCGGCCACGTTTAATCAAGTCACCGCATGGTCTGGTTTGTCCATGTACTGACGTGAATGGACTTCGACTTCTGTCTTTATTAGTGGCGCACTACTTTTTGGTACGTGGATGTACAGTAGTTGAGTTCCCGAGCCACGCCGGAAGTTCGGTGAGTGGCGGAGGGAGGGAGGCCGAGGCGAGTCCGCAACTTGTAAATAACCGCAAACAAAACAACGATAAGCGGGGACGTGTGCGCTCGGGACTATACGGCCAGTGTTTTTATTTTTTCACTTTTCCTTTTTAATTTTTTTTAACTAAACCCGTCTAGCAGGAGAGAACGAGCCCCATCTACGAATGATGTCTGGCGTCGTGCGAGGCCCGGCGGGGAATAACGATTGCCGAATTTATGTGGGCAACCTCCCGCCCGATATCCGCACCAAAGACGTGGAGGAAGTCTTCTACAAGTACGGCAACATTCGAGACATCGACCTAAAAAACCGCAGAGGAGGACCGCCGTTCGCTTTTATTGAGTTCGAAGATCCAAGGTAAAGTGCTATTGATAGCTTAGCTTTTTTTAGGCAGTGAGCCGCCATTTTGTGGCTAACTGCCAACTATTTATTCACGGGCCAAGACGACACACTGGACCTGCAGCACAATTTTACTTTAACCTTACTGCATTTCCTTATTTTGCAGCATAAATGGGAACATACTTTTTAACTCACTGCCACGATATCAATCAACGTTTGCACAGTGCGTGCTCAGAACTGTTTCTCTATGTGTAGGTTTTCCGTTTCCCAGGTAATGGGAATCCATTTGAAGGTTGAATTGAGGCAACTTGATTCTTACTATTGGTTGGAATTATTGTGTTTTGTATATGACTGAGGTAACTATCCTATCACGCCAATAAGTAGTTCGTCAAATTACTGCACCCAACAAAGGGAATAAACTCAAAGAAACCAGAATTTTACACAAGTAAATGTTGTGGAATTGCATTTGACCAAATTCCTGACTAAAACAACTACCGGTACATTTCTCATTTAATCAATTGCAGTAATTGGATACATGAGATGATACGATTTAAGGACGGTACTTTTAGAGTACAGTATAACCATTCGGTGAGGTTATTATTAAATTGATTTATCAAACCAAATTGGTTTTTGTTACACCGATAAGTCAACTGGACCAGTCTACAAGCTTTGGGAGTTACAAGCAATCGCCTCGTCAATTTTGTTTTCCATTTGTGTTTTGTGAGCTAGTTAGTGGGGGGGGGTGTAATAAAACCATTTAAGTGACTTTAATGTCCTCACACATGGGCAAGGAGAGCTACATATTTTGCCTAGAAGATTTCTGATTAAAAAATGGATATGATACCCTTCCACTAAATTTGCTTGGATTAGGCGTAGAAAAAAAAAGTAGTGTGTTTCCGGTAACCCGACCGACCGAGAATTTCTACCTCGAAAAAAAAACCTTACGGTCGGCATTTTTTCCAAACAACCTTCTACATTTTTGTGTAATAATAATAATAATACATTTTATTTATAAGCGCCTTTCAAGACACCCAAGGATACTTTACAATAACAAAAGACACAAAACACTACGGGTTGAGCAGCGGCAACCAAATGCGCCAGCTTCACTAAACCCGGAAGTCAGAAAGAAACAAGGGAGGGATGTTCTCGCGATATTCACGTTGAGCGTGCGTGTCGTTTGCCCTGTCGTCTGTCCACAACATTGAATCATGGCAGCGGCCACGATCTCCGACAACAGTTTAAACCGTGTTTTGTGTGTTGCAGTCGCATGCTCGCACCATAATATGAAGAAAATAGCACCCATCAGAGATGAAGGTCCTCGGGATTTTCCCGAATTCAAATTTTTATGAAAATCTCTCCGGAGAATTGAGGAAATTTGCCTAAAATTAATCCGGATATTAGTTGACAACATTGAACGAAGACTCGTTTGAGATCGTTGTTTTGCTTTCAGGAGCGAAGCCATGTTGAGACACTAACACTAGTAACAGTAAAGAGATTTTCGTCTCTTTGTAAACACTTGCTAAACCCCATGGGAACGAATAAACACCGTGGACAAGACAAGTTGTAAAAAGTATATTTGGACAAAAAGGGAAACACACAGATTGGGAAAAACGTGTCCGTCCGACTTCGAGTGTCGTCTCGGCTAGCTTAGCTTAGTTTAGCTGTTGTTGTGTGTGACGTCGGGTTTGTGACGTCGTTGCGTCTGCGCTGATTGGTTGAAATCAAAAGACGCGCTTGCGTACATGTTCGCGCTGAAGCACGCACAGCAGAGAGAGAGCACTAGCAGCGGAGCGGACTATCTATTGCTAAGGCTCGCTTAGCTTAAGTGGCGTCGCCACAACAGTAATAAGCTCGCCTCTCATTCTCATGGCCTCGCCATATCTCGGAGATATTTTGAAATTTCGTTGGGAACGGAAGCCGCAAAGGGCGCAGGTGTGCACACAAAAGGAAGATTAATTATTGAATGTCGAGTATTTGAATAGCGTTTTGTGTAAACTAATTCATGCGTGATCGGCCAGGTGTGTGTGTGCGCGTGCGCGGATTTTCAGAAAAGTCCACTTTCATCTCTGAGCCATTGATGTACTGTATCGAAAAGATTCAGCGAACTATTTGACGAACACCACGGGCCGTCTAGGTAGCTGTAACACCCAGCCGCTGGGGAACCCAACTCTCTCGCCGCCGTTGGCGGCGAGCGGGGGTTTCAATGTCTCCTTGTTTTATGGTTATTTTGTTTACATTTTTGATGGGCGGGGGGGAGAAAAATAAAATAAAAAACTTTGTCCGACCTACCGACCCTATGTTGAAATTTAATGTTACCGGAAACACACTACCTTTTTTTCTACGCCTTACCTCTAACACCCATCAATTCCCTCGAAAAACTTCCAATTTGGCATATTTAAAAAATATCCTCAG
The DNA here is from genome assembly GCA_026261675.1 of Hippocampus mohnikei. Classification (NCBI taxonomy): domain Eukaryota; kingdom Metazoa; phylum Chordata; class Actinopteri; order Syngnathiformes; family Syngnathidae; genus Hippocampus; species Hippocampus mohnikei. Next base: position 4,321,068 of record JAKGUB010000346.1, on the reverse strand, counting down.
TTAACGTCCCATGGAAATGAACCACAAATTGTCCAACCCCTCTGCAACCCATCCAAAAAGAGAGAAGACATGGTTTTAATGCTCACATTTTCACTGTGACTTACATACTCCGTTTTGTGGTTAGGGACGCTGGGGATGCCGTTTACGGCCGGGATGGATACGACTACGATGGCTACCGGCTGCGCGTTGAGTTCCCCCGGAGCGGGAGGGGCTCCAGAGGTGGCAGTTTGGGCGGGACTGGCGGTGGAGGCGGAGCCGGAGCCCCGAGAGGCCGATACGGGCCCCCATCCAGACGCTCCGAGTATCGGGTGGTTGTGTCCGGTAAGCCTGATGCGTTGTCGTGCTTTGTTGCTGACATTGACCGTCACGCTTTGTGCTGTTTGAATTTTAGTCTTGGTCTACATTGGTCCAAAAATAACTTTTAATGTGTGCTGAATGCTCTTATTTCAAAAAAAAAAAAAAACTGAGCCTGTTCAGAAAACTTTGTGATTTGGTTTGAGATGAAAAGCTTTGCGTGTGAGATGTTAATGAGCGGCAGCAGCATTAGGACAAGACTGAAATATTTGAGGCCAAACAACTTTGATGCTATAAAAAGCCCAGCTGGTATTCCACTTTGCATCAGTATGCATATGTGAGCAGAATGCGTTATGCACAGAATTGGAAACAAAGGAAATAGAATGATTGCATCCCAGGGGTTAAACTTTTTCTCTGTTGTGTTTTGAAATACAGCAGAGGCCCGGGAAGTAACTTTCTAAGCATCATTTGTTTGCGTGCATGTGCAATAAGAAGGTTGACAAGTCGCTGTTGACAATGTGTTGATTACCTTGAGAACCTAACCCATTTAAAGCCACAGCTCTCATTGAGAGTGATAACACAGGTGTCCCACCCTGAATTGAAAAACTAACACTTTGGAACCCTAACCCTGAACTCTGGTTAGAAGCCAGAATTTGAAAGTAACCGTAGTTTGAAACTCTAATTTGCCTTCCCACAATCTTCAAAACATTAAAACCTAGGATAAATGATTGTGTCAAATGGCCCGTGCGTGTGTGAGAGAGCACGAGTGCGCTAGTGCGAGCGTTCCCGATGTGGTGAAAGTACCCGAATACACCATGTTACATGTGCAGCAAGCGTGTGGAATATTTTGATTCTGTTGTCCCTGAGTGTGCTTTAAGATGTTTACTGACACCCCAGTTGGAGTTAACTGTAAAACTAAACGCATGCCAAAAAGAACAACACACAATTGTGTATCTAAAAAGAGACATGTTTCGTTTTAAAATGGTTGCCGGTGCTAATGCTGAAGTCATTTCCCCATGGCACGAAATATGGAACCTGGAACAAGTCTCAAGACTTGTGAAAATGAAAATAGAACAATCGCATAAGATAAAATAAATACCATAAAGAGATCAGGGAGATGCCTGGTGATGGTTTGAATGTGTGTAAAGATGCAAATCAGCAAAGAGGCTTTAATTTCACATGATATTTTGTACTTGTCTACATGGTGAAATGATGTTGGCCATTTTGTGTTTGCAGGACTCCCTCAGAGCGGCAGCTGGCAGGACCTGAAGGACCACATGCGCGAGGCCGGCGACGTGTGCTATGCCGACGTGTACCGAGACGGGACTGGTGTTGTAGAGTTTGTGCGCAAGGAAGACATGACCTATGCCGTCCGAAAGCTGGACAACTCCAAATTCCGTTCGCACGAGGTATGTTGGTAGCACTTTAGTCTCTTGGCACTGTGGATTTGTGTGGTGTGCCAAGTGAGGTGAGTAGCCCTTTCCGTCAAACACACACACACACACACACACACACACACACACACTGAAACACACCACACCATACCATACCACCACCCGTCCGCCACCCATACCCTCATCTATGCCCTTCCACCTACAATGTGCAGTTGTCTTGTGTGCCACCAGGGAGAGACAGCGTACGTTCGCGTGAAATTAGACGGTCCCCGCAGCCCGAGTTACGGACGATCCCGCTCCCGCAGCCGCGGCAGCAGGAGCCGCAGTCGCACCCCCAGCCGCAGCAGGAGCCGGAGCCGCAGCGAATCCAGAGGACGCGGACGGGCGTCGCCACGCTACTCGCCGCGACACAGCTGCTCTCGATCACGATCGCGCTCCTAGAAAACCTGGTGGCGTTCATCCCTTTTCGCCCTCCCTTCCTCCCGCCGTGTGATGTAACTAGGGTTGCAAAGGGGTGGGGAATTCTGTCACATTTCTAGGAAGTTTCCGGTAAATTTCCATGGGAAGTCAAGATGGGGGAATTTTGCAAAGGTGTTTTTATCAACCATTTTGTTGCGTCTTGAGCAGACATTCATGCAGAATAATACAGTTTAGCAATTCAACTGATTTTATTTGTGGCTAGATTGTTTTTCCAAGTTACATTTTATAACAGTCACTTCTTGGAGTCATTGAAGAACAAAAAAAAAAAAAGTTGCCCTGTGACCTAACACAAAAAAATGCCCCATCACCACAAAAGGCTAATTTAAAATGTTAAAAGGGAATTTGTCATTTGCAAATAGGGTGTTTATCTTGAAAGAGGCTTCTTTCTCTTGTTTTTTTTTTGTCAAACATGCAGTGGTTTCTTTTATATCAAATAGGAGCCAAAACAGATGGCTGAATTTGCCCCAACCAACAAATCATATGTGCTACTTGTCAAGCAATTCATGATGACCAGTTAAACAAATTTGACCCCCCCCCCCAAAAAAAAATGTCCGTGCAAACTCCCCATTTTGATCTGAAGAGCCCCTCTGTCCCTTCCCAGTAAAATTTGATAATCTATTGAAGATTTGCAAATTTTTTTAAACTTAATTAGCAAGAAATCCTGTTGTATGGTTGTAGTAAAATACAATTCCCCCCACTTTTAAGTTAATCGAGAGCCATCCCGCAGGTTACCAAGTCCCTGCTTTAGTCCTCTTGATCATTCCCACAAATTCTATTAATTTCTTTGGAAAGTTACCATAAAAAAACTCCCCGAATTTTGCAACCCTAGATGTAACCCCAACACTTTTCCGATTTCTTTTTTTTTGTCCTTCTAGATGGGCTTGGTATGTAGTTGTCCCCCCCGTCCCCCACACAACAAAAAAAGAACGTGCAAAAATGTTGAGCCACACAATGTTTTGAGATAAAAAAAAAGAGGGTGGGTGGCTTGTTATTTGATATTTCATCAGAGACACCAACGCTTTAACTATATTTTACCTTGTGTCTTCCTTTAGACATCTGAAGAGAAGGATTAAAGTGATTTGGAATAGAAACCCATTGTGGTGGAGCACATTTCATTTGTATGGTCAGGATAGGACATCAAATGGAGGCCATGGTATGCTTCACATTCTGTCAATCCTTGTCATTGCTTTATTCTTGTTGTGCATGTCATAGAATTGAAACACGCCTCTTTGGCCTGTGACAGACAAAAAGTGTTGTGATGTATGTGTAACATCTTTGCTGTCATGTGTAAATGAAAAATCTGACTTGTGTTAGGGATTTTTCTACCTGCTCTCTTGCATTTAAAAAAAAACTTTTTTTTTCGCCCCCAAATTTTTTCTACATTGTGTTCTAATGGTCTGCCTCTGATTTTCTTCCTGGTATTTCAAGGTTTTGATTGGAGAGGAGTGGCTCAGTGGATCGCAATCCTTTGGAGCTGGATCGATTTTTAGGAAAGGGATTATAGGCAAGGATGGATGCTCGGGAACGGGATCAGTTTTCCAGGATTTCCCAGCAAAATTTTCAGAACTAATTAATAGGGGACCTCCCGGAGCAACTTTTAAAACATTTTTTTTGTTTTTGTTTTTTAATAGCCTGCCATCTGCCTATCTTTTATGAAGTCTTTCAGTGATAATGACGAGAAAAACAGAGGACCAGGAAGTTGGATCAAAGGATGGAATCGTAGATGCCTGGTATGCGGGGAAAATTTGGGGAGGGTTTCATATGGGGTACTAGTTTGAATGTTGATTTCTTTGCTTAATCCTTTTTTTTCTTCTAGCATTTTCAATAAAACATCTTCAATAAGACCCATAATGCCTCCTTGATTTTATTTGTGGCAGTAAGCTTGTACAGTAGCAATTGCATCAGGCAAGCGATGTTTTGAAAAACAAGCTAGCACATTGATGGAGGTGGTCTTAAAAATGTGCGTGTCTATGCATATACATGTATGTATACTGTATATATTTGTGTGTATACACACGTATTCTTTTGGGGTGACAATTACCTTATTATTATGAAAAATAGCCTTCTGGCTGCCTGCTATATTTACTTTGATCGTTATGTACTGTCCCTGATATAAATTTGAAAAAAATGAGTTTAAAAAATGTTTTGGTCTAAATTTATTCCAAAAAAAAGTCTTTTTACGTCATGGGCCAATGTTGCATTGTGGGAGGAAATAAAATGCCGACATAGACCGGCTGATGGAAAACGCCCGCACAGCGCGGGAAGGCGGTGTGATTGGCCAATAGGAAGCCTAGCCCTCAATGAAGGGGCGGGGCAGGTCGCTAGAGCAAGCGAGAGTAGCGCAAACGTACCTATCTACTCGAAGACCAGTTTGCTTAAAAAAAACCCCAAACGGCAATTAAAAGACAAACTTTCCGACCAGCGCTCGAATTTGGGACGCTACGTTACCTTTCCTCTCAAACAAAGGTAAGCTCATATTGTTTTATTAATTTGAAGGGCTAGACTGAATTGAATGTTTACTGTTTGACGTTTTTATTTACAAACCTCGTGTGATACGTGTACTGTATAACGGTTGTTAGACAATAGTGAATACTGAATGTGCTTCTCTGCTGAATTGATTTGGCGAAATAATGTCAGTCCACCTCTGTCAAGTTTCCCCAAGTCATGTCTGTGACGCGTTAAAAGGAAGTAAGTTTGAAAACGCAGTAACGACTTGGCTATGTTTTTAGCGAGAGGCTACATGTTTAGCTCAGCCGTTCAAACAGTCTTGCATTTGGTTAACGTTTCATTTTTGCGCGTGTGTATGTTGACGTCCACGCCGTCATAATGTGCGTACTCCCTCTTCCTCCCAGGCTCCAACATCCTCTTCCTCAACCTCGTCATCGTCATGACTGACAGGAAGGCCGTCATCAAGAACGCAGACATGTCGGAGGACATGCAGCAGGACGCCGTGGACTGCGCCACGCAGGCCATGGAGAAGTACAACATCGAGAAGGACATTGCAGCCTACATCAAGAAGGTGACGCTGAGTCACTTTTCAAGAAAGTCAAAAGAAAATGCTTCTTCTCACTTACTACAACAGACAGCTATTCAAAAGCATGTTTCTATATGCATTAGTCTGAATGTCAAATATCAGTCACATCAGTTTTTCTGAATCGTTTAGTCTTGATGTCACTACAATGTTTCAACTGTATCGATGAGCCTTGACGTCAAAGTTGTACATCAATCACTACAGATGGCCATTGAATAAGCTCTTTCTTGTATGATTTTGTCTTGATGTCAACACACCGCATCAGTCACTACAGTGGTCAGTTATTCAGTAATGTTTTTCTTTACATACACATATCACAGTAAGGCTCATGCATAGAGGAGAAAATTGCTTTTGAACAGCTGTCCACTCTAGTGAATGTTGCTGATGTTTGTCTTTTGGTGTTTTGTCAGGAATTTGACAAGAAGTATAACCCCACTTGGCACTGCATCGTGGGTCGAAACTTCGGCAGCTACGTGACACACGAGACCAAACATTTCATCTACTTCTACTTAGGCCAAGTTGCCATCTTGCTCTTCAAGTCGGGCTGAGATCTTTTTTTTTTATCCTTTGTTCCCCTCCCTTTTGGTTGTTTTTGCTCCTCAAAGCTATCTGAGGCTAACGCCTCTCATTCTCTAATAATAATGACAACATGATGCAGCGCTGCATGCGCGACATCTTTATTTCATCTACGTGACATGAGTTATCAGTTGCCGGTTCAATGCAACTCGTACTTCTAATTTTTGTTAACCTCGCTCAATTCCGTGGTGTTGGCCAGGTAAAATGGTGGGCGCTGATCGTGTAACAAGGGAAGGCTGTAGAACGTGCTAGTTTTTATTTAAAAAGTATTGATGGACGTGATTCTTACAACAATTAGTGCTAGTTTGTTTACATGAAGAAAAAAAAGTTGTATGAACATTTTCTTTGACCGTTGTTGACCAGTTTTCGAATTTGTGATGTCAAAACAATGCCACATCATAGCAATTAACAATTCCAGTGCTCCACTTTGGGTGAATACATTTCTCCAGGTTTCTTTGAAATTTGATGACTGATGTTATAGCTATCATAAATATTCATCGTATTGAATCATCATTTCATCCTAATGATTTGGGCTATTTTTTTTAATTTTTAAATAAAAGTTCAGATATCTTCTAGCAAATGGTTGTAGCATTTAGATTAATGTGCTTTTTGTTGATGAATGTGAACGGTAAAAAAAATCTGCATATAAAAACTTCATCACATCTTAACAATGACAGCAAATATATTTATATTTTATTTATTTTATTTATTATTTTATATTTTATTTTACATATATTTAACAACGGAACAACTACTGAGCTTTACTTTGGTTGAGTATATCTGAACCGTTTCTAGTTTGTTTGAACAACGAATATCATTTTCTTGAAACATCTTTCTATCATAATTAGAGCAGATATTTTCTTCGTTGCATCAAAACATCACATCTTAATGATGCGTGCTAATGTGTTTATTGGGACAGGATATCTGAACTTTTCTATGATTCATACGTTTCTGTGACTACTTCCCCCACAATGTGAAAAAAATGTTCTCGAGCACTTTAGTTTGTTGCCGCAAACATCAGCCTTGTTGAATGAGCCTTTTGCGAGACTTTTGACCATTTTATGTTTCTGCATGTTTTCCTAATGAATGGGGGAATTCTGTTATCTTTCATTACGTATGCTAATAAAACCAACACATACGACATATTGGATAGAGCCTGAAATATTTTTCGTTTAAAAAGTCTGCAGCTAGCTTGGGTCAGGCGCTGATGTGGTTTAACATTTCGCCGCGTTTTAGTTCTGTCCGCAAAGACCAAGCATTTTGACTTTGTACCTCGATGTATCCAAATAACTTGTTTGATGCAATGCTAACACAAGCTAAACGTTACTGTTCCTTTTTTTTCTTGTTTTTCTTTTCAAAAAGGAAGTCTTCCTCTTCCTTAACGGATCGTTTGCCTCCGGCATGTTGTTGTTGTAAATATTGCAGCTGCTCCGCGCACAAAGCGCATTCGGCTTGGGAACAGTCGCTCATCATTTACAATTACCTGTAAACAAAAGAGGATAGAAAACACGAGGAAATAAAAATAATTGTTGACTTATAAACTGGTCTTTTGTGTTGTTTGCACTGAACTATTATTTAGGAATCAAATCAACATCAATCCAATATTTGGTGCATTCGTTTTAATGGCAAGTAAAATATAGTCAATTAACTTTAACTTGCTCAGGGTCGGATTTTTTTCTGTGTGACAGCCTTTTTCTGCCGGTCGTTTGCGCTCTCCCGCAATACTGTGCCAATCCCTTTTCCCATCTTGAGTCTGTATAATTCCAACATCATTCAAATGACTTTTCTGCTGAATGTGTCGCTTGAGGTAGTCTACCTTCCATTTAGTCCGTATTTTTCCTTCGGAAAATTTGCTTACAGTTTAAGATTTGCTCCATGTTTTGCAGAGCAGACCTTTCTCACTCGAAAAAGAAAATATCTCACCCAGTTTCACTGCTTGTTCTTCTATTTGCACATACTCCGACAACCATTCCAATTTAAAAGAATACCAGTTCATTCTTATTTTGGTTTGGTGAGTCGACGTTTCGCCATGATAAAGGATTAGCATTAGCGCCACTTATCGCGGCCGCACTGTTATTGTTATGGAGCAGAAAACACGCGCAAGTACTGTCAATGCCGTGATTGGCTGCATAGCGTCATCGCATCGTATGTGTGATTGCCTGGATTGAATTACTGTACACAGCAAATTGATACAGAATAAAAAGTTACATATCTAATTCATTTGCAGTGCGTTCACTGCGCTGGGTAGGTTTTCTTGTGCGCTGAGAGCGTGCGACCATACGCAGTTGCGCAGCGAACATAGGTGCCGTAGCATCTCCGGTAAACTTAAATCTAAATGAAAGATACCTTTCATTGTATTGCCTCGCGTCGGAAACTTCGCTTTTCTCGAAGCATAAGGCAATTTACTAGCTGCTGCTGCTCCCTACCGGTATGGAAGAGTACTACATAATTACTCTTCCAGGTGGTCGACAGCACAGGCATACATATTGTATAATTTTCCACGGCACACCTGACAATATCTCGCGGCACACTGGGGGTTTGAGAAACATTGCCATAGACATTCACTAGATAAAATCTAAAACACTGGCGATTGCTTTCATATTGAAGTGAGGCAAGTGAAGATGTGCATGTGAATTTTGGTTGTGATTGGTCGTCGTTTTGTAACTTTCAGCCACATTAACCTTTTTTTTTACACGCACATTCAGTGTTTTAGACTGTCCCCTCAAGAAATAGTATTCCATTTGTTTTTCCATTGGAAAGATAATACTTAGCTGCCGGAGACGAGACAATTAGCATTAGCTTAGCATAGACTTTTTGGCCAAGTGCAACAGATTCTGCTCGTCATCCAAATGACTGATTTCTTCCTTCCCAGCCAGTTTAGGAGGAAAACATTTTTAGAACAAGTAAGTAAAGGATGACAGTGGGCGTATTTGAATACAACAAATGAACCAAAACGTCGGACGGCTCCGGGACAAAATGCCAAAGGAGACAAAATGCCAAGTAAAACAAATGTCAACGCGTGTGGGTTGAAAACAGCTAATTGCATCATTTAACTCATCAGTATGCATTACTGCTCATCAGTAGCAGAACTGATTCATTTGTATTTTCTCAATTATTTATTTGTTTTAATGAAAATGTCAGGTCAATCTTGGAATTCAAAACAACGTTTTTGACACTTGATTGACTGATAAAAATTAACTACAAAAAGGTGTGCTTCTTTTTTCTCAAATAGAAACAAATAATTTATCTTGTAATTTTTGTACTGCAATTTTGTATGTTTTTTGTGATGTGGCAACTGAAAAAAATATGTCTTTAATCTCATAACGTCTGTCTTTTTTTCCGTGTGACCTCAATACTCCCTGCAGCTCAGTATCCTGACCACAAGACGGCAGCCTTGTCCTTCGCCCACTCAATCCGAAGGTCCTTTCCACACACACACACACACACACACACACACACACACACACACACACACACACACACACACACACACATAATTATATACCTGTGTATATATATTCCTTTCCACACACACATACAGTATACTGTATATATATATATATATATATATATATATATATATATATATATATATATATATACAATATATACACAGTATGTGTATATATATATATATATATATATATATATATATATATATATATATATATATATATATATATATATATATATACCAAATTTTGTCAAATGACTTTTACTCACACAACTATGAATAATGTTATTTATCTTTGTGAGGACTGACTGTCAGTGACAAATCATTTAATAATAATCATAATCATCATCATAATTTAAAAAAATAGTTATTATTTGTCAGTGACAATCATTAACAGTGATATGACAAGGAAATCTCTGCAAGTGTTTATATTTTCAAAAGATTACTGACACACCATTTCTAGAAAGTCACAATGTTCCATCACCGCTTTTAGAACAGGCACCATGTTGGTGACCCCTGATTTAAACTTTGAGAGTTATTGCCATCGATGATTCAGTTAACAGGGGTAAATATGATGTTTAGCACTTTACTGTACAGCTAGTACAGTGGACGCGAGCGTGGCATTGGCTGCCATTCACTGGTCAGCTCTTGTCGGGATCAAAAATGGCGTCAAAACCAATATACCGGTAACTGACAATAGCTGTCCATTGTTATGAGGTTTTTGCAATGTCTTTACAATATGATTTGGTCAAATTCAAAATATGTGACACATTTTTCAGCTAATTATACCTGAGAAAGATTTCATACAAATCCCACTCACAGGTTAATGGACGCCCTGGTATACGTTAAGAGTCAATGATAGTGTCTGAATGAATGAAGGTGTTTTTGTCCTTGTGTGGAGGGCACCCAGAGGGGGTGGGCGGGGACCAGACATGGTTCATAAATGACCCCCCCCCTTACCTCCCTACCCGGTCTGCTTTGTCGCGCCATGGTGCAAGTCTGTGAGGCGGTCACCCCGTGCGGTTTCGCTCAGGTGCAGTATCGCTCACATGCCATTAGGCTCATTAATGGAGCCATTCAACAGATTAAGGAAGGAACTAAAGACCCCCACCTTGGGAGACATTTGCATTGTTGCAATATCTTGTTGACTTTTCGTTGTTACTAAGACACCAAAACCCCAGCACATGGTTCATTGCAGAACTAGAGGACAAGTTAGGTGCCAAGATTTTTTGGGGAAAAACATACCATTTATTTGCTAATTTTTGTGATGGTTTCAAGAAAAATTAGGAATAAACTATCATCATCAGCCTAAAAAAATCATTTACACTTTTTTCAAAATATTTTATTGGTCGCATCATATATTTTGCCCAATGATAAGATACACACTCAAACAGTATCTCAAATCAAGATTCCCCATTGAAATGTATGTAAATTCCATGAATCTGCTTCAAGAAGCACCCTCCAAAAAATGGATTATCCGAATTGCCATGGAGCTGGTCAAAACTCCTCAATAAGCTGCAGTAATATTAGGGTGTACAGGGTGTACTTGTTTGGTCCAGACCAAAAGTGGATTTTTTTTTTCCGTTTGCTGCGGTTCGTATTCACACTATACTTTTTCCAAGTGAACTATATTCTGTAAACACATCAACACGTGTGATGATCGGTGCTTCCGTTGGACAGAAATGACGAGGCAGTCACACAGAGCACAAATGGTGGAAAACATGCAACTCCTACCTGCTTCATTCTTCCTTTGCATATTTGTGCTGTCATCAGAGCTGCAAAGTATTTTGAGTGTCAAGAGCAGCTCAATCAATGTGACGCTATGTTTTTAACTTTTGGAACATTATCGGCCAATTAACTTGCATGAGCGTGTGACCAACATTCACTATGGGCTAATATTTCCTACAATGCCCAGCTACGGTGGCTGACTAAGCCCAAAAAGTTGCATATATCCTGAGATTGTTTCGGCTCGTCAATGGTTTTCATTCAGACCTGAAATAAACTGCACCAAGTCCGTTTCGAAGCCCACCAAGACCACCTCAAAAAATGGGTCTCGGTCCGGTTGTTTGATTTGCACCAGGAATCATTTTTTGTGAATTCTCCCCTGCATAAAAGGTCCAAACCAGCGTGGAAAACAAAGCCTGGTCCATTTAAAGTAGACAACAGTGCAGATGAGAGTACACCCTTAGTTAATCTTCACAGATGATAAAGAAGAATGGCCATTGCGTGTTGTTTTATTATCAGTCACCATGTGTTGCCCCATCTTTTGTGTTCCAATATCCATTGCTTAAAGGCATATAACTCTAGTTGTTAGCCTGTCGGTCGCGTTTTGCATTGCTTGCCAGCACTGAGCTAAAACAGACTTCTTTTAGTCAATAGTGTGAGGTTGTGTAGTGTGCTTTTTTCATGTTTAGTTTGAGAGTGAACTTCAACAAACGACTGATGAACAAACTTGGCGACATAATTCAAGAGAAAATATACCTGGTTATATGAAAAAAAAATCTGGTCATATGAGTGACAGGGTTGCACTGTTTTGAGTAGCACACTCATGAAAAAATATGAAATACAGAGGAGCTAGAGCAGGTCTAGGTCTAGAGCAGGGGTCAAAAACTCCGTTCCTCGAGCACCCCTATCCTGTATCTTTTCGATTTTTCTTTCCTTCACCACACCAAATTCAAATGATTAGGATCACTTGAGGACCAGATTTGGTGACTCCTGGTCAAGAGCAATTATGTCTTTGTTCTCTTCCTCTTGGTGGCTAAACAGGTTTTCATGACAGTGTGGCATGTATGTTGAGAGACACAACTTCAGAACTTTTATATCTAAAAAAACATTCCACTCAGCACAGCACAACTTCAATATAAAATCCTCTTACCAAAGGATGATTTTTCTTCAAAAGAGAAAGAGTGGAGAGAGGAAAAAAAAATGTGCCTGTAATTCTCATTTTCAAGCACATTTCCACGATTGACGTAGCAGCCAATCAGAAATCCGTTGCTTGGCGGAGGTAACGTGCGTCTTTTCACCAAAGCCAATGTTGTGCGATCCTCTCGTAAAGCTTTATGGCTTTATGTTACCCAACATCACATGCCTTCCCGCGGTACCGCGATAGGGCGAGAGATAAGAGCACAATGTCACCCAAACCAAGACATCGGAATCAATGGCTGAGGTTTTTTTTAAAGGTGCCTTTTCGAAAGAAAACAGACTTCCGGGCGGCACTGTGGACGACTGGTTAACACGTCCGCCTCACAGTGCAAGGTGCAAGGTTTGATCAAGGCTCTGGCCTTCTTTGTGCGGAGTTTACATGTTCTCTGTGCCTACATGCGTTTTCTCCAGGTATTCCAGTTTCCTTCCACGTTCCAAAAGAACATGTTCCTTAGGTTAATGGAACACTCTAAATTGTCCCTCGGTGTGAGTGTAATGGTTGTTCGTCTATGTGTGCCCTGCAATTGGCTGGCAACAATTTCGGGATGTACCCCACGACTGTCCGAAGACAGCTGGGATAGGCTCCGCCGCTCCAGCAGGCTCGCGACCCCTATGAGGATAAGCGGATCAGATAATGGATGGATGGACAGACTTTCCTCTTGACACTATAAAAGAAGAGAGACACCTGTACGGATAGTTTAACACAACATGTAGACAGATAATATAACAATGCTTACAGACATGCATTCTTTATCCTCTGTGAGGAATGACTAATTATTACGGCAGTTTACAGAGGAGTAACTTGTGACCATCTCCATGTGCTGTACATCCCCATGCCTGTATTGTACTGACTCCAGGGTGGCCATGGTACGCACACCAGGAGCAGTCCAATGTCCATTCAATCGAAGCAAAAAAAATATGGCTAAAACTGTTTCGTTCTTTACATTGTATTTAATGGTGACAGTATCATATGTTTTTGGAATTACAATATTATGGAGTGCTATTTTTATGATTTAAAGATTAAAAAGCATTGTGTTCTTTGGGGGGGGGATTGGGTTGACTGAAATGGATTAATGGCATTTCCATTGATTTCGCTGGGGAAAGATTTTATTTTAAATTTTGTTCTCCAATCAAACTTCATCATGCATTCATTCCAAAGTAGATATTCCAGGTTTCTGTGCTGTACTTGAGTATTTCTTATTGTGGCAACTTTTGCTCATTCCATTTGAAAACAGATATGGGTACTTTCTTCTCCTTTCTTTTTACATATAGGCTCGTCATCTTTTTCAACCTCTGCTAATGATGACATGCCATGCAAAAGGATGTCGATAGAATGAGGGAAAGTCAAGCACTGTTTAGATCTTGGGCGCATACAGTATAAGGTAGTGAAAACAGGGACAGTAGCGACATGGAGGAACCTGAACCTGGGATTATTAATGAGATTGGTACCAAGTACCAAGTGTGAGTACTTTTGCTGCGACTGAGTGCTTGTATAATTCATGTGTTTATGATAAGTGGATGATCTTATCCTTGACAGCAGCGGGATTACGAGGTGATGAGGTGATGGTCCATAAAGGGTTCGGCTCCGATAAGAAAGCTTTTGTTTGAGTGAGGGGAGGAAGACTCCAGCACCTTTCCCTGACTTCAAACACACGACGGAAAAAAACCACGTAGTATGTTTCTGTGATCCGATGGGATGTACTGTACAAATGTTGACATGTTTGTTGCATGTTGTGTGTCACGTGTGCTGTCAGCTCTAACCATAAAAAGGTGGCGGCCCCATGAAAGGAAGTCGTTTTTGTACTTTTGAACCCTCATTGGGGCTGTGTTGGGCTTCGTTCCCGATCAATTGCACAGTGGTACTTTGACTGAGGAGTTGAATTCATTCCATAACCTCGGGCATTACTTAAATCATTTTGATCTCAAATCAGCTTTCCCCATGCATGGAAATGCCATTAAATCCATTCCAGCCGTTGAGTCATGATTAAACCATTCCCCCCACGTTAGAATTAAGAAATATGTGTTACGGTCTTGAACAAGGAAGTTGCCCGCTGACTAACTTGTTTTTTTAAAAGGTTTGTAAAGGAGTTGGTCGCTTGATTCATGTTAAATTAGCATTTGTTTAGCAAAACATAACATACTATCTCTGAAATCTCATCTTAGCTTGATTGACCTTAACTTTGCATTCTACCGTATTAGCTTAACTTTACTCTCTCTATCACTTTGAACTTAGCTTTTCACTAAAGTTAACACGCTACCCTTTAGATTTTAGAATCTTTATTTAGCATCCATTTAGCTAAACTTTATGCACTAACACTAGCATAGGTAGATTCACTTAAAGTTAGCATTTGTTTAACTAAATTTAACATGCTAATGGCATTTTGGTCTTAGTCTACCTTTATTCATTTTGAGTTAGCTTTCATTTGGGAACACTAGTCTAATATTTTGTTGTGTTTGTCTTGTGGTCATTAACTTTAGGTCAGGCTGACACAATTTGTTGTGGAAACTCAACTGCTATTCATGCCTTATTTCGAGATATTTAGTGGCAAATCCAATTAAGATAACTAGCCTTCATTTATGCAAGAGAAAGTCCTGCGGTCCAGCAATTTTAGATCCATGGCATTTCACTTACTGTAAAAGCATTTCATGCTTTATTACCCCAACTGGAATAGTCTGGTGAGTGCACTTTATACATCATGTTGTTTTACATCCTTATTTGTAAAACACAGTAATTAGTCATTGCATATGTCTTGTTTTTTTGTTCTGTATGATTACATTTTAATTCTTAAATTTAACCATGCATCTTTTATGAACCTAGAGTGTGAATAAACAATTGCATTGAAAAAAAAATGCTCAAAGCTCAAGACAGAGCGTGGCAGGTGTTGTAAGACAGGTAAGTGATGGCCTATAGATTGCCCCCAAAGTGCCATAAAATGGACTTTTTTATTTGATTGTTTTTTAGTCTGTCCCTGACTCTAGTCAAGGTTTATTTAAAGACAAAGGACATGGGGAGGTATGTGTTGTGTTGGGAGGGTCACACAGGGGTAAGTCACACAGGTAGGGGACACGGACACGGGTGGTGGGACTGTGCAGTCACCATGTTCTCAATCTACAAACTGGATGTGCATGAGTGGCTCTGGCCGAGCTGCCTAATGGCCCCCAATTATAGTTTCTCTGTCCTCCACAAAGCAGCCAGTGTTGCGTAACCCCCAACTCACCCAATAAGTCTTCCCCACCAGCCCATAGCAACAAATGACACGCTAAGAGAGCCATGGACACCAGAGCGAATGGTTCATTTGTCTCGTTTTTGAAAATTCAGCATCCGAAGCCTGAACTCTGCTTGTCATGTTTATCATGAGTACATCGATCCACAAAAACGTCTCAAGAAGCCATGCCAGAAAAGACATGGGAAGGCTTCTGTTTTGTTTTGTTTTTGTTAGAATTAGGAGCATGAAATTTGGTAGGCGTGTATATCGCTGAGTAGACCCACAAAAAGGTGTCAAGAAACAAAGAAAAAGACATGCAAAGGCTTTTATTTTGGTTTTAAGCGACCATTTTAGGGTCTGGTAGCATCTCCTCTCCTGAACGCTCATCAATTCAACACCGAAAGCCAGTTTAATGTAGCAACAGGAACTTTTGGTAGGCATTTCTATCATGGGTAGATCCACAAAAAACCCCTGAAGAATTCATGCCATGTCATTTTGGTTTGAGGAAACTGGCTCATTTTTACCATTTCCAGGTGTCAATCAAAGAGACCATTATCCCCAGGATTTTGTCTAATTGTTACCAAATTTGGAAATGCCATGCTAGACATGTGATTCATGAGGAGAAAATCTCCAAAAATCTTAAGAGGCCTGAAAAGACGAATGAAGTCATTTTAGCTTGAAGTGATCATTTGAAAGATTTTCTTTAACAACTTCTTCCTTCTATCTTCAAAAATAAACTCATTGTAGAGATTCCGCGTCTGCTAACAAATTTGAACCACATATGTAGACGGACGGATAGGATACTCACACCATACCAAGCGTCATGTGTGTGATGGAGTCCCACCTATTTTTTTTTTTTGTACCCTCAGATGAGTTTCAGGTAAAGCTTACCCACCCTTGAGCAAAACCAGCCATCGGTGTGATGGTGGCAATTCAGCAACGAGGGAAAGTTCAAACTGATGTTTCGCCAAGTGAGCTGCAGAGGGACATTTTTTTTCCTTTTTCCAATAGGATGCCTCCTGAACTCAGGGGCGAGTGCGCTTAATGTGCTGGTGGGCCACTCAGAGATGTGCATGTGAATTAATTTTCAGGATGAGCAGAGGAGTGTGGAGGCTGAGGGACAAGGCTGAGGGACAGAGTCCACTGGGACAAAGGTGCTGGGAGGGCTTACATGGAAGTGTTACGCAGTTTGTGTCCACCTGAGTCTGAAAGACAAGAGGAATTGTCGTCTTCAGAAAGAAGGCAGGTCCCGGGTACAACATTTGTGAATTTTATAACCGTAAACACCCTGTTAATCAAAATTTGAGATTTGTATCTAAACATGGTGGCACGGTTCGCGCATCGGCCTCACAGTGCAGAGGTGCAGGGTTCGATTTTGGTTCCGGCCTTCCTGTGTGGATTTTGCATGTTCCCCCCCATGCTTGCATGGATTTTCTCTGGGTACTCCTCCGGTTTGCTCCCACATTCCAAAAAAACATGCATGGCAGGTTAATGGAACACTGTAAATTGTCCCTAGGTGTGAGTGTGAGCGTGGATGGTTGTTCGTCTATTTGTGCCCTGTGGCTGGCTTGCAACTAGTTCAGGGTGTCCCCCGCCTACTGCCCGAAGACAGCTGGGATAGGCTCCTGCTGGCCCGCCACCCTTGTGAGGATAAGCGGATTAGAAAACGGATGGATGGATGTTGGAAGATAATTGCTGAAAACATAAACTCTGAGACCGATGTCATACTCAATTGTGGAAATAAAACAGTAAACCAATTTTCACCATGCATTTCAATTTTCCTATTTCCTTTTTTGGAGAGGGGTGTCTAAAATGACGTGAGGCACTGTGGAGTCTGGCATGAGTTGACCACTATATCAAAATTTGATCGCCGTCTTTTGCATCAAAAATTACCTGGCGCAAGTGGAGGTAGGTAGCTAGCTTTCCCTAAGCTCGAAAACTGCATATCCCCTTCAGATAGTTCACTGGCCTGAACACGTTAGAGTGGCTTGTTGTTGGCCATGAGTGCACATACATCACAGAGAGAAAGCAAAAGAGCAATATAATTTTTGGGTTATTTAAAATCCAATGTGACAGACCTTTTATGGTCTAACTGCTTTAGAGAGCCTCATTGTTGTGGGGTGATATATGTGCAAACTGCTGTCAAGCTCTCACTGTGTGTTCTTTTTCAGACTTTTGTGTGGGACACTGTTGCCACTCTTTGGCGGGTTTTACAATTTGTTTCTTTTTAGGCTTCTTTTGTCGCCAACCTCTGTCACGCTTTGTCACTTCGCTCAGTTTGTACTTCTTTTCCAGCGTTTTCTGTGGCACACTGTTGTCACGCTTTGGCAAGTTTTCAGTCTGTGCTTCTTGTTCAGGTTTTTGTGTGGAAGACCGTTATCATGTTTTGGCAAGTTTTCGTTCTGTGCTTATTTTTCTGGCTTTTTTTTTAGCAAACTTCTGCCATATTTTGTCACTTCTCTCAGTTTGTGCATCTTTTTCAGGCTTTTGTGTGACATACTGTTTTCCGTTTTAGCAACCTTTCACTCCACTTTTTTATGTAGCATATTATTGTTTCAATTCGCTATGTCTCTCTCTGTGCTTCTTTTTCAGGCTTTTTGAAGCAAACATCAGTCACGCCTTTTCATACATCTCACTTTGTGCTTTTATATAGCACATGGCTGTTATGATTAATCTAGTCTCACTCCGTGCTTCTTTTTCAGACTTTTGTGTGGTACATTGCTGTGTGAACCCAAGGAAGGTCAAACCGCTCATCTTCATCACCCATTTGTCGCCTATTGGTCACCCCTCACATCCATCATCACCTTCATCATCTACAAATCCCCCCCAAAAATGAACTTTGAGCAGCCATCGATGCCGGTGAGTGTCGCCACATGTTAGTTTAAAGAATAACAGACTCAACTGGATTGCAGGGATTAGAGAGTGAACGTGAGGCGGACGATGCTTGAAGACGCCACACCAGGACAGGACAGACGTTGTGGTCCACCGAGTGTGAAGCCATTTGTCTTCACTCATGAAATAATAGATAACTGCGGCTTGCACATTAGGTGGCGCCGGGCCAGAATCTTAATCGTTCTGTATCTGACTTGAATAAACACACACACGCTCACACACACACATGCACACACAAAATGTCGATTCAGAAGGAATTAAAGTCCAGGTCTGCTATCAAAATTATAATAATTATCAAGTTATGTTTGGTCCATTTTTGTATAATGGACATTTACATACTGTACTATATAGACAATAAAAAAATTAATACAGGGTGGCACTGTGTCAACTGGTTAGCACATTGTCCTCACAGTGTAGAGGTCCGGGGTTCGAATCCAGGCTCTGGCCTTCCTGTGTGGCGTTTGCATGTGCTTCCTGTCCCTGCGGGAGTTTTCTCCGGGTACTCCGGTTTCCTCCCACCTTTCAAAAACAGGCACGGTAGGTTAATGGAACACTCAAAATTGTCCTTAGGTGTGATTGTGAGCTTGAATGGTGTGCCCTGTGATTGACTGGCAACCAGATCAGGGTGTCCCCTGCTTGCTACCCGAGGACAGCTTGGATGGGCGCCAGCATGCCCGCGACCCTTATGAGGATAAGTGGATTAGAAATTGGATGGATGGACGGATGACATTAATGGCTAATCATGGAAACTGATCATTTAGGAGTGGCCTTTTCAATTTTTGTGTAGCTGTCGGTATATGCAGCATTGTATGTAACAAAACAGCTATCCATGTATTTTATAATAATTATAATAATAATAATACATTTTAAGAGTCATATTAAAAGCACTCAAGTGGCAATTTTGATAGCACAGTGAAGTGAAAAGTCAGCAAGAATAGTCGGCACCAATGGAGCAGAGAATAGACTTATATCAATAAATCTAGATCTATCATTAAATCTAGAATGAAAAAAGCACCAGCAGTATTATCAGTGGAGTCAAACATTCAAATGAATAAATGGCGTATTTAGAAGGAAATAGTCCTCCAAAATAGTCTGCATCATTGTTTCTAGCAAAAGACAATATGGTACATGTCTCAATAACATTTTATATACACGCATCTATACAAGCACCTAAGAATTAAGTAAACACACGTGGTTCTAACAACTATACATGAATAAGTGCTATTTACAGGAGTGGATGATCAGCAAAAAATAGTCATAGTATTTTATGCAACAAAAAACTATACACGTTTCGACTAATAAGTATTAGTGTAAATAGAATTATAGTCCACATACAATGTGAGCAGCAGAGTGACAACTAAATGTGAATAAATCATACCTCTGTACAGAAGTGGATAGTCGGCAAGAACAGTCAGTAGCGTTGTAAGTTCCACAAACAACTATACATGTATCAATAACAGTCCACATACTGTACAAGAGTAAAAACCCAATAAGATAAATCACAAATAAAGATGTGAGCCTTCGGCAAGAATAGTCGGCAGCATTGAATGTATATACACGTCAAGAAAAGTCCATATATAAGCAGTGGAGGGACAACTATACAAGATGTAACCAGATATACAGAAACAAATAGTCGGCAAGAATAGTCAGCAAATAAATAAATGTAATAAAAACTTGCCTGGTAAATTTGATCGGATGCATGGTTTTTTTTTTAATCATGTACAATCATCCCACATTTTTTTTTCTTTGAATATTGACAATGATGGAACTCAGCTGGCCTCTATCGATCTGCGTGTAACAAGAAGGAAATGTGCTGATTCCTTCTCAGGCGGGTTACATATTAACTGTCAACGCCGAGCAAGAAAGACGGAAATAAAAATTACAACAACAAAAAAAAAAAAGGCTAGGCTGCTACTTGAGATAACCTGCTACTGCGTCTTGTCATACGAATGGCTGACAGAAAGAATAATCTCCACACGCTAAAGGTCAACACGCGGCTACCGTCACATTTTTCTGCTTATTGGACATTTTACGAGCCAAAATAAAAAGAGTCGTTTTGCTCGTAAATTTAAGTGAGGCCAAAAATATGCCCAGATAGCTTTGTTGCACACACTAAAAGGAGAAGAGAGGAAAGCATAACACGAAAGAAAAATGGAAATTTGTACTGATTCAATAAAAATGTATTGTGCGTAAAAGATAAATAAAAATTGCCATGAGCTGATGTAGTAATTATTACCAATTGTTTTTTTTTTAAATACACATTAAAAACTGCCCGTTTTTTGCTACTTTTTCTTTGAGCAGCCATCTGTCAAACAGTCAAATGTTCTGCCTTCGTATTGAACTTTAAGATAACTGAAGCATTAGTCTACATGGGCAGTGATTCGTTTGCATAGAGGGAGCACTCGTGCTACCAGTGGTACTTGTACCACACTTTGAGAATCACCGATTCAAACCACTGAGAACTAGAGTGCCCTCCATTTTTGTCATTTGAAAGTTCCATGCAGAGAAAAGAGCCTTCCAAATGAATGCTGGTTGAAATCAAAATTTAGTTCCGATTTTGCAGTCTTTTATCACACTCTGTCCTTTTCCCAATTCATCAGTGCATTAGTGGGCCAGCATCCCAGAAAATACATTTCGGAGATTGATAGGCGACTCAGAAAGTAAGTTGCACTTTCATTTGGGTGCGCATCAGTAAAATTAAATTTTCATAATCTTTTGTGAGATATTAATAGATTGGTTTTATAAGATTTACGATTTATTTTCTACTATTTTTGCATAATCCAAATTAGTTTCTTTTCAGGCAAACTAGATAATCTGAAGATGTTCATTTGTGGATAAAAGAAGAATTTCTTAAAATATATTTTCTATATTTTACATTTATTTTTTAAAATATATTTTTCTTTGGATTGGCATAAAGTATAGTGTGGGACCAAGCCTTGCCACTAATAGATAGTTTTACCCTCCTCTGAAAAGCCTGAGAAATGTGCTTCTTTTTACTAATTGAAACTCCTCAGATCACTTTAAAACAGTTGCAATTGACCACTATTGAACCTATTTTTCCTGTAATTTCAGCTTGTTTCTTTTCTTTTCAGGCAACCGAGATGGCACTGACCCGTATCCAACCTGTGACACTGAAGGCGATGACATTACCTCAGTCGTGGCCAAGACTGAAAGCAATATGGTAGGAATATTCAATATGATCGAAAATGCCAAAATCTGAGGCAAACAAATATCCGGAATGAGTACCGTAATTTCCGCACTATAGAGCGCACCTGATTATAAGCCGCACCCACTACATTTTTAGAGGAAAACCAATTTTGTACATACACAAGCCGCACCTGTATATAAGCCACATGTGCCCACATTAAAACATGTAAACATATTTACAAAGAAAGACGGTACACAGAGAGAGTTTTCAAAGTTTTAATAATATAACTTAACAATAATAATAATATAACTTTCTTCCCAAACGGTGCCTGTGACGCGGCAGTAAAACGGTAGCAACATGGTAACAACACGCTAGCAACAGAATAGCAACACAGTATAACAGGTCTGGTAAAAGAACATACCGGTACTTGTAAAAATCACGGTGAGCCGTCGTCTATGCCAAGTTTACGTGCAGCAGCTCTGTTTCCTTCTTGATCGGACAGCTCGATTGCTTTTAGTTTGAAAGCTGCGTCATATGCCTTTCTTTTTGCATTTTCCATGATGAGTTCACGCTAATTTAATTTATGCACAGGACAAGAAGTTGCGGTCTTCCTCGACGCATATATTCCACCGGTCTGACCTTTTCTACTTGAGCGCCCCTGGCGGCCGTTAGAAAAATTACACAAATTGACCGCATCACTGAATAAGCAGCAGGGTTGAAAGTTTGGGAAAAAAGTAGCGGCTTATACTCCGGAATTTACGGTAATCATTGTCATAGAAATCAACAAGATCTTTAAAAAAAAAAATTTAAGAAAAAGAAAAAAAATGGCCCAGATTTTATTGAAGCCATTAAAGCTTTACTGCAAATGGACAAAAATGGAGTTAGCCCACTCTAGATTCCAGTGACTCAACTGTTTTCAAGAGAGACGTAATGACAACCGTAATTTACATTTAACAGGTAGTTGATTCAAAAATAGACACGATGGAAATCCAGACATGGCAGGACTGGCTACTCAACTGATTTTTCTGTTGCTGGGATTAATAACCCTTTTGACTCTCCAACATACACTCATGAGAATGGGATTATTAGGACCCTCCTGCGCCCTACGTATTCTTTCCTCGTCCTTCTCGCAATTGTGTTTTTCTTTCTGAGAAAAGTCATTACCTGCTCGGCTTCCTCGGCCGCTAAACGTCGGGGTCACGGCGCGGCTCATTAATGCGGCGGCACGCACGCACGCCGTTAGAGCCACGTTAGCACCGCGCTAGCGGGCCGCCACGGATGGAATGTTCTGGACAAACATTGCATGCTAATCTAACTGACAACATTTGACTTGACTTTCTGTCATTTTTTTATATTAAGATGTATAAAATATTATTTTTGTTGCGTAGGGACAAACCTTTGTATTTTCGGGCCACATTTGATCATTTAAATGAGACGGATGGGCCAGCTCATTTTGATGAGCTGTTAAAAAACAAAGATCAAATGTGTATGGAAAATATGTGAATAATTTATCTTAAATTCTAAATGTATACATTGTAATTTTGGACATTTATTTGTATCGCATAAAAATTCAGTAACAATTCATTCTCAATTTTTAACATTAAATCAGGCATCACTAATTATTTAATTTTAAAAATATATCAAATATCATATCTGTAGTGCATAATATTATTTACCTATTTTACATAATTTTTAATGATACCAAACTAGTTATTTATTGAGATAAATCAATCAAGAAAATGAATGAATACGTTCACATAGACATTACATATATACAATACCTATTTCAATGAATAATGAGTGCTTGAAAATATATAAACATGAATAAACTTTCAAAAGAAGAACAATTATCATGGAAAAAAAATACGTAATCCATTACTAGTACAACTACAACTTCTGATACTACTAGTGCCACTGCTAAAACGATTACTACTAGCAGTAATATTGATAAAGAATAAAAAATATAAATCAATGAATAATGATTAATATTTCAGAACATTAACAATTAATAGACTTAAAATTGTAACAGTAGTAATCTTGATAATGAAAACAACAACAACAACAACAACAACAATGCCACCTCTTAGAGAATACATTAAAAAGATGTAAATTCATTTGCCAAGTCATTACAGTACATACAAAAGCCTGTTCCCTGCAGTGCACTAGGGGGCAGCACTGAGTTCAGCCAGAGGCAGAGCCAGCCATAAAGCTTCTTAGTCCTGAATAAAAGGACTGCCGTTTCTATACTGTACTGCAGAAGCACACAAGTATGCAAAATGTGAGCTTCACTGGCTGCATGCAAATCTCAAACCTCATTAATGGATAACCGAGCAACACATTTGAATGTGCAGCTACTTACATCATTTTTTAAAATCCCTCCTTTATTTAACCAGTTGAAAAAAGTGACATGACCAGGGTTGTAGCATCACAAAATTAGATGTTTATTTCAGTGGGAACTATAGTTGAGTAAAAAAATCCTCCACAAAACGCAGCCACTGACAAATACAGTGAGCTAACTCTCTTCATTTTCTTCTTTTTTTTTAAGTTAAGTGAGAAAATTTTGAGAGGAAAGACACAATTCCAATCTAAATGACAAAAACAGAGTCAGCCCACAATAGTTCTCACTTGGCTCAATTGTTCAATGTGACCCAGTTTCGTTTTCAGAGCATGAGCGCAGGTGTACCGAATGTTCTGCCCTGCAATAGCAGCGCGTCGAGTCACAGTGAAACCAAAGCAGCGACATGGCAGCGTGACAAAGTGCTTCCATCCCTGTGTCAATATTGACCAGCAGCCAGCACGCAGGAGAGAGTGGCGGGGTTTTGGGGGTCCTAGTTGGTTGTTCATGGTCACGCGATAGTGCACACAGTCAATTTCAAGGATTTGGGGTTTTACAGACAGAAAACGATGTCCAGTCCACTCCAAGTGATCCTTTGTACAATAGCTGTCAAAGTCTGTCAGTTCCAGAATTGTCTGCAGTTGTTTCCTTGTGCTGTGGCATAATCAACAGACAGAATTGAGTCCACGAATTCTGGGTTGTGCTGCTAGTGTCACAGATTTTCAGGACAGACTCAATCGAGCAGGCTAACAGACGTGCCCACGTGGCGGCCATGTTGGCAGGGGACATGCGTCGACGGAGACATTTCACTCTTCTTAATTATGGTTGTTGTTTAATCAGGAGCCAGTTGTTTGTTTGGGTTTTTTTTTGCGTCAAGCCTATCTATGGTGCCAATCGTAACAGGAGTGAAAAAAGGTAGTGCGTCTCATCAAAGTGACCAGCTGACTGCCATTGACACCTGCCAGAGCACCAGCGAGGTAAGTTTGAATGAATTTTTTTTCAAACAATTTCTAGCTTTTTTGTTTTTATTTACAATAATTTTATACTGTACTGGGCATTTTTATGCCACAAAAATATACAAAACGAAAATTTCATACTGTTCCGGGGGGTTGTAGGGTAAAAAAAAAGTGCTTAATTTCAACTGTCATTCGGGGTTAACGGACGACACTTCCCTCACTATCATTTCGTTACATCGAGTTTCCACTTGTAGTGCTTCAGCTTGGCGAAAAAAATGTTGCATGTCAAAAAAGTGAATGTTACTTATCATCTTTCATAAAGTCTGGCTGTATATAATTGACAAATATTTGGACTTAGACCATTTTGCAATAATCCCTAGTTTCTCTCCTTTCTTTCAGGCAACATAGATGATACAGACCAGGATCCAACCTATGAAACTGAAGATGATGACAGTATCTCAGTTGTGGGTGAAAGTGTAAGCAACACTGGCATTGCAAAATTCAGAACAAGTGAGGAAAATGTCAATAAAATTGAAGAATGAATTATTTTTTTGTATTGGCACAAATAGTGAATAGTAATTGATGCCCACTCTAAAAGCATTACTTGAAATTAAATTTCTACATTCACTTCAACATAGTTCCTTGTCATGAAGATGCCACAAGTAGGCGCCAAAGTAATACCTTGATTGACTTACCACAAAACATATAATTAAAGAAATGCGGCCCCTGAAGTCAATTCAACTCAGCTGCATGAAATTTGCTAGTCGTATCTGTCATGAGCAGACCCACAAAATAGTCTTAAGAAGTCGCGGTTGATAAGACACATGGAGTTTTCCATTTTGGTTTGAAGCTGTCATTTCATCCTTATTTGGAGCATTTATAGAGGCCCTTTAAAGGCCAACGACAAAAAGAAATTATGTCCAATTGCTACCAAATTCGAAGCACAAAAACGAGACACCTTGGTAATGCTACGTTGTGAAGAATTTCAGTTTTTGTCATTTCATTTAGGTGGAGCATGGCAGCAAATTCCTATTAAACTAATCAATTCTGACCCTGAAAGCAGTTTGAGTTACCAACGGGAAATTTGGTTGTCATGTCTGTGATGAGCAGCCCCACAATTAAGTCACAAGGCCATGCTGAAAAAGACACAAGGGCTTTGACTAATTTTGGCCATTTTCAGGTTTTATTTTTGGGGGAGATTTCGACTAAATTTAGAAAAGCCTCTGAATCCATCAGCAATGTGCAATTGGGTAGATGTGTCTATTGTGAAGAGATTCACAAAAAGAGACGGGAAGTCTGGCATTTTTGGTTCAAATCCGCGACTTTCGGACTAACAAAAAAAGACTTACATTTTGCCTGATAATACATAGGAAGTCTGACATTTTTGGATCAGAAACACAATTTGCAGGTAATTTTGTCCATTTCCAGCTGTTCCTCAAAAATAAACCATGAGATTTTGTCACATTGCAAGTAATTTAACCCAATAACATAAAATTTGGTAACCGTGGCTCATGAGTGGACCCACAAAAAAGTCTTAAGAAGGCAAAAAGACATAAAAAGCCCGCCATCTTATTTGGAAGCGGCCATCTTAAGGTTATTTTGGCAATTTCCAGGGGTATTTCAAAAAATGGGCTGCTCCTAGAGGGTTGAGATAGTGTGGAAGCACTCCCAAAAGGCCATTTAGTTGGCAGATTGGGAGCAATCAGTACATACGTATGCTCTCAGAACATATATTCATCAGTGTCATGACTCAGAAAGTTAAAAGCTGCTGTAGTGTGACTCAATTTAAGAAAAGAAAAGAGCAGGAAATGCTCAATCCTTGGTCTCTCACACACAAACACACACACGCACACGCACACACATACTTTGTACAGAGCAAACACATCCGAGCGACTTTCAAATCTTGGGCCTAATTCCAATTTGAACACACACACATAGAGTCACACACACACACCTACTTTGTTGTATTGACACAGCGCACACGTCGTGGCCCACAAAATCGGTCGCCTCAGGCCTCGGCGTAGCAAAGATCACCAGCGGGTCATGTTTAGGAATTGGGAGGAGCACTCGGATTCCAGCCTCCTCCATCACTTTCCTCCCAAGAGAAAAAAAAATGTTGTTTTTCTTCTATATGACATTCAAATTTGGTAGCAATCAGGTAAAATCTCAAGAAGATTGCGTGACTTCCTGAGACTTCTACTCAGGATAGACATGCCAACCAAATGTCATGTTGCTAAGTGAAAATGGCTTTTGGGGGATGAATTCTTTGAAATAATCTGGAGGGCGCTAGTGAGCCAAAATTGCTGACTTTCTGTGTCTTTACAAGTTTAGCTTCTGGAGCCTTTTTTGTTTGTCTACTCAGGTCAATCATGCCTACCAAATTTCATGGTCCTAAATGAAACTGGTGTTGGGGACTGATTTATTTTCTTTCTTTATTTTTTTTTACACGGGGTTCTACTACGTTGACAAGTCAAATCTTAGAAGAAATCCTAGAAATTAGCCTAAAATTGTAGCTTCAAATCAAAATTGCATGATGTGTTTTTTCAGGCGTGGCTTCTTTGGACTTTTTTGGTGAGTCTTTTAATGATAAACATGCCTATTAAATTTCATGTTGCAAAATACAACGAGATTCAGGGGCTGAATTTTTTGAATTCCAAGTGTTGAAACCAAGTTGATCTTTGGAGATCCTCTGTAAATTATCTTAAAAATGGCAGTTTCAAACCAAATGGTAGACTTCCTTGCTCTTTTCAGGTCTTACGTTTTTGTGGGTCTGCTCATGATAGATATGTCTAGCAAATTTCATGTTGCAAAATCAGACTATTTTTAAAAAATCAGCTGTGTGGGCTAATTTTTAAAAAAACATCCCATTGTTCCTTCTGCCATCTTGGGATGTCACCATGGGTCATCGTCATACATTGATTAACTGAGATTCATTATTTGTAGTAAACACATTTTCTTGGAAATAAAATACTGGAAAAAAAATTGTGAAATTGAATCGTTTCCCACGGCCCATCTGATGATCTCTCGTTTGGTGTAGGCGACCTGGTGATTACATCTCGTGAGCTCGTCTGGGATCAAAGTTGCTGCCAGTGTGGGGAGGCCGTGATGCAATCACAGCGTTTTTATGGCACGTAACAAGATGGCCGCCGCGTGATTTGCATGATTAATTGGGTTTTTGTGCGATCTTGACAACGGCAAACCGGGTCTTATCTTTGACTTTTACGAGGTGTTCTCTCCTCGCAGGAATCTGTACCCTAGCTGCCACTCCCTGTTTTGTGGCTGAGTGAGTGGACAAAAGTAATCGAAACACAAAGAGGCAGTGCAGAAATTTTCTTTGGCTGCTGGAGGCAAGAAAGCACCCAAAAAAGTGTTTAAGTTGGATGATCTAAGTGGAAAAAAAGCCCCCTAATACAAACAACTAAATGTTTCTATGAGCAAAGTTTTTTCAGACATATATCAGGGGTGCACAATATTGAACAAACATGCAATATGGACGTTGAATATACCAATAACCGAATTATTGTGATATTTAAAATGGACCAAAAGAAATGACATTTTTATCATAGATTGTAAGAAATACATTTTTTTTCCAAGCGGAAAATAAGCAAGCTCAATGTACTCTCAGCGAATTAATTGTAATGCTCTGAGATATTGTTCACCATTGGATGGTGATGCCCTACAATTCCGTATGAAATGTATTAAATCATCCTCACATGTCAGCTGATGGGATCAATGTAAACATCGCTTCGTTGAACCTTTATTTTAATTCCATGAAGTGCTCAAACAGTTGGAGGATTGATCAATCCCCAAAGGGAGAACTAACTAAGGTAGTGGTGGTCGAGGGGCATGGTGAAAGGTGGGGGGTGTTGTTTGATCCTGGCAGAAAGTTCAGGTTGAGGCTAAGGTCCAACTCACTGTGCGGAACACGACATGGCCGCTGCTTCCTGAATCTCACGCACACACATTGTAGCTCTTGCCCTTTGGAGCTCGCTAACGCTCCCAATGTTCCGCTCCGTGCCCCCACGCGGCTTGCAAGCCACGGATGGACTGAAAAGTTTGCAAGAGGTCATTGGAGCTTCTGGAACATGTCCCTGGCACCTGCTTGCCTTCATAATGACATTTAAGTCTCATCAATAATGTCTTTTTGGACTAATTCACTATAGATGTTTGTCAACAGGTTAGCACGTCGGCCTCACAGTGCCTAGTTGCAGGGTTCGATTCCGGCTCCGGCCTTCTTGTGTGGAGTTTGCATGTTCTCCCTGTGCCTGCGTGAGTTTTCTCTGGGTACTCTGGTTTCCAACCACATTCCAAAAAAACATGCATGGTAGGTTGATTGGCTACTCCAAATTGTCCCTTGGTGTGATTGTGAGCGTGAATGGCTATTCGTTGATGTGTTCCCTGCGATTGGTAGGAAACCAGTTCAGGGTGCAACCCGCCTCCTGCCCGAAGACAAATGGGATAGGCTCCTGCACGCCTGCGACCCTCGTGAGGATAAGCGAATTAGAAAATGGATGGATGGATGTTTGTCAAAATACAAGCCATGGAATTCACCCAAAATGGCTGCTTTAAACCATAATGGCTTATTTCCTGTGTCATTTTGTGGATAGCTTTCTGATACTTTTTTTTTTTTTTTGTGGTCTACTCATGATAGACACTACTACCAAATCAAATGTTGACAACGTAGAAGCTGAATTTCCAATTTGGTCGTTAATCAGATCAGCAGGTCTTTAAAGAAACCTCGGAAACGTACCGAATGAGCCTAAAAAGACCGCTTCCAATCAAAATGGACAACTTTATGTGTTTTTAAGGGTGTTTCTTCTTGAGAGTTTTTTTTTGTGGATCTGCTCATGAGAGACACTCAGAATTGAGTGGTACAACTGCAAATAGCCAAAATGACCCAAAAAATGGCAGACTTCATTTCACATGGCTTTTTAAGACCTTTTGTGGGTCGACTAATGGTAGACATGCCTTCCAAATTTCTCGTTGCTGCATCAAAGGGCTGAACTTAAAAAAAATACAAATAAAATAATCAGAAGGGAGCTTGAGCCTTGTTTTGTGATATTGAATATGGGAACACATTCAAAGTGACAACTGTCTTGTCCCCCAAAAATAATAAAGAGCAGTTTACGTAAACAGGTGACACGTGTGGTGAGCAGTGGATGTTCCGAGGCTCGCTCCAGTGCGCAGGTCACTTTCACAACAGGGCGGGATGCTCCTCCGTGTACTGGATCAACTTTTCCCAGACTTTTGTTATTATTTGCCGTTAATGGTTGATGGATTTTTACATCACGGAGACTTGAGAAAGTGTCTGTGTGTGTGTGTCACCTGCGTCTGTCATCCAGAGGGTGTGTGGTTGTTGGCTTCCTTCTGGCTGACCTCCTGTACTCTGAGTCATGCTTAAAACACAAAATGTTACATTGAAGACACTGGCATCTACTCCTAATGCATCATTTTAAAAATTCTGCCCTTGCAAAAAAAATAGCAAACTAACCATGACTTTTATAAATCCAACCCTAACTAATCCTAATTTGAACATCTTTTTTGCCCACCACGACCCTCGTGAGGATAAGCGGTTCAGATAGTGGATGGATAAATGTATAACATCACTGAAAGGAAAGAAAGAGAATATTCCGTCACTTGCACAACTCTCCAAATAAGAGGCACAGCATGCTTGCTTCGAGGTGTTTATTGATCACTCCGACAAAAACTGACACATAGAAGAAAACTGAACATTGTATAGTCAAACACACAAAAAAATGTCCAACCAAAAAAATTCTAAAAGCCTGCTAGCTTAATGCTAATATACAATGCAAATTGACATCGACAAGCTAAAAGAAATTTGCATCAATGTCACGATAACTATAAACCTTGAAACAATTGCTGCTTTATGGCTCCCCATATGGCTGCATATGACATTCTTCTGCTCAATATATTTTTGATATTCTGTCAATGACTAAATTTATTTGTCCATCTTTTTTACCAAAACTTGCAAAAGAGACCGTCTCTTTCTTTCTGTTTCAGTCTCTGACACTAGTTGAGTAAAATGCATTTGGCACTTGTCAGCTTCTGAAATGAAACCATGATTTTCTTTGAGTTTTATACACAGTAGGTGTTTGGTTTTGGAAAAGTAACATTGAATAATGCCATGATAGGCACGCTGCGAGTCGGCAGGACTCTACCCTTGTTGAGAATGGTGCTTGTTACAGGGCATCCATGGCAATCACCGCCTGTCACATTTGCCCATCCCGTCCGTCCCCTTAGTTTCTCTACGTTAGCCTGAATCCATGAAAAAACACGGGCGGGGTGGGGTGGGGGATCTTGCGAGGGTTGACTACATTGTTCTTTACGGCGGAGCGAAGGGCAGCTCAGGTGTGCGTCCGCAACTTGATATCACAATAACAATAGCAGCAGATAAGAGAGCATAACGTCAAGTCTTTGAGGGTGCAGAACGACGAGGTAGTTTTTTTCCCCTGCCACCATCTGAGCATCATGGCCCATTTATTGGCTTGTGTTTACATGTTAGGTGGCTAATTTAGCAGATAATTCACAACAAAGCGTCCACGCAATATTACTAATGATCAACTGTAATGATACTACATCCAGTGAGTGCTTATTTAACTTGCAGCCGTGGGAGGGAGCGTTTGTTCCAATTTGTTTGTCATGCAAATAAAAATAGAGGAATACAAGTTGTCAGTGGAAAGGGCAAGATAAATACTTGTTTCCACAGCAACTGCGGTTTGTCATTATCATTCTGTCAACCTGGAATTTGTCGACTTTTTTCCAAAGTGACCCAATTACCCAAAAATACAAATATTTACAATTGTCTAATTTGAATTGGAATCATTGTTACACATGTGGAAAACTTTCAGACATGCATATCAGCACCAGGGCAAATTTACTTGATCATCCATCCCAATTCCAAATCCACGTTGTGCTTCTTCAGATGATGCCGAGGAGCTCCTTGGCAGCATGCAACCTGCACGCAGCTCGCTGGCAAAATGTGTCAGTGCATGCTCTAGCTTTTTATGACTCACAATAAGCCGTCCAAAGTCCAGCAAAGTCGGGGGTCTGATAAGCGGAACCAATAAAAACCGCAGCAGACTGGCAGTGTAAACACCTCGGACCCGGAGAAGGCCTCCACCTCCTCCTCCTCCCTTTTTCTTAGTTTTCTTCTTCTATTTCGAAGCCTACCTTCTTCTTCTTGTTGTTCTTCTTCTTCTGGTGTTGCATTTACATAAAGCCCCCGTCAGCCGGCCCACTCATTAGCATCTTTTATATGCCCGGAGACAGGCGGCAGCATCATGGCAAAGTAGATCCATCCTCCTCGCTCTCGAACAGGTGTCAGACGGACCGGAGAGCCCAAACGGAACTTATACACTTCTTTTTTTTTTTTCTTCCTTTCCTTTTAATTTTTTTTTTTTGATGTTCTCCAACATGGTGTCCAAGTTGACGTCCCTGCAGCAGGAGCTCCTGAGCGCTTTGCTGGACTCCGGACTCACCAGGGAGGTTCTGATCCAAGCGCTGGACGACATGGACCCTAACCCGGCCGCGGGGTTCGGGGTGAAGCTGGAGAGGCTGCAGCCTCCGCTGTCTCCCCGCCACAAATGCAACTCCAACGGCGAGTCGTGCGACGCCAAGCCGGTGTTCCACACGCTGACCAACGGCCACGGCAAGGCGGCCACCAAACTGTCCGGCGACGAGGGCTCGGAGGACGGCGACGACTTCGACACGCCGCCCATCCTCAAGGAGCTCCAGTCGCTTAACACGGAAGAGGCCGCCGAACAGCGCGCCGAGGTCGAGCGCATGTTGGCGTGAGTCACTTTCCCGTCCGCTTCGTATTATTTTCGATTATTATTGTTTGGAATTAAGAACGAAAATTGGCGAAAGTGCCCCCGAGCAGTCCTGCACTAGTTTACGCCAATTTTGTTACAAAAAGTGACAATCACGCTCAAATCACACTCCTGTTGTCGCCCTCAACCTGTGTACGCTTAATCACAAATTGGTCACATTATTTAGAACATCAAATAACAATCATTTGCGATGTTAATAATACATTTATAATTTATCTCTCACAATTAAACAAAAGGGAAGTTGAAGGGACAGTTCGAAAAATGTGTACACCAGGCCCTACTACTACTTCTACTACCAATCAAACTATTACTACGACTAGTCAACGTGAATACTACTGTTAATACTAGTAAAATAAATAATAACAACAATAATAATTTGATAATAATTTCAACTTTCCACCTCGCAAGCAGAGCAAAATCGAAGTCGGAGTCAGTGTTAGGATTCCTGACATGTTTTCCTGTCACGAAAAAAAGTTGACAGTCACACGGCTACTACGCTTAATAAACTACTACTACTGCTATCAATACTTCTACTAATACTCTGCGAATACTGTATATTCTACTTTCCATTTTTCAAGGTTAAAAAAGGAAGTTGAAGGTGAAGTGTTAGAAAGCAGTCTGTGGCCTAGCTACTACTACTACTACTACTACTACTACTACTAGTACTACTACTACTACTAATACACTATTAGTGTTATTAGTAGTACAAATTATAAAGTATAAATAATTTACTTTAACCTCCAAGGATAAGAAATAAGTTGAATGAAAGGTGTTGGAAATAAGTCCACTCGTACGTCACACAAAATACTACTACAATTACTACTATGAATACGATTACTACTACTAATAAAAACAGTGCAGTTTATACTTTTTACCTACCAAGGATGTCAAAATGAAAACTGAAGAAAAAGTGCTCGGGTAAAAAACAACAACAACAACACACGAATACTATTAGAAATACTGTACAAGTATTACTATTACTACTTCTACTTGTAATATACTGCGACTCCAACTACGACTAATAACATTAAAATCACATTAATTATCACTTTCCACCTCGCAATGATAATGAAACAGGTTGAAGGGAAAATCACGAAATAATAACTTACCTCCTCGAAACGAAAACGTATTAAGGAGAAGTGTTGGAAAAAGGTGTTATTAATAATATTTGTAATTGTTATTTTTTTTTAAAAACGCGAGTGAAACGAATTTCCCGTGAGTGTGGCCGGGCCGCAAGAGAAAATAATCCGAGCAGCACTAACCCCAGCAAGTCAAAACCACGTGGAACGAGCGAGCTAGCGCGTGGAGTTCTTATTAATTTTATTCTATAAATCATCAACTGGAAGATACACAGTGTCGCGATTAGGCTTCAATGGGCATCAGGTTATTCATTGTCAAAAAAAAAGTTATAAACTAACATCTCTCACACTTCCACACGCGGGCTTCCATCCACATTCTCAAAACAAACACACGCGTGTTGTTGTTTTTTTCGATATTAACTGATGAAAAATCAAGTGACGTGATATGGCTTTTGTTCAATTAATTGAATTGTTTTCGTTCAGTGATTGTTTCTGTGTATTGAAATGTTTAATATAGGAATTACTGGGTCACAAAATGGATGCCAATCTGCATCGAGTAAACTTATTTTAATGATGACTACAGTTTTTCGTATTTATAACGACAATTGGCCAACGTGATCCATTTTGTCGACATTTTCAAAAAAGATTCCTGACGGAGTAATGTGAAATTTCAGGTGTTTTCCAATCCGATGCTGTTCTATAAAGTCCAAAGTTTTCCACGCGGCACTTGAACGCACCTTTTGAAAATATTTACAGCAGTTGATTCAAGCTGCAGCGATAGAGTGGCCTCATTTTTTCTTTTCTTTTTTTTTTTTTTTTTAGTTATGTAGCTCCTCCAAACAGGTCAAAGCGCCATTGTGATCTTCGTAAAAACTTTGGATACAAAAAGTGGATTATGATACAGCTTTGGAAAAAATCTTTTTTTTTCTGAAATTGTCTGCGAATTATGTGCCCTTCGCGCGGGTGGGCCCGCGCGCGTGTTTGTGTGTGAGTGTGTGCGCACGCACGCGCGGAGGGGGGGGGGGCGGCGGGGGTATCCTTTAGTTGATTGGTTCTCAAATTTATTACACCAAGTTCCACCCAAAGAATTGGCTCTCCAAGTACCACTTTAATGACTAACATTCACACAGTAGCGTATTAGGCCTAAATATTGATTGAAAAATGAGCCAGATGTTGTATTTTTAAACAATCTAATGAGAGTAGAGTCCAAATTTTATGTGGAATACTTAAAATTACACATTAATGAAGTCAAAATATTACCAGAGGTGAAAAACAAACAAACTACAGTGTACGTCAAAGTTGTGATATTATGGGTCAAACAACAGTTTTACAGGAATACATTCAAGAGACAAAAATAAAACGGATCTGAGAGTTAAGAAATATATATATATATATTTAAAATGCTGTCATTATATGATTTGAAAACATTTGTCATTTATGAGAGTAGAGGGGAAATACAAGAACAAGACACTGAGATTTTACAGAGATAACGTCAAAATGCCACAGCAAAAAGAATTTCAGGAAAAAAATGGTACCTTAGTAATGAGTCAATTAAAATGTCTTGCACATAAAAGCTATCCGTGAATGGAAATTGTATTTAAGTAAAAGTTTTTAAACAAACAGATCCTGAAATTAAAATCCAAATGTATCATCAAATAAGGAGACAATTTAATCAACGGACATGGGCAAAATCAGGAATTTTTGGCTTTTTTATTTTGTCAATTGTCAAGTGGCGGCACGGTGATTGTCTGGTTCTCAAACCGGCCTCACAGTGCAGAGGTCCAGGGTTTGATTCCGGCTTCGGCCTTCCCGTGTGGGTTTTCTCCGGTTACTCTGGTTTCCTCCCACATTCCAAAAAACATGCACCATAGGTTAATGGAAGACTCTAAATTGTCCCTAGGTGTGAGTGTGAGCGGAGATGCTTGTTTGTCTATGTGTGCCCTGCGATTGGTTGGCAACCAGTTCACGGTGCACCCCGCCTACTGCCCGAAGATGGCTGCGATAGGCTCCTGCATGCCCTTTGATGAGGATAAGCGGTTCAGAAAATGGATGGATGGATGCATGGATGCTGTCCAGCACGCCCATGAACCTCGTGAGGATAAGCGGCTCGGATAAAGGATGGATGGATGGAAAAATTACAAAATGTTCTCTTGTTGTAAAGTTAAACAAATACTTAATAACAAAGTGATGTAAAAATGTTGTGCAATTAATTCATATCTTTATCGTTGTAAACATTAACTGACCAAAACAAAAACGTATTGTATTCTTTTCATTAATCGATTGACTAATTGGTTATTGGAGTTTTATTCCGCCAAATCAGAATTGGGATGGACAAAAAAAAAGTCTGTCAGTTGGGCCATAGCATTGAACTTAAAAGTTAAATACAACTGAACTTTACTTGAGCTGTGATTCATTTGCATCGTACTAAAGGGCACCCACGAACCACGGACTGTACTCATACCAGACTTGGACAATGACTGCTTTTGAGCAGGGCGGCACTGTGAATGTCTGGTTAGCACGTCCGCCTCACAGTATCGAGGTCCAGGGTTTGATTCTAGCTTTCCTGTGTGGGGTTTGCATGTTCACTCCGTTCCTTCGTGTTTTCTTTGGGTACTCTGGTTTCTTCCCATATTCCAAAAACATGCACCATAGGTTAATGGAACACTCTAAATTGTCTTTAGGTGTGATGGTGCGTGTGAATGCTTGTTTGTCTTTGTCTGCCCTGCAATTGGCTGGCAACCAGTTCAGGGTGTACCCCGCCTACTGCCCAAAGATGGCTGCGATAGGCTCCAGCATGCCCTGATGAGAATAAGCGGTTCAGAAAATGGATGGATGGATGCATGGATGCTGTCAAGCATGTGTTTGCTGGAAATGAAAATCAATCCAAAGGTCCAGTGTGAGTGACATTTTCGTGTTGTTGCTGTTGGTGAGCTGAACTTGTTTGGCCTTTCTTTTCCTTTTGTAGGGAGGATCCGTGGCGTGCCGCCCGCATGATCAAAGGTTACATGCAGCAGCACAACATCCCACAGCGCGAGGTGGTGGACATCACGGGCCTCAACCAGTCGCACCTGTCGCAGCACCTGAACAAGGGCACGCCCATGAAGACCCAGAAGCGCGCCGCCCTCTACACCTGGTACGTGCGCAAGCAGCGGGAGATCCTCAGACGTAAGTCACCAGACAGACGGACAGACCGAAAAAAAATAATTCGACCAGTCACATTCCATTAGAATTTCTTCTGTTTACAGTACCGGTACTCTTATTTTTCATGGCAATATATTTTTTTCATATTTGTATTCATTTAATTTATTATATTTAATTCTATAATTCAATTATTTATTTTCATTATGAATTTGATTATTGCAATCTTTATATATATGTAAATAATTGTTATGGTCATATTTATAATGCTGATTATTTTTTCATCATTTAAAAAATTTGCTTATAATCCTTTAAAATTAACCTATTTATTTTCTTTGTCTTAAAACTATCACTTGTAGCCTTACTATTACCATTAAATGTATTGTTTACAAAATACATATTTAATACTTTATTATATTATACATATCCATATTTTGGTAATGTTTGATTTAGATGTTACTAATCACAATATTTCTGTTAGTAATGATATGTTTTCTTATCATTTATCATTATTACCATTATTTATGTTTACATTTTTGTTGTATCATCGAGTATCACCACCTTTGCATGCCCCTGATGGCACTCACTGCTGTTGTAGGTCATAGGTTAACCAGCCCTGCTCTAGTCTGTTGTCATGCTATTGGATTGTCTTCAAGTGTGATTTGAGTGTCTTGACAAACATTGCGTAAAGCCATCCGGGCCGTCATAACAAGTGCATGTGTGCTTCTTCTTATTTCCGCAGAGTTCAACCAGGCTGTGCAAGGTTCTGGCAGCAATATGACAGACAAAGGCAATCAGGATCCGGTGTTTTTTTTCCCAGAGTTCAACCCGTCCGGTCAGGGCATGGGTCAGGCCGGCGGTGGCGACGAGATTGGCGGCGAGCCCTCCTCCAAGAAAATGAGACGTAATCGTTTCAAGTGGGGGCCCGCCTCGCAACAGATCCTCTACCAGGCCTATGAGAGACAGAAGAACCCCAGCAAGGAGGAGAGGGAGGCACTGGTGGAGGAGTGCAACAGGTTGGTTATTCAATAATGTCCAAGAAAACAGATTCACCAAGCATGAACTGGACAAGAAATTTGGTTGACATATCTGCCATGAGTTGATCCACAAAAAAGTCTCAAGAATTCATGCCTGAAAAGGCACAAAAAGGCTCTCATTTTGGTTTGAAATAGCCAATTTTAAAAATGTTTTATGGGTTCTTCAAAGAGGAATTTTCCTCATTTTAGGAATTTGTCCAACAGATTTTATGTAATTGCTCGCAAATTTAGAAAATTCAACCTCCAAATACAGTTTGACTTGGTGACTTAAAATGTGGTAGGTTGAACTATCATGTTTAGGACCCCCCCAAAAAACGTAGGACGCATATCTTAAATGGAATGTAAACATGACAATTTCAGAATCATTTTGCCACCAAATTTGAACGATGAATACGAGATAGATGATTCCAATAAAATATATAATTGAGCTATTTCCAGTGCTACTTTGAATTATGAGCCATCACCTTTTTATTATTATTATTATTATATATATATTTTTTGGAAGCACCCGTGGAAATGTCCAAAATCATCATGTCTTCCTGTTCTATTTCAACGACTGGAGACTTTAGTGTGGGTTTATTAATGATTGACATATCTACCAAATTTCATGATGCTCAGGTAATCTGGCTTCAGGGGCTGAATTTCCCCAAATTTTGTCGCAAACAGAGAAAGAAAGTTTTCGTTGAAAAGCACTTTGAATGATCCGAAATGATCGAAAAATGGCTGTTTCAAACCAAAACGGCAGACTTGATCTGTTTTTTTCAGGTGTAGCTTCTTAAGTCTTTTGGTCTATTCATGACAGACAAGTGTACCAAATTTCATGTAACTAAGTCAAACCAGTTTTGGGGGAAACATTTTCAAAATACGATACAGTACACAAGCTGAGTATAGTTCCTCTTTGAAGGACCTCTGAAAATGTCCCAAAATGAGCCAAAATGGCAGGCTTCCTTTGTCGGTTCATTTTTTTGTGGCTCAACTCATGGCAGATGTGTCAACCAAATTTCATGTAACAAAAAAAAAAACAACAATAGTTTGCATGAATTAAACAGGAAAAGCACAAAGTGCAATAATGGACTGTTCTTATCTGTCAAAACTGGAACTACATTTTCTCAGGTCATAGGTGACTTTTTGCCGGCTGTTTACTGTATGCACAGATGCAAAAATTGCGACCCTTCCTAATCAACGTGGATTTTCCCTCAGAGCCGAGTGCCTCCAGAGGGGTGTGTCACCATCCAAAGCTCAGGGCCTGGGCTCCAACCTGGTGACGGAGGTGCGCGTGTACAATTGGTTCGCCAACAGACGCAAAGAGGAGGCGTTCAGGCAGAAGCTGGCCATGGATGCCTACAGCACGCCGGCCACGCACAGCATCAACACGCTACTGTCCCACGGCTCGCCGCACCACCCGCAGACCAGCGCTTCACCCCCAAGTAAGATAATATGCAGTGGCATTCTTTTGGTAAAAAAAAAAAAATAAATTTATAATAATATTAATAATAATAATAATTTAAAAAATGGGTGGGTCATTTACCTGCAAACTGCTTCCTAGAAAACTTGAAAACTTAGCAGTTCTTAGTCTAACAGACAGTATGTTTAGTTATTACAAACTCTTTTCTAAAATATAAAATAGTAAAAAAAAATATATATAGAATTGTTCTTTTTATTCCGTGTCATGCCCTGCCTTGTTTTTAGGCAGAATTCGTAGGGCCCAAACAATTGAAGTCGCTGTATCCACGACAACTCTGGCAACCAAATAAATTAATGGATTTTTGAAGCTAAATAATTATTTACAAAATAAAAAGAATACCGGGAATTTAAACATGTCCAATTTTTAAAATATGAATTTGTAAATTAAATTAAACAAAATTAATCCCTTCAAATAATAAATGACATGATAAAATAAATAAATTGAAACATTTGTAAAAACTAGAAAAATACAGTCAAAAATAAGTCATTTTATAGGTGAATTCTCTCTCTCTCTCTCTCTCTCTCTCTCTCTCTCTCTCTCTCTCTCTATATATATATATATATATATATATACAGTGATACCTCGGCTCACGAACGCTTTAGCTCACGAACTTTTCGCCTCAAGAACATTAATTTCGCGAGCATATAGTCTCTGCTGACGAACTAGTTATTATTTCTTTAATTTCAATACAATAGCACATTTATTATACATAAAATAAGGTATATTTATGTGTAGTTTTAAGGCTTATTTCGTAGAAAATTATGTTTATGGGGACCTGGGAACGGATTATTCTCATTTTAATGGTTTCTTCTGGGAAATAAATGTTCGGAAGACTAACTTTTCGGCTCACACACACTTTCGGGGAACCAATTAAGTTCGTGAGCCGAGGTATCACTGTATATCTCTTTCTCTCTCTCTCTCTCTCTGGGGAGAGAGAGTGACTCGAAATAGTTGTAGGTGACTTGAAAATAGTTGGTGGCACGTACGAGAGCTTTTGATGCGATCACGAAGCGAGAGAAAGACAGACGAGTGATCAATGAGCCTGAGTGAGTGGAGCTGAGCAAATGCCATTGTCATTCGGCTCTTCAACAACTCACTGAGAACAATCCGCATTGTACCTACAATCTCCACTCCAAAGTCAGCGCGCCGGCCCGAGAGGACACAAAGGGCGGCCGCCCTGTGACGGGCTCGGGGTCGGCTTGGGGTCAGCGGGGTGACTTCAGGGAGGGGCTGGCGGCGGCGGCCGCTCGCCGTCCCGCAGCGCCGCCACTTCCGCGTTTGATCGCGAGGAAAGGCGGTCGCCGTACCGCCGTGACCATTTCACCTCGACGCTGGTGTTTGCCTACCGAGTGATTGGTGTTGACAAAGTCTACCTGGCGTGTATACGACATAACAACAAAGCTGATAGCTTTATCCGCCGCGCCATCACTCAGCCGCCATAAAAGTGGCGGCGAGCGGGCCTATTGTGTCCACTCGTGTCCGAACACGAGAGAAAACAAACTGTTTGCCTTGGCTTTGCTCTTTTACCTTTTGATAAACCACTTGCTCCGATGTCTATTTGCTTTCTTTTCTTGTTGTTGGACGGAGCGATATGGCGTGGAAATAAGATCTCCCACATTTGAATTTTTGACATATTTGGAATTATATGCAGGACATATATATAGTAGAGCGTTCACATTATAAAAAATGAGTGAGCTTTGTGAAAAATATCAAAATCAGTTCTTGCACATTGTTTTTTTATTATTATTTTTTTGGTTCTGCAGTTTTGTGCCATCCTTGAATGGTAAATTTTATGCAATTTTGCACACACAAAAAAAACCCCAGTATGTGGTTATTCAGTTGTTTACTTCAAGGCCTTTGTTGTTGGGTTAGGGTAGTGGATACATGAAGACAGGATCATGAAAAATGTAAATACACTAAGACCGC
This sequence comes from Hippocampus mohnikei, assembly GCA_026261675.1. Classification (NCBI taxonomy): domain Eukaryota; kingdom Metazoa; phylum Chordata; class Actinopteri; order Syngnathiformes; family Syngnathidae; genus Hippocampus; species Hippocampus mohnikei. Next base: position 4,279,885 of record JAKGUB010000346.1, on the reverse strand, counting down.
AGTGCTTGCACATATTCACGTTTTGTCCACATTTAAAGTAACATTCTGGTTAGGTGGGCCAGTATGGGCCCTAGTAGCAGTGCTGAAAAATTGTGACCCCCCCTCCAACACTGAAGTTGTCCATCCCTGATCTACATAATCCCATGAATATGATGTTCCTTTGAAAATGTCCATATCTCTTGAATGAAATTTGGCAGTCTGAAAGGCACCTTCTGGTGAAATAGACACCTGAATGACTGACCAGCCTTAGGTTGTTGCATTCGCCGGGCTCACCTGACCAGGCGTTGACCTCCACGCTGGGCCTGGCTCTCAGCTGGCCGCTTACAAGGTGTCCTGCTGGCATCCCTCCAACGGCATCAGCTGTTTTTCAGTGTCGGGCCATAATGTCCCGGTGGGGTGTCTCATTGCGTTGCTGGGGCACGGCCTGTATTATGCATGCTTAATGGACAATTAAAATCCTTTGCTACTACATCTCCGGGCCTTTGATAAGGCGCTGCTTGGACTATGCCCTTCCTCGGCGGGGGTCTCCATTGTCTGTTGTATTAGAAGACTGCACTGACTGCAAACTAGGTTCATTTATCTCCGCTAGTCCCTCAAGGAGTGGGGGGGTCACATTTTACACCCCCCCACCCCTTTTACCTTTATAGGCTGCAGAGGCTGGTTGCAGACTTGGAGCAGCAGGAGCTGTCCACTGGGGTATTGGCTCTTTTTGGGCCAGACAGGACTGATGAGCCCCCAGAAAAGGGTGAGAGATGCGAATGCTCCCCGCCCCCCTCCTGCTCCACCCTCTATCCTTCCTTCGCCGCAGCTTCACTTACGCCCGAGAGTTCAACAGTGGGTCGGATCAAAGAATTCTCCCCTTGCTTTGTTTTCATTGATTCCGATGGTTATGCCGAGCGATGAAACCAAAATCATTCGGCAGTTCCCAGAGGTCCTAAAAAAATTCTAAGATTTTACTTTGTGGTATGATATTTGGTAGAAATGTTTACTATGCGTAGACCCACAAATATATCTCAAAAAGTCACTAAACTACACCCTAAAATAGACAGGATGTCTGCCATTTTGGATTGAAGCATTCACTAATGCACAGGTGTCAAACTCAAGGCCCGGGGGCCAGATCTGGCCCGCCACATCATTTTATGTGGCCCGCGAAAGCAAATCAACTATGTCAACTTTCATGATGCTTACTAAAATTTCTACCAAAATTTCAAATTCTCATTTCTAATAAATAAGAATGATACTGTAAGCAATTTCTTGTGACCAAACCTCTCATTACAGTAATTTAAACAATAGGTGAATAAAGCATTATTTCTGACTTCTTTATAGGGTTTCAGTCGTAATGGCCCTCAAAGGGAAACTGTAACTAAAAATCAGGCCCGTGACCAAATTGAGGGGGGTCAAATTTTGCCCCCGAAGCTTCACTTAGGTACATGACGTTTGGGAGACATGTGTTATGAGTAGAGCCACAAAAAACTCTCAAGAAGATACATTAAGCCGTTTGACTCTATTTGTCAGTCACAATGGAAATTTGTCAGGATACTTCTCAGACAAACTACAACAGATTTTGTCCAGTTGCTACCAAATTGTCCATACAAGATGGATGGATGACATCAGGTGATGACAAAAATCTGAGTTTTCATCAATACACGTAGGCCAAGCATGGAAGTTTGATGACTCAATAAAAACACAAAATTAGTCATAACTCAGCTGATTTTTTTTTTTTTGGGCGGGGCGAGGGAATTCAGCCAAAACCCCAGTTTCAAAACGCTTTATCATTGGAAGTCTGATTTTAAAAGAATAAATATCCAAGATGGTGATTCCATTTGAAGGGCATATCATTCAGCCCTATTATAAGGTAACACAATAGCAACATGTTAGAATATTTCATTGTTATGCTAAGACAACACAACATACGGACGATTAAGCTTCAAAACATCAAATCAAAAGACGTTTAACTGTGATTCATTGGCCCCCGAGCGCCCGTCCTCCAGTTTGTCCGACTTCATATTGTCTGCGCGGACATACTGGAGGCCCCCGCAACTCTCGGCCGGGCCTTGTAAACATGACGGCGGGACAATAAAGCACTCCATTGGACCGCTGACCCCCGCTCGGCACACAATGGAAGGGCACTCATAAAAGGGCAGTTATCTGGACCTCTTAAAGCATTAGGATGCCATTCCGGCCCGCTTTGTTCAGGACCGGTCATAACTCGGACTGATGGGAGGCAACTTGAGGGACAGATTCTGCAAATACACTTGACAAGTTTCAATCAGGAGTTGTTTTTAATTTCTGCGATAGCTTTTTCACAGACCTGTTTTTGCACTTTTTAAGCTGAAAAGGGGATGGTGTCTGCTAGCTATTATGTTTTAAAATGACTCAAAGACAAGGAATCATTTTATACAGATCTGTGAGAAAATGTCATCCACAAACCCGAAAGTTTTGTGGTTTTTGTCGTAGTGGTTGAAGGACTTGAGTAAGATTTTGTGGTCGTCAGGTATACGTCATGTAATGAGAGTCGAGTCCAAGTCACTTAATCAGTGATATCATTGGAATTAATGGGAGTCCTACGTGTTTTCACAGCTTGCTGGTCTCACCTTGTGTTCCATGTGTGATAAGAAGGCATGTTATAGCCAGGCTCCAAAAAATGAAGCATTTCTCTCTTTTGGATTCTATTTCACTTGTGATTGTATTCTTTTTGAGAATGGACTTGTATATTTTGCAAGTGACCCTGCTACTGGTCTTATCTTGGCTAAAATGCTGTACTGGGACAACTGCGAAAACACATTGTAAAGCACGGCTAAAGTGTCGCAAAGTAGGTCAGTGTGTGTACAGTAATGTTATGTTGGAGCTAGACTGCTGCCTGCCAGTCCGATGGTACCGATTCCATTTGTATGAATATTTTAAGGCTAGCAGTGATTGGAATCGCCTAAGGCTAACCACTGTTGTCATCCACAACCATTTTTTCATGTTCTCAGACCTGTGCAGTCATATGAGCACTTTGTCACCGTATTGGCCAGACACTTTGAAATGGTGGCAGGTGGGTGAGTAGCAAGTCCTCTGTACAATCACCGACTGGAAGACAAGATGTCAGAAACACACAATTAGCAGTGACTTGACAGAACGCTTTAAATGTCGCTGCTGTGTAGTAAAGTCGACTCGTTCACTACTCACTACAGTACTACTAATCAGTTCACTTCTGTTCACTCACAGGCTCTACTGGCTTAATTTAGTTTTTGAAGTAAAAAAAAAAACAGTAGCCTATATCTGGCAGCGCAACCCTAAATGGTTATTATCAGCGTTTCAGTCCACGTCAACATTAGTCAGTCGCTTTACTGCGACCTTTCCGCCGATTGTCAACAGATCTTTTTACACAAATTCAACCAATCAATCGTGAACTATCCAATACCTTGTAATTCCAAAATTTGCAAGAACCCTGCAGCCAACATGAGAACCATGTAGTATCAAAGGCCACGCACCCAACCCCAGGCTGCGCTCATTGTGTCCGCCCTGCATATGACAGACCTCCTGGGTCTATGCAGGACGTACCGTGTCCTCTTGTTTTGTCAGCGCAGCGCCGGGCCTTCTCTTTTCTCAATGCGGCCTTTTTCCTCCAGCTAGCCTGAGGTGGCCCACGTATGCTGTCCCCTCAACGTCCCCCACTCCATTAACCACCAGGCGCTTACATGGCGCTGACTCATTTCGATTCGATTGGCGTTAGGCCTGCGAGGTGCTCCTGAGGAAAAAAGTTTCCAAATCCCCGTTCTACGGGGTTTGGTTGCTAAGTTGAAAGCAAATGAAGTGAAGTGACCATGTTTGTGGAGATTCACACCTTACCGTGAACCCCCCCAAAAAAAGACAGATGACCTAATTAACCTCAGTCAACACAATTAGCAGTTAGTGCACAGTTGCGCAAATACATAATGTAACAGGACATGCAAGGCGCACGTTCCATGCACATGGCCCCTAAAACGCAATACTATATATCACGTACCTGTACTACACAATTACAAACTAAGCACGTATCAAAATCAGAGATGGCATAATTACTCACACCATATACTTAATTAAATACAGTATACGTACAGAGTCGTGTGTAGAAAAAGACTGGTAAAGGTAGACGTACTGACTCAACTTCTCCACTGAACGCAAAAAAACAATTTAAATCAAGGAGGGAGATGGACTAATTTAATTCACTGCCCTCATCTGTTGTTGCAAGTAGCCCTGCCTCCTCCTCAAGCCAAAAACACGTGATTAACGACTATCTGACGTCACTCTCTAAACGTCCTCGTAATTAAGTCAACTAGTCTACAAACTCCAGTGTGTATGTGTGTGTTTGGTAGGTAAGTAAGTAGGGTGTTACGCTGTCACACCTGGGTCATGGACAGAGAGGAAGATGGGAAATCTAAAGTGCAAACATTGTCTGTGTGTGTGTGTGTGTGTGTGTGTGTGTGTGTGTGTGTGTGTGTGGGGCGGTGGGGAATAAGAATGTGTTTGACATTGCTTGTAATTGTGTAATGTTGACTCTGTTGATATCACAACGGGGGCCTTGCATCGGCAAACAGTCGACTGTCAGTCAGTGTTGTCGCCTAGCATTCCACAGCTTTAGCTTAGCTGAGCCTAGTTTAGCTTATGGCCTGTTAGGAAGAGCGCTTGTCGTCACATGGTATGGCCTTGGCCGAACAAGGTAGATAGCAGAGACCAGGGCAATGGGGGCAATGCGTTTGTTTGCTCTGTCAGGCTGAGGTAAGGAAGCAGTGCTAGTGGGCTAGCCACCGTGATCTGATGTTGTTATGATGACATACGAAACACGCTGTTTTCAGAAGTGATTTGATTATCCAGCTGGATGAACTTTCTCTTTAAATTGATTCTGAAAATTCGCAGCATGGAAGCTACTATTAGTGAGCGAGCCACCACGCCTTAACATTGTTTTGCTAGCGTACAATATTAATTGTTTTTAAATTGTTTGTTCAATCCATTCAATATGATCTAAATTAGCATTGACGGACATACATAGAAGCGAACTAGCCAACCCTTCACATACAGTATTTGTGCTTTGTCGTACCATCCGACAAACTTAGTGTTTTGGGTCTTAATTTTTTTCGAACAATACATTTTTCAGAAAGTTTCCCATTGTTTAGGAGAACGGTCGAGTAAACATACTGTTAGGTATGTATTATTTTATTTGTGTATTTTAGTGCGCTACAGCCAAGGACCCGGCGAGGTGACGTCGTCCACTACCATTAGCCACCATGCTAGCAGCGGCATGGCTACCAGCCAGTCGGTGCTCCAACAGGTGTCACCGGGAGGACTGGACCCCAGCCACAGTCTGCTGTCACCCGATACCAAGATGGTGAGTGAGCGCACCTGTGTGGGCCCCACCCCCAACACCGCGGCCCTCAGATAAGATAAGAACCGCTCAATGTTTTAGCACAATTAGCACATTATGCTGCCTTGTTGATACGAACAAAGAAACATTCTGTCCTCATCGATTAAACGCCATGCCGACAGATAGATGACGCATACGTTTATTATGATTTTTTTTTCTCGACTGTGCCCTATTCAAATATTTGGTTTGTCACAAGGAAATATATTATTGTTATTATTATTAAATATTAGAACGATGCTGATTTTAACAATACAAGTGGACATTTCAGATTTTTAGAAAGGACATCTGATTTAATGACAGAAAAAAAAATTTCTAGTTTTGCACAACACATTCATAAATTTCATTCATTTATTTTGAAAATGTATTTTAATTATAATTTATATTTATCAATTGATAGAGCTTTGTATATAGTATTAGATATTATTGTTGTTGTTATTATTACTATCATTGTTGTTCCTATTGTCAGCAGTAGTAATGCTATTAGTAGTTGCTAATGTTAGCGTTTAGCAAGGCTGCTTCATCTCAGTGTCTCAGGCTGACAGAAGAGAAAAAAAATATGTTGGAAGAACAAAAAAGTCAGCAGATATTTTTGGCTTAAATGTTTTTTTAATCCGCTTTTTGTTCCTTATCACTGTTTGATTTTGTGTGCGTGTGCATGTGTGTGTGTGTGTGTGTGCATGCGTGAGTGCGTGCGCGTGTGTGTGTGTGTGTGTGTGTGTGTGTGTGTGTGTGTGTGTGTGGGTGTGCGCAACTGTGTGTTTTTGTGCGATGTTGTTGTCTTAGCATACATACACACCCTTTTATGAAAGAATTTGAACTAAGTCAACATGTACACTCAGGCGACATTAGGAACATGACCAAATATTTTCAAATATACTTTACATATTATGTCTTTCTCTTTTAACATTTTGTTCTTCCTTTTTTCTGCTTTTGAGTGCAAGAAATGATCCCTTTGTAATGAAGTTGGTCAAAGTAGCAATGGCACCCATGTGGTTTCAGATTTCAGGTTCCGGCGGCGGCCTCCCTCCGGTGAGCACGCTGACCAACATCCACAGTTCGCATCACAGCCACCAGCAGACACAAAACCTCATCATGCCGCTTTCTGGAGTCATGGCCATCGCGCAAAGTATGTACAAAGGAAACAAAAAGCTTCAAACACAACATTTGACACCACAACTTTGAAATAATTACCCGGACTTGAAACTAACCCTAACCCTTGTTTGAAACCCTAAGCCAATCCGAGACCCTATTTAAAACTCTAAACCTTGTTTAAAATCCTTAACCCTACTTTGAAACCCTAACCCTGGCTTCGAAAGCTTAACCATGACTTGAGACCCTCTAAGCCATGCTTGAAAGACTAACACTGCCTTCAAATCCTATTGTAAACCCTAACCTAGGCTTAAAATCTTGATTTTTAGACCCTAATCCACATTGGAAGCTCTAACTTAAAACCGTAAAGCCCCTATCCCACTGAGCGGCAAACATTGGCGTTCAAGTTCGTCAGTGTTTACTTAACGGTCGCCAGACATCCGTCAGACATTCACCTGTATTTTTCTTGTCGCAAGGGAATTTGGAACATTTTCTTGTGACAAACTGGCTTCAACCACTCACACTCGCTTGAAGTCCTAACCCTCGCTTGCAACGCTATTTTGAAACCGGATTTACAACCCTATTTTGAAACCCAAAGCCTAGCATTTGTTTGCAACCCGAACGAAACCATAACCTGCAACCAATAGCGCCGCTTGAAGTTTGACTCTGAAACGCTAACCCTGCTTTGAAGTCCTCAGGCTGACGGCCCGCCGTACTTGAAGCCCTAACTAACCAGTGGCGCTCTTTTGTGTTCAGGTTTGAACACGTCGCAGTCTCAGTCGGTGCCAGTGATCAACAGCGTGGCAGGCAGCCTGGCGGCCCTGCAGCCCGTTCAGTTCTCGCAGCAGCTTCACAGTCCTCACCAGCAGAGCCTCATGCAGCAGTCACCCAGTCACATGAGCCAGCAGCCGTTCATGGCCGCCGTCACGCACTCGCACAGTCAGTAGCAACCTTTCTCTTTGTTGAGCAACATCGTGTGCAGTGGTGCCTTGAGATGCACATTTCATTCATTCCGTGACCATGCTCGTAACTCAAAACAACAGCGCGGCTGATTCATAAGCCGATATAAGGCCTTTTCAAAATAATAATAACCGGCCGGAGTTTTTCAGATTAAATGGCGAGATAGCCTTATTTTGTTCAGTGGCTATGGGCAAGAGGGATGTCTCATAATTATTCTGTGTGAATTACACCTTTTTCCATCCTCATTTGGCCATTAAAATGCAATGTCTGTAGGTGTGTGTATATATATATATATATATATATATATATACATAAAAGGGTTGTTAAGTAACTCCAGCGTTAAGCTGTATATATATATATATATATATATATATATATATATATATATATATATATATATATATATATATATATATATATATATATATATATATATATATATATATATATATATATATATATATATATATATATATATACGGGAGTTCTGAACAACCCTTTTTACAAACTTTTTACAACATTTTAGGAGAAATTTTGCCTCTATTTACATACGTGTTTTGTCATGCGAACCGTCTCAGAATGCATGAGTGGACGGATCCGTGCTGTGCTTCGTAATTCATCGCAATAGTTGTCCTGTCTTTTTTTTACGCTTCATTAGACCTCAGAATGATTTCAATGGTACAGCTCGCACATAAAACCTGTCTACTCCCTGACAGCAACTATGAAACTGTTCCGTCCTCCACACACATATCCTCCACTCACAATTCTCACAGTGGCAGGCCAGATTTATGATTAACATGGCAAAAAAAAAGGTTTGACTGTATCTATGATATGGAAAGTTTTTATTATATTACATATAATCTCTTTAATTTAAAAAAAAAACAGACAAAACTCTCCTGGCGGCAGCAAACTATAGTGTGTCATTTAAATGAATGGAAATGCTCAAGTAAGACGAGTTGTTTTTCTTGGAGAATAAAAATCATGCCCGTGAGAGCGATAATCCATCCATCTCACCGACATGGCATATCAAGGTGCTGATTGGATAGCACCACTTCCGATCAACACTTTTGTGACACCCTGGCAACGATTGTACACAAACATTCTACTTTTGCTCCCATTCATTCTAAATGGAAGCATTTTTTATTTTCGCATCTCCCTGCAGTGTACCCTCACAAGCAGGAGCCGCCGCAATATTCGCACCCGTCTCGCTTCCCGTCGGCTATGGTGGTGACGGACGCCAACACCATCGGTACACTCGGCTCCATGACGCCCAGCAAGACGGTCAGTGTCGACACCAAAAAATGTCACATTTGCACACTCTACACTTCCTCTGCACTTCCTCTCACAGCGCTCACCTCATGATCATGTCGCTATTACATTGCTTTATTTCACAAAATGACAATATTAGCCCCAAAAAAACCCTATAAAAACTATAAGCACAATAATTAACATACTAACACATCAACGGTTTATGTAAAAAAATACAGCCCACACTTTTATGGGGAATCTTTGCACAGGGCTGGGACGTGGGCCAAGGAAGAACTATTTGACTTTTTTCTGAGAAATACAGCTCTGGAAAAGATTAGGAGATTAAAAAACACAGTGAATCATTTTTGGTTTTTTTTAACAATGTATATTTTAGGAATTTGTGATTGTTGTCAATTTTTTATTGAATAAACCAAACGTGCTCATTTGTCTAAAACACAAACAGTTCCTACAAATCGAAAAATCAAGTGATTATCTTGCAATGGTCTCTTTTTCCAGATCTGTATATATTTCTATTTCTATTTTTTCGCGGTACCAAATTGAAAGAATGTATTTTTTTTTCTTTTTTGAATGTTTTATAATAAGATTTTTCATCATGTCATAGTTATTTTGATGTTTTGAAGACACTATTACATATAAAATAGATTGCGATGATAGATGCAATTAGATTTCTCCCTCATGCATATTTGGAAGAGGTTACCTATATGTAAAAATGCTATATTAAAAACAGGTTCAATAAATAAGTGGATTACTTTTCTTAAAACATAATACAAAGAAACATATTTCCTTCAAAACATTTTTAAAAGGCATTTAAAAAATCTCTCTCATCTGTTATTGAAAGAAACACAAAAAATATACAATGTTTTTTTTGTTTAAATAAAGATTTTTTTTAATGCATGACTGTATCAAGAAAATAACTGTTAGGAAAAAAAACATTAAAAAATGGTTCGCACGTTTGTCTCACAGTGCAGGGGTGCAAGATTCGATTCCGGGCTTCGACCTTCCTGTGTGGAGTTTGCATGTTCTCCCCGTGCCTGCGTGGGTTTTCTCCGGGTACTCTAGTACCCCCCGACACACACACACATTCTAAAAACCTAATCCCAGGTGTGATGGTGCGTGTGAATGCTTGTTTGTTTTTGTGTGCCCTGCGATTGGCTGGCAACCACTTCAGGGTGCTGCCCATAGACGGCTCAAATAGATTCCAGCACGCTTGCAACCCTCGTGAGGTAAGTGGATTAGAAAATGGATGGACATTTCATATTTTTTTCAATGGTTTTCTTTCAATAATTTCTTAAAAAAAAATAATAATAATAATCATATTTGTTTTATGGAAAATATGTTTAGAAATGATATTTTAAAAATACATCCATCCATCCATTTTCCAAACCCACTTTATCCTCCCTCACAAGAAACGGTGCTGCAGCCTATCCCAGCTGTCTTTGGGCACTAGGCGGGGGACACCCTGAACTGGTTGCCAGCCAATCACATATACAAACAACCACCCACACTCACAATTGTGTGATTGGGACAATTTCGAGTGTTCAATCAACCTGCCATGCATGTTTTTGGAATGTGGGAGGAAACCGGAATACCTGGAGAAAACCCACGCAAGCACGGGGAGAACAAGCAAACTCCACACAGGAAGGCCGGAGTCGGAATCGAACCCTGCACCTCTGCACTGTGAGGTGGACGTTCTCACCAGTCAACCACTGTTCCGCCCTTACAAAATAAATGTAAACGTTTTTCAAATAACATGTGCAGTTAAAAATTAGACATGCAAAAACGATTCTATTTATTTTATTATCATTGTGTCTTATTTAGTGTTTGAAATTTTATCCATGTCATTGGTATATTATGTTTTTTTGAAGACACTAGTTTATTTACAATCTATTATGTTTATAAAATATATTTGTTTGTCTTTCAATGGATGGTTAAATGTTTTTTTCAATTTTTTTAGGACATGTCCTCTTATTTTCATGCATTTATTCATTTCCATTTCCCTTATTTTCTCAGCGACTAACACAAATTCACATATCGTGGATACATTGACAGATTTTTTTTTAATTCTTTGAATTTCCTTTTTTTAACATAGTTTTGTTTTGTTTTTCTGGCTCAACATTTTCCTTAATTTCTCACACATATTAGTGCGTGCTCACCCACAGATAGACTCATAAACACACCTAAAGTATTTTCCGATGATGGCGTGTTGACTTGTTGACTTCCTGTCACACATTAGGATGCTCCGGTAAACAAGATGGTGCAACTCGGGGGTCTCTCCTGGGTAAATACTTTGTTCTATTAGTCCAGTCAAGCACACACACACACACACACACACACACACACACACACACACACACACACACACAAACATACTCCTCCGTCTTTCCATTTCCTGTCCAATCTGCGTCTCGTTCCTTGGAGCTGAACGCGCGTTGATTGATGGCGGGAGGAAATGAGGCTCTTAATCCAACGTCTCGAGCTTGGTGTCATGCTACAGTAGATAGAAAGGAACAAATGGGGGAGGGTTAGCATTATCGACGGCTTACACATCTAAACTGGTTGAAACAAACATTCAAAACGCATTGTCAACATACAAAAATTGTGTGAAATGTGAATGTCTAACCAAGTGGATAAATGAACATTTCATATCACTTTCGATCTTACTGAAGACTCGTGGTGGTTTAGAGTTTGTGGAGTTTTTTCATTCTAAAATTGCACTCTGAACTTTCCGTCGCATTGTGTAAAAAGGCAATAACAGACGGCAAAGCGTATTATTGGCTTTTATTAACAGCGCAAGGCATTAATAACATTCGGTCGGGCAACATGATATCATGTATCTTTGTTCGTCTGTCTTTGCAGTGGGTAGAAAAGGACTTCACATATCCCTGTTCAAATGCCAGCTTTTTGTTTTTTTCCCAGCCTGGAGTGCGACATTAGCAGTCAGTGTTGAGACAGCATTCATTTCTACTAGCAAAAATAACGCCAGGAAAAGTCAGACGGAGCAGCTCAACTTTATTCGGGTTTAAGCTGAGGTACTTCAAATGGTGGCAGGTGTGTGCTGTCTCCCATGTAATGAGTTTGAATGTGACTGGGAAATTCAGAACACAGCCACTCCCGAGTTATGAGGCTGTGCACACATTTGCAAACACATTATTTATGTTTTCTTCTACTTCTCCTCTCAAAAAGCTAAGTTTTTTTCCCAATTTGGTTTCAGAGGTTATGGGCCACGCTAATGGCGGCATATTGGTCACACATTTGTTTTTTATATTACAAAAACCTTCGGTTGAACAGGGCTGTGTCGACTTTTTAAATCCACTGCAAACACGGTTGCGTTGTAAGAATGAGAGGAATCCAGACTCTCTTTTAAAATGAAAATACACAAACGAGTCCGATGCCAAATTGACAGGTTGAAGTGCGCGCCGCTTCCTCTTTCGGCCTGTGGCCTGAAATGTCGTCGGTGCATTCACACGCTCAATTTCCCACGCTGAGCTAGGCTGAGCGCTTATGGAGCCACGCCGCGTGACAGATGGGGAGGGAGGGCAAAGGATAGAAGATTTAGACCAGTGAGTCCAGTGTTTACCGTGGAAAAGATTCTCCACTAGATGCTCCTAATCCGACCATTATCATTTAAATTGTGTAACATGGACATTCGTTTGGATTTTCACTCAATAAGAAATGTGGAACCTAGCAGGGTTTATTTTCAACATTGAAAGTGAAGCCAATGCTTATTAATGAAAAATTATAAAAGAAAAACAGAGGAAATAATTTCCTCTTACATTCGTTCCTGTAAATTGCTATGTAATAATCACAACAATAATAAATAAAATTGAAATCTAAATGAATAAAAATAAATTTTGTGATTGTAAAATAAAATACAGTAATAGCTACATCCACCATAGATTTTTTTTAAATGATGAAAGTGCGTAATGAAATCTAAAAGTTGGAAGTCGCTTCACCAAATAATTATCAAGAAATTAAGACTCATTACTTTTCATGCTTTTAAGTTTTTATGTTTTGAAACCAATCAATGGAATGTGACGAATGAAATTGTCAAAATATTCTTTCAAACTAAAGTAATAAAAGTGCAACCATTCCACTCATATTCAAATAATAAGCGAGATGTAGTATTTTTTTATATGACTGGAAATTAAAATCATGATTGTGTGTAGTATCCATTTTTAGACTGAACAGGGATTTACTTGTCATAGAAATATTGAAGTGCAGTCAAATGCTTCTTTATACTGGCTGGCCTGTGATTTATTTCAACAATTGGCTGGTGGTCCCTCCCAGGTATTTCTTTATCATGGTTCTCTTAGCCCGGCTCACCTTCTTCTCATGACACTTTTTTTTTTTTAACAACACTCCCTGTTTACCCACAAGGCCTCCATTATTGCCCCCTGACGCTGACCACTCCGCCCTGCGGCTCACCTTTTATCAGCTGTTTGCGCCGCCAGCCAGGTCCAAATAAATTCCACAAACAATCCCAAACAGGCCCCATCTATTTGGTCAGGTGTGTGACAAAAGTACTCACACTGTGTAATCAAGTAGGAGAGTACAGATGCTTGTGTTAAAAAAATATACATACTCTCTCTCTCTCTCTCTAAACGCATCGATATATACATAGAGAGAGAGAGAGAGAGCGAGAGAGATTTAAAACTAAAGCAAAGAAATAAAAACTATCTTACCAAAATTACTAAAAGAGCATACAGCACATGAACAAGATTTGGGAAAACATTATTTCTAAAACGCTTTAAGATCTTGACCAGCCATCTATCCATTTTCTGAACTGCTTTATCCTCACAAGGGTCGTGGGGGGTGCTGGAGCCTATCCCAGCCATCTTCGCGCAGTAGGCCAGCCAATCGCATTTGCGCTCACAATCACACCTAGGGACAATTTCGAGTGTTTAATCAACCTGCCATCCATGTTTTTGGAATGTGGGAGAAAACTGGAATACCCGGAGAAAACCGATGCAGGCCCGGGGAGAACATGCAAACTCCAAACAGGAAGGCCAGAGGATCGAACCCACGACCTGTGCACAGATCCAGCTCACAGTGCAGAGATGCAGGGTTCGATTCCCGCTCTGGCCTTCCTGTGTGGAGTTTGCATGTTCTCCCAGGTTTTCTCCGGGTACTCCGGTTTCCTCCCACATTCCAAAAACATGCACTGTAGGTTAATAATCGAAATTTTCCTCGGCGTGATTGTGAGCGCAGATGGTTGTTCGTCTAAGTGTGCCCTGCGATTGGTTCGAAACCAGTTCAGGGTGTAGCCCGCCTGCACCCCGAAGACAGGTGGGATAGGCTCCAGCATGCTCGCGACCCTTGTGAGGATAATTGGATTAGAAAATGCTGCAGCCTGTCCCAGACATCACCCTGAACTGGTTGCCAGCCAATCGCAGATGTTTTGAGTCCTTAATTCTTAATTCAGTCATACACCATTATTCCTCTGATCATAAAGCATTCCAGAAAATCAATGGACCGCATTATACACAAATACAAAGGGGAAAAATGCTTTTATAGGATGATTTTAGGGGGGTCGAGTCATATAGTTGTGAGGTACTGAAGGGGGATTCACTATATTCTGTTTAAAAGACGACAGCATGCTGGATGAATGGTTAGCACGTCCGTCTCACAGTTCTGAAGCATAGTTTGAATCCAGGTACCAACCAGTTTTTGCTCCATGTTTGTTTCCATGAAAAAAGTGAGACCGCTTTTGTACCCTCGGGCCTCAGTTTGTAAACCTTTGCCCTACTATTTCCCTCAAGTCTGCTGTTTTTCTTCCACAGTGTCCTCTTCAAGCGTGGTGAGAGCGTGTGCACCTGACTTCCCCGCTGCCCGGCAACGCCAGTGCATTTTTTCCTCTTTTTTTTTTTTTTTTCCACCTTTCCCGCTTGCCCGTCACTGTGGCGACGGATGACGAATCGGGCGGGGGGGCTGCCAAAAGGGGGGACGACCACACGGCAGCCATGGCTGAACGGACCGGAGTACCTGCCAGGCGAGGATCGGGGCATATGTGTGTCCGTCGCATTATCGAGCAGGACGTATGATTGGTCCGCGCAGTGTAAACCTTTTCACTGTGACGTCACACGTACTTCTGGGTGGCAGAAAACGGAACTTTCAACTAACTTGTCAACAAATTCTGTCATGTCATTTGACCAAGGCAGAGGAACATGAATTTGAAAGAAGA